>CM038677.1:320032541-320632541 GCA_021605205.1 Aegilops longissima
CCATATCGTGCTTTAGCTTCAAATACAATGACCGTAAGTGTCATCAACAAAATCTGGAGCATGCATCAAATGAAAAGTCCGTCGGTGTCATCAAGAAAATACGAAGGCGTATCGTGAGCTAGATACGTGTATGATCACCACGAGAATATATCGGTGACCGTAATGAGCATATTCTGAACTCCGATGACCGTATAGTGCTTTAGCTTGAAATCTGATGACCGTCATGCGTGAATGTGTCGTGGGCATGCATACTTTTAGAGGGCCGAGATAGTTTGTGTGCGTGCGTGAAAGTGGTGTAGAAAGAGGGATGTCCGGTGGATACAAGGAGAGATATGCCCTTCGTTTCTCTTTCCGTGACTAATATTTTAGGAGAATATATAAACATTCACAATGCGAACAAATATTTTGGATGCACCATGCAATTAACTTTCATGTATAACATTGTACTATTGTATATGCTTATTTTCTTAGTGGCCGATTATGTGTGTGGTGTGGTGGGCACATCATTTCTAGTTGTGGTGGGTCAACATGAGGACTCATGGGTCGGTTCCATCCTCGCCACATAGGTTGGATCGAGGCGCGTTATCTGAAGATCCATGTGGAGGACTCGGCGTACAACACGAAGCTAGCTACCAGAGTCACGGAGGACTCTATCCCCACCGGTGATAAGCCGACTATATATGATTTGTAACCCTAGGCCCCGGTATGTTATAGAAGCTTGGGTGCTAGTTAAATCGATAGTATACACACACGCACAATGCCCGGTATTCACGTGTACTTTGTACACACCCTATCACTAATATACTGATACCAGGAGTAGGCTTTTCCTCAATTGCAAGGGTCCGAACTAGGGTAAAACTTTGCCTCGTATTACCATCCAGCCTAACGATCGGGATATCCTCTGATTGACATGATGGAATCATATCTGCCAACTACTAAGAGAGAGGTGTGTGCAGGGGGGCAATGTGTGCGAGAGGCCTAAAGATAATGTCGTCTGGGGAGACACGTAGGCACATATATGTGCGTATCGAGGGCTAGTAGAGACCGTCTGTGCGATGTGTGTGTGTGTGTGTATATATATATATATGCATGTGAGAGAAATAGTGTTTTCCAACTGAGATTAGTGAAAGGAGTGGTACATAGTAGTCGAAGAGAGAGAGATCTGCGGAGAGCATGTGCATGAGACTCCCAGACACCCCGAGAGAGATTGTGAGCATGTGTGAAAGAAATGCCGATGCATATAAAATGTGTGCACTTATGCGGTAGATAGAGAGATATATAAGCGCGTTTGTGAGAGCGGGCGAGGCATAGTGCATCTCGTGTAAAAGGCGGTTCTCGCATTAAATTAAAATATAAATGGCATTATTATTTTTGGATGAGATCATGAATTTTGCAAATTGCGTATGGATGAAAATGGGTCTATCAGACACCCATACTCTATTGAATTCTAGCATGTGCATGTGTTTATTTCATATTATGGATCCATAGAGTGAGAGTTGTTTGAAATACAGGCAATGGATGCTTTTGCAATTCATATATAAACATTAATTAGTGCACTCCATGTTGTTAGTGTGAAGCACTTTATACATTTGTCACTTGCATGGATACATTCCAAATTGCTAGCTCTGAAATAGAATACATGTCGAATTCAACATAAAGGGGTTTGAAGATTTGAATTCATAGGAAGTGCATTCATCTATTTGAACCGAGATAATGGCATTTATAAATCAGATGTAAAGGGGGCATCAATCTTTGTTGTGCGTTTGAACATGTTATATAAATTCATACGCATGTCTAACTTTTTTTTTTGCAACCAAGGAGATTATATCTGGAACCATGCATGAACTGAGGTAAGTTGCATATTTTTTAATATATACTCGTGTACAATGTATATTCAAATGTACCACCTCCATTCCAAAATAATCGTAGCTTTAGGATTTTCAAGAGTAAAGATTTGTGAAGTTTGACAAATCTTGAATGTTCGTTTCAAGAGAACCGAAAATGTTAATGCTTCTGCTCCCATATATTGAACGAAGCGCCAAATAGGCCTCTGGTCACCCGAAACCGCGCGAGATTAATGTTTGGTGGTAGGAAATTACTGTCTCGACTCTGGACCGTGTAGCCTATCGGCCCGATGTCCAAAGGTCTAAACCAGGGTAGGTATGTAACTTCACCAAGGCGCCAGTCTCAACCGCCTCGAGAAGCATTCATACGCCGTGGGCGCCTAAACACCCATGCGCGGCCAAATATATCCATACATTTGGGACACTGAGATTCTGTCCTACCCCAACCCATAATATGTCCGAAATTTTAGATGGGGGCAAAGTTGTAACTTTCCCCAAATTTCAAACAAAGCGTCTAACCCAAAACATTGTTCCCCTTAGTTCCCGCCTCCTCCGTTTCCCCATTCATACTCTGTGGGCGCCAAAATGCCCTCTCCACCAGCCCTGAACCCACCTCCTCCGTCCTCCACCCATGGCGCCCAATCCACGCGCCCTCCTCCATCACCCCGGAGGCAGGTACCCGGCGTCGTCAGTCAACGCAACCACAACCGCAGCGCCCTCAATGACTTAGCAGTCAAGCCGATGTAGAGCTGCCTCCATGGCCCGACGCCGACGTGCGCTGTGCAGAACTACTCCAACCATGCCATCCCGCGCCTCACTACTGCCGCTCCACTGTCGCAACCGTCCACCACACCGGAGCTGTTCCTGCTATGCCGTCGTTCGCCGCCTCGGATCTGCTTCCCCCCGCCGATAGACGGCCACCGCACCACACTCAACAACTTGGCCATGGGTTTGTCCAAGGCTGCACCGTCCTCCACAACTTCTCGTTTCAAATGAACCACAAGAAGATCGTTGGGAAAAGCGAGAAGGAGGACACAGACTACACTGCGAGAAAAGGTACTCCTCTTCCTTATTCGTCAAACCTTATGTCTTTTCTCACACCGTATTCATCCCATGAAAGAAACTAGTTGAGAGCTTCTTACTGTATCTTCTTCGTGATACTAAATGCACAAGGTTTCCTTCCTCTACTATTTCACCTTTGCTAGAGTTGATAGCCCTTTGGATTTGAATTCGGGTCGGTCAAACTGCAATTAAAAAGCAGCACCCGCTTAGGCGCGCGGAGCACCTAGTCCGCCTGTTCGCTGGGGAAGCGGCGCATCGGTGTCTATCATAGGGGTGTGGGGTGCAGGAGCTGCTTGCGCCCGATCTGGAGGTCGGCGGGGCTTGAATGGATTGCCGGGGGGCGGTGCCAAGCACAGCGATGCGGTGAGATCGAGGGAGCGCGAGGCGGAGGCCCAGGCGATGGTCGCTGCCGTTTGAGGAAGATCGTCAACAGCGGTGGTGGAGGTAGATGAAGGCGATCTGCCCGTTCTTTGTACATCGGACGATCAGAAAAAAATGGACTGCCTATTTGTTTCGGTCGAATGTTGTTTTCATAGAATCCTGTAGTAATTTAGTGTGCCATGCATGTTGTAGAGCTATCATATGTCTCCCATCATTTATTTCTCACCGACACCTATCGCTACCTTTACCTTTGTACTAATTGTGCACACACTTCATCCATACTCACACTATTGTTTTTTATGCATGGGTATTTCAGACTACGGCAGGTGTTGATGAATGCTGAAAAGAAAAGACATAAGTCGCTCGGTGTAATTGAAGATAAGAACTAAGCATTTCAGCGCTCTAAAGGATCACGATGTTAGCGATTGGAGACAATAAGCGTAGCTCTACATTTGATGATCTCAATTGCCACACACAACCATCCTGGTGCTTGCTTTAACCGTCTTTGTCAAATGTGGTTGCATGTTGCATATGGTGTCTAGCTTGTATTGCTTCAATTTGGTTAAATTGCATCCTTACTTTACACATTATACCTTTGATAATGACATGCCTTCCTGTTTTTGATACATACTACATATGTCTATTAACCATGTTGGTACATCAAACTAATGCTCTTTGTATCCCTCATCAATCACTTATGATGAGGCAGTCACCGGGTGGAGTTCTTGTGAGGCGCCATACTCGTTTAAAGAGTGTAGTGTCATCCTCCCACATGATTCTCAAGAAACAGCAAGGCTAAATGAAGATAGTCAACGTAGCTCTCTAGTTGATGACCTAATTCCCCACACCACCATCACAGGTGCTTGCTCTAACCCGCGATGTGATATGTGGTTGCATGTTGCATCTGATGTCTAGCTTGTAATTCTTCTAATTAGGGTAAATTGCATCTGCTTAGTTTACATTATACTGTGAATATGACATTCCTTCCTATTTTTGGTACACACTACATCTATGTGTTAACCTTGTTCTTACATGAAACTACCTCTCTTACGTATCCTGCATCAATCACTTACGATGAGTCACCTTTATTAGTTGCATATTGCATACTATTTCTAGCCTCTTGCCATGTATTGCTTCTAATTTGGTCAAATACATTTGTTAGGGCACCCTTTTAATTTGGCGAGTGATATTGGTTTCATCTTTCATATGGTTTCTAGCTTGCATTGATTCTAACAAGTTCAAGCACCTTGTGCTTAGTTTACACTTTATACATCATACATGTCAATATGTCACGCCGTCCTGTTTTCATACATTTCCATCCTCCTATCATGCGGCTGCCTTACATGAAAGTAGTGTTAAATCGATATCATGCATCAATGAGTTTTGAAGAGAAAATAGTATTCCTTTTCTTGTGGGTTTGACTTGACAAGGAAAAATCAAGAAAGAGGAAGGAAAAAAGTAAGGAAAGGCGATGATGGTGGTCCTCTGCAACAACGTAAACTGACATCATGTCGATTCTCCTTGTCTTGATAGTGCATCACAAGGTCCAAGTCTCGCTCCCTACTCCACCATCCAAGGTGCTTGCTCTAACTTGGCGATGTGATATCTGGTTGCATGTTGCATATGGTGTATAGCTTGTATTGCTCCTAATTAGTGTAAGCTGCATCCTTAGCTTACATGATACATGTGAATATGACACGCTTTCCTGTTTTGGTACATTCTATATATGTCTATCACACCATGTTCTTACATGAAACTACTCTTCTTGTGTATCTTGCATCAGTCACTTATGATACCTTTTAAGTTGGCGAGTGTGATATTGGTTTGCGTCTTGAATATGATTTCTAGCATGTATTGCTTCTAGTTTGATGAACGCATACCTATGACACGACAGTTTTAACTTGGCGAGTGATATTGATTGCACCTTTCATATGGTGTCTAGTTTGAAGTGCTTCTAATTTGTTGAAGTGCCTTCCTTAGTTACCACATCATAGGTGTGAATATGTCAAGCCGTCCATTTTTTGTACATATTCCATCCTCGTATCATTACTTTTCCTTTCATCGAGTAGTGTTAAATCGGTATCATTCATGAATGAGTTACGAAGAAGCGAATTATATTCCTTTTTCTTGTCGGTTTGACCTCACAATGCAAAATCAATAAAATGAAGGAAATTGGCAAGGCATTGGATGTTGGTGGTCCTCGAGCAAGCTGAAACGGAGGTTCTCTACATATTCTACTCCGCCATCCTCCCAACAAGATTCACAAGACAACGCAAGAGCTAGGCAGTCAACGTAGCTGTGTAGATGATGAGCACATCTCCCTACTCCACCATCACAGGTGCTTTCTCTAACTTGGCACTATTATATGTGGTTGCATGTTGCATATGATGTCTAGCTTGTAATTCTTCTAACTTTGTTGAATTGCATCCGCTTACTTTACACATAATGCTGTGAATATGACCGTGTTCTGTTTCTAGAACATCACGTGTACATGATGAAACACATCTCCCTACTCCACCATCACAGTGCTTGCTCTAACTTGGAACTGTTATATGTGGTTGCGTTTTCCAGTATGATGTCTAGTTTGTATTGTTTCGATTATGTTGAATTGCATCTGCGTAGCTTACAACTTATACCTACAACGATCACTTACCCATAAGACACATTTAAATTGGGAATGTGATGTAGGTTGCATCTTACATTGTCTTCTAGCTTGTCTTTGCTTCTAATTTCTTGAAATGGCACTTCTGACGAGACACTTTTTACGATAGAGTGATATTGGTTGCATGTTCATAT
Source organism: Aegilops longissima (assembly GCA_021605205.1). Classification (NCBI taxonomy): domain Eukaryota; kingdom Viridiplantae; phylum Streptophyta; class Magnoliopsida; order Poales; family Poaceae; genus Aegilops; species Aegilops longissima. The sequence goes on from CM038677.1 coordinate 320,038,625, forward strand.
GGTGCCTAGCTTTCATTTCTTCTAATTTTGTTGAAATGCCTTACGCTTCTTGTTTTTTCATACATATTCCATCCTCCTATAAATGCGTGTGAATATGAAATGCTGTCTTTTTTGTATATATTCCATCCTCCTATCCTGCGCTTGCCTTACATCAAAGTAGTGTTAAATCTGTATCATGCATCAACCAGTTATGCGAGTAATTTTATTCATCTTCTTGTGGTTTTGACTTCATAAGGCAATATCGAGAAAATAGGAAGGAAAAGAGTAAGTTAGGGGATGTTGGTGGTCCTCCACACCGACACAAACAGAGACTCTCTAGATTTGCCACTTTCTTTGCTAATGAAGTTGAAGTCCCAAGTCTACATGATGAGTTCATCTCCGTACTCCACCATCGCAGTGCTTGCTCTAAGTTGACAGGTGTGATAATTGGTTTCATGTTGCATATGTTGTCTAGCCTTGTATTTCTTCTATTTTGATTAAATTGCACCTGCTGAGTTCATCGTTATACATGTGCATATGACATGGCGTTACGTGTCTAGAATACATCGCATCTATCTATCATACCATGTTCTTACATCAATGTGACGCGCCCTCGATTCAATGGTACACTAATCATGCACGCAAATGTATGCGATCGGGATCAAGAGACTCACGGGAAGATATCACAACACAACTCTACAAATAAAATAAGTCATACAAGCATCATAATACAAGCCAGGGGCCTCGAGGGCTCGAATACAAGTGCTCGATCATAGGCAGTCAGTGGAAGCAACAATATCTGAATCTGACATAAGTTAAACAAGGTGCCATAAGATGGCTAGCACAAACTGGGATCTGAGATCGAAGAGGAGCGGGCCTCCTGCAGGATCCTCCTAGGTCACTCCCAGGTGCGTCGTCGGTGGGCTGCTGCGTAGTAGTAAGCGCCTCCGGAGTAGTAGTCGTCATAGGTGGCGTCTCTCTGGGCTCCATCGTCGATTGCAGCAATCGAGTAGAGATAGGGGAAAGGGGAACAAGGCAACCGTGAGTACTCATCCAAAGTACTGTAAACAAGGAGCTACACTACATATGCATGGATATATGGGTAAAGGCCATATCAGTGGACTGAACTGCAGAATGCCAGAATAAGAGGGGGATAGCTAGTCTTAACGAAGACTACGCTTCTGGACACCTGCCTTGCACAGACAGAAGAGGACAACGGAAGTCCTCCAAGTAACATCATATAGCAATAATCCTACCCGGCAATCCCTGCTCATATCCACGGCGAGGCGACCACGGTTATATCGGCACTTGGAAGGGTGTGTTTTATCAAGTATCCGGTTCTAGTTGTCATAAGCTCAAGGTACAACTCCAAGTCGTCACATTACCGAAGATCACGGCTATCCGAATAGATTAACTTCCTGCGAGGTGCACCATCTTACCCGCCACGCTTGATCCCATTTGGCGGACACACTTTCTGGGTCATGCCCGGCGCGGAAGATCAACACGTTGCAGCCCCACCTAGGCACTGTGAGAGGCCAACCGCGGTCTAAACCTAAGCGCGAAGTGCAGGCCCATCGCCACGAGCACACCTGCACGTTCGTCTGTGGCCGAGCAGACCTAGCCCAATGAAAGCGTTCGGTCCAATCCGGTAGCGCGCCTTCCGTCGTGACGTCTGAAGTGCCGGTGATACCACGGCCGGGATACCCATAACTACTCCCGCGTAGATGGTTAGTGCGTATAAGCTCGTAGCCAACCCAGATCAAATACCAAGACCTCGTTAAGCGTGTTAAGTAACATGAACGCCCGAGCAGGCGAGGCCCACCTCTCTCCTAAGCGGTCTCAACCTGCCACATGTCGCTCGCCTCAATGATCCACTCAGGTGCTCCATCGGCCGACCCGACTTTAGTCTCACATGTATCATGTATAAGTATATAGTATATACCGTGATCAACTCCCGAGTGATCACGGCCCGATAATATAACAGCGAGACGGACAAGAAAGTAGGGCCACGGATGAAAGTACTAGCATCCTATACTAAGCATATAGGATTGCGGGTAAAGGTAACAACGAAGTTACAAGGACAAAGCTATGCAGCGATATAGGAGTATCCGAAAATAGTAACATGCTATGCTACTCTAATGCAAGCAGTGTAGATAAGAGTAGGCGATATCTGGTGATCAAGGGGGGCTTGCTGGTTGCTCACGGCAAGAGAGAGGTCGTCAACACTTAGTAGTCGAGCGCGGTGCAGCGTCGGTCTCGTAGTCTACCGGAGAGAAGAGGGAAGAAACAATGAATACAAATAACAGATGCATAACGATGCATGACATGCCAAGCGATGCTAGGCGTGCCCTAACGTGGTAAGAGGGGTCTTGGTTTAGGGGAAAACATCAGGAAGTTATCCGGCTTCGGACGTCTGTCGAACGGATGAACCGGAGGAGAAAGTTTGCAGGTTCGATAGGTTAGAGGCGTGTGGTGGGCGAGCGGACTGCGTATCCGGATTCCTCTCGTCGTTACGAGCAACTTTCATGTTGAAATTATTTTAATCCGGATTACGGTTAAAAGATATGATTTATAAAAGATTTTATTAATTTACGGAATTTTAATTAATTATTTAATTAATTTCGAAATTGCATTTATGACATCGGCATGATGTCATCTTGGACGTCATCGACCAACAGGGTTGACTAAGTCAACCTGACAGTGGGTCCCATGTCATTCACTAATGGCTAATTAACCTAATCAGATTAATTAACATTTCTTAATTAAGTTAATTAGCTAATCAAAGTTTAATTAACCTTAGTTAATTAAGTTAATTAATAATTAGTGTTAATTAGTTCAGAATTAATTAGTTTAATTAATTACTCAATTAATTAATTAATTAATTAGTTAGTTAATTAATTTATATTCATTTCATTTTGTTTTTAGTTCTGTTTTTAATTAAAACATTCTTTTTGGGGTGGGGCCCCACGTCGCTGTACGAGGCCAAGCAGGCGGTGGAGTGCAGGCGGCTTGTGCCGCCCGAGCAGGCTCGAATCGAGGGCAGGTCGGGGCCACGGGGCAGGGCCATGGCCATGGCCAGCGCCCGGCCGAGGTTCTGAGGCCAGCCCATGAAGGTGAAGGAGGGGCAGTCGGGGAGGCGGCGAGGGCGCCCGAGCAGGGGAGGCTCGGGGCGGAGGTTCTGGAGGCGCCCTGAGGCGCCAGTCGCCGTCGTGGGAGAAGGAAGGGGAAGGCCGTGTGGTGGCCGGGCAGTGGGGCCTCAACGGCCGGATCCGGCCGGGGAGGAAGGAGAGGGATCGGGCGGGTGCGCCAAGACACCGAGCAGTGCAGGCGGACAGGCGAGCCACACAGCGGGGCGAGAGTGAGGGAGCAGGCGTTCGCTGGGCAGTGATGGCCGAGCCGGTCGCCCGCCAGGGGAGAGGGGGAGAGAGGGGGCCTCACGGGGAGCAGGGCCTAGGCGGCGGGCTCGGTGAGGCGGGGAGTCCGTCGGGGAGGGGGTCGAAGTGGGCGTGCCCGTGGGCGAGGCCGAGCCGCAAGCCAGACGGTAAGAGCCGTCTGGGCTCGGGGCGGAGGAGGAGGAGGGGGGCGAGGAGGAGGAGGAGGAGGGGGCCGGTGGTGGGGCGGGGTGGACAGCGAGGTGGGTTTAGCCGTGAGGTGGCTCGGTCGGGGCCGATCTCCGCCCCGATCCGATCGGGGAGAGGAGAGGCGGGGGGTGGGGGAAGTGGGTCGGCTAGGGTTAGCAGCTGGTGGGGAGGGGGTTATCTGCCGTCGGTTGGGCGGTGGGCGGTGGGCGGCCCATGGGGAATGGGCCAAAGGGGGAGTGGGGAGGGGCGGCTGGGCTGGGCGAGAGGGTTATCCCCTCTCTGTTTTATTTTGTTTTCCTTTTCTTTTTTATTTTTCTTTCTGTTTTTTATTTTATTTAAAATGCTCGACATTTGTAAATATTTTTGCACCCACCAATATTAGGTTAGGTATTTTAGAAACCCGGAACATTTTAGAACTTATTTTGGAACCTTTTATCGTTTGTTTCATTTTGATTTTTGTTTTAGGTGGGTTTGAATCAACGAGGTTAATTAACATAACCGGGTGATTCTTGTTGCATAACCATCCGGGCGTTACAAATCTCCTCCACTACAAGAAATCTCGTCCGAGATTTAGGAGGTAGAAGGAAAGAGGCGGGATATTCATCTCGTAGGCGATCCTCGCGTTCCCGGTGGCTTCATCTTGAGTGATTCGACCCTTTGGACTTTGAGAACTTGATGCGCCTTCCGGCGTGTGCGGCGTTCAGCTTGGTCGAGAATGCGGACGGATGCTCTTTATAGGAGAGGTCTGTTGCAATTCGAGCACTTCATGGTCCTTCGCTCGGATTGGGTCCTTGAAGCAGCGTCGGAGTTGGGACACGTGGAACACATCGTGAACACGAGAAAGGTTCGACGGAAGCTCGAGCTGATATGCCACTTTTCCACGCCTTTCGAGAATAGTGAAAGGGCCAATATAGCGAGCTAACGCCCTTGATCCGGCGGTGAGCACCCTTCATTGGTGTAGCGCCAAGATAGGCCTTTTCGCCAGTTGATAGACCATGTCTTTGTGATGCGGTCATAATTACTCTTTTAGCGAGTGAGCGGTCTTGAGATTCTCGCGAATAATGCGGACTTGTTCTTGACATGTTGGATAATATCCGGACGAAGAGTGGGCGTTCCCGATTTCGACCAGTTCGGAGGGTTCGGCACTTTCGTCCATATAACACTTGAAGGGCCATCTTGAGACTAGCTTGATAGCTATTATTATAAGAGAACTCAGCATCGGGAGAGATTCCTCCCATTTCTTGCGAAGGAAGCGACACAAGCTCGAAGCATGTCTTGAGAATTTGGTTGACACGTTCAACTTGCCCTTGAGACTGCGGATGAAAAGCGATCTTGAAAGATAAATGAGTCCCCATAGCTTCTTGAAAACTTGCCCGAATCTTGAAGTGAATAAGCTGCCACGGTCGAACGATAACCAGTGGAATACCGTGAAGTGAAACAATTCTGGACATATAGGCGTTGCAAGTGGCTAGCGATGATCGTTTCTTTGACCGCCGAAAATGTGCAACTTTAGAAAGCGGTCAATGGCGACAAAATAGCATCATTACCTTTCTGCGATTTGGGAAATCCGGTGGATGAAGTCCATTTCAACATGGTCCCATTTCCATTCGGGAATAGAGATAGGCTGCGAGTTCAGCGGGCCTTTGATGTTCTGCTTTGATCTGACGGCAAGCGTCACACTCGAAAACATAGCGAGCAATGTCACGCTTCATATTAGACCACGGAATCTCGGCGAATGTCTTGATACATCTTTGTACTGCCGGGATGGATACATAGAGGCGTATCATGAGCTTCTTGCATAACCTTCGAGTCATATTCAGGTTTTCCTTCTTACAGGCACCACTAGGCGGCCTTTGAAGTACAAGGCGCCATCATCGGCAATAGTGAAGGATGAGGATTTCCTTTCACGATGTCTTGTTTAAGCTTGTAGACTTGAGTCAAATCCTGCATTGTCTTTATGGTGCCCACGAGATCGGGTTCAACAGCCGGGTAAAGAGGAACCACAGGGAACAACACGGAGATTCATCTTGCGGAACTCCGAGGAGGGGGCGAGTGCACCGGAGGAACAATATGGAGGTTCAGCTTCTGAATTCTTCAACAAGTGAGGGCTGAACTTTGTGAACTGAAGGTGGTTGTATTAAGACTTGCGGCTCAAGGCATCAGCCATTACATTAGCCTTGCTCGGGCGTATAGGAAATACCCAAATCAAAGTCCGCAGCAGTCTCCATCCATCTCTGCCGACGGAGGTTCAGTGCTGGCTGAGTAAGCAGATACTTCAGACTTTGGTGGTCGGTGTAGATCTACATAGCGATTACGAGAAGGTAATGTCGCCCTTTGCTTTAGCGCATGAATGACAGCAACAAGTTCGAGTCGTGAACTGGGTAGTTCTCCTCGTGAGGCGCAAGCTGTCGAGAGGCATAAGCAACTACTTTGCGCTCTTGCATTAGGACACCGCCTAAACCTTGGCGAGATGCGTCGCGATAAATGTGAAGTCCTTCTTAGTATCGGGAGGAGCTAGCAGGGCAGTTGTCAACTTGTCTTTGAGTGCAGGAAACTTTCGACATTTATCATCCATTGGAACTTGACGCCTTTATACAACAGGTTAGTCGAGGCTGGCAATCTTGGAGAAGTTCTCGGCAGATCGACGGCAATAGTGGCGAGACCGAGAAAACTTCGACTTATGCGTTCTTGGAGGAGTCAATCGAGAATAGCCTGAACTCGTTCGGGGTTGGCAACAATACCATCCTTAGAAATGACATGTCCAAGGTAGGTTACTTGGGAAGCCGAATTCACACTTGGAGAACTTGGCATAGAGTTGATGCTCTCGTAGCTTTTCGGCACAAGGCGAAGATGTTCACATGTTCTTCTTCATTCTTGGAATAGATCGAGATATCATCGGATAAACCACGACGAACTTGTCGAGGTAATCCATGAATATATAGTTCATCGAGCGAGAGAAGGTGGCTGGAGCATTGGTTAAGCGAAAGACATGACGGTGTACTCGTTATGAACCATAACGAGTCACAAATGCGGTCTTGGGGATATCCTCCTCACGAACACGGATCTGGTGGTAACCCAACCTCAAGTCGAGTTTGAGAACAGCGAGCGAACCAGCCAATTGATCATAAAGATCATTGATCCGAGGAAGAGGATACTTATTCGAATGGTAGCTTGATTTATAGGGCGGTAGTCTTGGACCAATCGGTTTGTCCCATCCTTCTTCTTGACAAAGAAGGTGCTCCCCAAGGTGAGCAACTTGGGCGAATGAAGCCGCTTTGAAGAGATTTGTCGATTTCCTCCTTTAGCTCAAGGAGTTCATGCGGCGGCATCTTGTAGGGGCAACTTGGCTATAGGAGTGGTGCACGGTTTCAAGTCGATGGCGAATTCGACAGCTCTAGCGGGGAATCCTGGAAGTTCTTGAGAAAGACGTCTTGGAAATCGCATAAGCAGCGAGAATGTTTTCAATTCCCTCGAGGGTGCGGCGTTCAATGCATTCAATGCATAGAGCCTTGCCTCGGCATCTTGAACGAGGCGAGCATTGTAGCTTACTATTTCATCGGAAGGTGTAGCGGATGGGCGGTCTTAGTGGCGCAAGCGATTGGCGATGCGCTTTCAACAATCCATCCCCAAAATGAGGTCGATGTTAGGCGTCTTGAGGATAATGGGGAGGCATAGAATTCCAACCCTTGATTTCCACGGGACGTCGGCGCCAACCATGGAGGTTTGACATTGTCCCAATGGGGTTTTACCACTACCAAGAGTTCATCTCTTCACACTTAACGTCGTGCTTGTATGCAAAGTCTTGGACATGAATGAATGTGATGCTCTGAATCGAATAAAGCAGATCTGGTACTGAATTTACGAGGAGTGTACCCATCACGATGTGAGTTGGTCTTGAGCTTCGTTCGAGATCAACGTGGTTGGCTTGAGCTTGCCCATAAGACTTGCCGGTGTTGTTGCGGTTCTAGTTGTTTCCACGGCCAGCTCTTTGGAAGGGCGATTGATTCTGGTTTTGGTTGCATTCTCTAGCGGTGCCACTGGTTGTCCTTTTGAAGCATAAGCCATTATTGGGAGTGGGAGCAGGGCTTGGGGTGGTGGAGCTGGAAGCTTGCCGCTTAGTTGTAAGCGGACGAGGTGTAGCATAGTTACGCTTTGAAGCGGATGCATTAATTTGGTACATGCTATTGGGAATCCATATCTTGCGCTTCTGCGAGGACGGGCCGAAGATGAGCCCGTGTCGCAGTTGCGCTGTTAGAGCTCTGGTATTCCTGCAGACCAGTTTCGACATTGATAGCTTTGTTCACCAAGGTGGCGAAATCAGCAAAGTCGTGCACTAGAAGTGCGAGCTTGATGTCGACTTGAAGTCCGTCACGGAACTTCTCTGTCTGCGTGCATCGGTTGCAATATCCTCTTGACATAGCGAGACAAGTCCAAGAACTCTCACGATAGGCTTCAACAGCCTTGTTGCCTTGGGTGAGGTTGCGGAACTCACGCTTCTTCCGTCCATGACCCCTTGAGGATGAAGCGGCACGGAAGGCAGCCGAAGTCGGCCAGTGATGAGTGTTCCAAGCTGGCGAGTGCGCGGTGGCTGTCCCACCATTGAGCTGCGGGTCCCTTCAGAAGAAGGAAGCAAAAGTGACATAGTGGCGGGGGCTACATCAGCAGACTCCATCTCATAGGTGATGTCACGGAGCTACCATCAAGCATCCAAAGGCTGAGTTGAGCTGCGGTAAACGCCGGGTTCAGCGTATGAAATCCTGCAGAGTTGTCCCATTTGGGTCTTTGGTGCATATTGAGGCGAGGGAACTGAGCCATCATGTTCTCCATGAATCTGGCGATTCATCTCGAGCTGTTGGATCATACCAGCCATGTACTCAAAGCGGTGGTGGGAAGTTGGCACCACGACCACGACCTGCTGGCCTAACCATCCTGCTATTATATAACAGGGGTAGTTCAGCATTTGAGAAATTAAGCAAGAGACAGGAATCATTCATGATGAAACATGCATAATGGAAGTAGCATGATGGGAACTACATAGTAGTTGGCATATCTTACAAAAGGAATCATGCATAGAGTTCGATACATAGAGTCCAGTACATAGACTACTACATCATAGGCGGCACATGTGCTCATGGCGAATACATCAAATACTAACAAGCAAGTCTACATCAGGTCCCACGCGGCATCTGCGGAGGTAGTGTAGCTCCGAAGCTGATAGTCTGGCAGTGGATAGTCCTCCACGTCGGTGACACAGGGCCGCGGATACTCGGTGCTGAATCCGACGTCCGGTGGCGAAAAGGGCCAAGTCGGGAGAGTAGCCTCCGCACGTCGTAACCGACACCCGGGGCATCACGGTCTGGCGGGGTAGATCGCAGAACGCGCAGCTCTCGGAACGGACAAAGGGGTGCATCAGCGTCGAGCACGGTAGAGGTGCCGACGGGTGATGTACAACTCGTGGCGAAAGCTCGGTTAGCTCGATCCAGCCCATCGGCATGCGTAACAAAGTTACGATGGTGGAAGGGCTCTCGGTGATAGTGGTGTAGGCAGCGGTGTAGTAACCCTCCTCACCAACATCGGACGCGATAGCAATGTGCTCAAGGGGAGGTGTCCAACTCGATACTCGCACGAAGACGTGTCGGCAGCATAAGCAGCATCGTGGACTGCCATATCGATAGTCACTCCAACACCATGTGCGGTGTGCGGCCGAGAGTGGACTCGTACTCCGAGAGTAGAGGTGGACGATGGCACGGTATCGCTCTCGGTTGTAGTCCCGGTACTCCTCATAGACGGTGTACTCAGGGTGCCGCGATAACCCAGATAGGTCATCATCTCGGCTAGCACCGCAGTGATCCCGAGGCACCAATGGCCATCGTGTGGCGCATTTACCTGCCTCGTGGGTTCCATCTCGAAAACAAAGACGTTTCAAAGGAGTCAAATACAATTCCAAAAACAACTAAGGCTATATCCATCTTCGGGGTGAATGCGGTCACGGGATCCTAGTGATAGTTAGTAAAATCGTTTAACCCGAGTAGAAGAGAGTTCAGAGCCCCAGAGTAAAGGTCGAGGAGTAAAAGATCCTAGTACCACCCGATGGCGACGTGGCCCGTAAGGCACACAGCCAAGTTAGTAAAAGTTTTGCAATGTCTAGACTCGACTTGGCCAAGGAGTGTGAAGGGGATTCCTACAGCAATCGGCTCGATACCAACTTGTGACGCCGATTCAATCGTACACTAATCATGCACGCAAATGTATACGATCAAGATCAAGGACTCACGGAAGATATCACAACACAACTCTACAAATAAAATAAGTCATACAAGCATCATAATACAAGCCGGGGGCCTCGAGGGCTCGAATACAAGTGCTCGATCATAGACGAGTCAGTGGAAGCAACAATATCTGAGTACGCATAAGTTAAACAAGGTGCCATAAGATGGCTAGCACAAACCGGGATACAGATCGAAGAGGAGCAGGCCTCCCGCACGGATCCTCCTAGGTCACTCTGGTCGTCGTCGGCGGGCTGCACGTAGTAGTAGGCGCCCGGAGTAGTAGTCGTCATAGGCGGCGCGTCTGCTCTGGGCTCCATCGTCTGATTGCAGCAATCGAGTAGAGATAGGGGAAAAGGGGGAACAAGGCAACCGTGAGTACTCATCCAAAGTACTCGCAAGCAAGGAGCTACACTACATATGCATGGATATATGGTAAAGGCCATATCGGTGGACCGAATCTGCGAATGCCGAATAAGAGGGGATAGCTAGTCTTAACGAAGACTAAACTTCGACACTGTCTTGCATGCATGTAAGAGGACAACGAAGTCCTCCAAGTAACATCATATAGCAATAATCCTACCCGCAATCCCTGCTCATATCCCTGAGCGAGAGCGACCACCGTTATGTATCGGCACTTGGAAGGGTGTGTTTTATCAAGTATCCGGTTCTAGTTGTCATAAGCTCAAGGTACAACTCCAAGTCGCCCTGCTATCAAGATCACGGCTATCCGAATAGATTAACTTCCTGCAGGGTGCACCATCTTACCCAAAGACGCTTGATCCCATTTGGCGGACACACTTTCCGGGTCATGCCCGCCGCGGAAGATCAACACGCCGCAGCCCCACCTAGGCACAACAGAGAGGCCAACACGCCGGTCTAAACCTAAGCGCCAGGGTCAGGGCCCATCGCCTCGAAAGCACACCAAGACGCTATGTGACGCGCCGGAAGACACTAGCCCAAAGAAAGCGTTCCAATCCAATCCGGTAGCGCGCCGCCTGTCGTCGACGTCTCAAGTACTTCGTGATACCACGACATCGGGATACCCATAACTACTCCGCGTAGATGGTTAGTGCGTATAAGCTCGTAGCCAACCCAGATCAAATACCAAGACCTCGTTAAGCGTGTTAAGTAACCGCGAACGCCGAACAGGGCCAGGCCCACCTCTCTCCTAGGCGGTCTCAACCTGCCCTGCCGCTCCGCCTCAATGATCCACTCGCGGGTGCTCCATCAGCCGACCCGACTTTAGTCTCACATGTATCATGTATAAGTATAGTATATACCCGTGATCAACTCCCGAGTGATCACGGCCCGATAGTATAGCACGGCAGACGGACAAGAAAGTAGGGCCACAGATGAAAGTACTAGCATCCTATACTAAGCATATAGGATTGCAGGTAAGGTAACAACAGAAGTTACAAGGACAGGCTATGCAGCAGTATAGGAGTATCCAAAAACAAGAATATGCTATGCTACTCTAATGCAAGCGGTGTAGATAAGAGTAGGCGATATCCGGTGATCAAGGGGGCTTGCACTGGTTGCTCTGCAAGAGAGAGGTCACAAGACCGTAGTCGAACCGCCACCGCAGCGTCGGTCTCGTAGTCTACCGAGAGAAGAGGGGAAGAAACAATGAATACAAGTAATGATGCATAACGATGCATGACATGCCAAGAAGCGATGCTAGGCGTGCCCTAACGTGGTAAGAGGGTACCGGTTTAGGGGGAAAACATCAGGAAGTTATCCGCTTCCGGACGTCTGTCAGACGGATGAACCGGAGGAGAAAGTTTGCAGGTTCGATAGGTTAGAGACGTGTGGTGGGCGAACGGACTGCGATCCGGATTCGCCTCGCTCGCTCGAGCAACTTTCATGTTGAAATTATTTTAATCCGGATTACGGATTAAAAGATATGATTTATAAAAGATTTTATTAATTTCGGAATTTTAATTAATTATTTAATTAATTTCGAAATTGCATTTATGACATCGAGATGATGTCATGCCGACGTCATCGATCAACGGGGTTGACTAAGTCAACCACGATGTGGGTCCCGCATGTCATTCACTAATGGCTAATTAACCTAATCGATTAATTAACATTTCTTAATTAAGTTAATTAGCCTAATCAAAGTTTAATTAACCTTAGTTAATTAAGTTAATTAATAATTAGTGTTAATTAGTTCGAATTAATTAGTTTAATTAATTACTCAATTAATTAATTAATTAATTAATTAGTTAATTAATTTATATTCATTTCATTTTGTTTTAGTTACTGCTTTTAATTAAAACATTCTTTTTGGGGTGGGGCCCCCCGCTGATGTTCCCGAGGCCAAGGCGGTGGAGTGCGGCGACGCAGGCGTCGCCCGAACAGGTCGAATCGAGGGCGGGTCGGGGCGCGATCGAGGATCGAGGCCACAGGGGCCAGGCAGGCCGAGGCCACGGCGCCGGCCCGGGCCAGCGAGTTCAGCAGCGCCCAGCGGGGTGAAGGAGGGCTGGTCGGGAGGCGACGAGGCGCCGAGCGGGGCGAGGGGCTCGGGCGAGGTTGGGCGCGGGGGCGCCGGAGAGTCGCCGTCGTGGGGAGAAGGAAGGAAGGCCGTGTGGTGGCTGGGGCGGTCAGACCTCGGCGGCGGATCCGGCCGGGGGAGGAAGGAGAGGATCGGGGGCGGGCGCCAGGCGCCCGAGCCGGCCAGGGGAGGCGGCCACCGACGAGCGGGGAGAGGGAGCAGGGGGGCGTTCAAGGGCAGCGTGGCGGCGGGCAGTCGCCGGGCAGAGGGGGGAGGAGAGGGGGCCTCACGGGGGAGCAGGGCCTAGGCGGGCTCGGTGAGGGGCGGGAAGTCCGTCGGGAGAGGGTTCGGAAGGTGCGTGCGGCGGGAGCGGCGAGCCGAGCCACAGGGCGAGACCGTCTTGGGCTCGGGGGGGCGGATGGGAGGAGGAGCCTCCGGGTGGCGAGGAGGAGGAGGGAGGACCGGGGCGCGGTGGGCGGGGGGGTCGGGCGAGGTGGGTTTGGCGCGGCGGGGTGGCTCGGTCGGGGCCGATCTCCGCGCCGATCCGATCGGGGAGAGGAGAGGGCGAGGGCGTGTGGGGGCAGTGGGTCGGCTAGGGTTAGCCGCTGGTGGGAGGGGGTTATCGCGGCCGTCGGTTGGGCGGTGGGCGGTGGGCGGCCCATGGGGGAATGGGCCAAAGGGGAGTGGGGAGGAGGGCGGTGGGCTGGGCAGGGGGTTATCCCCCTCTCCTGTTTTATTTTGTTTTTCCTTTTTCTTTTTTATTTTTCTTTCTCTGTTTTTATTTTATTTAAAATGCTCTGTCATTTGTAAATATTTTTGCACCCCACCAATATTAGGTTAGGTATTATAGGAAACCCCGGAACATTTTAGAACTTATTTTCGGAACCTTTTATCGTTTGTTTCATTTTTGATTTTTGTTTTAGGTCGGGTTTGAATCAACGAGAGGTTAATTAACATAACCGGGTGATTACTGTTGCATAACCATCCGGGCGTTACAATCAAAGTACTGCTGTTGTGTATCCCGCATCAGTCACTCATGATTGGACACTTTTAACATGGCAGTTTGATAGTGGTTGCATCTTGCATTGATTTCTACGTTGTACTGCTTCTAATTTTTCGAATTGCCACTTATGACAAGACACTTTTAACTTGGGAGAGTAATATTGGTTGCATCTCTCATATGGTGTCTAGCTTGCATCACTTCTATTTTCTTGAAAATCCTTCTGCTTAGTTTACACATCGTAGCTGTGAATATCTCATGCCGTCCTGTTTTCTTACATATTCCATCCTCATACGGTTGTCTTACATCAAAGTATTGCTTGTCTCAGATCATGCATCAATGAGTTACGAGAGAGATTTTATTCTTTTGTGTTGTGGGTACGGCTTGACATGGCAAAGTCAAAAAAGAGCAAGGAAAATAATATAGTAGGGAGTGGTGTTACTCGTCGGGTGAAACGGAAAAGGATCGGTCGTCCAGATTCTGCTGGTACATATAGTGCAGTAGAAGGTCCAAGTCCACCGGCTAAATCTACAAACACAGTATCACCTGCTCCACCAGCTGCAGCATCTGCTTCAACTGTACCAGCATCTCAACGAGTTACTCGTTCGTTTGCTTCGAATCGCCGCTTCCCAAGCTGCCTTCACACCTAACACTACTTGAAGCACTTGCCACACCACAGGACTTGGCAAGATCAGATGAACCTCATGAGCATCAACACCAAGATGGTACCTGACCGAGTCAAGTTGCAATTGCATGCTCCTTTATATGTACTCTCACAGTTTGATGTACACTAACACTTTCCATATTCATTGTTGAACTAGCACCACGACGCAAGTTGAAACAGACATCAGGGATAATGCTTGACAGATTAACAAAATCTAAAGGAGGAAGAATGGAGATCCATTTTGAGGCAGGTTTAAAAAGGCCACGTGATGCTACAGAGTCAGCCAAGTTAGTATCAGAGGCAGCCGTTGCCGTTAGGTTCCATGCACGTATCCTCCCAACATGGATCCGGTACAGGAATGAGAAAGACAATACCCAGTTTAACACCTTCCTTGACCATTTATCCGTAAGTAATGTTATTCATCGCAATTAGTAATATTGTCTTGCTCTGTCCCATACTTTCTAGCTTCCTCCTAATAAGACTCACATTCTTTTTCAGCAGATGAGGTTCAAGTTGGATCTGAAATATGATGCAAGCTGAACAAGCATGCACTCATGTTTTTCATCGCTCTGCGATAGTATCGGTACCACCTTAGAAAATCTCACTTTGAAGGCAAGGCTAACAATGAAATCGCCCAAACATCTCCAAAGGAATATATTACAAATGAAGATTTGGACAACCCTCGTTAAACACTGGTCCGATCCAAAGTATCAGGTAGGCTATATGTATTTGATCAGACCACATATTGAACTTGTATTTATGTATGTGCCTTACAAGTGTATCTCCTTCTAGGCTAACTGTTTGAAGAACAAGACCAACCGCTCTGAAGTGAAATTCCAACAGACAACATGATCTCGTAGCTATATTGCACACTGCGAGGCTCTTGTAAATAGCTTCTACTTCCTTCTTTTTTCTGTGCCATATTATCGTATCTATATTGACTTGTTCCAAATACAGAGGAAAGCCTGTGCGGACCAAAAAGAACTTGAACCGAATGCAGTGCAAATCTTCAAGGATTGCCACACCAGCAAGATGAAGGGCATGAGCACACCAGTTCAAGCTGCTGTTGTAAGTCCTTACTCCTCCTGCCTTTGAACTGATTGGTACTGTGATGTGTTCATTTAACTACTTGGTTTGCAGCCAATGTCAGTTACTCTGTTCACTTTTGTACACAGTTGTCTTAACGTATCATTTCACCTTACATGGTTTAAAAGAGATGAAGGATATTCTTTTGGTCTGGATCTGTATTCTAGTTGTTATGTTCAGTGCGCACACAATGATAAAATAGCTTGTTTGTTTTATATGTGTTTGCCCATGATATGAATGATGTCATACTATGTTCATCCTACTTTAAACCATGTCTCTTTATCCTTAGATGTCAACGAATGTGAGGAAATAGACAATCAAAGAGGCATGCTACATGGACATATGTTCGAAAGTGATTTTATTATGTAGGTGGCACTACAATACATGCTAATGTATTACAATAGTTCACCAAAATAAGTTATGTATAAATGTGTAACCTACTTTGTTTGTTTTTGTCTCATAAGTAACTTATCTGGTACACTAATCTACAAGTTCAAACTTTCGAGGAAGCTATAGAAAAATGATTGAACAGCCACAACCACGAAGGTGGCGAGGCTACCACAGGCACAATGTCACCTCTTGCTTTGCGGTGCATCAAGATCTCTCCACTAACGATTGCAAAAAGCACCTTCTGCGTAATTCGGGTTGGTTGTCAAGGTAACCTCGTCCAAATCGCCTCTTGAACAAAATCTTCCTGCTAGACAGTGATATATCTGTGCTCGGACACAAGTCCAATCCCTAATGGGCGTTGTTTTGGAAACAAGAATAGTGGTTGACAAATGTCGTCAAGATATGAATGGTTTTGAAACCGGACTATCGGACATTAACCCGTTGTTCAAGAGCAATGGCGGAAAAAGGTGAAGATCATGCCGCTCCATCAGATTCTACATCCTGAAACATTAGCACTCAGGTCAAATGATCTGTGCTTATATAAATCTGATGTTGCTTTTATCTGCAAGGACTGTAAACTTTATGCCAACAGGCCTTTTGTCGTGATACAACATTTATGCTGCTGCCAAAGGCTGCAATAATTACGACGCTATTTTTGTATAGTGTAGGTTTATCTTAGTAATGTATTCGGCCGAAAGCTTCGTAGGATCCCAACATGCCAACATTCATCAGGCCCATTCCAATTGGGCTAAAAACGATCATGGACCGAAATTTGCATGTAGCCCACTAAAAATATCTAGGCCTAAATCAGCATAAGATTTCATATTTTTCTGGTAGGCCTGTGCCCATAGTGGACCTTTAACAGGCCTAAACATAATTTGGGCCCTTAGTAACAATAGGCTGTTTACAGGTGTAAATATCTCGAGCCCATAAAATAATGGGCCTTTAAAAGACCGAAAGTGAGATTGGGCCCATTTACGATGCAGATCTTTCACAGGCCGAAATTCGGATGGGCCGTAAATGCGCCGACCTAATACACGGGCCTTTAACAGGCCGGAAGTTTGGTCGGGCTAGATTATCATCATTTTTATATGGGCCGTTAATGGGCCCAATGCGACGTTGGGCCACATATGGCGCATGGATTTCGTCCGACGTTAACAGGCCGAAAATCACAACAGGCCGAAAGTGGCCCAAATCTATAGTGGTCCGCTAACAGGCCGAATGTCAGACATGGCCGAATATGACCCAAATCCTTCACGGTCGTTTATGGGCCGAAAGTTTCAATGGCCTGTAAATGGGCCCAAATGAAGCAGGACCTTTAACAGGCTGGAAATACACTGGGCCGTAATTCGGCCCATATACTTAGCGGACTGTTAACGAGCCAGAAGTGATCATGGGCCGCGATGATGAAAAGTTTAGGACAGGGCGTTGACGGGCCGATTAGACACTAGCCGTACGGGCCTTAACTGAGAATGTTGGGCCTTTATCTGGGCCGGCCCATTATGGTCCGCAAAATCTCGCGGGCCTTTAGCTGGGCCGGCCCATTATGGCCTGCAAAATCTCGTGGGCCTTTAGCGGGGCCGGCCCATTATGATACGAAAAATCTCGTGGGCCTTTTTCTGGGCTGGCCCATTATGGACCACAAAATCTTGTGGGCCTTTAGTTGGGCCGACCCATTTAAACTTTATGGGCCACTTTTGGGCCGGTCCACGTGTCAGCATATCATAGGCGCATCTCGCCCATTGAATGAGTGACACCTGTGCCAATGCGGAGCTGACATGTGTTTCCATCAGCCAATCAGAATTTTACACGTGGAAAATCCCCATTGGTCCGGGCTGTTAATGGGTTATCGGATCCAAAACCGGACCCGATAGCTTAACGGTGTTCCGTTACAGTGGATGCCACGTGTCGGTCACCCTTGACGAAAGCACTTATGTGACACTCGATTTATCGTCATGGAAGTGAACACTTCCATGATGATAATTTTGGTAATGTCATGGAACGCTTCTACGACAGCACAGGTATGACTATCGTGATTCTGTCAAAATTTTTTCATGGATGTACATGCATGACAGAAAACGTGACCTACTGTGACAAACACGTATCGTCACGGAAGTGTATTTTTTTGTAGTGAGGACAAACCACATAAGGTTTTCTTTGACACATATCTGTAACAGAAGTAATTTTGTAAGGGCTTGTTTGAATTTTTGGATTCTAACTATGCAGGTATAGGAAATACACATGAATAGGATACAAATGCATGTGCAAAACAGAGAATTTAAAAACACAGGATTTTGCCAATCTAGGTGTTTGGTTCACAACAATTGGAAGATCACATGATGCAAAGAAGCATGGTGAGATTAAGTCAAACCACAAGAGGTTATAATTCTATTATGCTGCTATCTCTTAGTCTTGTGCTTCATGAATAGGAATTTGAAAAGGAGGACAAGTGGATATTAAAATTCCTACAGTTTTTCTTTCAAGGAGACACTAAAGGAACAAATCCTACAATTTTCCTTTGCTCCATTCCTTTGAACCAAATGCATGAATAGTAGTACCATAGGAAACTTTCCATTCCTATGTTTTTCCTTCACTTTTCCTTTCAAGCACAGGCAATTCTAGTAGGCAGGCTTGAGCAGGGAAAAGCCTACACTAAAAAATGTTTTTGTGCTGCTTATACTACTTTGGACCCAGGCCACTGCCCTACTAGCTCAATTCCTAGGCCCATCTACAAATGCACAGCTCAAACGCGCAGTGGTAAATAATGATGACGTTCAAGAGAGTCCATCACGGATAGCTAAGTTGCCTGATACCTCAATGCTTGTCATATAGTAGGAGAAACTAATCGTATTTCACGTTACTACGTGTGCTCAGTGGACAATATATATAACATGTAGAGTAAAAAGGAGATGCAACAAGTGTACAACCTCTTTGGGGAAGCCATGTCGATCTCAGCATGATTGGGTTGGTCGGTGAGGATGCTCCGACTGATTTGGCTGTCGGACGAGGGGAAGAAGATCTGGGAAACGTAGCATGCAATTTCAAAAAAAATCGTACACTCACGCAAGATCTATCTAGGAGATGCATAGCAACGAGAGGGGGAGAGTGTGTCCACGTACCCTCGTAGACCGAAAGTGGAAGCGTTTGTCAACGCGGATCATGTAGTCGAACTTCTTCTCGTTCCGACCGATCAAGCACCGAACGTACGACACCTCCGAGTTCTGCACACGTTCAGCTCGATGACGTCCCTCGAACTCTTGATCTAGAAAATTGTCGAGGGAGAGTTCCGTCAGCACGACGGCATGGTGATGGTGATGGTGAAGTAATCCGCGCAGGGATTCGCCTAAGCACTACGTGAATATGACCGGAGGCGTAAACTGTGGAGGGGGGCGCCGCACATGGCTAACAATTGTTGGTGTGTATTCTAGGCGCCCCCTCCCCATGTATATATAGGTGGGAGAGGGAGGGGAGCAGCCTTGGGGCACCCAAGTAGGAGGAATCCTACTTGCGGCCCTCCTCCAATTCGGCCTCCCCCTTTCCTTATCTCCGGAGGGGGAAGGAAAGAGGGGAGAGGGGAAAGGAAGGGGGAATCCTATTCCCTCTATTTCCTTTCCTCCTCCCTTTTCCTTTCTCCACTTAGATCGACCCATATGGGGGCACACCAGCCCACAAGGGGCTGGTCTGTCCCGCGCTAGCCCAATAAGGCACATATCTTTGCCGGGGGGGGGGTGCTCGGAACCCCTTCCGGTGACCCGATAATTACCTGGTACCCCTGGAACACTTCCGGTGTCCGAATACTATCATCCTATATATGAATCTTTACCTCTCGACCATTTAGAGACTCCTCGTAATGTCCATGATCTCATCCCAGACTCCGAACAACATTCGGTCACCAAATCACATAACTCATATAATACAAAATCGTCATCGAACGTTAAGCGTGCGGACCCTACGGGTTCGAGAACTATGTAGACATGATCGAGACACCTCTCCGGTCAATAACCAATAGCGGAACCTGGATGCTCATATTGGTTCCCACATATTCTACGAAGATCTTTATTGGTCGTACCGTAATGACAACATGCGTTATTCCCTTTGTCATCGGTATGTTACTTGCCCGAGATTGATCGTCGGTATCTTCATACCTAGTTCAATCTCATTACCGGCAAGTCTCTTTACACGTTCTGTAATGCATCATCCCGCAACTAACTCATTAGTCACATTACTTGCAAGGCTTATTATGATGTGCATTACCGAGAGGGCCCAGAGATACCTCTCCGATACTCAGAGTGACAAATCCTAATCTCGATCTATGCCAACCCAAAAAACACCTTGGGAGATACCTGTAGAGCATCTTTATAATCACCCAGTTATATTGTGACGTTTGATAGCACACAAGGCATTCCTCCGGTATCCGGGAGTTGCATAATCTCATAGTCAAAGAAATATGTATATGACATGAAGTAAGCTATAGCAATAAAACTAAACGATCATTATGCTAAGCTAAAGGATGGGTCTTGTCCATCACATTATTCTCCTAATGATGTGATCCCGTTCATCTAATGAAAACACATGTATATGGTTAGGAAATTTAACCATCTTTGATTAACGAGCTAGGCTAGTAGAGGCTTACTAGGGACACGGTGTTTTGTCTATGTATCCACACATGTATCAAGTTTCCGGTTAATACAATTCTAGCATGAATAATAAACATTTATCATGATATAAGGAAATATAAAATAACAACTCCATTATTGCGTCTAGGGCATATTTCCTTCAGTCTCCCACTTGCACTAGAGTCAATAATCTAGATCACATCACCATGTGATTTAACACCAATAGTTCACATCACCATGTGATTAACGCCCATAGTTCACATCGCCATGTGACCAACACCCAAATGGTTTACTAGAGTGAGTAATCTAGTTCACATCGCCATGTGATTAACACCCAAAGAGTACTAAGGTGCGATCATGTTTTGCTTGTGAGAGAGGTTTAGTCAACGGGTCTGCCACATTCAGATTCGTATGTATTTTGCAAATTTCTATGTCTACAATGCTATGCATGGAGCTAGTCTGGCTAATTGCTCCCACTTTCAATATGTATCCAGATTGAGACTCGGAGTCATCCGGATCAGTGTCAAAGCTTGCATCGACGTAACCCTTTACGACGAACTCTTTGTCACTTCCATAACTGAGAAACATTTCCTTAGTCCTCTTTAGATACCTAAGGATAATTTCCACTCCGAGCCACTGGCCTTGGTGTTAAGTCGCCTTGCTGAGTCGCCTCGTAGAGAACCGCTGTTGGAGAGCCGTCCGGTGAGCCGCCGTCGCCAAATTGTTATCTACACGGCCTTGTTCGAAACCACCCTGCCTCATCTCTGTTGTTGTGGATACGGCCACCCGCCGAGCCGCCCGGTGCAAAAGTCGTCGGGGCCCTCCGAGCTGTCCCCGCTGCTGACCTACGCATGGCCACTTCAAGCCGTTGCGCCAGGCCTCCGTGTTAAGCCAGCCTCACCAGAGCGGCCCTTGCCTCTATCGTGCATGGTTGCGGCCTTCATGAGCCGCCGGGTCACCGTCCTCTGCAGTGCTCCTCCGTCAACCTGCTTCATCAACCCGGATCCGAACCGCTCTGCTTCTAAACGCCCGACGCCTCTGAGCCGCCGCAATGGCTGCAGCCGCGACATCCTCTTCCTTCGGCTGTGCCTCGAACCATCGGCCGTTTCGACGCTCCCCTCCTCTGGCGGTGCCTTGAGCCGCCTGTCTCCTCGAGCTGCCTTCATGAGCCGCCCGGCCATGCAGCCACCGCCGACCGATGTGGTCCGCCTCTCCGCCATGGCTCATCTTGTGCCGCTTCGAGCCGCCACTGCTCGGCCTTGCTCTGAGCCGCCCTCGCGGCCGCGCCTCCACGGCCTCACCTGGGTCGCCGCGCCTCAAGCCAGCCCTGCCTGCGCGGCCGTCTCCATCGTGGCCTTGAGCCATCATCTCCGCCCTGACTCGTGCTGCCGTGCCTCAAGCGGCCCGGTCTTGTGGTCGTCTCCGTCATGGCTTTGAGTCGGCCCTGCCTCCACGCGCCTCTTCGGACGTGCCCACCTTAGATTCGCCTTGAACCGCGCCGCCGCGCCTCTTGTCTGAGCCGCCGCGGTTTCCGCTGCTTCAACCAGCCGTCGGACGCGACCCAGCCTGCCTTGCCTCCGCTGGCTACCGCTGCTGGTCTCTGCGCCCATGCACCTATCACCTGAGCTGCCCGCCAGCGGGCTTTGAGCCCCGCCGGGTTGCCTCTGTCTTGCTCGGCCTTAACCCGGCCTTGCCTCCGTTGAGTCGGCGTACCGCGCCAGGGAGCAGCCGCGCTGTCGCCTCTGCCTCAACCTACCTCTGTCGTGCGTCGCTGCCGCGCTGAGTTGCTTCTCTGGATTGAGGCCGAGCTACTGACATCTATACGATGTTGCAAGTTGCCGAGGATTAGGTATTGAGGCCACAAGTGAAAGTTCAAATCGCCAAAGCATCTGTTTGTGCTCGCTGTTGTGCGTAATTCCGCTGCTTATTTCAAGTTTGACCACTACGCTTCAAATATGAAAATCAAAAGACATCAATCAGGGAGTTGTCATCTTGAAGGCATTGTTTATTTGTGATTATTAGCTGAAGACTAGAGGAGAAGATTCCTCCTGACGACCTGGTGGAATCAAACAAAAGATGAGCAGGCAATATTAAAAAATGATGGAGAGTTAAGACTGGGACTACTTTGGTTGATTAAGAAGGACACCCAAGTGCTGCTCCTGGTGGTTGACGCAAAGAGACAGTGCATGGTGATATATGTCAGTTCCAACGCCGCTGCCAGGAAGCGCTACCAGCAAAACTACATGTGTTGCTACATCAAGATATCAGATCATGCCAATGTAAAAGGGCAAACGATTCACGGTCTTTGTTAAGATGGAAAATAAATTTATCGGAGACCGCAGTCCGCGAGAACGAGGGACATGACACGCTTAAAAATTGGATGGATGTGTGGTTATTTGCATGACTGTCAAGGCCATCACTCGGTCAAATCACCGTCCAGTCGCTTCATCCGACAAATACATCAGGTGATACCTATCCTATTTATTTCATTTGTATACAATAATCTGTCTGCGCTCAGTTACTTTGTCTTGCAATATTTTATGCAGGACAAATTATTTTATGACAAAAGTGATGTTATACCACGAATATAGAGCACATGACAATACTGATGTTTGTTTTTGCTGCGCCGCTCAATGGAACCGGCCACGGATGCGCCATATTGAGTCACCGCTCTGCTTGAGTCACCGGTTTGCTTGAGTCACGGGTCAGCTTTGTTGAGCCGCCCCTACTCACTGGTCCCTGCCATAGCTTCTGGACAAGTGAGGATAATTGTCCACTTCAAAGGTGACTGTCATGTCACGAAGTTTGTTGAATGACTTATGACGAGAATATACATTGAGCATTGCAAGGATCATCAACTCATTTCAAACTTCTGGTTTACATAAGTTCCGGCGTTTCACTGTTCATCTGACCGGGTTACATCATAGTCAATTATGGAGAATCTCAAGCCAACTCCTTGAGTGGTATTAAGACTCGGGGGCTACAATGTCATGACTCGGCAGAATTGGTCGTTTTCAGTAAATTCAAGAACTCCGGGTCATTGGAGGGAAGATAACCCGTCCCTGAAGACTACTGCTATATTGATAAAAATCTAAAGGTCGTCAGAAAATTTCCGGCTTATAAAGAAGGATTCCGGTTCAAAATTCGGTTCAAGGGAAATCTGTCTGCCACAAAGCTCTGAAGTTCTCAAATCCGGTTTAAAGTTCAAAAAGAATTAATGTCTCGCAAGTTCGAGTTCTCGGAAAAATTATAGGGACCAAAGAGAGTTGGATGCACAGCACAACTCAAACATAGGTCCCCGACGAGCACAATTTGTAAGTATGTCACTTGGGGGCTTCCTGTTCAAACATAGGCGTATTCGACCAAAGAGAACATAGCGTGACTACCCTCTTGACCAGGTTATCTTGTTCAAACATAGGCGTATTCGACCAAAGAGAACATAACCTTTCCAAGTCATCCTACCTGTATGCCAGCTGCTTCAACTCCATCGGGTAATCCTGATTGACCTGTCGAACTATTAACAATCAATATTTTATGGTTGTATTCACCAAAAATCCTGAGCTTGTTAAGGTTAAAACGCCGGCTGTCATGTGAGAGCATGGCTTACAGATAGTCAGGATAGATCCAGGCTGCTAAAGCCGCCTTCATTGAAATTTGGTTAAACCTGCCTGTTTGCTTGATGCTACTCCGACCTCGTGTACTCTTGATAGTCATATTTGAACTTATCCAGGTTCAAACATCGATTGGTTCATGTGAGAGCTGGCTTACAGAAAGCAAGGATACTCCAGTGGCTCAGGCTAGTTCCATTGAAGTATTCTGTCATCATACACATACATCATCATATATTGCATCATACATTGCATCATCATTACGTCATCATAGCATGCATCATATATGCATAGATATACTGGTTTATATTGCAGGAACTGGTTTTCAAACCAGGTTATATTATTCAAATCTTTGATAGCCAACATGGCTGGATTTTTTATTATGGTTATCAATAACCAGTATTATGATTAAGGTTTTCAAAGTCGCTTTAGCGCAATGGCTAGTATTTATCAATGGATATGATTCAATCTACAATGAAAGGAATAGTCCCGAGTTGCTGCAGGCTTACGACTCGACACTTGGGGGCTACATTATTCAAGTTGAGATTACATCAAATATACAAGTCCCATGTCACTGCCAGCATGCACCATGGCACTTGGGGGCTAATGCAAGGTCATTTTTTGCTCACCTTATTGAAGACCCGATTCATCACATTGTAATGAGCCGGCCCTTGGGTGCTACCAATTGCTCCTGTCAACAATTCAAGGTACACAAGTCTTAATCCATTATATTGAAGGGTCCACTGCTCGGTTGGTAAAGCACAAAGCTCTTAACCTTGTGGACGTGGGTTCAAGCCCCATGATGGGGGTTACATCATAAGATGTTCTTTTCAAATAAGTATATATAAAGTCCCAGCTCAATATTATCTTATTGAGCCAGCCCTTGGGTGCTACACGTTGCTCAAATCTACATGATCAAATCTACAAAGTCCCTGCTCACTATTGTATAATGACCCGGCCCTTGGGTGCTACACTAGTTGAAGTTTTTATAAGCATAAGGCAATTACAAGTCCCAGGTTGCTGCAAGCATGACAACTCGGCACTTGGGGGCTACATATGTGGAATACTCAGTTCTGACTAGTGATTGAGATGAAAAACATGGATTTCTTCAATGTGGTAATATTTATATTAAAGCAAGTCTTAAGACATCACTTTGCTCTGCTCAAGACTTGGGGGCTACAGGTAATATGGATATGAGGGAGAGAAATCTTCTAAATTCTTAGTTTTGACCCGGCGTCGGCAACAATTATAACTCGGCATCATCTGTTTATAACCCGACAATTTGGGTAATCATAAATTGTCAAGATCTACAATTTCAAGCCGGCTGAAGATCAGATGAGTATTTCAAGACCAATATGTTTAAGCATTGGGAGCTGAATCAAATAAATTATTCTTCACGATTTTTCTCTGTGAGAAACCAACATCAGCAAATTGATTATGAAGCTGGCTTATTGACCCGGATTTTTTAGAATAAGGAAATGACAAAGACTTAAGGATGTTCAGGTGCTGGCTTACAAGAATATTTAACCCGGAGCACAACCTGTTAAATTTGTTCTTGTGTTTTGTTTACAGGATCAGTTTAACATGGATAAATCCAAATTAAATTAGGGGCTAATGTCAGGGATATACCCCGCGGTATGACCCAGCCGGAGTTATGACCCGGCTGGGACTTGGTGTTTCATTGGTGACCCAGCAGATGTTTAAGCCGACAGATGTTTAAGCCAGCAGATGTTAAGCCAGATGTTTAAGCCGACAGATGTTAAGCCAGATGTTTAAGCCAGTAGATGTTTAAGCCGGCAGATGTTAAGCTAGACGTTTAAGCTGGCAGATGTTTAAGCCAGATGTTTAAGTCAGATTGTTACAGAGTCGCTTGGGGTTAATAAGCCCAAAACGTTAAGAAGCCCAAGATGTTAAGAAGCCCATGGAGAGAAGCACGTGATGAGAAGTCAGAATAGTTTAAGTCTTAGTCTGAGATGGAGTCCACATGTAACCCTCCCCTTCAACATATATAAGGAGGGGCAGGGCACCCCAAGGGGGAGAGGTTGAATAATCGTTAAGTTTAAACACAACTAGAGAGCCGGAGATACGACGACTCCCTCATGATGATAATGAGACCTAGCCACAAACATCATGTAGGGTTGTTACCAGATGATGTTTCCCGGGGCCCGAAGCTGTCTAAATCTTTGTCTTGCATGTTGCGTCTCTCGATTCCGATCAACCCCTCTCAAGCTACTACATAGATGCGTTGGCCTCACGACTAAGTCCTCTCACTAGGACATCTGCTGTGATAATTCCACGACAGTATCCCCTTGCCAAACTCATGGCAAGGTACACATTAGGTCTGGTATACAGTATGGCATACTTTATAGAACCTATGGCTGAGGCATAGGGAATGACTTTCATTCTCTTTTTATCTTCTGCCGTGGTCGGGTTTTGAGTCTTACTCAACTTTATACCTTGCAATGCAGGAAATAACTCCTTCTTTGACTGTTCCATTTTGAACTACTTCAAAATCTTGTCAAGGTATGTACTCATTGGAAAAATCTTATAAAGTGTCTTGATCTATCTATAGATCTTTATGCCCAATATGTAAGCAGATTCACCGAGGTCTTCCTTTGAAAAATTCCTTTCAAACACTCCTTTATTCTTCCAGAAAATTCTACATCATTTCTGATCAACAATATGTCATTCACATATACTTATCAGAAAGACTGTAGTGCTCCCACTCACTTTCTGGTAAATACAGGCTTCACCGCAAGTCTGTATAGAACCATATGCTTTGATCAACTCATCAAAGCGTATATTCCAACTCCGAGATGCTTGCACCAGTCCATAGATGGATCGCTGGAGCTTGCACACTTTGTTAGCACCTTTAGGATCGACAAAACCTTCTGGTTACATCATATACAACTCTTCTTTAATAAATCCATTAAGGAATGCATTTTTGACATCCATTTGCCAGATTTCATAAAATGCAGCAATTGCTAACATGTTCGGACAGACTTAAGCATCTATACGAGTGAGAAAATCTCATTGTAGTCAACACCTTGAACTTGTCGAAAACCTTTCGCAACAAGTCAAGCTTGTAGACAGTAACATTACCATCAACGTCAGTCTTCTTCTTGAAGATCCATTTATTCTCTATGGCTTGCCGATCATCGGGAAAGTCAACCAAAGTCCATACTTTGTTCTCATACATGGATCCTACCTCACATTTCATGGCCTCAAGCCATTTTGTGGAATATGGGATCATCATCGCTTCCTCATAGTTGTAGGTTCGTCATGGTCTAGTAACATGACTTCGAGAATAGGATTACCGTACCACTCTGGTGCGGAATATGCTCTGGTTGACCTACGAGGTTCGGTAGTAACTTTATCTGAAGTTTCATGATCATTATCATTAGCTTCCTCTCTAGTTGGTGTAGGCATCATGAGATCGGATGACTCACTTCTTTCGAGAGAAACTCCTTCTCTCGAAAGGATCCATTCTTAGCAACAAAGATCTTGCCTTCGGATCTGTGATAGAAGGTGTACCCAACAGTTTATTTTGGGTATCCTATGAAGATGCACTTCTCCGATTTGGGTTCGAGCTTATGAGGCTGAAGCTTTTTCACATAAGCATCGCAACCCCAAACTTTAAGAAACGACAGCTTAGGTTTCTTGCCAAACCACAGTTCATACGGTGTCGTCTCAACGGATTTAGATGGTACCCTATTTAACTTGAATGTAGCTGTCTCTAATGCATATCCCCAAAACAATAGTGGTAAATCGGTAAGAGACATCATAGATTGCACCATATACAATAAAGTATGGTTATGATGTTCGGACACACCATTACGCTGTGGTGTTCCAGGTGGCGTGAGTTGTGAAACTATTCCACATTGTTTTAAATGAAGGCCAAACTCGTAACTCAAATATTCGCCTCCGCGATCAGATCGTAGAAACTTTATTTTCTTGTTACGATGATTCTCCACTTCACTCTAAAATTCTTTGAACTTTTTCAAATGTTTCAGACTTGTGTTTCATTAAGTAGATATACCCAAATCTGCTCAAATCATCGGTCAAGGTCAGAAAACAACGATACCCACCGTGAGCCTCAACAATCATCGGACCACATACATCGGTATGTATTATTTCCAATAAGTCAGTGGCTCGCTCCATTGTTCCAGAGAACGGAGTCTTAGTCATCTTGCCCATGAGGCATGTTTCGCAAGCATCAAATTATTCATAATCAAGTGAGTCCAAAAGTCCATCTGCATGGAGTTTCTTCATGCGCTTTACACCAATATGATCTAGACGGCAGTGCCACAAATATGTTGCACTATCATTATCAACTTTGCATCTTTTGACATCAATATTATGAATATGTGTATCACTATGATTGATATTCAATAAACCATTTACATTGGGTGTATAACCATAGAAGTTTTATTCATGTAAACACAACAACAATTATTCTCTGACTTCAATGAATAACCTTATTGCAATAAACATGATCCAATCATATTCATGCTCTACGCAAACACCAAATAACATTTATTTAGGTTCAACACTAATCTCGAAGGTAGAGGGAGTGTGCGATGGTGATCTTATCAACCTTGGAATCACCTCCAACACACATCGTCACTTCGCCCTTAACTAGTCTCTGTTCATTCTGTAACTCCTGTTTCGAGTTACTAATCTTAGCAACTGAACTAGTATCAAATACACAGGGGCTACTATGAACACTAGTAAGGTACACAATAATCTGTATATCAAATATACCTTTGTTCACTTTGCCATCCTTCTTATCCGCCAAATGTTTGGGGAAGTTCCACTTCCAGTGACCATTTCCTTTGCAGTATAAGCACTCAGTTTCAGGCTTGGGTCCAGCTTTGGGATTTTTTCACGGGAGTGGCAACTTGCTTGCCATTCTTCTTGAAGTTCCCTTTTCTTTCCCTTGCCCTTTTACTTGAAACTAGTGGTCTTGTCAACCATCAACACTTGATGCTCTTTCTTGATATCTACCTTCACCGATTTCAGCATCGCGAAGAGCTCGGGAATCGTTTTCATCATACCCTAGCATATTATAGTTCATCACGAAGTTCTAGTAGCTTGGTGATTGTGACTAGAGAACTCTATCAATCACTATCTTATCTGGAAGATTAACTCCCACTTGATTCAAGTGATTGTACTACCCAGACATTCTGAGATCATGCTCACTGGCTGAGCCATTCTCCTCCATCTTGTAGGCAAAGTAGTTGTCAGAGGTCTCATACCTCCCGACATGGGCATGAGTCCGAAATACCAATTTCAACTCTTGGAACATCTCATATGCTCTGTGGCGCTCAAAACATTTTTGAAGTCCCGGTTCTAATCTGTAAAGCATGGTGCACTAAACTATCAAGTAGTCATCATACCGAGCTTGTCAAACGTTCATAACGTCTGCATCAACTCCTGCAATAGGTCTCACACCTAGCGGTGCATCGAGGACATAATTCTTTTGTGCAGCAACGAGGATAATCCTCAGATCATGGACCCACTCTGTACCATTGCTACTATCATCTTTCAACTTAGTTTTCTCTAGGAACATATTAAAAATAAAACATGGGAGCTATACGCGAGCTATTGATCTACAACATAGATATGCAACAACTATTTGGACTAAGTTCATGATAAATTACGTTCAATTAATCATATTACTTAAGAACTCCCACTTATATAGAAAGCCCTCAAGTCATCTAAATGATCACGTGATCCAAATCAACTAAACCATGTCCGATCATCACATGAGATGGAGTAGTCATCAATGGTGAACATCTCTATATTGATCATATCTACTATATAATTCACGTTCGACCTTTCGGTCTCCAGTGTTCCGAGGCTGTCGTGGTTTTGTCACGGCAGATGTCCTTAGTGTCAGGACTTAGTCGCGAGGCCAACGCATCTATGTGGTAGCTTGAGAGGGGTTGAGCGGAATTGAGAGACGCAACACAAGATAGGGATTTAGACAGCTTCGGGACCCGGGAAACATCATCCGGAAAAAACCCTACATGCTGTGTGAGGCTAGGTCTCATTATCATCACGAGGGAGTCGCCGTAAACCGGCTCTCCTCTTTGTGTCTAGCCCTAAGATTGTTTCTTCTTGCTTCTAGCTTCCCCTCTTTGGGGAGCCCTGCCCCTCCTTATATATGTTGAAGGGGCGGTTTACATGACTAGTCCTAGTTGGATTAGGATTACTCTATTACAAGTGGAGTCATAGTCTTGCTTCCTTTGTAGGAGAATAGTCCTTACGCTTTCCTCACAAACCGGCCCACCATTAAACGTGAACCGGCCTTTTGGGCCTTGGGCCTTGTCATCCGTTTGTCCCGTATGCCGGATCACCAGTGAGTCATAATGACCAGGTGGGTTGCTTGTAAACCGCCAGGTCAGGGCGGGTCGCCAGTGAATCGCCAAGTGTCAGCCGGATCTCAAGTAAACCGCCAAGTCCGGCCGGGTTATACTTCCGGCCGGTTTACGCCGTGGGGTATATCCCCGACATTAGCCCCCAGTTTAATTTGGAGTTGTCCATGTTAAACTAATCTGCAACATAAACACAAGAACAAATTTGGCGGGTTGTGCTCCGGGTTAAGAATTCTTGTAGACCGACACCTGATCATCCTTAAGTCCTTGTCATTCCCTCCTTCTAGAAAATCCGGATCAATAACCAGCTTCATACTTTAAATTGCTGACGTTGGTTTCTCATAGAAAAATATTGTGAAGAACAATCCACTTGAGTCGGCTTCCAAAACGCCGGCTTAAGAAATTTGGTCTTGAAATACTCATCTGATATCCGGCCGGTTTGAAGATGTAAAACTTGCCGGTTTAATATTACCAAAATTACCGGGTTGTAAAAACTGATAATTCCGAGTCATGATTGTTGCTAACGCCGTTTCATGATTGTTGCCAACGCCGGTTCATGATTGTTGCCAACGTCGGTTCATGATTATTGATGATGCCGGGTTGCAGACATAGGGTCATAATAATTGGTGACACCGGGTCAACCTGGTTTGCTCAGAACAGAGAACTTGAAAGTATTTATCTGATAATAATATAATACTTGTAGCCCCCAAGTATTGAGCAGAACAAAGTGATGGCTTAAGACTTGCTTTAATATAAATACTGCCATTTTCGAAGAAATCCATGTTGTTCATCCTAGTCATTAGTAAAAGTTGAATACTCCATATTATGTAGCCCCCAAGTGCCGGGTTTTCATGCTTGCAGCAACCTGGGACTTGTAATTGACTGATGCCGATAAAACTTCAACCAATGTAGCCCCCAAGGGTCGGGTCATTATGCAATAATGAGCAGGGACTTTATAAATATGATCACGTAGACTTGAGCAGCGATGTGTAGCCCCCAAGGGCCGGCTCATTATGATATGATGAGTCGGGTCTTCAATAAGGCCAATAAAAATGACTTTGCATTAGCCCCCAAGTGTCATGGTGCATGCTTGCAGCGACATGAGACTTGAATGTAATCTCAATTTGAATAATGTAGCCCCCAAGTGCCGGGTCGTAAGCCTGCAGCGACTCGGGACTATTCCTTCCATTGTAAAATAAATCATATCCTTTGATAAAATAATAGCCATTGTGCTAAAGCGACTTTGAAAACCTCAATAATACCGGTTATTAATAACCATAATAAAATCCAGCCATGTTGGCTACTCAAGATAATATAATCCGGTATGAAAACCTTATTCTTTCAATATCATAATGAAAATTCAGCCAAGTTTGGCTATTTGAATAATATAACCCAATGATTTATAAGCGCATGATTCCAATGGCGCAATCCAAATATATACTGGCGACTTATAGTCCCAAGCCAGGTCGGCTTAATAAACACCGGATAATTTCTCATCATATATCGCGATTTATCGCCTTAAAGCCGGCCGGTTTAATAAACGCCGCGATTTATAATCATGCTTTATTCAACCTGTTTCTGCATACAACAAGTTTAAAGTGTCTGGCGGTTTATCACGGACGGGTCATCATGCCCAACATATAACCCGGTTTATAAATCAAGGCTGCACTTAAGAATAATCAAATATGAAATATATCATACCTGTGACATTGAATCACATTGTTGGTTTTACCAACTTTTTGTAGTAAGGGTGATAACCCAATCTTGAGTAATGATAACTCCTTTCATACTTTGTCGGTTTATGATAAAACCGTACCGGGTTGTGACCAACACCGGTTTATTCCATAATAAGATGGTAACAGAAAATCAGACCGGGCAGATAGTCTCCGGATTAAGATTTGACTGTGTTCCGTTAATTTGTAATTGACCGTCGAACCGGGTTAACAATGTCAGTTTAAAACGCAACAAGAGAAAAAGGTCTTTAGCAAAAAGAACAGAATTCAAGCAAAGGCAAAGATAAAACCTTTTGCAAATGAGGCTTTGAGCCGATCAAGAGGTATTACCATGGTCGGACACGACCAAGCCCCCAAAACGCGTAGCTATGGTTCGAGTCAGCCAGGTCCCCAAATGATGCGTTGGCATTACGCCGATCAAGAGGTGTAGCGATGGTTCGGGTTCGACCAAAGCCCCCAAGTGATGCTGTGGCACTAGGCCGATCAAGAGGCGTGACTATGGTTCAGACTTGACCAAGTCCCCAAGTGATGTTGTGGCATTGAGCCGATCAAGAGGTGTGACTATGGTCAGGATACGACCAAAGCCCCCAAGTGATGTTGTGGCATTGGGCCGATCAAGAGGTGTGACTATGGTTCGGATACGACCAAAGCCCCCAAGGGATGCTGTGGCATTAAGCCGATCAAGATGTGTAGCTATGGTTCGGATACGACCAAGCCCCCAAGTGATCAATATTATGATAAGCCAATAAGGCATGATACCCATGTTTGAACCGTGCATCATGGCAGCAGGTCCTCTTTGGCACCTTTTAACTTTTTGCAAGAGATAAATCCTTCTTGAACCGGATGTTAAACCGGATATTGAGAGCTTCAAAGCTTTGTGAGAGACATCTTTCCCTTGAACCGGATTTTAAACCGGAATCTTCATTTTCAGCCGGTAATTTTCTGACGGCCTTTAAACTCGAGCTTGCGAGAAGTTAATTCCTTTTTAAACCGGACATTTTTAAACCGGATTTGAGAGTTTCTGAGCTTTGTGAGAGAACAGATTTCCCTTGAACCGGATTGTAAACCGGATATTTGAGAGCTTCAGTGAAACTGACTTCCCTTGAACCGGACTTTAAACCGGAATCCTTTCTGATGGTCCGGAACTTCTTCATTGAGCTGGGTTTTTGTAACCTTCATATACTTTCTAAGCCGGAAATTTTCTGACGGTCTTCAAATTTTCAAGAATATAATAGTAGCCTCCGGGACCGGGTTATATTTTGCTCCATCCTCCTAGGGTTCTTAAATTTTCTAAAACTGGCAAGATTTGCTGAATCATGTCATCGTAGCCCCCGAGTTTGAAAGGTGACTCGAGGAGTTGGCCTGAAACTCTCCATATTTGACCGTGATATGAACCGGCATAACTTGTATATCATTGGTGTTGATCGCATGATGTGAATCCATAGAAGGTTGAGGTTACTGCGTCGGGTTGTAAATGATTCCGTATGAGCCGTGTCAGCAACTCGGCCAATGGTTCCTTTCAACTGGCGATTTGAAGTTAACCAAAACTTTAGTGGCGGCGACTTGTGCGCCTGCCCATTGAGCCATCCAGTGTAGACGACGGTTGATGATAATTTGCCTCCAATTTGAAAGAAAACCGGGCTACCCAAGCAGTGACTGGCTCATGCTCAATAAACAGCTCATCCAGACAAGTGCGGCCCGGTGTGTTGATGTAGATCAGACCGCGAGAGACGGACGGTAAAGACGACCGTAACATCAGAGCCGGCTCAGACATATGAATCGGCCGCGATGCTATAAACCGGCGCGAGCGAGTTAACCACGTCGTTTTGATGTAGGAACAATTATCCTGCATCATAAACATCGCAGGCCAAAGTAATTGTCCTTTAAAAAATGTATAAAAAATATAGAAAATATAGCACCTGGTATTTTTTGTCGGATGAACACAAACGCTGGCGCTAGATATTGTTTGGATGTAATCCGGATGGACCAGCAGATGATGACTCATTGCGATGATGACTCATTGCTCTGTTCCAGTAATAGTTCCGTGCAATACTAATTGAATTTGCTTTCATGCATGTGTAGGGAAGACAAACATGTATCCAGTTTGACCCTCCTCTTCCTTTGGCGTGAGCTTTCTATAACAGTCCGCCCGCAACACTTTCTTTTGTCATTTGAAGTACACCAATCTGGTAGCAGCGGCGGCTTAGGGCAGCCGCAGCGCGCGGTAGAAGCCGGTCCTGAGAGCACCGGCGGATGACGAGGCATGGCAGTTTAGAACGGGGCGGTTCACCGGAGGAGCACCGCTGAGGACGGGGACCTGGCGGCTTAAATGGAGGTTCGACGCCGGGGTCGAACTAGCGACCGACGGGATAACTCAATGGCGCGGTAACCCGCTGGCGGGTTAGTAGTGGAGCACGAGTCCGTGGAGACATCATAAGTGAGGCCGGTTCATAGGTTGTAACGAGGGCACTCCGGTGGGTCGACGAAATGCATCCGCGACAGCGGCGGGTTGGAGAAACGCAACCATAGCCAACTTAGCGCGGCCACAGGGAAGAGGACCCACAAGGCCAGGAAGGCCAAAGCGGTGTGCCATCACGCAAGCAAGGGCGACTCCAGGCGTGACGGCGAGTTTCAAATGGCCGTCGCCGCGGGCGCGATGGGGCAGGCGGCCCATTCCGGAGGCGCGGCGGGGGCACGGGCAATGGAGCAGTCCTCGTCCATTTTTGTTTCCGGGTTGTAGTGGCTCCGGCCCAATCCAGCTCCGTGATTTCCTCCGAGTGACTCGGGCCCGGCCACAAATGGAAGTAGCAGCATGCGAGGCGGCGGCAAGGCCACTCGGCGACCTGGGTCGGCGGAGGCAGGGCGCAGCCATGGGTGACGGCGGCTTGCTCGCTCGCCTCGGGTAAAATGGCTGGGCGCGTGCCATAGCAGGCCATAGCAGCAGGTCAGGCAGCAGTAGCGGCTTGCAGCTGCGGGGCGAGCGGCTCGACGGATACAATCCAGAGGCGCGGAATGGTTTCTCCGAAGACGGCTCAACGGGACGGAGGCACCGAGGTCATCCAGCATGCCTAAGAGCCGAGGCGACGCCGGGTTCTGAAGTAGAGGGAGCCGGAGGCACAGCGCGGCTGCAGCTCAGAGTGGTTGGCTCGCCGCGGACAGCTCAGAAACACGGAGGCACGGAGACGCTGGGTAGCTTGAGGCAACAGAAGCAGAGGCGGGTCATGGAACAAGTCCGGGTCGTGGTCGGTTGGATGAGTCCGCGTCCGTGTTTTCCTCTGGATCGTGGGCTTCCCTTCTTTCTCTTTTTTTTAAACAGCGTATATGCTTCCGTCCTTGCATGCAGGAGACGCTGGCAGCTGTGGCTCTCTGCTTTTGCTGTTGATTGCTGATTTTTTTGATGACGTGGAGAACAACAACACAAACGTGATACCTTGGCCGATTGAACCTCTCGCAGCCTTGATCATTGGACCAGGGGAGATGTAGTAGCAGTCGAATACGGACGCCGTACAGGTTGGTACTGTAGCGATTTTTTTTGGCAACCTTGACTCGGTGACTTGACCGCTTGCCAGGCGCACGTTACGCTATGAAAATTCTTCTAGTATTCTTGTCGACCTGCATGATTTGATCCCTGCTCTTGATTGATCTTGTGCACGTCTTCGATCTGCAATAAAGGCGGCGCTGTACTCAATGTCACCTTAATTTCCCTTGATCCTTGTACTATCAGCTCCAAAGCTAATTCCGATCACAAACAATAAATTTGCTGGCTCTTCCACGTGTGACGAATCACAAGCTTCTCGATCCCTGAAAGAGATCCCTCCAAGAACTCAACACCACCGTGTGCATGCCCCACGGTGGGCGCCAACTGTCGTGGTTTTGTCACGACATATGTCCTTAGTGTCAGGACTTAGTCGCGAGGCCAACGCATCTATGTGGTAGCTTGAGAGGGGTTGAGCGGAATCAAGAGACGCAACACAAGACATGGATTTAGACAACTTCGGGCCCGGGGAAACATCATCTGGAAAAAACCCTACATGATGTTTGAGGCTAGGTCTCATTATCATCACGAGGGAGTCGTTGTAAACCGGCTCTCCTCTTTGTGTCTAGCCCTAAGATTGTTTCTTCTTGCTTCTAGCTTCCCCTCTTTGGGGAGCCCTGCCCCTCCTTATATATGTTGAAGGGGCGGTTTACATGACTAGTCCTAGTTGGATTAGGATTACTCTATTACAAGTGGAGTCCTAGTCTTGCTTCCTTTGTAGGAGAATAGTCCTTACGCTTCCCTCACAAACCGGCCCACCATTAAACGTGAACCGGCCTTCTGGGCCTTGGGCCTTGTCATCCGTCTGTCCCGTATGCCGGATCACCAGTGAGTCATAATGACCAGGTGGGTTGCTTGTAAACCGCCAGGTCAGGGCGGGTCGCCAGTGAATCGCCAAGTGTCAGCCGGATCTCAAGTAAACCGCCAAGTCCGGCCGGGTTATACTTCCGGCCGGTTTACGCCGCGGGGTATATCCCCGACAGAGGCCATGTTTGTACATGCTAGGCTCGTCAAGTTTAACTCGAGTATTCCGCATGTGCAAAACTGTCCTGCACTCGTTGTATGTGAACATAGAGCCTATCACACCCGATCATCACATGGTGTCTCAGCACGAAGAACTTTCGCAACGGTGCATACTCAGGGAGAACACTTATACCTTGAAATTTTTCTAAGGGATCATCTTGTAATGCTACCACCGTACTAAGCAAAACAAGATGCATAAAAGGTAAACATCACATCCAATCAATATATGTGACATGATATGGCCATCATCATCTTGTGCCTTTGATCTCCATATCCAAAGCACCGTCAAGATCTCCATCGTCACTAGCTCGACACCTTGATCTCCATCGTAGTGTCGTGGACGTCTCGCCAACTATTGCTTCTACAACTATCGCTAACACATAGTGATAAAGTAAAGCAATTACATGGTGTTTGCATTTTGTACAATAAAACGACAACCATAAGGCTCCTGCCAGTACTTTGACAAAACATGATCATCTCATAAAACAACGTATATCACATCATGTCTTGACCATATCACATCACAACATGCCCTGCAAAAAACAGGTTAGGCGTCCTCTACTTTGTTGTTGCAAGTTTTACGTGGCTGCTACGGGCTTCTAGCAAGAACTGTTCTTACATACGCATCAAAACCACAACGGTGTTTCGTCAAGTTTGTTGTTTCAACCTTCAACAAAGACCGGCCATAGTCAAATTCGATTCAACTAAAGTTGGAGAAATAGACACCCGCCAACCACCTTTATGCAAAACTAGTTGCATGTTTGTCGGTGGAACCGGTCTCATGAATGTGGTCATGTAAGGTCAGTCCGGGCTGCTTCATCCAACAATACCGCTGAATCAAAATAAGATGTTGGTGGTAAGCAGTATGAGTATCACCGCCCACAACTCTTTGTGTTCTCCTCGTGCATATCATCTACGCATAGATCTGGCTCGGATGCCACTGTTGGGAAACGTAGCATGCAATTTCAAAAAAATTCCTACGCTCACGCAAGATCTATCTAGGAGATGCATAGCAACGAGAGGGGGAGAGTGTGTCCATGTACCCTCATAGACCGAAAGTGGAAGCGTTTGTTAACGCGGTTGATGTAGTCGAACTTCTTCTCGTTCTGACCAATCAAGCACCGAACGTACGACACCTCCGAGTTATGCACACGTTCAGCTTGATGACATCCCTCGAACTCTTGATCTAGCAAAGTGTCGAGGGAGAGTTCCGTCAGCACGACGGTGTGGTGATGGTGATGGTGAAGTAATCCACGCAGGGCTTCGCCTAAGCACTACGTGAATATGACCGGAGGCGTAAACTGTGGAGGGGGGGCACCGCACACGGCTAACAATTGTTGGTGTGTATTCTAGGAGCCCCCTCCCCATGTATATATAGGTGGGAGAGGGAGGGGAGCAGCCTTGGGGCACCCCAAGTAGGAGGAATCCTACTTGGGGGCCTCCTCCGATTCGGCCTCCCCCTTTCCTTATCTATGGAGGGGGGAAGGAAAGAGGGGAGAGGGGAAAGGAAGGGGGAATCCTAATCCCTCTCTTTCCTTTCCTCCTCCACTTTCCCTTTCTCCACTTAGATCGGCCCATATGGGGGCGCACCAGCCCACAAGGGGCTTGTCTGTCCCGCCCTAGGCCCAATAAGGCCCATATCTTTGCCGGGGTGCCCGGAACCCCTTTCAGTGACCCGATACATACCCGGTACCCCCGGAACACTTACGGTGTCCGAATACTATCGTCCTATATATGAATCTTTACCTCTTGACCATCTCGAGACTCCTTGTCATGTCCGTGATCTCATCCGGGACTCCGAACAACATTCGGTCACCAAATCACATAACTCATATAATACAAAATCGTCATCGAACGTTAAGCGTGCGGACCCTACGGGTTTGAGAACTATGTATACATGATCGAGACACCTCTTCATTCAATAACCAACAACGGAACTTGGATGCTCATATTGGTTCCCACATATTCTATGAAGATCTTTATTGGTCGTACCGTAATGACAACATACGCTATTCCCTTCGTCATCGGTATGTTACTTGCCTGAGATTCGATCGTCGGTATCTTCATACCTAGTTCAATCTCATTACCGGAAAGTCTCTTTACTCGTTCCGTAAAGCATCATCCCACAACTAACTCATTAGTCACATTGCTTGCAAGGCTTATTATGATGTGCATTACCGAGAGGGCCCAGAGATACCTCTTCGATACTCGGAGTGACAAATCCTAATCTCGATCTATGCCAACCCAACAAACACCTCGGAGATACCTGTAGAGCATCTTTATAATCACCCAGTTACGTTGTGACATTTTATAGCACACAAGGCATTCCTCCGGTATCCGGGAGTTGCATAATCTCATAGTCAAAGGAATATGTATATGACATGAAGAAAGCTATAGCAATAAAACTGAATGTTCATTATGCTAAGATAACAGAAGGGTCTTGTCCATCACATTATTCTCCTAATGATGTGATCCAGTTCATCAAATGACAACACATGTCTATGGTTAGGAAACTTAACCATCTTTGATTAACGAGCTAGTCTAGTAGAGGCTTACTAGGGACACGGTGTTTTGTCTATGCATCCACACATGTATCAAGTTTCCGGTTAGTAAAATTCTACCATGAATAATAAACATTTATCATGATATAAGGAAATATAAAATAACAACTTTATTATTGCCTCTAGGGCATATTTCCTTCACTTAGGCATCTGGAGATGGAGCCTGGGGTACTGCTCTGCTGTGATGGAGGGTTTCATCGTTGGAGCAGCTCCGGTGAGTTGTACGACGGTGAGGCTGAAGCCGGACAAGAGAGACAATGTTAACCTGAGTGGAATTCTAATAGCATCTCCAATAAATGACGTAAAATACATAACCACAAAGTGCTAGATGCAAAATACTTCAGCCGCTCATCTCTGAACTTAACTGCCAAAACTGAATTTAACTGTCGAAACTGAATTTAACTGTTGAAGCTGAATTTTGCTGTCGAAATTGAATTTTACTATCAAAACAGAACGCACTAGTAGCGGAAAAGTAGTAGTAGCAGCAGCAATGCCCGGAGCAGCAGCGCGTGCGAGAGCCGGGGCAGCTGGTCATGTAGCAGCATCTCGGGTAGCAGCTGCTGGGGCTTGAGGGAGAGCAGGATCTGCTGCTCATGCAGCAGCAGCGCGTGCAAGAGTAGAGCAACAGCGCAAGGAAGAGCAAGAGCGAGAGCAGCAGCGCAAGGAAGAGCAAGAGCGAGAGCAGGAACGCGAGCAAGAGCAAGAGCAAGAGCAGACCAGGCAGGTGACCGAGAGCAAGAGCAGAGCAGCAGCGTGAGCGAGAGCCAAAGCAGCAGCAACTCCTACTGATGTGGACGTCACCGCCGAGGAAGTGATGCCGTGGAAGAAGTGGCCAGCGACGCCGCCGTGGATGGAGCCGCGCCATGTCGGCTCAGGACCGACTGCCAGCAGCACCGTGAGATCAAATAAAGAAGAAAATGCGGTGATTAGTGTAGAACCTCTTTGGTGGCGCCGATTAGGCCTCAGTTTCATCCGAGGAATCGATGATGATGCTGCTCTTCCGGTGGTGCAGGTGAAGACGGTGATGTGGGAATGCAGGTGGCATGAAAGACGAGGGGAACATCGGGGCAGCTCCTTGGAGGTGGAGGACGAGGTGGCTGAACTGGCGGGATGACGAGATCGACGACGGATCCTCATCCGGTGCGGTGGATGAGGGACGTCGAGGTGTTACTGTGGATGACGTCGTCGGGGAAGAGGCTCCGGCTGGGTGGCGGACGGAGGAGGGTGTGGGGCTTCGCGGGTTTTCACCGCCTTGGTGTATGAATGGGTGGCCGGATGGGATGGGAGGGGGAACCATGGCTTTGGGACGTGCTTGTCCGAAATGTGGAGTAAGTTACTAAAGTACCCCCACCGATTTGAGCTAGGCAGTTCTTTCGGTTCAGGGGTATCACGAGCATTTCGCGTGTCGGGATTTCGCAGGAGGTGGGAGTTTTCGCGCGCGTTGTAATTTGGGAATAGCAAGGCGTGGGTTGAGATGGAGGGAGTTTTCGACGCACAACAAGACAAAAATATATCTTAAATATTTTGG
Source organism: Aegilops longissima (assembly GCA_021605205.1). NCBI lineage: Eukaryota > Viridiplantae > Streptophyta > Magnoliopsida > Poales > Poaceae > Aegilops > Aegilops longissima. Next base: position 320,079,075 of record CM038677.1, read on the forward strand.
GGTAACAAGGCGCGGATTGAAGAGGCAGGAGTTTCGCATCACGATAGACAGAGATGCTAGCTTGAAATTTCAGGATAACAAGGCACGCTTGAAATTTCGGGACAACAAGATTAATGTGTACAAAAAAAAGACAATTCGCACCTCATCACTAGAGAGAGCCATGTCCTGTTTTACTATATTACTAGAAATGCATTCAAATACAACAACAACAAAACTAAAAATATCCAGACAACAAACATAACGTGTACAGTACCAAATCAATTTGCACTTCTCTCAACAAACAAAAAACAATTCGTGTTGTCTAGCATATCGACTAAATTTGAGTACATTTTCCCTGTTTGAATGGGATTGTACTCGGGTTAGTTATACAACCATCTAAATATTATATTCACAAAACATCACATGAATATAGGAGTAGTAAAATTCCTATATAAATACGAACTACATGTACATACGATCTCAAATTCAAATATATGTATCCATTTTATGTTGAATTCAAATCATAGTACATGTATGCTCTAGATAGATGTTCGGAATCTAAACCATATATGATACTACGTACAATGTGTTTAACACACACAACACACTCACAAACACCATTTAGACTAGTAAGGTACACATGCATTGCACACATGAGATTTGGCAACCAAATTATGAATAAATACCACATTATAGCATGTAAGCTTTCAGTCATATATGCATGATGTAGATGTTCATTTAATTCTTATGGTTCATCTCATTCAAAATCATTTAGTTTTTATAAAAAAGCTAATCTATTTTAAGATTCACGGAATTGTGCGTTGTAAAGCATAAAGTAAAAAAGAATAATGGCAATTCATGTAGAAACAAATTTGGGAAATTATGATACGGAAGATTCTAGAACAAAGGAGGAGTGCTTGTGTTTTGAGGTTTTTGCATTATGCTTAAGTTCAACCATGGAATCTTCTAGATTGTACACGTGGCAAAATCTGGTGGAATGTGGATGATATCCAACGGCCAGTAGTGCTCGGATTTGCCATCTCTGCACCGTTGGATTGGCTTCATCCAATGACCATCTTTCAAAGTTATTGGCACACTATATAGGGGTATAGATATAGATATGTGATGTGAAAGCCACCCATCATCTCCAAATAGAATAGTGTGTCCATGCATGGATGCAATGTGGCCAAATGATGTCTGCCATCGGTATCTCAAAATCAAATCAGTCTGACCTTGTTCAATGTGTATAACGTATAGCATGCTCATTTCTAAACCACACCGTGCATATCTCAGTTATATTCATGCATGCATGAGTTTCAAACATCATGATCTCTTATTCAAATATTTGAATTCAACTTTACATTGATTATGACCTCACCTAGTCTTTTACACCCACACAATCGTCTTCTCTTGATAATTGTACCACTAACTTTCTCTCGTGCATGCATGCACACACACTACCACTCGACATTATCCATCGCACACATGCAATCTTTTTCTTCAGGTCGGTCTCCCATGCATGCACACACACACACCTCCCCCTCTTCATCATTTCGGGCATTCTTTATCTCTCACGTGCATGCGCAACGATCGATGTTCCTCTATGTGTGTGTGTGTATATATAGCTAGGTCTTTCCCAGTTTTCCACACAAACCGGTCAATCTATATATCTAGTCAGGTCTCACCCTCTTTCCCATGTAAACATCGATCAATCTACACCTCTCTATATAGGATTACATAGCTAATCCACCCGCATTAATTATATATCCAACGTCCCCCTCTCATCATCCATGGCTTCCGCTTCATCTCTCAGACACGTGCACAATGGTGAAGAGAGGGGGCAGCAAGGGCCCTGCCCCCCTAACATCACTATATATTGAGGCTAATATGAATGTGATCAGTAGATCAATTGCTGGTAAAATGGTTTAAGTTGATGAATTGGCCCTCCTCATAAAGGATTAGCAATGCTTGGGCCCCTAGCTCATTTATTTTTCATGGCTCCGCCATTGCGCGCAACCGCGCACATTCTCGCCCCCTCTCTTTAAATATCGATCTCGCACTTGTGCACTCTTCATAGTGTCCCTCCACTTGGCCTCTGGCACCATCTTCCAGCCCCCCACCAGATTTTGCCACATGTACAATCTATAAGACTCCATTGTTAAACTTAAGCATAATGCATAAACCTCAAAACACAAGTGCTTGTCCTTTGTTCTAGAATCTTCCGTATCATAACTGCCCAAACTTTTTTTCTAGTTGAATGGCCATTATTTGTTTTTACTTTATGCTTTACAACACACAATTCCATGAATCATAAAATAGATTAACTTTTTTATAAAAACTAATTGATTTTGAATGAGATGAACTATAAGAATTAAACGAACGTCTACATCATGCATATATGACTCAAAGCTTACATGCTATAGTGTTGTATTTATTCATAATTTGGCCAAATCTGATGCGTGCAATGCACGTGTACCTTACTAGTACTTCCAGTATTTGCAAAACACATAAATTAGAATTCCAATGGCACGCTACACAGTGTCTCTCCCTTTTTCAGTTCATGAAGCCACATGGAACATGTGGAGGCGTTGTCGCGACCTCCTTGTGCGGATTGGTCACAGTGACGTGCTGCTGGTTCCAAAAGAATGTACTCGTCCTCTCTCATGCACACTGGCAGTACATGCACGAAACGAAGATGTGCACGCACGCACTCATTCCCTCGCATGCACATGCGGGTACATGGTAGGACACATTTTTGTACGAAGATTCACCCCATGTGATAATTTGACGTGTGTAAAGTCCTTCACTCCATTGATGGTCAATTAATACATCACATGCAAATTGAGTGGACGCGAGGGAGGAAGTAGTTCATAAAGACATTATTACTCTACTGCGTGCATGCGAGTAGTTAAATCATGGGTTGCCACTTCCATTGGTCTCCTTCATATTTTCTGCCAATTTTGACCATATTTTTTAAGTAACATATATTTATGCCTGTCATAAAAACTAATATCACCGAACGCATTTGAACATACTCATATAGTAAAAAAAACTGGCACAAAAAAGGGGCCAATAAACCAGGATGCAGGTAGCATGACCAAAATTTACCTGGGCTACTGTTGGTGGCCTTTGTATTTAAATATGGACGGAGTGGAGTAGTACTATCTTTATCTTAGCCTCGTAGGGCTCTCCCAGCGCTAGGCTCGCCTCCCCGCCTCGCCCACCGGATCCCGCCATGGAGGATCCCGCCATGGATAATCCCTTAGATCCCAGGATCCCGCGGGCTGCCCTCTCGCTGCGGCCCCCAGCACTGCCACCTTTGAGCGAAACCCACATGTTTTTAGAGGGGATCCATTGCTCTGGAATCACAGATCGGTGGCGCCGGAGGACATGCCAGGGCTGAGTTTCAGGTGGCGGACAGCAAGGGATAATCGGATCAAGGAAGCGTCGCATCGATTGGAGGTAAGTTCGAAGGAGCTGTGCCTGGCGCAACACAAGGCAGAGGCACAAGTAGATCTCATGGGAGAGATGCTGAGGGATGTCAGCATCTGGCAGCGTCGCGTTAATTTCGAGCTAGGGCTAATGGCAGAGATCATATTAATGGAGTCAACTATGGAGGAAAGAACGTGTATGCCTGCAAAATGGCATGAGAAGCCAGTGCAACTTTTCAAATGGACGGCAGGAGAAGCCAAATCGCGGGACCAGCTGCGGTGGTGCCGCTAGGCATGCATCGTAGGCGAGGTGAGCTGCCCTCCTTCCCCGCCAGCGATGCAGTGGCCTACTTGGTTGCTGCTGTAGTGAACTTGCGGCGCCATGGCGGTTTGCAACCGTGACAATCACTCCATCTATATGTATTGTATTCCTGTGAAAATACTTGGTAGTTTGGGAAAAGATGGTAATTGATTCATCACTAGTTTTTGAATTCTTGGTCGTGACAATCACCCGAAGCCACAACCAGAAGTCTCCATCGCGTAATACTTACGATCGGCCGGACCCGCGACACGCATTGGCTTGGTCTGACATGTACGACCAGTTACATCACTGACTTGTGCGACCGCATTAGGCAATAGTACTTGAAATTTGTGTTCCAGGAAACTCATCGGGAGCCGTTTCGGGCCTCGAAACCGAAACCATCAATTAATCTTGAGCTTGTTCCCATCACATTCCAAAGTGTATAGTATAATTAAGTGCAAACCTGATCACACCTAGTAGCTTTTAGTACTGGTGCTAGTACTAGGTTATAAAAAGGGGAACTAGTACCTAGCCGAAAATCACTCTACACTACAAAAAAAGACACATCCATGACATTTAGGGCCGAACGAAAAAAATTCTGTCATACTTATGACACTTCTTTGATGATAATTGTGACAAAACCCGGTATCATCATAGATGTGATGGGCTCCTACTTCTGTGACAAAAAATCATGACAGAAATGGGCTTTTCGTCCTAGGTGGGCCGAAGACGCAGCTGCATGACATTCTTTGGGCCGTCCACGATGGAAAAAACCGTGGTAGAAGCGAGGGCGCGGAAAATATCGGGGAGTTCCTGGTACGGTGGGTGGTCGGGGGCCGAGCGATGCGCGTTTCTCTCATACACGTAGCGCGTGGGTGCGAGGTGTTGGGCTCTAACTGAACACGAGCGTGGCATTCGCCTACTGAAGCCAAGCGATTGCACTGCAGGCTACACGTTACTGAACCCAAGCGATCGATCGATGACTGTTAACTGAACCCAATTGACCGATTCTTTCGTTCACTACTGCTGCTAACTGAAGCCGACCGAACACTGCTGCCTCCATCCCTTGATGAACAGTGAGTGTTGTTGGGGGGTTCAGATGAACAGTTCCCGGTGGGGGGTTGGATGAACAGGACCCAGTGTTGCCGCTGGATGAACAGGACCCCGATCGATCGAGCCGGTTGGGCGTGGATGAACAGGACCCCGTGGAGGGCTGGATGAATAGGACCCCATGGAGGGAAGGTTGAACAGTAGCTGGTGGAGGGCTGGTTGAACAGTAGCCGGTGGAGGGCTGGATGAACAGTAGCCCATGGAGGCGTGTTTGTATAGGACCCCGTGCAGAGGGTTGGTTGAACAGTAGCCGGTGTCAGCGTTCTGGTAACGGGGGTCCCCAGACTTGCCTGCCTGCGGCCCACAGCGTGGCCAAGCAGCAGGCCGTACATCCCATCTTCCCCAACAAGACACCCAAGACCCTCGTGAGGGTCCAAGCCTCACGAGGCGGACGACGCAAGACCTCCTCTGGAGTGGCTTAGCCAGGCAGGCTCACGAGGAGCGGAGATATCAAGGCAAGGCAAAACTCACGAGGCTCTCATTACGTGAGCCATGACGAACGGTACCAGGTGGGTGCCAGGCGGGCGCCGGTGCGCGCAGCTTCCTTATTTCCTCTTTGGTGCTAAGGAGGCCAGTGCAGGCGAAGAGTACCGAGGCATCAGGCAAGGGTTGCCATATCGGTGCAACAAGACCAAGGCTAGGAGGACGGCAAGGCGGAGGTCATCGTGGAGCCCAAGACGGCGTCACCCTAGGGCTTTTCGCAGGCGGAGACCGCTTTTGTCAGGATAGCTTGTACTAGCTGTCCCCCTTCAAATTTGCCCGCCGTTGTTGGCTCCCTTCCCGCTCGATATTTGGGAAAAGGACCAGGGCCTCTATAAATAGGACAAGCCACCACAGTAGAAAGGGGAGGGGATCCGGAACCAGTTCAGATCATCCTCTACTACACAAGCACAAGAACACCTCGACCTCAGGAGGCTGTTCTTCCCTTGTACTGTTCATCATCAGCCCAAGAGGCAATCCACCACCACCACACTGGAGTAGGGTATTGCACCACAACGGTGGCCCGAACCAGTATAAACCTCATGTCTTTCTGTGTTGCGAGTTCGTCGAGTTCGTCCGCAAGATCTTAGCGAGCTAGAGCGTAGATCGGTAGGAGGGAGAGACTTCGCGCGCACCCCAATGTTCAAACCTTAAGGGTTTGCCGGAACCTCACATCCGACAGCCGGTGGAGGAGCGCGCGGTGGAGGCTGGATAAACAGGAGCCCGTGGATGAACAGTCGCAGGTGGAGGCTGGAGGAGGTCGACGATGGATGAACAAGAGTCTGTGGAGGCCGGAGGAGGTCAACGGTGGAGATGAACAGATCCCTTGAGTCCTGCTTTGCGGCACGCCACACCCTCCCAATGAACAGGACCCCGTTTGACTATAGCGCCCAACACAAGTCTGCTTCTCCGCTTTGTGGTACGCCACACCCTCCCGTCAACAGACCCGCTTCACCATAGGAGGTCCAACAAGTCCGCTTTTCTCCGTTTTGCGATGCGCGCACCCCTCCCGATGAACAGATCCCGCCACTGCCGTGGCGGTCGAACACAAGGCCGTTTCCTCCGTTCTGCGGTACGCCAGGCCTCGTTTCCATCGGCTGTTCCGTCCAAGCCGGCTGGCTCCCGGTGAACAACACGCGTTCCGTTGCCTCCCGATGAACAAGACGCATTATGTTGCCTCCCCATGAACACGACGACAGCGCAGCTTCTCTGTTCAGACCCAACCATGTACGTGAGCCCTGGCCGTATGTATGCGCGAGTAGGCGTTCGAGACCCCGCCCGTATGTACGTACGTGGCCATATTTTCTTTCTTGCACCCTGGCCGTTGCACGTACGTGGCCATATTTTCTTTCTTGCGTGCCTCTACTATGACACGTGAGCGCCTCTACTACGACACGTGCGCGCCTCTACATCGACTAGTATGTACGTACATGTTCGCGACTGGAATGACAAAGCTAGGTACGCTTCGACCAGGTGGGTCCCGACTGTCAGGCACTTCCTTGCGTGCGAAGATGTAGCTGGTGGGTCCCAACAGTCAGGGTGGCGAATCAATTTTTTTGCCCGTAATATGGACACACTTCCTTGCATGCAACGATGTAGCTGGTGGGTCCTAGCAGTAGGAAACATAATTTTCGCGAAATACGGTGGCCCGTCTGGTGGGTCCCTGCTGACAGGTGGAGGAATAATTATTTTGCGCGTAATAAGGAGGCACTTCCTTGCTGCGGCCGTGGACCCAGCTGTCAGTCTCTCCACGTACAGTACTCTTCCGACGGAAGTCGTTCTTTGACCACATTGACCACGCCGCCCTGAGAGCACCAGGGCAGTGGACGATGGTGAGGCCTAGGAAGGGGACGACGCGGACCCGGGGAAGACGCGGCAGTCGATGCCCACGCGGAGGGGAGTACGTGGGTTGATTGCTTCGGCTGCGGTGTGAGGCTACCGTCGCTGGAGAATAACAGGAGGTGTGGGTGAGTATAGGGGGATGGCATTGCCAGCGGTGGCAGCACAGCCGGACATGGGAGGCAGGAGCAGGCAGCACGGCCGACACTTGTTTGGGCGGCTGGAGCAAGAAGACCAGAGGTTGAAGAAGCACTAAGGCCGTTGGATGGACATCGTACGGTCACTGGAGCTAGAATCGTTCATTGACTAAGTTGACAAAGGCCTCCGTCCCCGTCATCTTAGTAGGCCCACAAGTCAGCCTCCCACTATGGTGGGTCCCATCTAGCAGGGGGTATTCATTGTTTTGTGCGTAATAACGAGGCACTTCCTTGCGTGCGAAGATATAGCTGATGGGTCCAACCTGTCAGCGGGGGAAATTTTTTTTGCGAAATAAAGAGGCCGTTCCGGTGGGTCCCAGCTGTCAGGTGGAGGAATCATTATTTTGCGCATAACAAGGAGGCATTTCCTTGTGTGCGGCCGTGGACCCAGCTATCAGCCTCTCCACGTACAGTCCACTTCCGATGCATGTCGTTCGTTGACCACGTTGACCACGCCGCGCCGAGAGCACCAGGGCGGTGGACGACGGCGAGGCCTAGGAAGGGAACGACACGGAGCCAGGGAAAACTCGGTAGTTGTTTCCCACGCGCAGGGGAGTATGAGGGTTTACTGGTTCGTCTGCCGTCGTCGGAGAATAACAGCAGGTGTGGGTGAGTAGAGGGATGGCTAGGCCAGCGATGGGAGAGCGATGGGGCGGTGAGGCCTGCGCGGTAGCACAGCCGGCCGCGGGAGGAGGGAGCAGGCAGTCCCGCCGGCGCTTGCTTGAGCGGCTGGAGTAGGAAGAGCAGAGATTGAAGAAGCACGACGGCTGTTGGATGGACATCCAACAGTCACTGCTCTCGTGTGTTGAATAAGTTGACATGGCGTTGCGTGTGCGTCAACCTTATTTTTTAGGAAAGCATACGCGTCAACCTGTAGTAGGTGCACAAGTCAGCCTCAAATCTGTGGAAAACAGCATACAACCCATCTGCCATTATTTCTAATAATTTACAGCCCATTTGCCAATTCTTAAGAATTTTTTTGGAGCCCATCTTCTTTTTGTTAGCATTACACCCCATATTGTGGCCACGGTTAAAAAATATAAGAAATTTTGCATATTTCGATGTGGTCAACTGTTTTTAATCCTGAAATATTGAGTCACATTCAAACTATTTTTAAACATAATTTATATAAATATAAAATCCAAATAATTGTCCAGGCATAAAAATCAATGGAACTTAAAATCTTGTAATTAAAATAATGAAACTAATTCCCGGTTTGATGTGTTTTAAAAATGTACAACCCATTTTTGGGGAAACCGAATGAAATTCTCTCCTCGTCTTGAAAGATTTGCAGCCCAGCAGGGCTGAGAAAGCAAGTAGGCCTTGTTTGGCTATTTCTTTATAAAAAATAGAACTGGGCTAGCCATTTTCAGCAAGAAAAAAACACAACTGGGCTCATGATGTGGTAAACATAAATAAAACCTTGGCTAGACGGGCCACAGCCCCCGCACAGCCCCGTTGTTACCCTGATCCATCGCTAAAACTAGTATAAATAACAACTGCGCTACCTGCTGGGTCCCTGGTGTCAGCCGCTCGTTGTGTAATTCTCTCATTTATTGACTAAGTTGACAATGGTGTGAGCCCCAGATGTCCAACCATTAGGAGGAACCATTTTTTGGGGCTTGTAATAACGAAGCACTTGCTTGTGTACTGCCATGACGCTGGTGGGTCCCTACTGTCATACTCTCCATGTACAACCATATCCTTGTTCCTCTCGGTTGTTGACGGCGTTGGCAATGCAAGAGGGCGGCGCACCGCGCACGGCAAGCGAAGCAAGGCCGAGGTCGACGGCGAGGCCTTGGACGGAACGAACAAGAGCCATGGAAGATGCGCCGGTCTAGTCGCACGCGGAGGGGAGTACGAGGGTTGGCTGGTTGGCGTGCGGGTGCATGTTGGGGCTGACGTCACTGGAGAATAATAGGACATGTGGGGGAATAGAGGGAGGGACTGGCCAACATTGGAGGGTACGGTAGGGCGGCTGAGGCGCATCCAGCCATGGGAGGCGGGAGGAGGCGGAGGCGAAGGGGTGGTTTGGTTTGGGAGGCTGGAGGAAGAAGACCAGAGATAGAAGATACACGACAGATGTTGGATGCCAATCCAATGGCTGGCCAGCAGAAACGTTTGTTGACTAGCTAGTAAGTCGACACCACCTTGGATAGGCTATTTCTTCGTGGGTCCCAAATGTCAAAATCCAAATCTGTCACGATCATGCAGCCTTTCCTATGAAAATTTACAGCCCATTTGGTGTGCTAGTTTGAAATAAGTTTGTGGGTGCTGGTGGGGGCTAATCACTTGGCTTCTGTAATGCACAGTGAGCTCAGGCAGCCAGCGAGAGTGATGTTATTTCCCTTGGTTGGAATTTGTTACAATATTTCACTCTAAATTAAACGAATGGCAAGCCATTTGCCTTGTTTCAAAGAAAATATGACAGTCACAGCTGAGTTGAAAAGGGCAAGAACATCTAACTCGAGCTTACAAACTGTACAAAAGTATGAGGGTTAATTGTTCATCAGGTTTAGACAAAACCCAGGTTGAAAAGGGCAACAACATCTAACTCCAGCACTATTTTCGGCAGTCACAGTCAAATGGATCGGTCAGTCCATAGAATGAACATCCCGGTCGTAAAATTTACTAGATTATGACCACAATATGTTGTAAATAGAAGCCCGACATGTTCAGAAGCTCTTTTGCCCACCTGAAACTCCTTTTTTTGCTCTTCGACATACCCATCCGTCAAAACCATGCTGCTGATAAACTTAAGCCTGATGGACAATAGTAACCTCGCATTCAGCAGGAAGAATGTGACAAATCTAGTGTTTGCATGGTTGGCTACATATCGTTCTAGCGTTATTGTCTTCAATCGAATGTCATGATAAGTGAGAAAATCCCGGTGCTTACAAATCCACCGATTGGTTATAACTTTCTTACCCCGTCCTGTTGCCTAAATAGACATGAAGATTGAAAACAGTTAAGGTCTAAAAAAAGAGTGTGGAAAGAGCAACAGCTGAACGGTTAATTCTAGTACACTATATGCGGGCTTCCAATGTGCGTGAAATTATCACCTTTATATACAACTTCTCCAGACATGGAAAGCATTGTAGAAAGCCAATAATCTTGTTCGGATCAAAACTATTCATTTGGATATATAAGATCTTGATAGAATCCAGCACCATTGATAGGCTATCCATGGAGAAACTCTTCATTGAGCATAGAACATAATATTAGTACAGAATGTGTACTCTGAGATGATATATAACTTATGCGCAGAAATTTAAAATGCAGCTTATGGTTACAAGTGTAGATGATAATATAAAGTACCTGAAGAATTGTGGAGCCAAACAACATCTTGAAATGAGCACAAAGATCATGTATTACACCCAAGGTCTCCAGTTTAGGCGGGGAGAGGACGGTTATTTGCGACGGTGAATAACTAGTATCAAGGATCAACCTTTGAAGTGAAGGGGCATCTTGGATGATGAGCTGCCTTCCGTCAAAAGAAATTCCAATTCTTAGATGGTTAGGCGACTTTATTTGGAGACAACCGACTCTAACTGTGAAAATAAGCACCAAGCACTCCAGGGCAGGACAACTGGAGTGGATGATGTTGTGCAATGAGGCCTCTGATATACGAACCCGCACAAGTGAAAGTTTCTTGAGAAATGGGAGTCAAAGGTTTAATACCAGATTGTCTGGTAGATAGCATGGTGCAAAGGTGGTGGTGTGGAGAGAGGAGGAAAACCACGAGATGGACATCAGTGCTGAGGGCACAGGTAGACGGCGTTCGGTATCTGGTAGGTGATTTCCAGGGGAATAGTAGAACTCAAGCAGCTGTAGTTCTATGAATTTAGGGGATTTCAGCCAGGCGTCCCACTGCAGGGGCATGGTATGCTTGCTCGGGTAGCATGACGAGATGCAGAGGCTTTTGACGGAGCCTGGTGGGAGGAGATGATGGCTCTTGGGATTTCAAAATCATTGAAGAGAGATAGGTGACGACAATCGAGACTAAGGGGCACGGCGTGCCATAAAGGGCACCACCGAATTGAGAGGACTTGGGTGCGGCAGCAATCCTTGGTGGGGAGAAGCGAGATGATCTCCCCAGGGCGGCGCCCCGAGATCGTTGATCGGTCCACCCGAGATTCTACGGGTTCTGGGATTCGGTGGGGCGGGTCACCGCTTCTCCCAGCTGCTGCGGGTCTGGGATCTACAACAGGCATCACCGCTGGCGGGAGCCTCATCTTCTTGGCGCTGAGGTCAGCCGACTCCATTTTCCTCGAGGGCGGCGCGTCACGCTCACGAATTTGAGCAGAGTAACGAATGACGAGCCTAGTTGTAGTGCGAGTGAAGAAGAAGGGGAGCTGAGGTTTTTCTGTAATAGTGAGGAAGAAGGGGAGCTGGGGTTTTCTGTAGGAGTGAGGTGAGGAATTTGGGGGTACGAGTGGAGCGAGCTGACGTGAGGTGGGTGGGAGCGAGGAGGAAGAAGAGCACCCAGGTTTTTTTGGGGGCGGTGTGCTGGGTCTGGGTAGTGCCTCTCATTAAGTAAATATATGGGCTTTTGAATTGATTTTATTATCTACTAGGGTGGATAGGCTGTTTTGTCTTGGGCCCAGAGACACAATTACTACTAGTACAGTGGAGACACTCTACAGCTACCAGAAAAACAATTACTACTAGTACAGTGGATACACTACCGCTTCTGGCTCCTCCTAGGTCATCGAAACGTCTCCCTCTACTGAATGTTGTTTTACTTTTGTTCACCGACATGTAGGCCATGCTGCACGCGGGCCCAAATGCTATCCACCAAATTAGAAGGCAGTATGCAGGCGGAGAGTCACCCCGGTCGTAGCGTGGAAGTAACGAGCCGTCGTATCACAAAACCCCACCTCTCCGTAGTCTAAGTTTGACGGACGAAGCAACCATCATTTCACTCTTCGCTGAATCCCTTCTCCCTCACCGTCTTCAAGAAAGCCAACACTCGCATCTGCCACTGTTCTTCTCTCCCAATGAAGGGAAGGTAAGCGGATCCGTGATATTGGTATATTTTCGTTCAGATAAAAAAAAAGAACTTTTGCAAAGCAGTAACCGATCCTCACTCTCTCTTTTGTTTCATTGTCATTGCGATTGTGTTTTCCATTCAGTGGTCTCCTAGTATTCGTTAGTTTCATGATGGACCAAAGAGAACCAGGCAAAGATCTGCCAATATTGGAGCAGACGCGGAAGGCTGATCCCCACGAGACAGAGAGCTCCAAGAAGATGGAGGCAGCCACCAAGCCGACCCCAGATACGCTCACAGCCACTACTGAGATGGTCAACGCCCCGTTTGAGGTTACAACCCCCTTGGCACTGCAGGAGCAGTTTTCCCCGTTCAAGGATGTGTCCCCACTGAGCTGCCCAAGGTGATTTTCTTCTTTGCTAATCTCGATTGTGGTTTTTCATCTGAGTATGCGGTGATGAATAATGCAAAAATTTATTAGCTTCGATGCCATGCTATACATAGTGGTTTAAATAACTTGTGTTTCTTATACTGGAAAGTAATTCAGAATTTGTTTCTGTTTCAATTAGAGCCTTGATGCAGACAAGGATTGTGTGGTTGTACATGTCACTCGCTATGAGGCGGATGACCTGAATATACGCACTGGAAAAAACAGAGTTCTTAGGCTGTTGGATCCTGGAAGTCATTTGCGCTTATACCGATGTCGAGTTGTATTCCAGGCTCACTGTTGTCAGACGTGTTGTCCAGGGTGTACTGAAGCACAAGAAGTTCAAAGCTACTCCTTCGTTTGTGAGGCATACTGTTCTTGTCAAGCTTACGCAAGAAGATGACGCGGCATGCCTCCACAAACAAGTTTATGAGTGGCAAGTCCACAAGTTTATCGTCATGAAGGTTCACAGGATTGAGCTGCTACCGGACGTCCTCAATGATGTTCATGGCAAGGTCCGTCTTGTGTCCAACCCAAATTAGATCGAGGCATGAAATAGTTGCCCCAGCTAGTGTTTAATACTAGTTTGGATTGTATCTACTTATCCTAACCTGGCCTATTATCAAGCCCTCAGGGCTAGTACTGCTTGAATCCATCTATGAGAACTGCTTCTACTTTTATGCATAGTGAATCATGTGAGAACCATCGTATTTGTTGCCAAAACAGATGCGTTCTCACTAGTTTTTTCATGAATATGGCATGTTAAGACATAAGTTGTCACGGTTTATCATATGAGTAGTGTGTGTTTGATGAAATAGAGTACTCGTTCGAGAAATGTGCGCTGACGTATACATAAGTACTTGTAAACACTATTGGTGCTACCCCACTTGTAAGTAGTTATGCAAAACATGGCACATTGGCTCAACTCTCTTCAACACTAGGCTATCGACTAGCTAACAATCAATAATCTACTGTCTGACATATAAGCAACTACGCATCTTGTTACAGTGGTTCATGCAGTTAACTGAGGTCACAATGTAAATTCCAAAGGTTCACACGCTCCAGAATTCATGTGGAACACTCACATTAAACTCGGCTTCATAAAAAACTAGAAAAGCATAAGTTAAGCAATTTTATAAATCTCAATGATTCATAGAACATAACAAACATATACTAGTTCACAATTAAAGACAAAGTTGTGAGAAGGTTTACAAATCAGGAAAAAACAAGCAAGGCTTCTCTGAGCAAAGGGCCTCCCGGCAGGCTTAAATTTCCTGGAGTTTGAGCTGCTACGGGACGTCCTCAATGATGTTCATGGCAAGGTCCGTCTTGTGTCCAACCCAAATTAGATCGAGGCATGAAATAGTTGCCCCAGCTAGTGTTTAATACTAGTTTGGATTGTGTCTACTTATCCGAACCTGGCCTATTATCAAGCCCTCTGGGGCTAGTACTCTGTTTGAATCCATCTATGAGAACTTCTTCTACTTTTGTCTGCCCGTGAATCATGTGAGAACCATCGTATTTGTTGCCAAAACAGATCGTTCTCACTAGTTTTTCATGAATATGGCATGTTAAGACATAAGTTGTCACGGTTTATCATATGAGTAGTGTGTGTTTGATGAAATAGAGTACTGCTTAGAAATGTGCTACCGACGTATACATAAGTACTTGTAAACACTATTGGTGCTACCCCACTTGTAAGTAGTTATGCAAAACATGGCACATTGGCTAAACTCTCTTCAACACTAGGCTATCGACTAGCTAACAATCAATAATCTACTGTCGACATATAAGCAACTCGCATCTTGTTACAATGGTTCATGCAGATTAGCGAGGTCACAATGTAAATTCCAAAGGTTCACACGCTCCAGAATTCATGTGGAACACTCACATTAAACTCGGCTTCATAAAAAACTAGAAAAGCATAAGTTAAGCAATTTTATAAATCTCAATGATTCATAGAACATAACAAACATATACTAGTTCACAATTAAAGACAAAGTTGTGAGAAGGTTTACAAATCAGGAAAAAACAAGCAAGGCTTCTCTGAGCAAAGGGCCTCCCGGCAGGCTTAAATTTCCTGGAGTTCACTCTAGTAAGTCGACACCACCTTGGATAGGCTATTTCTTCGTGGGTCCCAAATGTCAAAATCCAAATCTGTCACGATCATGCAGCCTTTCCTATGAAAATTTACAGCCCATTTGGTGTGCTAGTTCGAAATAAGTTTGTGGGTGCTGGTGGGGGCTAATCACTTGGCTTCTGTAATGCACAGTGAGCTCAGGCAGCCAGCGAGAGTGATGTTATTTCCCTTGGTTGGAATTTGTTACAATATTTCACTCTAAATTAAACGAATGGCAAGCCATTTGCCTTGTTTCAAAGAAAATATGACAGTCACAGCTGAGTTGAAAAGGGCAAGAACATCTAACTCGAGCTTACAAACTGTACAAAAGTATGAGGGTTAATTGTTCATCAGGTTTAGACAAAACCCAGGTTGAAAAGGGCAACAACATCTAACTCCAGCACTATTTTCGGCAGTCACAGTCAAATGGATCGGTCAGGTCCATAGAATGAACATCCTGGGTCGTAAAATTTACTAGATTATGACCACAATATGTTGTAAATAGAAGCCCGGCATGTTCAGAAGCTCTTTTGCCCACCTGAAACTCCTTTTTTTGCTCTTCGACATACCCATCCGTCAAAACCATGCTGCTGATAAACTTAAGCCTGATGGACAATAGTAACCTCGCATTCAGCAGGAAGAATGTGACAAATCTAGTGTTTGCATGGTTGGCTACATATCGTTCTAGCGTTATTGTCTTCAATCGAATGTCATGATAAGTGAGAAAATCCCGGTGCTTACAAATCCACCGATTGGTTATAACTTTCTTACCCCGTCCTGTTGCCTAAATAGACATGAAGATTGAAAACAGTTAAGGTCTAAAAAAAGAGTGTGGAAAGAGCAACAGCTGAGCGGTTAATTCTAGTACACTATATGCGGGCTTCAATGTGCGTGAAATTATCACCTTTATATACAACTTCTCCGGACATGGAAAGCATTGTAGAAAGCCAATAATCTTGTTCGGATCAAAACTATTCATTTGGATATATAAGATCTTGATAGAATCCAGCACCATTGATAGGCTATCCATGGAGAAACTCTTCATTGAGCATAGAACATAATATTAGTACAGAATGTGTACTCTGAGATGATATATAACTTATGCGCAGAAATTTAAAATGCAGCTTATGGTTACAAGTGTAGATGATAATATAAAGTACCTGAAGAATTGTGGAGCCAAACAACATCTTGAAATGAGCACAAAGATCATGTATTACACCCAAGGTCTCCAGTTTAGGCGGGAGAGGGCGGTTATTTGCGACGGTGAATAACTAGTATCAAGGATCAACCTTTGAAGTGAAGGGGCATCTTGGATGATGAGCTGCCTTCCGTCAAAAGAAATTCCAATTCTTAGATGGTTAGGCGACTTTATTTGGAGACAACCGACTCTAACTGTGAAAATAAGCACCAAGCACTCCAGGGCAGGACAACTGGAGTGGATGATGTTGTGCAATGAGGCCTCTGATATACGAACCCGCACAAGTGAAAGTTTCTTGAGAAATGGGAGTCAAAGGTTTAATACCAGATTGTCTGGTAGATAGCATGGTGCAAAGGTGGTGGTGTGGAGAGAGGAGGAAAACCACGAGATGGACATCGATCTTTGAGGAGCACGGTAGACGGCGTTCGGTATCTGGTAGGTGATTTCCAGGGGAATAGTAGAACTCAAGCAGCTGTAGTTCTATGAATTTAGGGGATTTCAGCCAGGCGTCCACTGTGCAGGGCATGGTATGCTTGCTCAGGTAGCATGACGAGATGCAGAGGCTTTTGACGGAGCCCTGGTGGGAGGAGATGATGGCTCTTGGGATTTCAAAATCATTGAAGAGAGATAGCTGACGACAGTCGAGACTAAGGGGCACGGCGTGCCATAAAGGGCACCACCGAATTGAGAGGACTTGGGTGCGGCAGCAATCCTTGGTGGGGAGAAGCGAGATGATCTCCCCAAGGACGGCGTCCTGGAGATCGTTGATGCGGTCCACCCGAGATTCTACGGGTTCTGGGGATTCGGTGGGGGCGGGGTCACCGCTTCTCCCCGCGCTGCCGGGTGCGGGATCTACAACAGGCATCACCGCTGGCGGGAGCCTCATCTTCTTGGCGCTGAGGTCAGCCGACTCCATTTTCCTCGAGGGCGGCGCGTCACGCTCACGAATTTGAGCAGAGTAACGAATGACGAGCCTAGTTGTAGTGCGAGTGAAGAAGAAGGGGAGCTGAGGTTTTTCTGTAATAGTGAGGAAGAAGGGGAGCTGGGGTTTTCTGTAGGAGTGAGGTGAGGAATTTGGGGTACGTGGAGCGAAATGGCGTGAGGTGGGTGGGAGCGAGGAGGAAGAAGAGCACCCAGGTTTTTTGGGGCGGTGTCTTTGGGTCAGGTAGTGCCTCTCATTAAGTAAATATATGGGCTTTTGAATTGATTTTATTATCTACTTGGGTGGATAGGCTGTTTTGTCTTGGGCCCAGAGACACAATTACTACTAGTACAGTGGAGACACTCTACAGCTACCAGAAAAACAATTACTACTAGTACAGTGGATACACTACCGCTTCTGGCTCCTCCTAGGTCATCGAAACGTCTCCCTCTACTGAATGTTGTTTTACTTTTGTTCACCGACATGTAGGCCATGCTACACGCGGGCCCAAATGCTATCCACCAAATTAGAAGGCAGTATGCAGGCGGAGAGTCACCCCGGTCGTAGCGTGGAAGTAACGAGCCATCGTATCACAAAACCCCACCTCTCCGTAGTCTAAGTTTGACGGACGAAGCAACCATCATTTCACTCTTCGCTGAATCCCTTCTCCCTCACCGTCTTCAAGAAAGCCAACACTCGCATCTGCCACTGTTCTTCTCTCCCAATGAAGGGAAGGTAAGCGGATCCGTGATATTGGTATATTTTCGTTCAGATAAAAAAAAAGAACTTTTGCAAAGCAGTAACCGATCCTCACTCTCTCTTTTGTTTCATTGTCATTGCGATTGTGTTTTCCATTCAGTGGTCTCCTAGTATTCGTTAGTTTCATGATGGACCAAGGAGAACCAGGCAAAGATCTGCCAATATTGGAGCAGACGCGGAAGGCTGATCCCCACGAGACAGAGAGCTCCAAGAAGATGGAGGCAGCCACCAAGCCGACCCCAGATACGCTCACAGCCACTACTGAGATGGTCAACGCCCCGTTTGAGGTTACAACCCCCTTGGCACTGCAGGAGCAGTTTTCCCCGTTCAAGGATGTGTCCCCCCCCCCCGCTGAGCTGCCCAAGGTGATTTTCTTCTTTGCTAATCTCGATTGTGGTTTTTCATCTGAGTATGCGGTGATGAATAATGCAAAAATTTATTAGCTTCGATGCCATGCTATACATAGTGGTTTAAATAACTTGTGTTTCTTATCTTTGAAAGTAATTCAGAATTTGTTTACGTTTCAATTAGAGCCTTGATGCAGACAAGGATTGTGTGGTTGTACATGTCACTCGCTATGAGGCGGATGACCTGAATATACGCACTGGAAAAAACAGAGTTCTTAGGCTGTTGGATCCTGGAAGTCATTTGCGCTTATACCGATGTCGAGTTGTATTCCAGGCTCACTGTTGTCAGACGTGTTGTCTAGGGTGTACTGAAGCACAAGAAGTTCAAAGCTACTCCTTCGTTTGTGAGGCATACTGTTCTTGTCAAGCTTACGCAAGAAGATGACGCGGCATGCCTCCACAAACAAGTTTATGAGTGGAAAGTCCACAAGTTTATCGTCATGAAGGTTCACAGGATTGAGCTGCTACCGGACGTCCTCAATGATGTTCATGGCAAGGTCCGTCTTGTGTCCAACCCAAATTAGATCGAGGCATGAAATAGTTGCCCCAGCTAGTGTTTAATACTAGTTTGGATTGTGTCTACTTATCCGAACCTGGCCTATTATCAAGCCCTCTGGGGCTAGTACTCTGTTTGAATCCATCTATGAGAACTGCTTCTACTTTTGTCTGCCCGTGAATCATGTGAGAACCATCGTATTTGTTGCCAAAACAGATGCGTTCTCACTAGTTTTTTCATGAATATGGCATGTTAAGACATAAGTTGTCACGGTTTATCATATGAGTAGTGTGTGTTTGATGAAATAGAGTACTCGTTCGAGAAATGTGCGCTGACGTATACATAAGTACTTGTAAACACTATTGGTGCTACCCCACTTGTAAGTAGTTATGCAAAACATGGCACATTGGCTCAACTCTCTTCAACACTAGGCTATCGACTAGCTAACAATCAATAATCTACTGTCTGACATATAAGAAACTACGCATCTTGTTACAGTGGTTCATGCAGTTAACTGAGGTCACAATGTAAATTCCAAAGGTTCACACGCTCCAGAATTCATGTGGAACACTCACATTAAACTCGGCTTCATAAAAAACTAGAAAAGCATAAGTTAAGCAATTTTATAAATCTCAATGATTCATAGAACATAACAAACATATACTAGTTCACAATTAAAGACAAAGTTGTGAGAAGGTTTACAAATCAGGAAAAAACAAGCAAGGCTTCTCTGAGCAAAGGGCCTCCCGGCAGGCTTAAATTTCCTGAACTTCAGAAAATGGTGGTGGCATTGCTTCAATTTATCGACGGCACTAGACCATTAGTATAGTGACATTAGGTGGCCTTGCTTAATGCTTCATGTGATTTTACATTAACGGTAGCGATATGGGCGTAGGGACAGCAGGGGCATAAAGTGGTGAGGCAGATGTGGTTGCCGAGAGCGGCAAACACTCAGGCAACATGTCTGTATTTTTCCCATTTTTTATCTCCTCGGCGACATTTTCTTATGTGAGCACAGGAAATCTTGACCTGCTCATTCTCATTTGCGTTGTCCCCCAACACCCATCACTTTCTTTCCTTTTCTGTCACGACCGGTTTTCCGGGTATTAATTTCCAAAAAAAGGGTCGTTGTGCTCACCAGCCCCAGGATTACTGTTAGCTGATGAGGCACCAACTTGATATAGAAATTCCAAGCAAAGTACAAAATATGTAGTACAAGACCATTCTGGCCTGTGAGTACAACAAATGGTTTCTAGTGGTTGATGGCAGAAGCGGTATGTGAATCATCAGTGTCTATGGGACTCCATTTCCCACAGGAACAACTGACCAGGTTAACTCCTATCTTCACGAGGCTACTATCACTGTTGCTTAGTTTCCGGGGCTGTCGTTGCAACGCTCCTCTCCAAGCAAGAAAATCTGGCCAAGACAATAGCCAGGGACAAGCCAGTGAGTACTTCGAATGTACTCGCAAACATTATGAACACTGGGATAATATAAATGATAATCAAGCACTGAAATATTCTAAAATCACATCATCAGTCATAAGATAAAAATCTCTTATGCATGCAAGCCGGTTATTTATATGCAACATGAATATGCAATAATGGAGTGGAAATAAAATGCCACTGTCGGGCGTCTATGCGACACCACTTAAAGGGCTTATAAAGTATATAAATAACAAGCATGCCACAGTCGGGCGTCTCAGCGACACCACATAAAGGGCTTATAAAGAAAATAAATAACAAACATTGCCATAGTCCGGCGTCTCAGGGACACCACATAAAGGGCTTATAAAGAAAATAAATAACAAATATTGCCACAGTCGGGCTTCTCAGCGACAACACATAAAGGGCTTATAAAGTAAATAATCACCATGAATATCCAGGAGGTAGAACCGTCCCAGGGATACTCAATAAAATAATGGGTTAGTCCATGATAATAATATTCATAATCATCATAATCAGCACAAATAATGATTCCAAGTTCTGGTTTAACGGTTTCTCCTCCGAAGACCGACACTTGACCCATCCTAGACTGTAATCCTTAACCATGGACACGGCTATTCGAATAGATTTAATCTCTGCAGAGGGTGTACTCTTTACCCACGAGTAACAGATTCCTTTAGTCCAGCGGGACTAATTCCATCTACGGTCTTTTGATTGAAAACACACCTATCCGCACACACCAGCCTAACTTACCGGTGTCTGGAAATCACCCACGACACCCGTTAAGAAAAACTCTAAGTGGGGAGGCTACAACCTCGACGTAGCATGGGATCACAAAATTTATACTTACACAAAACTAGGGAGCTACCCTTCGGCTACAACCAAACACCCATGCCCCGGGTCGGAAGGCATGCCTACCGGATGCCTCCCATCTTCCACCATGGCCTCTCTGTACGGTGTGTGCTAGGAAAGTGGTTGACAACTTACTGAACCGTACCCTACGTATGGCAGGGACAAGTGGTAGTACGAAACAAGAATGGGGGTTATCGGAACAAGACTCGATCTATGGTCGACTCAGGAGGTTTAGGTATTCCCTGCATAATTTGCACTACTCATTTTACCTTACTATGCCATACCGGACATAACCGTCCCAACGGCCCGGCGACAAGCTCACGCCTACCCAAGGCAGCGGCTTTCCCCGGATTCCTTTCTGGCATGCATGCAAGGCAGATGAGAAAGACTACCATCACAAGTATATTCATTTCCAACAGCAAGGAAAACACTAATATGCATTCAAGCAAATGATCGTATTCACCACATAAAATAACGAGTTCTCCGAAATAAGGTGGTGTTATAATTGTGTCAACTAACACACCGAAATATTATGCGGGGTTCGAATGCTTGCCTTCAAGTTGTGTAGAGGCAGGGTGCATCCTAAAACTTTTGAAAGTTTTCTCCTCTCTCCAAAAATCCTATTTAAAATATTTTTGAATCAATATATAGTTTTAAAAACAGTACCAAAAAGTTGTCTGATTTTTTTTGAAATAAATCTTAAAATAAACTAGACAATATTTGAGAGAGGTAGGAAAAAGAATCAATTTATTTGGAGTTATATTAAAAAGTTATAGATAGTCAAAGTTTTGGTCAAAATCTGTTTTTAAAATAAAATAGAAAAAAAGGAAAAACGTTTCGAACTGACCACGTCGAAGGTGTATTTCGATTTTACGCTTCCACTTATCCAGCGAGGACCGTGCGTGGTTCACTGACAGTGGGCCTACCTGGCCCACTGGTCAGGTTTGACTAGTCGTCCCCCGCCTTCCCTCTCCTTTGGCCGAACGGGGGCGGAGCTCCGGCGATCTTCGCCGGCGAACGGTGGTTCCTCGAGGGCATCCGAGTGCAGGGATGGATCCGCCACTCCTAGGCGGTCCTCCCGGTGGTTGTAGGGTCACCGGGGGTGGAGAGAATCGCCGGCGGCGAGCTCTGCGGCGGAGGGGAGGCTTCGGTGGATTTGGGGGTTCTGGCCATGGTGGTTCCTAGCTGCGTCTGGGAGGCTAGGCAGCTCCAGCGTTCAAGGGGTCGAGCGGTGGTGTTGGGGGTCGGGAGGCTTTGATTGCGCGGAACGGACCGGACGGGGCGGCGGCCGAGCTGACCAGAGAGGGTGAAGTCGGCCTCCTCTCTTGATTGACGACTAAGGGTGGCACGAGAAGGATGGTGTGAGGCTGCTGAGTGCTCGGAGGAGCTCGGGGCCTCCTTTATAGCACATCCAAGTCGGTTCGCGGCCATGGATAAGCTTCGCCGGCGACCGCCTTTCTGTAGCATCAGGGGGACGTGGCGGCGATGGGCGCTTGCGGACCAGCTTGGGGATAGGGACGGCCTGCTCACGAGGGCAGGTGGCGAGATGTTGTGGTTTGGGCGGCGCCGTCCATGGCAGGGCGCACTGTGGCCGTCGGCATGCCACCAAGAGGGCTCTGGCGGCGGCGCTGTAGGGCGCCAGGGGCGGGATGGCGTGTTGTGGTGAGTGGATGAGGTCGGGGTGCGGCTCTGCAGGCGAGTAAGGGCCGGGGCGCGACGCGGCTACTCGAGTGCGCGCACGTGCGCTCTGGGCGCGCCCAGAGCACGCACGCAACGTGCTCGGCAATATGCTAAGGCATTCTAGGGGGCTCTAATCCACAAGAGGGTTATCAGGGTGGGGTTATAGGCTAGGGCAAATCCATGGGACATGCTGGTCTGGTCAGGGGATCAAGTTCATAGCACAAATCAAAAACTAAGCCAAAACTGGTCATGTACGCCAAGTGTTTGACAAAATGCCAGAGGCATCTAGGCAGTTCTTGGAGTGGTCAAAATCTCCAGATGGTGGTCTCATTAGGTGAATGAGAGGTTGGTGAGCTTAGTTGGCCAAACTCAGAAATGCAAGATTTGCAAAACTTCAATTTTGGATAGGGGGTAAATGGCATCATTACATGAACCAAAAATGATCCAATGGGTGCATGCTCCTGGACTTAGGGGTTTGGTAGGGTTGACTACAAGCAGGAGAAAGCACAAGGACACTAGAGCAAAAATAATTAGGGTTGCAGTAGAAATCACAAGGCTGGACCAGAATGAAAAAGAGGTTGATTCACTCAATTTTTCCAAAGAACATCACTAGGTTTTTGCATAAAGCTGAATTGCATGCTACCACTGACATCCCATAATTTTGGTGGAGTCTTTAAACAAATAATTAAATAGGCTATAGTGCAAATTTCCCCACTGGACCAGATTTGAAAATATGGTGTAGAGCTCAAAATTTCCAATGGACAGAAGACATTTTTCCATAAAAGTGATTTAAAAACATCACATGACATCCCCAAATTTTGGTTGGAATTTTAAATAAATTTATCAAAGGGTTGTAGTTCAAATGGTACCCTAAAACCATGGGAGACCATTTTCAAAGAAATAAAGATCAGGTAAGTTATTATATAATTAAATTCTCTGATGAAAAGAAAAGTTTTTCTTGAGAGGGTACACAAGTCCAACAAGACATTTGGTAAGTTTTCACCTGGGGTAAAAACTCCATAAAAAATAAAGGAAAGGGTGGTTCTGAAATCAAAAGAAAATCCAGAAATAAAAATTTAAGTCTCATGGCAAAATTTTAACTAACAAAATAAGGTTAAAATCTTGGGGTGTCACATTTTCCAACCAAGAGACAGGTCCACTTCCCCCCACCCTTCGCCATCCACCATGCTTTCTTCGCCTTTTCAACCAATAGACTAGTTGGGTAGCCAGTATCTACTACTTTCCCCCATTTCCTCTTAGAACCAAGTTGTAGATTCATGCTACAGCTTTCCCAGTTTCTTCCCTGTTTGAACCAACTCTTAGATTCGATTGTATGAACTACCTTTACCTCTAATAATAGTAAAAGTCAAGGTGGCTTTGGAACCACCGACGGAAGTATGAAAAAGATCCACACGCAGCCACGTGGGGAGCTGGGGCAGTAGAGTAAGGTAGGTTTCGAAGGAGTATATACCTGAGGGTCGTCGGCATGTGGCAAAGATGGCGTCGGGAGGCCGCATCTTGGCCACAATACCGCAGGGAGGAAGAAGGGGCCGGGGACCCTCCCGAGCCAGCGCGGACGACGATCAGGACGCGCGGGCAGCCGTTGGTCTCCTCCCTCGCCGCTGACGACAGCGTGAATGATGCACCTACACTCTTGCCTCGATCGAGGTGGTCCGGTCGGATTTGTGACCAGCCATGAGCAGAGAGAGAGTGTGGCCACCTATGTCTTGCTTAGATCTGGAGAGCATGAGAGAGTGAAAGAGAGGAACCCTTGCAAAGCAAGCGCTAAGGCTCCTGCTTATATATATAGTGGAGTGATTTTGTTGTACTAGCTTAAAAAAATGCGCTCCTACGTGTACCCGCGAGTGGGTGTGAGAGAACTCGTGCATGCGTGCACCGCTTCTTTTTGTGAGAGTACAATATACTATGCCCAAAGAACGTTTGCCACAAGAGTAATAGTATAAGTGTGTGACGTGTGAGCTAAAATAAAAGGTGCACGACGTCTTTTGTTTTTAGAAGTTACGAGGCAGGGGTGTGAAGAGCACATATGTGTGACGTCTACCGCAGATAGACGGTGGGTGCGAGAGGACTCGGGAGAGTTGTGACTCGTGAGGGTGCGTGTGTGCGTGAGAGAGAGGGGGCACATATCAATGCAATGCATGTGTCCGTAAATCATTATCCGACAAACGTTCGCCACAAGCCGTTTCGTGACGAACGCCATAAGAACTGTTAGATCGGCATCCGACAGTGTCAGTTTTGCCATGTCATTTAACAGAGCAGCCACTCCTCCTACACAATAATCTTCCACGTGAGTGTTAGCAAGTGCCATATGCTCCTCCCTCCGTTCCAAAATGCAGTCCATATAGCTTTATTGAAAATTCGAACCTCGCAAACTTTTACCGAGTTTTCGTGTACCAAAATGCACATATAGAATACCCTGTATATATCATTTCATTCATCTTCAAGAGGTAACTATAAAGATGGAGGAGGAATCTACAAAGAAAGACCGCCGTATCACCTGCAGCAATTTCGACCATCCTTTGGTGTGGAGGAATATCATAGGAACTCTATACGATATGATTTTTATAGGATATTTTCCTTCAGAGCCAATTGGTTAATAGGAATAGATTCATATACTCCATATTTCAAAGGAAATAAACATGATATCATTTTTATAGCTTTAGAGCCACTTGGTTCATATGAATGGATTCCTATACTCCCATAATTTCAAAGGAAAATAAACATTAGCATATATTCAATAGAAAAGTTCCTATTATGTGAACCAAATGACATCTCTTTTCTAATCCCTCCTCATAGGAATTGAGATACATGTCATCTCTAGATTCAATATAGAAGTTCCTGTGATGTGAACCAAATGACATCTCTTTTCCAATCCCTACTCATGGGAATTGAGATACATGTCATCTGTTTCCGTAGAACTTCCATGTATACATTTTCTATTCCTAAATAGCTAGTACAACCCACTAGTAGCTTTTTTCCTAGACATGCAACTATGGCACAAGAACACGTCATGCATGCAAGTCATAAATCACATTGTTTTGTCTACTCTATGCATGCAAGCACCACATCATCAACTCGTGCATGTTACTCATAAGTTATTTCTTGCATTAAATTTTGCATTGATAATGTATGTGCTGGTCACGTGCACACATATGTAGTTCAAGTTGTCATTTTTGTTAGAAATGCCATTCTTTTAACTGCAATTCATTTTTTCTATTTGTACTCCCTCCGTCTAGGTGTGTAAGTCATCTTCCGAAAACCAAATAATCCCAAAACACTTTGGCACGGTACATTAACTTCCTCCTTGTTTCTTGTTTCGTGACATATCAACCAATAAGAGATGTGGGCCATGCATGCTTTCCCAAAACACAAGCACTTCTCCTTTGTTCTAGAATCTTCCGTATCATAATTGCCCAAACTTTTTTTTCTAAATGAATTGCCATTATTTGTTTTTTACTTTATGCTTTACAATGCACAATCCCATGCATCTTAAACTTTTTATAAAACTAATTGATTTTGAATGAGATTAACTATAAGAACTAAACGAACATTTACATCATGCATATATGACTTAAAGCTTTACATGCTATAGTGTGTATTTATTCATAATTTGGTTTGCAAATCTCATGCGTTCAGTGCATGTACCTTACTAGTTTTGAGTAGAGTAGCAAATTTCACGCGGCCGCGGGTATATCAAAATGCAGGGCCCATGCATCATTGCCTTTCGGTCGAACCTACGTCCACAATTTTTTGTACATATATCTCCACAGGTACCCGAACCCAAAATGCTTCCTCATTCCCGTAAAACCAAGCGGCCCACACATATTAATGCGTCGACTCGAACTCAATCCCTCTCCTGTTTACTACGACATGGCCCCGCACGCCGTAGTACTCCTACAAACCCTACCTCCGCACGCATCATCGGTTTTCTTCAAGAGGACGAGGGAGAAGCGGATTTGTAGTGGAGGCGCTTTGAAAAAAAGGATTTGTAGTGGAGGCCCCTACCCTAGGGTGCCCTAGGTAGCTGCCGCACGCATCATTGGTTTTCTCTTTTCTTTATGCTCTTGCGCCCTAGAGTGAAATGATGGTTGCTTCGTCCGTCCAACTTAATGCGGGAAAGGTGGGGCTTTGTGATTTGAACCCTCATCGCTCATTTACTACTACTGCGGCGCTACGAACGGGGTGCCTCCAAGTCCAACCGCTGCTCTGAACTGTAATTTGGTGCATCGCACATGGAACAAGACGGTGGATGAGCCACATATCGGCCAAAGGGGTCCTGTTAAGTGTGTCACCATTTGGTGTGCGGACTGACCCTGCTTGAGTTGCTACGCCAACACGACAGGAGCAGCCTACCACTTGGTTTTGCTCCTCGGTGAATCCCGACTATATTGATCTAAAAAGATACGTACTGTACTACCCTCTCCGTCTCGGTTTATAGGGCGCACACGTAGTTCTCGGTGATCCATTTGACTAACTAAATATGAGTTACTATGTCACAAAAAGTATATCATTCGATTCTTAAGCGGATGTAGTTTCTAAACATATACTGTTCATCACATATATAGCCAGTTAAATTCTCAACCTAGAACAACGTGCATGCCTATAAACCGATCTTGGAAGTAGTAAAATGAGGTGATTTTACCGAAGCGATGGGCGGGGGAGCATGACCTGTCATGCGGTCCCACGTGTCATGATGTACTAAGGCGATGTGCGTGTCCCTCTTGAGGCAGAACAATTGCAGAAGCAATACTACGTGGTTTTCTTGAAGGAGATGATGGCGAAGCAATGTGTGAAATAATGGTTGCTTCGTCCGTCTGGGAAGGTGCGGAATTGTGATTTGACGTCTCATTGCTCATTACTACAACTGGGGCGGTATGACTGGGTGCACTCCCTGCTGTTCTGCACTATTAGTTGGAGCATGACACGTCGACCCGGTTGATGTATGTCCCACATGTCAGCGAGAGGAAGTACATAATTCATGAAAGCGAGCGTCGACGGAGGAGTACAAGACACGGCTTGGTTTTTGCTGCTTCCCGCGATCCATCGATACAAACCCGAACTAAAAAAAGGCGAGGGCGAGTCTTTTCTCGCGTGGCAGGCAGGGGAATTTGGCATAGTATGTTCAAGGCAATGAGGCAGGAAGGGAAACAAGAAAATAAAGGTTGAGCGACTTAGTTTTGGGAAAAGCTGATTTTATGGAGTACGTACCCACTATGGAGGTAGTATACTACTTACTACTCCCTCCTTTCTGGTTTATATGGCTTGTCTAAAAAAATTCGTTTTTCTGTTTTATAAGTCTCAATTCTACTAGTAGTAGTAGTACCATCACATGTTGGATTTCGAGGTGCGTTAAATCACCTGATGCAAGCATTGTCAAGAGAAAACTCACCAATGCATGTAGAAGTTCATGGAAATTTAGTGGTCATGCATGCATTCGTGCTAATTAATGCCTCAATAAACATAACTTCTTGAGAAAAACGAGCGTACATTACTTGTGCAAACTACGAAATTAATTCCACCACTCACCGTTTACCTTGGTTGGAGAGATTTTGAAATTGAGCCATAAACTGGAAAGGAGGGAGTAGTAACATAGCCTAGGGTAGCTTGCTGCACCACGGACTCCAAGGAAATTGTTGTAGTGGTACTACTCCTATATACTACTCCAAGGAAATTGAGCCATAAACAGGAAAGGAGGGAGTACTACTAAAGGACACATATTCCAAACAATATGATAATCTCTCTAACCAAGGTGGGGACGAGGAGTAAACGGAGGGAGTAGTAAAATTTTATCCTCGTCCTGCGAGCCACCGCGCGCGTGGGCGAGGGAGCGGGCATAAGGCGTAGTAATACTACCTCTGTCCTGGTTTATAGGTCACCTTTGTAGTTCGTGCCAAATTTTTACCAAATATTTAGCTAACAAAATGTTAATGCATGTCAAAAAAAATTATATCGTTGGATTTGTATTTCAACATAGTTTTCAATGATATAATTTTTGGTAACATGCACGAATATTTTGTTAGTTCAATCTATATTCAAAATTTGACATAATATACAATGGGGAGCAATAAACCAATATACAATGAGTAGTACTTCCTCCGTCCGAAAATACTTGTCCAAGGAATGGATGTATCTAGATGTATTTTAGTTCTAGATACACCCATTTGTATTCATTTCTATGACAACTATTTTCGGACGGAGGGAGTAGTAAGCAAGCTTTACCTCGTCCTGCGAGCCATCGCGCCCATGGGCGGGAAAGACGGCGTAGTAAACAAGCTTCTCCTTGTTCTGTGAGTTGATGGGACACATCAAAAGTAATATGTATAGAGCATCTCGAGTGTATATAACCTTGCCTCTAAGGTAAGCACACATGGTTTGCCTCTTTTTTAACATAACGCATCAAGTCGCAATTTGTTTGTTCACCCGTGGTAGACGATCCTCCATCAAGTGGACAACCAGTACACGTGTTAAATTACCACGTGGGCTGCCTTTTCGTATAGAAATGAGCTCCATCGTGTACCCGCGCGGGTGTGGTTGGGAAAGAGACGGGGGTACGTGCGCCGTGCGTGCACCTCTTCTCTTCGTGCACGTCCCCCACCTACGTGGGTGTGTGTGAGAGAGATACAAACCTAGATATAATGCGACGTCCATCCCCATGCCTCCGCCCAGTCCGGCCACCAGTCACCACCACGCCCCACTCCTCCTCACCTTATCTCTCATCTTTCTCGAGACTACCAATGTGCCCGTGCGTTGCAACGGATCCAAAGTAGAATAGTATCTGTTCACAAACTTGAAAGAAAACACTCTTGTTTTGATATACATATATACCACTAAAAATATATTACGTTTCACTCAAAATATATTTCTGAGGTTGTTTTGATGAGGTGAGGGAGGGATGTGGTTGCTTTCAAGATAATAAGGGGTTTTCTTCAAATTGGAGCAGAGAAGTGGGCTATTGTTGCAAAAATGCCACAACTTACCTCGCAGCCATTAGATGTAGATCTAATGGTCAGAAATGACGGATGGCAGACACACCATCATCACCAACTGAGTCTTTTATAGGAGTAGAGATATCATTTTTTCACCATTTTTCTGATATAATTCTCAAGTTATCATTAGTTTTTACACATGGGATTACTCCTGCATGGCTCGATCACAACAGGTGTTTTGTAAAAAAATGCATCTTGATGTTCCCTGCAATGCACGGGCATCTTGCTAGTCCATGAAAACAACACATGGCAAAATTTCACGGCGAACGAGGGATTTGAATCTGCTGGGAGGGGCTGTTTGTATTTTGCCCGGGGTAGCCAAAATATTGGCGACCCTTTTGTCCACTGATGCCTTTGCCATTGATAAACGAGGAATGGCTCGGGTGCTCATGCATCCTCCAGCGCGCGCGTTTGAGACGAGCTCGCACGAGCTATGCTTGTTTTGTCCCACCACGCTGCCCGAGTCGGCCGCAGACCGACCGGCGACCTGCATATTACGCCATCCAACCGTAGCCGCACACATTCTGACAACAACTCAACCAACCGGATAAAATTCATGCAAACACGGCGATATTTCTCATAAACAATGATGGAATTCATATAAAATACCAGATTTTCATACAAACATGACGGATCTCATTACATTCAAATCAACTAAGCGGTGCTAGTTCTGGACAGCATAGGTATATAAAACCTGGCCCAAATGGTCGCCCGCCGATCCATTTGTGTTCCTCATGTCTGACAGCACGATCACCGGACTGCCGGGACCCCCGGAGGTATATGCTTCAGCACGAAGGACGGCTCGCTTCCCCACTGCCCAACTGATACGGTTGGTTGATGCCCAAGGTGATGGTGGAAGGGGGCTTCTCCGCTTCCATGGAGCCCATGCGGGGTCGACGAAGGTCCTCGCAATAAAAGGATCCAGCAAGACACCTGCTGTGTATGCCGGTGTTGCCTCCGCGGTGGTCTTCATGGGACCCAAGCGGCCGCGGCCTACCGTGTTCTACTTCTCCTTGATGATGGCAGCGGATGCAAAGGCGCTGGCCACCAACTTATCGCTCTTCGTGCAGCTGGCTTCTGTCTTTGCTTGCATGGCGTGGCAGCTGGCATGGGAGTCTCGGCCACAAAAAAGGGAGATGCAGTCACAGACACGGGAGGTGTGGTACGAGGTGGCGGCGTGGACGGCAACGACGACGCCCGTGCGCCACTCCTCATCGAGCTGGCCTGGAGCGGCGAGTTGCTGAACGCGCACCAGCTTGAGGTGGCAACTAGCTCCGTCGGGCGAGGGGAGGGAGGTGGATCAGCGAGCTGCATAGCTCGTATCTGGCGGGCTCGGCGGGCCACCCAGCCGGCTTGGATGCGGGATAACTACTCTTCGTAAGCCATTGGTAGAGTGGACAAAATGGTGAAGGAGAGATAGGGGAGCAGCGGTGGGGTGCGATTCTTGGCCGGCGTTTGGCCTTGTTTAAATAGGAGATTAAATAGACGGCGGACGAGAGGAGCTCTGCCGGCGTTGCGTTTAATGCCGGCCCGGTCATGAATGGACGTGTGTCCAGAGTGGGTTTCTCGGCTTCCACACGGGTTTCATGGAGGCGTTTTAATGCGGCAAGGAAGCGTATTCAGCAAGGCGTGCATCAAGTGGTGCCCTCGACTCTAACGTACGACACCGCACCGTTCTTCCACTGACGTGTGGGCTCTTTGGGTACATGACCTGCATGTCAGTGACCCAACACAGGCAGTGCACGGCAGAGGAACTTTTGGTGGGCCAGGGCGGTCAGAAGCGGGCATTTCATAAACCGATGATTGTTCATTGAGTGTGACGTCATCTATTTCATCTAGATAAGCCTACTATATAATGTAAGAGAATTTTAAAATTTTCATATATACGTTGATAGCCAGTTTGATAAGTTGTGATTCATAAAGACCGGTGCAAACATCAATGTTCTGCTTATCACAGACAAGATTGATTAAACCTTGCAAAAAAAAGATAAGATTATTAATACCCGTAACAATCCATGTCCTTAACAAAGGGTGCATGCACGTATAGGTTGAGCGTGTGTCTTGCATCGTGTGTGGTGTCGTCGGTGTGCATGCAGGCGTGCGAGTGTTGCGTGCGTGCATGTGTACGTTTTAGTGTTGCATGCATGTGTGCATACGTGCGTGTGTTCGTGAGTGCATGTGTACGTGTCAGTGTTGCACACCTACATGCGTGCGTGTGTTCATTATGTGTACGTGTCAGTGTTGCATGTCTGCATGCGTGCGTGTGTTCGTGCGAGTGTTGTGTGCGTGCATGTGTACGTGCAGGGTGAGGCTACACGTCAGTCGACTGACTTTTTCATCTCTGGTCAGTAGATTTTCTAGGCGTTGGATACGAAATCAAGGGCCTGCAGTTTATTTCAACCTCCACCCCCTGAGCCGCCAGCCACTGCCGTCCGAACCGCCGGCCGCCGCCGCCGCCGCCCGCCCACGCCACGCCGCCCTGCCCGCCCCGAAACCACTCCCCACCACCGGTCCGCCGCCACCCTGGCCATCCCTCTAGGCCCCCACGCGCCGAGCTTTTTCTCCGGCGATCCCCACGCCACAGCCCAATCACCGGGCCCCCCATCGCTGGTGACTGCCAACCAGAGGTCTCACGACTTCGAATCCCCACCGACCACTAATTTATTACCATTTATGTCCTTCATATACGCACTAACGGGTGGGCCCTATGGTAATGTGCGCTGCTGGATGTGGACCGTTTGACTTGTCAATTGATCGTGTCATCAACAAATTACGAAGCTGTATGGTGAGCCAATGACCGTATGATCACCCTAAAATATATTTTATTAACACAACACAAACTCAAACTACCATTTCTTTCTTTCATATACGCACTGATAGGTGGGCCCCACGGTTACGCGCCCTGATGGTGCAACACTAGTTGCGCCACGTGGAATGTTTGACTGGTCAATTGATTGTGTCATCAACAAAATACGGTGTTGTACAGGTGAGCCAGTGACCGTATAATCACGACATGTATTTTTTTTAATATGGTACAGACACAAGCGCTCATATATACGCGCAAGCACTCACCGCTATAAGCGCACACACGCAGACCCTACCCCTATGAGCACCTTCGAGAGAGTGAGCCAGCATATGATCTTGAGATTTTATGAAGTCACCATAGGTGCCTTGTAGTCGAGTGGAACGTCTCCTCCCACTAAACGCATATTGCCGGAAAAATATTGAAATTAACCCAGGATAAATGCGAGCACCAGGTAACCCTGGTGGGCTCGAGAAACCACTATCCTCCTAACCATCCAGCGACATGTTGGTTAGCACCACAAAATGTATGTGCTAACCATGATGACCTTATTCTGAAGTCCAGTGACCATATCGTGCTTTCGCTTCAAATACAATGATCGTAAGTGTCGTCAACAAAATACGGAGCACACATCAAATACAATGTCTGTTAGTGTCATCAACAAAATACGGAGACGTATCATGAGCTAGATGCCGTATGATCACCACGAGAATATATATGGTGACCGTAATGAGCATATTCTGAAGTCCACCGACTGTATAGTGCTTTCGCTTGAAATACAGTGACCATTATGCGTGAATGTGTCATGGGCATGCATACTTTTAGAGGGCCGAGAGATAGTTTGTGTGCGTACGTGAAAGTGGTGTAGAAAGAGGGGGTGTCTGGTGGATACAACGAGAGATATGCCCTTCGTTTCTCTTTCGAGGGACTAATATTTTAGGAGAAAATATAAACATTCACAAGCAGAACAAATATTTTTGGATGCACCATGCAATTAACTTTCATGTATTAGTGGCCGATTGTGTGTGTGGTGTGGTGGGCACATCATTTCTGGTTGGGGTGGGCACATCATTTCTAGTTGTGGTGGGTCAACATGAGGACTCATGGGTCGGTTCCATCCTGCGCCACATAGGTTGGACCGAGATGCATTATACGAAGATCCATGTGGAGGACTCGGCGTACAACACAAAGCTACCAGAGTCGTGGAGGACTCTATCCCCACTGGTGATAAGCCGACTATAAATGATTTGTAACCCTAGGCCCGAGTATGTTATAGAAGCCTCAGGGCTAGTTAGTTGATAGTATACAAACACACAATGCTTGGTATTCACGTGTACTTTGTACACACCCCTATCACTAATATACAGTACCAGGAGTAGGCTTTTTCCTCAACTGCAAGGGTCCGAACTTGGGTAAAACCTTGCCTCGTGTTACCATCTAGCCTAACAGTCAGGGATATCCTACTGAATGATCTGATGGAATCATATCTGCCAACTACTAAGAGAGAGGTGTGTCTGTGGGGGGGGGGGATGTGTGCGAGAGAGGCCTAAAGATAATGTGCGTGCGGGAGACACGTAAGCACATATATGTGCGTATAGAGGGCTAGTAGAGACCGTGCATGTGAGAGAAATAGTGTTTTCCAACTGAGATTAGTGAAAAGAGTGGTACATAGTAGTCGAAGAGAGAGAGAGAGAGAGAGAGAGAGAGAGAGAGAGAGAGATACAGAGAGAGTGTGTGTGTGAGACACCCCGACACCCCGGGAGAGATTGTGAGCATGTGTGAAAGAGAAATGCCGATGTATATAAAGTGTGTGCACTTATGCGTTAGATATAGAGATATATAGCACGTTTGTGAGAACGGGCCGAGGCACAGTGCATCTACGTGTAAAAGGCGGTTCTATGCATTAAATTAAAATATAAATGGCATTATTATTTTTGGATGAGATCATGAATTTTGCAATTTGTGTATGAACGAAAATTGGTCTCTCAGACACCCATACTCTATTGAATTCTAACATGTGCATGTGTTTATTTCATATTATCGATTCATAGAGTGAGAGCGGTTTGAAATACAGGCAATGCATTCCTTTTGCAATTCATATATAAACATTAATTAGTGCACTCCATGTTGTTAGTGTGAAGCACTTTATACATTTGTCACTTACATGGATACATTTCAAATTGCTAGCTACGTAATAGAATACATGTTGAATTCAACATAAAGGGGGTTTCGAAGATTCGAATTCATAGGAAGTGCATTCATCTATTTGAAGCCGAGATAATGGCATTTGTACATTAGATCTAAAAGGGGGCATCAATCATTGTTGTGCCTTTGAACATGCTATATATTCATACACATGTCTAAGTATTTTTTTTGCAACCAAGGAGATTATATATGGAACCATGCAAGAACTGAGGTAAGTTGCATATTTTTTAATATATACTCGTGTACAATGTATATTCAAATGTACCCCATCCATCTTAAAATAATCCTAGTTTTAGGACTTTCAAGAGTAAAGATTTGTGAAGTTTGAAAAATCCTGAAAGTTCAATTCAAGAGGACCGTAAACGTTAATGCTTCTGCTCCCAAATATTGAACGAAGCGCCAAATAAGCTTCTGGTCACCCGAAACCGCGCGAGACTAATGTTTGGTGGTAGGAAATTACTGTCCTGACTCTGGCACGTGTAGCCTATCGGCCCGATGTCCAAAGGTCTAAACCGGGGTAGGTTTGTAACTTCACCAACATGCTAGTCTCGACCGCCTCCTAGAAGCATTCATACGCCGTGGGCGCCTAAACACCCATGCGCTCGGCCAAAATCTATCCCGCCCACCATTTGGGACACCTGAGATTACTGTCCTAGCCCCAACCCGCAATATGTCTGAAATTTTAGATGGGGGCAAAGTTTGTAACTTTCCCCAAATTTCAAACAAGCGCGTCCCAAACCGATACATTGTTCACCCTTAGTTCCCCCTCCCTCAGTTTCCCCATTCATACTCAGTGGGCGCCAAAATGCCCTCTCCACCAGCCACGAAACCCCAGCCTCCTCCGTCCTCCACCCCATCGCACCCAATCCACCGCCGCCCTCCTCCATCACGCCGAAGCAGGTACCTCGACATCGTCGTCTAACAAACCGCAACCGCAACGCCCTCAAGGACATAGCAGCTGAAGCTGAGGCAAAGCTGCCTCCACGACGCCCACGCCGACGTGCGCCATACCAGAACCACTTCGACCACGCCGTCCTGCGCCTCACCGCTCCCGCTCCACTATGGCAACCGTCCACTGTACCGGAGCTGTTCCCGCTATGCCGTCATTCGCTGCCTCGGATCTGGTTCCCCGCCACCGACAGACGACCACCGCACCACACTCAACAACTTGGCCAAGGGTTCGTCCAAGGCTGCACCTTCCTCCACAACTTCTCGTTTCCAGCAAACCACAAGAAGATCGTTGGAAAAACAGGAGGACACAACACTGCCAACAGAAAGAGGTACTCCTCTTACCTTATTCATGCAAATCTTACGTCTCTTCTCACATCGTATTCATCCCACAAAAAGAAACTAGTTGAGTGCTTCGTACTGCATCTTCTTTGTGATACTAAATGCATAAGGTTTCCTCCATTTACTATTTCACCTTTGCTAGAGGTCAGTAGCCCGCCTGGATTTCAATTCAGGGTCAGTCGAATCGCAATTAAAAGAAGCAGCACCCGCTTAGGCGCGCGGAGCACCTAGTCCGCCTGTTCGCCGGGGAAGCGGTGCATCGGTGTCTATCATAGGGGTGTGGGGTGCAGGAGCTACTTGCGCCCGATCTGGAGGTCGGCGGGGCTTGAAGGGATGGTCGGGGCGGTGCCAAGCACGGCGGTGCGGTGAGGTCGAGGGGAGGGTGGAGGCAGGGGACTGGGCCGATGGTCCCTGGTGTTTCGAGGAAGATCGTAACACTGACTGGCTGGAGGTAGATGAAGGCGATCTGCCCATTCTTTGTACATCGGACGGTGCAGAAAAAATGGACTGACCTATTTTTTTTCAGTCGATTGTTATTTTCATAGGACCACACCTTGTGGTGTGTTGGAGGAGCATCTGCATTTCCCAGCCATCCCTATGCTCATATTTCAAAATTCTAGAATCTAGTAATTTTGTGTGCCATGCATGTTGTAGAGCTATCATATTTCTACCGTCATTTATTTCTCACCGACCTGCTATCTGCTACATTTACACTGTACTACTTGTGCACACACTTCACCCATACTCACACTATTGTTTTTTCATGGGTATTTCAGACTCTGACGTAGTGTTGATGAATAGAAAAAAGAAAAGACAGAAGTCGCTCCAGTGTAATTCGAAGATAAGCACTAAGCGTCTCAGTGCTCTAAAGGGTGCAGTGCCAGTAGATGGAGACAGTAAATGTAGCTCTGCAGTTGATGATCTCAATTGCCACACACAACCATTCCAGGTGCTTGCTTTAACTTCGCACTGTCAAATGTGGTAGCATGTCGCATATGGTGTCTAGCTTGTATTGCTTCCAATTTGGTTAAATTGCATCAGGTTACTTTACACATTATCCCTTTGATAATTACATGCCTTCCTATTTTTGATACATACTACATATTTCTATTAACCATGTTCGTACATCAAACTAATGCTCTTTTGTATCCCTTATCAATCACATATGACGAGACAGTCACCCGAGTGGGTTACTATGAGACGCGCTACTCGTTTAAAGAGTGCAGTGTCATCCTCCCCACATGATTCTCAAGAAACAGCAAGGCTAAATGAGGATAGTCAACGTAGCTCTCTAGTTGATGACCGCAATTACCCCACACCACCATCACAGGTGCTTGCTCTTACTTGGCAATGTGATATGTGGTTGCATGTTGCATATGGTGTCTACCTTGTAATGCTTCTAATTAGGGTAAATTGCATCTGTTTAGTTAACACATTATACCTGTGAATATGACATGTGTTCCTGTTTTTGGTACATATTACGTCTTTGTATTAACCATGTTCTTAATCAAGCTACTTTTCTTGTGTATCCCTCATCAATCACTTCTGACGAGACACCTTCAAGTTGACAATGTAATATTGGTTGCATCTTGCATATCATTTCAAACATGTATTGCCTCTAATTTGTTGAAGTGCCACTTATAATGAGACACATCTAACTTGGTAGAGTGATTTTGGGTGGATCTTTCATATGGTGTCTAGATTGCATTGCTTCCAATTTGTTGAAATGCCTTCTGCTTAGCATTTTTCGTACGTATTCCATCCTCCTACAATGTGGTTGCCATACATAAAAGTTGTGTTCGTCAGTATCATGCATCAACGAATTTGGAAGTGCGAATTTCATTCCTTTTTCTTGTGTGTTTACTTGACAAGGCAAAATCTAAAAGGACGAAGGAATGGAATGATGGTGGTCCTCTGGAGCAACCGAAACAAATGATCTCTGTAGATTCTCCTGCTACTCCTACTGCAGTGCAAGTTCCAAATCTCATCTCCCCTACTCCACAATCCCAGGTGCTTGCTCTAACATGGCAGTGTGATATCTGGTTGCATGTTGCATATGGTGCCTAGCTTGTATTGCTCCTAATTTGTTAAATTGCATCTCCTTAGCTTACACATTATACATGTGAATATGACACGCCTTCCTGTTTTTGGTACATGCTACATCTGCCTATCACACCATGTTCTTACATCAAACTACTGTTCTTGTGTATCCTACATCTATCGCTTATGATGAGACAGTCACACCCGTGGGTTAGTATGAGACACGCTACTCTTATAAAGAGTGCAGTTTCATCCTCTCCACATGATTCTCAAGAAATAACAAGCCTAATTGAAGATATTGAACGTAGCTCTATACTTGAAGACCGCACTTCCCCTACACCACCATCGCAGGTGCTTGCTCTAACTTCACAGTGTGATATGTGGTTGCATGTTGCATACGGTGTCTAGCTTGTAATGCTTCTAATTAGGGTAAATTGCATCTGCTTACTTTACACATTATACCTGCGAATATGACATGCCTTCCTATTTTTGGTACACAATACATCTATGTGTTAACCATGTTCTTACATGAAACTACCACTCTTCTGTATCCTGCATCAATCACTTACGATGAGACACCTTTATTCGTTGCATATTGCATATTATTTCTAGCCTGTTGCGATGTATTGTTTCTAATTTGGTCAAATACGTTTGTTAGGCCACCCTTTTAATTTGGCAGAGTGATATTGGTTTCATCTTTCATATGGTTTCTAGCTTGCATTGCTTCTAACTAGTTCAAACACCTTGTGCTTAGTTTACACTTTATACATCATACATGTCAATATGTCATGCCATCCTGTTTTTCATACATATTCCATCCTCCCATCATGCGGTTGTCTTACATGAAAGTAGTGCTCGTTAGTATCATGCATCAATGAGTTCTGAAGAGCAAATTTTATTCCTTTTTCTTGTGGGTTTGACTTGACAAGGCAAAATCAAAAAAGAGGAAGGAAAAGAGTAAGAAAGGCGATGATGGTGGTCCTCTGCAGCAACGTAAACGGAGCATATGTACGGATTCTCCTTGTACTGCTAGTGCATTACAAGTTCCAAGTCTCCACTCCCCTACTCCACCATCCAAGGTGTTGCATATGGTGTCTAGCTTGTATTGCTCCTAATTAGTGTAAACTGCATCTCCTTAGCTTACACAAGATACGTGTGAATATGACACGCTTTCCTATTTTTGGTACATACTATATCTTTCTATCACACCATGTTCTTACATGAAAGTACACTTCTTGTGTATCCTGCGCCAGTCACATATGATGGGACACCTTTAAGTTGGCAGTGTGATATTGGTTTGTGTCTTGAATATGATTTCTAGCATGTAGTGCTTCTAGTTTGATGAACGCCACCTATGACGAGACAATTTTAATTTGGCGGAGTGATATTGATTGCACCTTCCATATGGTGTCTAGCTTGCAGTGCTTCTAGTTTGATGAAGTGCCTTCTGTATAGTTGTCACATCCCTAGTTCTGGTCTGCTCTGGGTTAGCTAGTCTTGTGTTGCATCATGTCTAAATTTCTTTGAAAGTTGAAATGGGGATTGTTGAAACCCTAACACCAAATGAATTCAACTAGGTTCAATAAAAATATCTTCAATGAACCCAAATGCCCTTTAGAAAAGTTCATGATTTTTGTTAAAGGTGAAAACCTCTGCCAAAAATGATGCACATATTTCTAGGCCATTCTGGATTTTTGAATTAAATCTTATTGTATTTGACTTTGGGCATTTAAATACTATAAATAATTTAAATGTTCAAATAATGTTGGAACTATTTTTGGGCCATTTGAAATAATTCAGCAAGTGTCCATGAATATTTTCAGGATTTTAGGAAATGCCTTGGTATTTTCCTAAGCTCAAAACAGAGGCAAATAATTATAAAACAAAACAAATTAGAAAATGAGAGAGAGGAGAGCTTACCTGGCCTCACCCGAGAAGCCCACCTGCTGTCGCGGCCCAACCTCACAGCCTGGCCGGCCCAGCCAACTGGCCCAGCCCACCACCGCAACCCCTCTGTCGTCTTCCTCCCCGCGCCAGTAGGCAGGGAGTGTGGTCGCCGCGCGCGCCAGCTCCTGCTTCCACCGTGACGCCCCGATTCTTCTGAGAGCGCCACGGAGACACCTTGAAGCCCCTGTGCCCTCTCCCTCACTCGTTGCTCTCTCTCCCCCTCCTCTGCCTCTCCTACGCGCAGCCACCGAACGGAGCCGCCGCCACCGTCGCTGTTCGCCGCTGCCACCTATTTCCCCACGCCCTTCTGGATATGCCACGAGCTCCGCCTCGACCCCCGCGTCCTCTGCACCAAGCCAGGCGCCGCCAGGAGCTCCGTGACGACGTCCCCGACACCTTCTTCCTCCTAGGGTCGCCGGAGATCCCTCTTGCTGCCCCGACTGCTCCTGACCGTCTCCGAGCTCGCCGACCTCCTCGTCCGACTCGCCGTCAGCCTCTGACCCCGTCCGTCCCTCTCTTCTTCCCCGTAGGCCGCCGTAGCAACCGGACCGCCTACGCCCGAACTCCGACCGCCGCGGATGACCTCGCCACGCTCAACTCCGGCCACCCCAGCCGCTGACTCCGGTCCCACTGGATGTGGAAGAGTGACAGCCACGCGTGAAACCTCTCCGCCGCTTCGCTTGGCCACGGAGATGCAATCCGCAGCCCGCCACAGTGTCAGCCTCTCGCCCGGCGCCGAGTCGCCGGGAAGTTTGACCTGTTCGACAGGATTTGACCTCCACAGGGTCAACACACGTGGGCCCCACCCCTGACTAGATTAGTTTAGGACTAATTACCCCTGCTAACACTGACAAGTGGGCCCAGGCCCCAGCTAATCCTATTTTAGTTTTAACTAAGTTTAATTATCTCCACTAACATTTTTAGTTAGTAGTAGTTTAACACTAATTAATTTAGATTAGTTAGTTAGTCACTGACCAGTGGGTCCCGTCGAGTTTGACTGGCCGACGCCGTTGACATGATGACGCTATTCTCGACGTCAGTCGACGTGATAATGCTTTTCTGGATTTTAAATAAATCTATTTGATTTATTTATTTCCAGAAAATGCCCAAAACTTCTAAAAATCTTAGAAATTCAACCGTAACTCCAAATGAAATAAATTATATATGAAAAATGATCAAAAAAATCCAATCTATCCATGTTTTACATTTTCATGCATGTTAGAACAACTTTTGTTCACTGTTTAGGTCAAATCAACTAAATGGCATTTGAATAATCACATATGGAGTTTGAATTTGAATCTTGTATTCAAACCAACTTCATTTAATCTGTTGCTAGTTGCATTAGCTCAAACCATAGCATATTGCCATGTCACATTCATGCATCATATTGTTGCATTGCATTGATTGTGTTCTCTCTTGTTTGCCCGTGTTATCCCCTCCCGGTAGACGACGTTCCGACGACGTGTTCGATGACACCGATGAAGAACTATATTATATTCAGAAGTGCCATGCAAGCAAAACCCCCTTGTTCATTCTGATACAATCCCACCCTCTCGCTCCTGCTCTCTTTTACTGCATTAGGACAACAACGTTTCAACTGTTACATGCTGCGGTAGTTGAACCCCTTTCCTCTGCATGACCTGTCATTGCCATAGTAAATAGATGAAACCCACTAGCATGAGTAGGAGTTGGTTGAGCCCTGATGTGCCTACTCGTTCATGCTTGTTTGTCATGCCTGCTATTGCTTAGAGTTGAGTCAGGTCTGATTCATCGGGGATGAATTAGAATGTGGTGAACATGTCCTACTGTTGAGAGCTAAGTGTGAACATGATATGGTAAAGGTAGCGGTGAGAGGCCATGTCGGAGTACATGGTGGGTTGTCTCATTGCAGCCGTCCTCAGGAACTGAGTTCTGTGTTTGTGATCCATGAACAGTTAATACCACACATTGGGCTCTGGGCGCTCCAAGCTCTCTTGACTTATTAATCAACCTGATCTCTTTCCAGGAGTTGCAACTAGTTTCTGGTGTTTGTACGTAGTGTTAGTAGTCTACCAAGTGGCACCCGGTACAGGTGGGCTTGGGATAGACTAGGCACCGTGGCTTGGTATGCCAAGCGTCGCCCGTTTGGTGGGCTTGGAACCCTATACACATCGTTTGGGGTCGTGAGCGACACCCCGACCAGATCTCCTTGCGGATGGAACCCGAATAGGCGATAAACCTGGACTAGAGACTTGTGTGGTTAGTCAGGTCGTGACCGACTCCCTCGCCAGGCTTCCGCTAGAAGGTTGCCGAGATACACGACGTCTACATGGTGGTAAGTGGCGAGAGCGTGTGTGAAGAAGTACACCCCTGCAGGGTTATAAATGATCTATTCGAATAGCCGTGTCCGCGGTAAAGCACTTCTGGGTTGCCTGTACAGTTCATAGACAAGTGAAAGTGGATACTCTAAAATACGCAAGATAAGCGTGAGTGCTATGGATGGCGTTCTCGTAGGGAGACGGGAGCAGATCCATAGTGGTCTATTGAAATGGTGAATATGTGGACTCGTGTGCGCCACCTCAAAAGAGTTACTTGCAGTCGTAGTTCAGGATAGCCACTGAGTCAAAGCTGGCTTGCTGCAGTCAAACTCCACCACCCCTTTATTGATACCGATGCATATGTAGATAGTTCTGATGTAAGTCTTGTTGGGTACATTTGTACTCACGTTTTCTTAATTTATGTTTTTGCAGAGAGACTTCCGTCTCGCTAGTAGTTCCGCATGGACTTCGACGTTTAGCTTGTTACCTCAGCTACGATCTTGTCCCTCGAAAAGATCTAGTAGATAGTCAGGTTTCTCAGCCTTTTTCATTTGTAGATGTCTGTACTCAGACATGTTAAGCTTCCGCATGTGCTTGTTGCTTGTATGCTCTGTATGTTGGGTCATGAGACCCATGTTTGTAATATCTCGCTCCTCGGAGCCTAATGAATAAATACTTGAGTCATAGAGTTATGTTGTGATGCCATGTTGTATTTACACATATCGAGCATATTGTGTGTATGTTTGAAATGCTTGGTATGTGCGGGA
This sequence comes from Aegilops longissima, assembly GCA_021605205.1. NCBI lineage: Eukaryota > Viridiplantae > Streptophyta > Magnoliopsida > Poales > Poaceae > Aegilops > Aegilops longissima. The sequence continues at coordinate 320,122,063 of CM038677.1, forward strand.
TCCGACAATCTAGTTGTTTATCCTTGGCAGCCTCTCTTATGGGGAAATGTAGTCTAGTGCTTCCTTGAGCCATAGTAGTCCGCTATAGCCCGGTTCACCGGAGTCCTGCTAGCCCGGCACTACTGCTCTGGACGCTTGACTGGCCGGCATGTGTTTCACTTCGTTCCTTTGTTTGTCCCTTCGGGAAATGTCATGCGATGACATCTGAGTCCCGCCTAGCTCGCTACAGCCCGGGTTCCCGAGTCTGTTAGTCCAAAGGTTACAGCCCGGATTCACACGCTGCTTGATGACATGCTCGAAGTTGATTCATGTATGCCTGTCCCCATGGGTTAGTGCTGCTTTGGGTTCACGACTAGCCATGTCGGCCCGGGTTCTCAGTCATATGGATGCTAGCGACACTATCATATACGTGAGCCAAAAGGCGCAAATGGTCCCGTGCCATTGTAAGGCGACACCCGTGGGAATACCGTGCGTGAGGCCGCAAAGTGATATGAGGTGTTACCGGCTAGATCGATGTGATTTGGAATCGGGGTCCTGATAGCTTTGGTATCAGAGCCTGACTGCCTGTAGATTTACCAAGCCAAAATGGTCGAAGTTGAGTCTAGAAATGCTTTAGTTATATATGGGAATTGATTGTGGAAGGGAACGTAAGGCTCTTTTTACTCCTTTACCTTATGCCCTTCTGATCTGAGTCAACCTCTTCTTTTCTACGGGGATTAAGAACTAGGCCTTCTCATCTATCTATTAGGATCACATGTTACTAATCCGTAGACTCATAGGACTATTGGATTTAAGCTTCATTTCAGTTCCTACTACTTCCGTATGTTAACTGTTGATCTCGAAACCTTGATAGTGTGCTTCTGAGTGGCTATGCCACCATCTTTGTAGCATGTCTCCAATCTTTTTGAGCATTTACAGCCGTTATGCTGTCCGATTCATCCCAAGTTTCTAAATAATCTGATGCATTTGAAAAATCCATTCCCTCTGGTTTTGATTTTCCTTTTGGCCAGGTTAATCACACTAATTGTTGAGTTGAGGTATTCCATTGCCTCGACGTATATGTTGGAGCTATTTTTTATGACCCTAGGTGTCTAGAGTATCATCTAGTAATCTAGCTATGTTTTGTGTTCCCAGTGTGATGATTCTTGCCATTATTCTCGAAAGCATCCCGTGATGCCAATTAGTATGTAGGTATCCTATTCCTGGGTTCTTGAACCCGAGATTCACCCTACTTACCTCATGTTGTTAGTGTTTGCTCGTACCTTTAGGATATTAGTAACCTTTGCGATAGTCCTCGAGGTCCGCGGTATTTCCTTCTTCCAAATACCATGAACCATTAAGGCAGAAGTTCTCTGAACCAAAAGCTCACAATCAGAGTACTCTTGAGGAGTTCTCCATTCATAATTGTGACTCTGCCAGTTCTAACTTTCTGCATGGGTTATCCGGAAGAAATATGTTGAACTCGTTCGACATGCTAGTCTAAGCATCCACAACTCAGGAAATCGTATGTTCCTTTGAGTTGTCCCTCTTCAGTTGTTTTCTGACCTCTGTCTATCAATTGATAATCAGGACTAGTTGTGCATTCGTGTTATCGATGCCTATTATTCTTGTGGCCCGTCAAGCCATTCTATTCGGGAATGACTAGGAGAAACAAACTCCAGTACCTTATCCATTTCTAGGATTTGGTCAAAGCAGTTGTGTTCTGCAGATCAATACTAATCCAACTTTTGCTCTGCTGTACCTTGGAGTGTTACCATCTTTATGTCAAGAGTGTCATGAGAATTGCACCACCTCTTATGAATTCTTGTCGCACTAATACTTCTTGCCATCATTGTTCATTCCTCGGTTCCCATGTTATTGTAATCGGAATGCCGACAAGTGAACCGTGATGTGCGAAATCAATACTCCTAGCAACTCCGTTGCTTGGTAGTTAATGGACAATACTCTCATTCTTAGCGTGCTGGTTATTGAATTATCATTCTAAGACTGAACGTGCTACCTAGTCCATATTTCTGGTGCACACTTCGATCAATGAGTTAGGATTGTGCCAATCCCTCGCTTATTTGATCATATCGTCTTGCCCTGAAAAGAAAGATTGTTCTCGAGCTTAGTAACATATCGGTGGTTCGTGATTTTCTGAATATCCTCTCGGAAGTATCACCAGGTTGTCCCCTGACCGTTATGTTGAGCTCGTGATCAAGATGGTTTCTTGCAATCCACCCCTTCTCCAAGAATCTGTGTTGGATACCCCTGAGCTAGTTCGTTAAGCTAAACAACAACTTGGAGAGTTGGAAGATAAAAAGCTTTGCCGAATTTGGTTCTTTCTAAAGGGATATCTTTGTGTTTGTGTGTGTGTTGAAGAAAGATGATATCTTCACCAATTGGTCCTCGTGATCAGTTGTTGAATCCATTGCCTTGTCAAAACTTTGACTTGAGTATGGGCTATCTTCAAGTCAAATCAGAACCAACGATGTACGTAATGTTGTCTTACTCGTGGTTGATCCCTCGAGCATACACCATTACATCTTTTGGTCTGACCAATGCTATCACCGTGTTCACATGATGGTGGAAGTCCAGTGATATGGAAATTCCGATGAGTTGTCATGAGCCCATCAAAGCATTTTGTCTCCCCATGACTCATGTTGAACATCATTAGTGTTGGAAACTTTGTAAACAATGCCTTCATATTCCGTTCATGAAGCATATGTTTGGATGAAAGTAGCGACTTCCTCTAAGTTCACGTGCAATCGATGCAAGTTGCCGCCGTGAATTCGAGGGAGCTTGTTTTTGCTTCCTTTGGAATCATCCCAAGTCAGTCATGCATTCGTGTGAAGTACTCTATGGTTTGGTAGACTAATTACCTCCACTCCATATGTGTTCCTAGCACACCAAGCCACTAATTGATTTGTTCAAGGAAAAGAAGTTCCTTCCTAAGACCCGGGCTTATACAAGGACTTCGATATCCCCAATGATGGTTCCCCATCTGAACTCGGTAGTGTTTTATTGTAAGACTAGTATGTGGCCATGCTTGTCTAGGACAGCGTGTTCACATGTGTATAGCAGAACCAGCTCATGTTTTGGAGCTTGCTATTGCAGTTCATTTCTTGATAATCTCGCAACATCGTCTTGTCGATTTGTGTTGGAAAATTTCTTTTCCAGACATGATGTCTGAAATGTCCTGTTACCGACCAGATTTGAATCTCAGGCAGATATGATGGTTGGAACTATTCCAAGATCTATGATGTAGGTCCCGACAAGGTTGATGTTGGCCGACACACCTAGCCGAAGATCTATTATTGTAGCATCTTAACTGAGCAAGTTGACCATCCTCTCCATAAGGATGTCGTGCGACTTATTTTAGAAGTTGTTACTTATGGATCCTTTGTTCTCCCGAAGTCATACCTTTACTTGATGTTCCAGATACCGACTGGTATTGGGTTAAGCTGGTACATCGAGGAGAACATTAGAAGCGGAGTGCTAAATGTCTCTCGGTCGATTATCCAGATTTTGTGACCTTGGCATTGCTAAGGTGAAATCTGAGAAGGTGTTATCTTCCTTTGCATCTGCATCGTCCATCACTATTCATCATGGTAGTATGATGTGTTGCCAGGATCCTTGGCATGGATGTTGGTAAAACCTTGATGAATATGGAAATGCTCAAGTTCTTGAAAGCACGCTCAGTCACTAGGTTATATCCTTGGTATGAACTGGAATGTGCCTTCCATTTGCCGAGTTGTTCTATAACCATAGTTTCCTTTCCGAGTTGAGTGTGCCATTCTATTGAATTCTTTCAAACAATCATTTGTAAATTGCCTTAGGCTGGTATGAAGAATTTCAATGATCTATGGATAAAAAGTAATTCTTTTTGCCACTTAAGGGAACAATCCAATGAGTCACCTCTGCTAAGGTACCCTAATATGGAATCATGGCAATCATCTCCTCGGTACTTTGAAACCATGCACCATCTTACTCAAGCGTGGAATTGTTGCCCACGGAGTTGAACCGTCGTCATCTGTTTCTTTCCACCCCTCTCGATGTGTGTTTCGTGTCTCAACTTGAGAGATGGTCCTATGTCTCATTCCGTGAGTTGCTCGATCTTCAAGAAGATCGACTCTTCTAAAATTCTCTCTTTCTTCTCATTGTCATGTTGGATGTAGTTCTCAAGGCAAAACATCGAGATCAAGGTGTTGTAATGAATCAACATCTTCGAGAAGAGCAATTGGATCATGAAGATTGTGTTAGTTTGTGTCCCCTTTGTCCTCTTACCTCACGTCTTGAATCTCGGGACGAGATTCTTCCATAGTGGGGGTGAGTTGTCACATCCCTAGTTCTGGTCTACTCTGGGTTAGCTAGTCTTGTGTTGCATCATGTCTAAATTTCTTTGAAAGTTGAAATGGGGATTGTTGAAACCCTAACACCAAATGAATTCAACTAGGTTCAATAAAAATATCTTCAATGAACCCAAATGCCCTTTAGAAAAGTTCATGATTTTTGTTAAAGGTGAAAACCTCTGCCAAAAATGATGCACATATTTCTAGGCCATTCTGGATTTTTGAATTAAATCTTATTGTATTTGACTTTGGGCATTTAAATACTATAAATAATTTAAATGTTCAAAAAATGTTGAAACTATTTTTGGGCCACTGAAATAATTCAGCTAGTGTCCATGAATATTTTCAGGATTTTAGGAAATGCCTTGGTATTTATCCTACGCTCAAAACAGAGGCAAATAATTAGAAAACAAAACAAATTAGAAAATGTAAGAGAGGAGAGCTTACTGGCCTCACCGAGCATCCCACCTGCCTGTCGCGCTCAAGACTGCAGCTGGCCGGCCCAGCCAACTGCCCAGCCCACCACCGCAACCCCTCTGTCGCCTTCCTCCCAAGGCCAAGAGGGCGGGGAGTGTGGTGCTTGCAGCCAGCCTCCTCCTGCTTCCACCGCGACGCCTCGATTCTTCCGAGAGCGCCACGGAGACACCTCAAGCCCCTGTCCCTCTCCTCACTCGTTGCTCTCTCCCCCTCCTCGCCTCTCCTCAAGCAGCCACCGAACGGAGCCGCCGCCACCGTCCGCTGCTCACATCGCCACCGATCTCCCCACGCCCTTCCGGATATGCCACGAGCTCCGCCTCGACCACCGCGTCCTCTGCACCAAGCTAGGCACCGCTAGGATGTAACGCCCTCGATGCGGCTATATCTCCCACGTGTCGAAGCACGACTTAGAGGCATAACCGCATTGAAAGCAATGTCGCAAGTGAGGTAATCTTCACACAACCCATGTAATACATAAGGGAAAGAGATACATAGTTGGCTTACAATCGCCACTTCACATAATACATGAGTAAAGCATTACATCATACATATACAATCAAGGTCCGACTACGGAACCAAAATAAAAGAAGACTACCCCAAATGCTACACAGATCCCCGATCGTCCCAACTGGGCTCCACTACTGATCAACTGAAACGAAACAACACAATGAACAAGATCTTCATCGAGCTCCTCCTTAAGCTCGGATGCGTCACCTGCACGGTTTCATCGGCACCTGCAAACTGGTTTTGGAAGTATCTGTGAGTCACGAGGACTCAGCAATCTCACACCCGCGAGATCAAGACTATTCAAGCTTAAAGGTAGGACAGGGTAGTGAGGTGGAGCTGCAGCAAGCGACTAGCATATATGGTGGCTACCATACGCAAAAGAGAGCGAGAAGAGGAGGCAAAGCACGGTCGAACAACTATGATCAAGAAGTGATCCTAGAACAACCTACGTCAAGCATAACTCCAACACCGTGTTCACTTCCCGGACTCCCGAGAAGAGACCATCACGGTTACACGCGTTGATGTGTTTTAATTAAGATCAACTTCGGGTTTTCTACAACCGGACATTAACAAATTCCCATCTGCCACATAACCGCGGGCACGGCTTTCGAAAGATAATACCCTGCAGGGGTGTCCCAACTTAGCCCATGATAAGCTCTCGCGATCAACGAAGGATATTCTTCTCCCGGAAGACCCGATCAGTCTCGAATCCGGCTACAAGACATTTCGACAGAATAAAACAAGACCAGCAAAGCCGCCCGGATGTGCCGACAAATCCTGATAGGAGTCGCACGCATTTCGGTCTCGTGGCACACCGGATAAGTCAAGCTACGAGTAAAACCAACCTCGAGTTGCCCGTGGTGGCCCAAGAGTTGCCGGTTCGACCAACACTCGAAGGAGCACCGCCCGGGGCTAAAATAAAGATGACCTCGGGCTCCGAAACCCAAGGGAAAAGGGTATAGGTGAGGCAAATGGTAAAACCAATGTTGGGCCTTGCTGGAAAAGTCTTATTCAAAGCGAACTGTCAAGGGGTCCCATAAATCACCCGACCGCGTTAGGGACGCAAAATCCGGGAACATAATACCGATATGACGGAAACTAGGGCGGCAAGAGTGGAACAAAACACCGCATAAGGCCGAGCCTTCCACCCTTTACCAAGTATATAGATGCATTAATTAAATAAGATATATTGTGATATCCCAACAAGTAAACATGTTCCAACAAGGAACAACATCTCCATGTTCCAACAAGGAACAAACTTCATCTTCACCTGCAACTAACAACGCTATAAGAGGGGCTGAGCAAAGCGGTAACATAGCCAAACAACGGTTTGCTAGGAAAGGATGGTTAGGGGTTTGACATGGCAATATGGGAGGCATGATAAGCAAGTGGTAGGTATCGCGGCATGGGCAAGCAAAAGAATGAGCATCTAGCAAGCAAAGATAGAAGTGATTTCGAGGGTATGGTCATCTTGCCTGAAATCCCGCAAGGAAGAAGAACGAGTCCATGAAGAAGACAAACGGATGTAGTCGAACGAATCCTCACAACTACGGAACGAAACCGAAGCTAACGAGAGAAGCAAACCGGAAAGAAGCAAACCACATAGTAAAACAACCATCACATAAACATGGCATGATGCGCAAACAAGTATGATGCATGTCCGGTTTAATGAGGCATGGCATGGCAATATGCACAAACAAAACTACAAGTTAAATGGAGCTCAATATGCAACGAATTGCATATTGACGAAACTTCACAACATTTATTTAGTTCACTCCCGATTAGGACCACAACAATATTAAATGTTATTAAACATGGCAAGAGGTGAAGCATAAGTAAACTAACTATTTAGGCAAATTTAAATGAGGCCGGAAATAACAAACAACAATTCCGGAAATCCCCATATGCAATATTCGAATTTCGTACTGTTCTGCCCTAAACACAATTTTAATGTTGTTAAACATGCCAAACAAGTACACCATGTTAAACTAGGCATTTTTCTACCCCATTTACATATAAAGTTTATTACAATTGGAGCTACGGTTATTTAGTTATGAAATAAATCATTTTAGCATGGCATTAAGCAAATTAATGCAAACAACAATTATGAACATTTAAATGTTGTTATCATGATGCGGATGACATGTGCAAGTTTTATGCAATTTTTATTAAATGTTGACATGAGCATGTTATCAAGCATTTGGTCACCATGGCGGAACGAAAAGGGGTGCCACGGCAATGAATCCGAAAATGATGCCACGGCAACATATCGGTTCCGGTAGCTCACGGAGATACCGTGCAAAAGAAAGTGTGACGAAGCGAGTTGAGCAAGATGGTGGGTGTTCCGGTTACCGGTTCCCACGAGACGATGGCATGGCAACGAGGAGGAACAAGCGAGCGACAATTTCGGACACGGTGCAAACGGGCATCTCATACAACATAAGCATTCTATCCACGGCGGTCGTTCTCGGCGGTTATACCTTCGAAGCGTGTGTTCGGGGCGGAAAGCATTTCGTAGAGGGAAGTAGACGTTCTCGCGATGATCGTTGAGGGAAGTAGTCGTACACGGCGTAGTGGAAGTCGTTGATCACGTTCGATGGTAGTGGTTCATCTCGTAGTGGAAGTAGTTGTTCATGTCCCGTGGATGTTCGGGGTCCACGGGGTCTTCGAGGGTCGACGGTAGTGGTACACACATCATCGGGGTACTTGTCGGATCCGAGAGGTACTTGGCGAAAAGCATGTCAACGGTAGTTGTACTCATTTTCGTAGATGAACTTGACGCCCACGGGGTCGACGGTAGAGGTACTTAACGATCACCGGTGTAGTCGAACTCGGTGTCCTCGGGCATCGGTCGTGAGTCGTGGTACTTGCCGATTCCAAAACGCTCATCGGTAGTGGAACTTGGCGCTTGAGGTTCGAATACCGGGTCGGACGTGCAACCGCTCATAATCAAACTTGGCGATCCGGTCGAGTACTTGGCGAGTCCGCACGTAGAGGTACTTGGCGAAAAATCCTGGAGACGATGTGTCTGTATGCGGTTCTTGGCGGCGTTTTGCTGGTCCAAAAGAAGCAAGACAGAAGCCGGGCGACAGGACTTGAAGCGGTCGAGGAGGCAGGGGCTCGGCGACTCGCGATGCGAGGGAGCTTGGCGCGAGGCTTGGTCGCTCGTCTCCCTTGCGAGCGAGGGAGAGGCAGGAGGTCGAGCAAGGAGTAGCTCGGATGGCTCAGCCATGATCGACTTCGAAGCGCAGGAAGGAGCACTGCACGGGCTGAGAGGACCAGCGTGCACGGGCGCCGTGAAGAGGAGGCAGGGACTCCGGTGGCTGGCTGGTGGAGCGGAGGCGGCGAGGAGGAGGCCGCAGTGAGGTGCGGGCGCAGGTGCCTCTCCTCGAGCGCCGGGCGACGGGACTTGGCGAGGAGGAGGCGGGAACACCGGTTCCATCCGGGAACGGGCGGAGCGAGCTGGGCGGCTGGACTCGCCCGCCGGAGGGGCGACATGGCATGGCTAGGGGCGCCATGGGAGGCAAGGCGTGGGGTGTGGGCGACGCGAGGCAGGGGGCGCGGAGCTCAGCAGCGCGATCCGCGGAGAAGCTTGAGCAGGGCGGACGCAAGGAGAGGAGGAGCGGTCGCCGACCTGCTAGGCTCCGTGGCGCGGGTCAACGAGGACGGGTGGAGGAAGGGCGCGAGGGAGGAGATCAAGGAGAGATGGGATCGGGCAGGGCGGCCGAGGGGAAGAGCGAGGGAGATCGGATCGGGTCGAGAGATGAGAAGCGTGGGGGCTGGGCTAGGTTAGAGGCGATCGGCCTTGGGAGGCCGCCCAAAGGAGAGGAAAAAAAAATGGCTAGAGACTGGGCTCTCTCTCTCCCTCAAAATCTTTTGCAAAAAAGAATTAGAGAGAAGAAAAGAAGAGAGGGTTAGGGAAAGAATTTGGGAACGAGGACAATTTTCCTGGACTCATCAAAATAAGCATGACCACGAGAAAAATAGAAGTGGCAAGATTGAAGGAATTAAATTCAAATTCATTTGAATATAATTCAAATGGTCTTGAATTGGGACTAGGTTTGGTGTGGCCAAAATGTTGAGGATTTTTGGTGGAGCTCCGGAAAATGATGAAATAATATTGGCAAGGTTTTGAGGTCAACTCGAGCAGTAAAAGGCATGGGATTTATTATGCAAGTGGGTTATGGTGATTCCAAAACAATGGAATAATTTTATATAGCTCCATAAATATTAGGAGGATATGTTATAAAGAGAAAACACCATGTGAATCCCCTCGATTTAAATGGACCGAAAAATCCATACAATCTATTTAGATGAGTTTTTAAAATTAAATGGCATGATGAGATGATGCAATGCAAGAGATGACATGATGAAAGCACAAACAAAACAAATCACACGACAAAACTCGGAAACCCTGGAAGGCAACTGAAGCTCCGGTCTTGGGGCGTCACATAGGAGCTCCGTGATGACGTCCCCGACTCCTTCTTCCTCCTCGGGTCACCGGAGATCCCTCTTGCCGCCCGACTGCTCCGGACCGTCTCCGAGCTTGCCGACCTCCTCGTCCCACTCGCCGTGAGCCTCTGACCCCGTCCGTCCCTCTCTTCTTCCCCGTAGGCCGCCGTAGCAACCAGACCGCCTATGCCCGAACTCCGGCCGCCGCGGATGACCTCGCCGCGCTCAACTCCGGCCACCCCAGCCGCTGACTCCGGTCCCATTGGATTTGGAAGAGTGACAGCTACGCGTAGAGCCTCTCGGCCGCTCGTTTGGCCGCTGGATACGCAATCCCGCAGCCCGCCGCCGTGTCTGGCCTCGCCGGCGTCGAGTCGTCGGCGAGTTTGACCTGTTCGACCCGGGATTTGACCTCCCTGGGGTCAACACACATGGGCCCCACCCCTGACTAGATTAGTTTAGGACTAATTACCCCTGCTGACACTGACAAGTGGGCCCAGGCCCCAGCTAATCCTATTTTAGTTTTAGCTAAGTTTAATTATCTCCACTGACATTTTTAGTTAGTAGTAGTTTAACACTAATTAATTTAGATTAGTTAGTTAGTCACTGACCAGTGGGTCCCAGCGTCAGGTTTGACCTAGGCTGACGCCGTTGACATGATGGCGTCATTCTGACGTCAGGCTGACGCAGTAATGCTTTTCTGGATTTTAAATAAATCTATTTGATTTATTTATTTTCAGAAAATGCCAAAATTTCTAAAAATCATAGAAATTCAACAATAACTCCAAATGAAATAAATTATATATGAAAAATGATCAGAAAAATCCAATATATCCATCTGTACCATTTTCATGCATGTTAGTACAACTTTTGTTCAGTGTTTAGGTCAAATCAACTAAATGGCATTTGAATAATCACATATGGAGTTTGAATTTGAATCTTGTATTCAAACCAACTTCATTTAACCTGTTGCTAGTTGCATTAGCTCAAACCACAGCATATTTCCATGTCACATTCATGCATCATATTGTTGCATTGCATTGATTGTGTTCTTTCTTGTTTGCCGGTGTTATCCCCTCCCGGTAGAAAACGTTCCGACGACGTGTTCGATGACACCGATGAAGAACTATATTATCTTTAGAAGTGCCAGGCAAGCAAAACCCCCTTGTTCATTCCGATACAACCCCACTCTCTCGCTCTTTCTCTCTTTTACTGCATTAGGACAACAACGTTTCAACAGTTACATGCTGCGGTAGTTGAACCCCTTTCCTCTGCATGACCTGTCATTGCCACAGTAAATAGATGAAACCCACTAGCATGAGTAGGAGTTGTTTGAGCCCTGATGTGCCTACTCATTCATGCTTGTTTGTCATGCCTGCTATTGCTTAGAGTTGAGTCAGGTCTGATTCATCGGGGATGAATTAAAATGTGGTGAACATGTCCTACTATTGAGAGCTAAGTGTGTGAACACGATTTGGTAAAGGTAGCGGTGCGAGGCCATGTAGGAGTACATGGTGGGTTGTCTCATTGCAGCCGTCCTCAGGAACTGAGTTCTGTCTTTGTGATCCATGAACAGTTACTACCACACATTGGGCTCCGGCGCCCAAGCTCTCTCAACTTATTAATCAACCTGATCTCTGTCCGGGAGTTGCAACTAGTTTCGGTGTTTGTAGGTAGTGTTAGTAGTCTACCAAGTGGCACCCGTGCAGTGGGCTTGGGACAGACTAGGCACCGTGGCGGGTATGCCAAGCGTCGCCTGCTTGGTGGGCTTGGAACCTCAGACACATCGCTTGGGGCCGTGAGCGACACCTGGCCGGATCTCCTTGCGGATGGAACCCGAATAGGCGATAAACCTGGACTAGAGACTTGTGTGGTTAGCTAGGTCGTGGCCGACTCCCTCGCCAGGCTTCCGCTTGAAGGTTTCTGAGATACACGACATGTACATGGTGGTAAGTGGCGAGAGCGCGTGTGAAGAAGTACACCCCTGCAGGGTTATAAATGATCTATACGAATAGCGGTGTCTGCGGTAAAGGACTTCTGGGTTGCCTATACAGTTCATAGACAAGTGAAAGTGGATACTCTAAAATACGCAAGATAAGCGTGAGTGCTATGGATGGCGTTCTCGTAGGGAGACGGGAGCAGATCCATAGTGGAATATTGAAATGGTGAATATGTGGACTCGTGTGCGCCACCTCAAAAGAGTTACTTGCAGTCGTAGTTCAGGATAGCCACTGAGTCAAAGCTGGCTTGCTGCAGTCAAACTACACCGCCCCTTTATTGATACCGATGCATATGTAGATAGTTCTGATGTAAGTCTTCCTGGGTTCATTTGTACTCACGTTTGCTTAATTTATGTTTTTGTAGAGAGACTTCCGTCTCGCTAGTAGTTCCGTGTGGACTTCGACGTTTAGCTTGTTACCTCAGCTACGATCTTGTGCCCTCGGCAAGATCTGGTAGATAGTCGTTTCTCGGCCTTTTTCATTTGTAGATGTCTCGTACTCGACATGTTAAGCTTCCGCATGTGCTTGTTGCTTGTATGCTCTGTATGTTGGGTCATGAGACCCATGTTTGTAATATCTCACTCCTCGGAGCCTAATGAATAAATACTTGAGTCGTAGAGTTATGTTGTGATGCCATGTTGTATTTACACATATCGAGCATATTGTGTGTATGTTTGAAATGCTTGGTATGTGTGGGATCCGACAATCTAGTTGTTTATCCTTGGGAGCCTCTCTTATAGGGAAATGTAGTCTAGTGCTTCCTTGAGCCATAGTAGTCCGCTACAACCCGGTTCACCGGAGTCCTGCTAGCCCATCACTACTACTCAGGACGCTTGACTGGCCGGCATGTGTTTCACTTCGTTCCTGTGCCTATCCCTTCGGGGAAATGTCACGCGGTGACATCCGGAGTCCTGCCTAGCTTGCTACAGACCAGGTTCCCGGAGTCCTGTTAGCCCAGTGCTACAGCCCGGATTCACACGCTACTGACCGACATGCTCGAAGTTGATTCATGTATGCCTTTCCCCATGGGTTAGTGCCGCTTTGGGTTCACGACTAGCCATGTCGGCCCGGGTTCTCTGTCATATGCATGCTAGCGACACTATCATATACGTGAGCCAAAAGGCTCAAACGGTCCCGGCCATGGTAAGTTTACACCGTGGGAATACCGTGCGTGAGGCCACAAAGTGATATGAGGTGTTACCGGCTAGATCGATGTGATTTGGAATCGGGGTCCTGACAATAGTTACCACATCATAGGTGTGAATATGTCAAGCCGTCCAGTTTTTCGTACATATTACATCCTCGTATCATGACTTTTCCTTTCATCAGAGTAGTGTTCGTCAGTATCTTGCATGAATGAGTTCTGAAGAGTGAATTTTATTCCTTTTTCTTATCGGTTTGACCTCACAATGCAAAATCAATGAAGAGGAAGGAAATTGGTAAGGCATTGGATGATGGTGGTCCTTCCGAGCAACTAAAACGGAGGGTCTCTACATATTCTACTCCTCCATCCTCCCAACAAGATTCGCAAGACAACGCAAGGCTAGACAGTCAACATAGCTGTGTAGATGATGAGCACATCTCCCATACTCCACCATCACAGGTGCTTGCTCTAACTTGGCACTATTATATGTGGTTGCATGTTGCGTATTATGTCTAGCTTGTATTGCTTCTAACTTTGTTGAATTGCATCGGCTTACTTTACACATAATGCCTGTGAATATGACACGTGTTCCTGTTTCTAGAACATACTATATCTGATCACACCATGTTCTTACATCAGGCTATTGTTCTTGCATATCCTGCATCAGTCACTTATTATAACGCACCTTTAAGTCGCCACTGTGATATTGGTTGTATCTTGCACATGATTTCTAGCATGTACTACTTCTAATTTGTTTAAACTCCAGACAGTTTGAACTTGACAGAGTGATATTGGTTGCACCTTTCATATGGTGTGTAGCTTGCAGTGCTTCTAATTTGTTGAAACGCCTTCTGCTTAGTTACCATATCATAGGTGTGAATATGTCATGCCGTCCTGTTTTTCGTACATTACATATTCCATCCTCGTATCATGTGTTGCCTTTCATCCGAGTAGTGTTCGTCAGTATCATGCATGAATGAGTTCTAAAGAGTGAATTTTATTCCTTTTTCTTATCGGTTTGACTTCACAATGCAAAATCAATACAACTGAAGGAAATGAGTCCGGCAGTGGATGATGGTGGTCCTTTGGAGCATCTCAAACAGAGGGTCTCTATAGATGCTACTCCGCCATCCTACCAACAAGATTCGCAAGACAACACAAGGCTGGATAGTCAATGTAGCTGTGTAGATGATGAGCACATCTCCCCTACTCCACCATCATAGGTGCTTGCTCTAACTTGGCACTATTATATGTGGTTGCATGTTGCATATGATGTCTAGCTTGTATTGTTCTAACTTTGTTGAATTGCATTTGCTTACTTTACACATAATGCCTGTGAATATGACACCTGCTCCTGTTTCTAGAACATACGTGTAGATGATGAGCACATCTCCCCTACTCCACCATCACAGGTGCTTGCTCTAACTTGGAACTGTTATATGTGGTTGCATGTTCCATATGATGTCTAGTTTGTATTGCTTCTGATTTTGTTGAATTGCACCTGCGTAGCTTACAACTTATACCTGCAATGATCACTTACCCATAAGACACATTTAACTTGGGAGTGTGATGTAGGTTGCGTCTTGCATTGTCTTCTAGCTTGTACTGCTTCTAATTTCTTGAAATGGCACTTATGACAAGACACTTTTTACCTGACAGAGTGATATTGGTTGCATGTTCATATGGTGCCTAGCTTTCATTTCTTCTAATTTTGTTGAAATGCCTTCTGCTTACTGTTTTTCATACATATTCCCTCCTCCTATCGTACGTCTGAATATGCAATGATGTCTTCTTTTTGTCTATATTCCATCCTCCTATCCTACGCTTGCCTTACATAAAAGTAGTGTTCGTCTGTATCATGCATTAACCAGTTATGCAGAGCTAATTTTATTCATCTTCTTTTGGTTTTGAATTCATAAGGCAATATCAGAAAATAGGAAGGAAAAGAGTAAGTTAGGGGATGTTGGTGGTCCTCTGTACCGATGCAAACATAGACTCTCTAGATTTGCCATCGCTATCGCTAATGAAGTTGAAGTCCCAAGTCTACATGATGAGTTCATCTCCGTACTCCACCATCGCAGTGCTTGCTCTAAGTTGACAATGTGATAATTGGTTTCATGTTGCATATGTTGTCTAGCCTGTATTTCTTCTATTTTGATTAAATTGCACCTGCTGAGTTTATACGTTATACATGTGCATATGACATGCCTTTCTGTGTCTAGAATACATTGCATCTATCAATCATACCATGTTCTTACATCAAAGTACTGCTGTTGTGTATCCCGCATCAGTCACTCATGATTGGACGCTTTTAACATGGAAGTTTGATAGTGGTTGCATCTTGCATTGATTTCTATGTTGTACTGCTTCTAATTTTTCGAAATGCCACTTATGACAAAAGACTTTTAACTAGGCAGAGTGATATTGGTTGCATGTTTCATATGGTGTCTAGCTTGCATTAATTCTATTTTCTTGAAAACCCTTCTGCTTAGTTTACACATCGTAGTTGTCAATATGTCACACCGTCCTGTTTTTTTACATATTCCATCCTCATACGGTTGTCTTACATCAAAGTATTGCTTGTCTGTATCATGCATCAATGAGTTGTGAAGAGCGATTTTATTCTTTTGTGTTGTGAGTATGCCTTGACATGGCAAAGTCAAAAAGAGCAAGGAAAAGAATATAGTAGGGAATGGTGTTACTCGTCGGGTGAAACGGAAAAGGATCTGCCCTCGAGATTCTGCTGGTACTTATAGTGCAGTAGAAGGTCCAAGTCCACCGGCTAAATCTACAAACACAGTATCACCTGCTCCACCAGCTGCAGCATCCGCTTCAACTATACAAGCATCTCAACGAGTTACTCGTTCGTTTGCTCCCGAACTGGCCAGTTCCCAAGCTGCATTCACACCTAACACTACTTCCGAAGCACTGCTGACACAACAGGACTTGGCAAGATCAGATGAACCTCATGAGCATCAACACCAAGACGGTACCTGACCGAGCTAAGTTGTAGTTGCATGCTCCTTTATATGTACTCTCACAGTTTGATGTGCTATAACACTTTCCATATTCGTTGTTGAACTAGCACCACGGCGTAGGCGGAAACAAACATCAGGGATAATGCTTGACAGATTAACAAAATCTAAAGGAGGAAGAATGGAGATCCATTTTCAGGCAGGTTTAAAAAGGCCACGTGATGCAACAGAGTCAGCCAAGTTAGTATCAGAAGCAACCATTGCCGTTAGGTGTCATGCACGTATCCTCCCAACATGGATCCATTACAGGAATGAGAAAGAAAATACCCAGTTTAACACCTTCCTTGACCATTTATCGGTAAGTAATGTTATTCATCGCAATTTGTAATATTGTCTTGCTCTGTGCCATACTTTCTAGCTTCCTCCTAATAAGACTCACATTCTTTTTTCAATAGATGAGGTTCAAGTTGGATCCGAAAGATGATGCCTTCAAGGGCCAGGCCTCCGGCAAGATCGTAAGTATCCGGATTCCTGAATGATTTATAATTTCCTTTTCTGCATCACATAATGTCATTCTGATGCCGCATGCTGCCTGTAGTCCGGGCAGTGATGATCTCCCCGCTTCATCGAGCGGGTCGTTGGCTCCGTCGGATGTAGACTCCATCCCGACCGCCACCACCCCTCGCGACACCGAGGACGCCGAGGTGGGATCCCAAGAAGGACCCATCGGGGAGGTTCGAGGCGCCGCAAGGCGCCATCTCGACTTTGCGCCGACTCCAAATCAGGACCAGCAGTGGTTCCGGGTCCGCCGGGCGCCCTTCGAACGAAGGGCAAGACCGTGACGCCGCGGCTTCCGTCCAACAGAGGCGCCGGCAATTTGTTGGAGGCGCTTCAGAGCGCCCATCGAGAAGAACACCGCACTATTATGAGTGCGGTGATTCGAAGGTGCAGCTCGCCAAGAGCGGGCTGACCGGCTCGCAGAGCCTTCTATCGGGCTTTGAGGTAAGAAGTTAAAATATGCAATGTAATACCGCATAGACAGAGCCCTCGATGCTCGGTTCGGTGTTCGGAAAGAAAAGCCGGACCGAGGATCTAAAAAATATACGCAGGGTTGCTAAAAATTATGTCAATATGGGTTGCAGGCTGCGCTGCTGACCTCTGCCGACCGATCATGGAGGTCGGTGCTTTAAAGCAGAGTCGAGCGGTCCGAGCAAGAGCTCGGCCGCCCAGAAGCAGCTCCAGACAAAGAAGGTGAGTAACACCACTTTGAATTTGTACCTTACGGAAAAGGATTTAGGTTGCAACAAAAATAAAAAGGATAACATGGGTACCGCAGGGCCACGAACGAGGTGGCGACCACAAGGAGGCCGTGTCCGCGCCGAACGCAATGCGCCACGGAACGGGCAGAGCGAGAAAAGCAGGAGGCGCGGTGGCGGTGGTTCAGCAAGAGCTCCGTGCTCTCATGGAAAAGCATGAGAGTTTGGAGCGTGACTCAAAGACTCGAGAGTCCGAGCTTGCCTCGCTCTCGGAAGTGCTAAAACTGCCAAGGCCGATGCCCATAAGTCCCTTCAGAGATTGAGTTGATGAGGAAGATAGCGGCGGTAAGGCATTTTTCATGCAAAGCAAGCATGTGAATGTAAATTACGTGTTACTTACCCGACCGGAGCTCTCGAGGCGCTTGCAGATCTGCCTTGCAAGGTGTCCGATGCTGCCGCATTCTACCGAGCCGAGGAGGGAGCTCAACGGAGAAGGTCTTCTCGTCTCAAGATGTCGAGGCCGCCATCAGTGTTTTCTAGCGACCAGCTGAAGCAGCTGGTCGAGCTCCACAAGGCGGCCGAGCAGGCCATGAAGGGCCTCAGAGTCCGGCCAGGGCTCGAGAGGCCATGCCCGGGAGCTACTTCGCCTCGTCGCGACGGTTGGTGGATGCGTGCCTCGGTGGAGGTTATCAAGCGCTCCGCCTGTATTAAAGGTGCTCGTCGGGCCCTTGCCCGCATTAAAGGTGCATTGGGGCAAGCTGGATGCGGAGAAACTAATCAGCGACGCGCCACCAGTGGGCAAGGAATATCGTGACGCCAAATGTACTATAAGGCTGTCTGAAGGGTGCCCACAAGATTGCGGATGAGTGCCCTGTGGATGTAATTATTGAGTAAATTCGCAATGTGTTATCCTGCGCTGAAAACTTTGTTCATGTGCGCTAAGCAATGCTTGTTAATTTAAAATATTACCTTCAGGCGGCCGCTTATTAAATCGAGAGATGGCAAGTCGTCGGCTTCAGCCCCCATGACACGAAGTCTTTGGGTGTTCAGGATAAACTTGAGCACTCTTGTTTCCATTTTGGGTCCATCTAGGAGGCGCCAACACAACGAACAAGGCAACCGGACTTATAGTGCTTGAACACTCTCACTTAGCCATAGAATTCTATAATTTTAAATTTCGTGAAGCCCCTAGTATTCGGAGGACCAATTGGGGCGCTATCCACGCCTTTGTCGGACATTGTCCGAACTTCGTCAAGCGGCGAGGTCTTTAAGGACCCGAAGGACCTCTCGAACAGCGACCAGTCTCGCCTTATCATGACAGTCGGTTTTAGCTTTCTCCACTGAGGCGTTAACCCGGCTCAACCGGGGCGCAATCGCAGTGGTTCTCCCAGTGCTACCTTAGCCGATAGAACGGAACGTAAGGTGCCAAACATGGGAGCCGGGCAAACCCAACTATTGACCCAAGACATGATTCAGAGCCGATTCATATAATGCTATAAGTTCGGGGTGCCGCACTTGTGAAAGTGTTCGGACTTTATCACACCATAATGCGGAGAACATAAGCCCCTGGTGTATTTGGCCGTACCAAAATGTACGGATGCAACATGTCGTAAATGAACATATATATATATATATATATATATATATATATATATATATATATATATATATATATAAGGTAATGCAATTATAGGCAAAAGGTGCTGCATTTTATTCGAGAAGATATGCTATGAGTGCGAATGATACAAATAGTGCGGAAAGCAAGGGATTGGATTTAATTAAAGGCGCCTCCCTCGGGGTAGGCATGGAATGTTGCATTTAACAAATTTAATGCTCGTGATGGAGACCACCGAGTGTTCGCCGCGCCTTTGTCCTTCCCTGGCTGTTGCATCATGAGTTCGCAGGTTCGCCACGGACAGAGTTCTCAGTATAAAAAGAGAGAAATAAAAGAAAAAGAGCGACACTTGGGAGCCCCTAGTGTGGTCGAACCGCACTGGTCTGTTGTGGTTGTGCCTTTCCCCTATGCCCATGGTATCTCCAGGCGTAATTATGTACGCGGAGAGTTTGTCTTACAATTATGCGAGGGCTGGGGTTGAGGCCGCATTGCTACGCGATGCTCGGAACGTGCTGTGGTCTTGGTTGATGTTGCTCGGCGCGTTTGGCGTGTCCGGTCGCTTAACGACCGGACTCAAAATTGCCCTAAAAGGCTGCTCAGATTTCGCCGCGAGAGCCGCTGTATGTTCCTCCGCTCGAGGAGCGCCCGTGTTTCCATTGACCGTGATGACTCCACGAGGGCCTGGCATCTTGAGCTTAAGGTATGCATAATGCGGCACCGCGTTGAATTTTGCGAACGCGTTCGTCCGAGCAGAGCATGATAGCCGCCATGAACGGGACTATGTCAAAGATTAACTCCTCGCTCGAAATTATCCGGGATCCGAAGACCACTTCCAGTAATCGAGCTCGCAAATTGGCCTCGACACCTGGTATGACGCCTTTGAAGGTTGTCCTTGTAGGTTTAATCCTTGAAGGGTCTATGCCCATCTTGCGCATTGTATCCTCGATAAAGCAGGTTCAGGCTCTCTGCCGCCGCCCATCGGGACTCTCGTGAGGTGAAATCCATCGACGATTGCGCCTAAAACCATCGCGGCAAATCCGCCATGGCGGATATCGGTCGGATGGTCTCTTCGATCGAAAGTGATCGGGCAAGAGGACCATGGGTTGAATTTTGGGGCGATCGCTCCATCGCAGATATCGTCCCTTTAGTGCACGCTCGCTCCCTCTTGGGAATATCGCTATGTATATCATGTTTACCGTCCAACTTGAGGGGGAATCCTTTGTCCTCTGTTGTTCGGCGGCGGGTCTCTTCCTCGCCATCTCTGTAGCCCCTTGTTACTGTTTTCGGCGATTAATTTGCTCGCTGCTTGAATACCCAACAATCTCTGTTGGTGTGGTTAGCTGGCTTTTCGGGGTTCCATGTATTTGACAGAGCGGTCAAGTATTCGGTCCAAATTGGACGGGCCTGGAGTGGTTCTTTTGAATGGCTTCTTCCGCTGACGGGTTTGAGCCTCGAATCCGCGTTGACTGCCGTATCCTCATTGCCGCCGCCGTTACGCGGCGTTTGTTTTGTTTCGACGCGCAACCTGCCATTGCGGTCCTTGGTATCCGGACTGCCGCTTTTTGCTGAGGTTGTTGCTGCGAGCTAGCCAGCTATCCTCTCCCGCATGTAAGCGGGTCATGAGTGATGTGAGGGCTGCCATGGATTTTGGCTTCTCTGCCCTAGGTGCCGGCCAGCCACTCGTCACGGATGTTATGTTTGAAGGCAGCGAGTGCCTCTGCATCCGGACAATGACAATTTGATTTTTCTTTGTTAAGAACCGTGTCCAGAATTGCTCGGCCGATTAAATCTCGCTGCTGGATTATGTGGCTTAGGTCATCTGCGTCCGTGGTCTCACATACGTGCCTGGAAGTTGTCGAGGAATGCGGCTTTAGGTCTTCCCAGATCCAATTGACTCTGGGCAGGCTGTTAAGCCAATGCCGAGCTAGTCCTTTGAGCTTGAGCGAGATATTTGATGGCGTGAAGATTGCCGCCATGGGCCATATGTATATGGAGGAGATAATCCTCAATCCAAACCGCGGGGTCTGTTGTGCCATCGTAGGATTCGATATTAACGGGTTTAAACCCTTCAGGGATTTGATGATCCATTACTTCATCAGTGAAGCATAGTGGGTGTGCGGCGCCTCTGTATTGAGCGATATCGCGACGTAGCTCGAGAGAGCGTTGTCTGCTGTGTTCGGCCCGGCCGGAGTAGTTGTATCCGGCGCGACGGTGTTCGTCGTGGGTCTTGGGGCGCTCGCGTGATCCATAGATAGATCTGGATTGTCTTGCCTTGTCCTCCAATATATCCCGCAAGTCCGGCGCGTTCCCCCGTGGCTTCATGCTTTTTGAGCGATGCCGGGGTACGGTTTTGGTGAAGGGCTTGCACGCCTCTCTCCGCGCCACGAGGTGGTCGGTCTGCCAGACAGGCGCTGGTGATGCAAGTTTGTATGCTTCCTCCTCTAATCGGGGAGCAACTTGCGTTTTGGGTAACTTTGAGGGGCGCTCGAGTTCATACTTTTCGCCGCGAGGACCTCGGTCCATCCGTCGGCCAAGAGGTCTTGATCAGCTTGAAGCTGTTGCTGCTTTTTCTTTAGGCTGTTTGCCGTGGCCATTAGCCCGCGTCTGAAACGCTCTTGTTCGACGGGATCCTTAGGCACGACGAATTAGTCGTCGCCGAGGCTTGCCTCGTCTCCGGAGGGAGGTAAGTAATTGTCATCCTCGACCTCTTCGCCCCGCCGCCTCTCGTGAGGGGCTTGCTTCTCCTCCTCGCGCGCTGGATCGTCTTTGGAGGGAGTTGTCTTCGGCACTTTCTGGGGTGTTATTATCTCCTGTGCCGGAATCTCCATTCTTGCCGTGGCGGGATTTAGAGCGGCGCCGCTAACGTCGGCGCTTGGGCTGTTTCTTTAAGGAATCGGCCTCCGCTGCTTCTTCGCCGTCCCCATTTTTTGGGGTGTCCACCATGTATATGGCGATGATTTAGGTGGTCTTCCAAAGGTCCTCCTGTAGGCACTGGTTCTTGCAGTCTCCGCATCGCCGCCCATACCTTCGATGTCTTCGGAGTCGTAGTCGAGTATGTCGGTTAAATCGTCGACGGTGGCTACGAAGTGGGTGGTGGGTGGGCTTTGAATTTCTTCGTCGTCCGCGTCCCAACCATCCTGGCCGTAGTTCGGTCAGGGCTCTCCGGATAGCGAGAGATGCTTCAGTGAATTTATGATATCGCCGAAGGGAGAGTGCTGAAAGATGTCCGCAACGGTGAATTCCATGATCGGCGCCCAATCGGATTCGACTGGCAGGGGTGCAGGAGGTTCGGAGTCCGGCAGGGAGTCCGGCACCTCGGAGTCATGAGCCTTATGTGGGACAAGATAAGTGTTCGGCTCCATCGCCGTAGGAGTTGTAGCTCCCGAGGTGGTGTCCAGCCATCCGTCCTCGGTCCGAGCGATCGGCTCCGGACTATGGGTCGGAGCGGACTCGTGTGCGGCCTCCAAGGTGCTGTCCGCGGCAGAGTTAGGTCATGCCCATCGTGACAGCGCACACGCCGGCTGTGGCTCAGATCCATCAAGATCAAGTCTCCGCGATATCGGGCGTGAAGTTTAGGCTTCCAAACCTGACCGACAGCCAGGGCGAAGCTTCGATCTGCTCCAGATGGCCAAGTGAGTTGCCCGCAGCGCGGCCGCCAATCGTAAGATCTGTCCGGGAGAAAGGTCTCGCCAGACTGCGCCGTTGTCGATTGAAGAGGCCATCAAGCCTATCGGTGACGACACAGAGGAACTCTCAATGAAAGCACCAATGTCGGTGTCAAAACCGGCGGATCTCGGGTAGGGGGTCCCAAACTGTGCGTCTAGGCGGATGGTAACAGGAGACGAGGGACACAATGTTTTACCCAGGTTCGGGCCCTCTTGATGGAGGTAAAACCCTACGTCCTGCTCAATTGATATTGATATTGTGGATGTTTACAAGAGTAGATCTACCACGAGATCAAGGAGGCTAAACCCTAGAAGCTAGCCTATGGTATGATTGTAAGGGTTGTTGATGTTATGTCCTACGGACTAGAGCCATCCGGTTTATATAGACACCGGAGAGGGCTAGGGTTACATAGAGTCGGTTACAATGGTAGGAGATCTACATATCCATATCGCCAAGCTTGCCTTCCACGCCAAGGAAAGTACCATCCGGACACGGGGAGAAGTCTTCAATCTTCTATCTTCATCGTCTTGGAGTCCGGTCGATGATGATAGTCCGGCAGATGATAGTTCGGCTGATGATGGTAGTCCGGCTATCCGGACACCCCCTAATCCAGGACTCCCTCATCCGGCCTCACCAGTTGGGGCAGCCTTCCGTTTCCTCTCTTCCCCCGCTAGGGGAGAGGCTTCTTTTTCCTCCTCCTCGTTCTCATGAGAGGATTCTGCTTCAGAATCTGACAGCGCTTGGCGCCGGGAGCTCCTTCGAGTTCCCGTGGCCTCCTTCTTGGCCTTCTTCGCCGTCACCACGTGAGGTGCCGGAGCCAGCAGTCCCGTCAATCGGGCGTCCGCTGGGTCTTCTGGCAAAGGAGCCGGATAGTAAATCTGTCCGGACGTCTTCAGGTAGTCCTGTCAAAGGTTAGGGAGTTTTAGATCCCACATAGAGTCAATCTATGAAAAAAGAGTCCCGTAAAGGGTAAAATAACTTACCTCGATGGCTTGACGCTGGGAGCTGAATCCGCGATCTTCGGTAGCGGATGCGGGGGCTTCGGCGCCCTTGAACAGCACCTTCCAGGCATCTTCGTACGTAGTGTCGAAGAGCCGGCTCAAGGTCTGGTGCTGTGCCGGATCAAACTCCCACAAATTGAAGGCCGTTGCTGGCACGGGAGAATCCGGCGGATGAGCATAAGACTACGTTGACAAGCTTGAGTTTCTTGTCCACCAGGTTTCGGACACAGGTTTGTAGTCCGGTCAGCTCTTCCGAATCACCCCACGTCAGGCCCGTCTGTTTCCATGATGTGAGCCGTGTGGGGGAGCCAGATCTGAATTCGGGGGCCGCCGCCCATTTGGAGTCGCGCGGCTCGGTGATGTAGAACCACCCTGATTGCCACCCCTTTACTGTCTCCACGAAGGAGCCCTCGAGCCATAGAACATTGGGCATCCTGCCCGCCATGGTGCCTCCGCACTCCGCCTGTCGGCCTCCCACTATCTTCGGCTTGACGCTAAAGGTCTCCAACCATAAACCGAAGTGGGGTTGGATGCAGAGGAAAGCTGCATACCATTTATAAACGCCGAAATATTGAGGATGAAGTTTGGGGCCAGATCATGGAAATCCAGGCCGTAGTAGAACATGAGCCCCCGGACAAATGGGTGAAGTGGAAAACCTAGTCCGCGGAGGAAGTGGGTGAGGAACACCACCCTCTCATGGGGCCTGGGGGTGGGGACGAGCTGCCCCTTGTTGGGGAGCCGACACGTGATGTCGCCGGACAAGTATCCGGCCTCCCGCAGCTTTGTGATGTGCCCCTCCGTGACAGAGGAGGCCATCCACCTGCCTCCCGCTCCGGACATAGTTGGAGAAGGTTGAGGTGGGATGTGCAGACTTGGGCATTGGAGCTCGAATGCGCGGAAATGGATAAGCAAAGGAGGAAGAAGGCGTAGGTGAAAAGGTGGATCCTTATCCCCTTATATGGACGGACGAAGCTATGCGTCCCCCGCCAGCCTGGTAAAACTCGCTTATCTCCCAAGCGTCGTAATCAATGGCGCGGATGGGTTACCCACATCCGTATTGATGGGTGAGGGAGTCCTGGACTAGGGGGTGTCCGGATAGCCGAACTATCATCTTTGGTCGGACTCCTAGACTATGAAGATACAAGATTGAAGACTTCGCCCCGTGTCCGGATGGGACATTCCTTGGCGTGGAAGGTAAGCTTGGCGATACGGATATGTAGATCTCCTACCATTGTAACCGACTCTGTGTAACCCTAACCCTATCCGGTGTCTATATAAACCGGATGGTTTTAGTCCGTAGGATGAACAACAATCATACCATAGGCTAGCTTCTAGAGTTTAGCCTCCTTGATCTCGTGGTAGATCTACTCTTGTACTACCCATATCATCAATATTAATCAAGCAGGAGTAGGGTATTACCTCCATTGAGAGGGCCCGAACCTGGGTAAAAACATCGTGTCCCTTGTCTCCTGTTACCATCCGCCTAGACGCACAGTTCGGGACCCCCTACCCGAGATCCGCCGGTTTTGACACCGACATTGGTGCTTTCATTGAGAGTTCCTCTGTGTCGTCAACTATAGGCCCGATGGCTCCTTCGATCATCAACAACGACGTGGTCCAGGGTGAGACTTTTCTCCCCGGACAGATCTTCGTATTCGGCGGCTTGGCACTGCGGGCCAATTCACTTGGCCATCTGGAGCAGATCGAAAGTTACGCCCCTGGCCATCAGGTCAGATTTGGAGGCTTGAACTATACGGCCGACATCCGCGGACACTTGATCTTCGACGGATTCGAGCCACAGCCAAGTGCGCCGCACTATCTCGATGGGCACGATCTAGCTCTGCCGCCGAACAGCGTCCTGGAGGCCGCACCAGCGTCCGCTCCGACCCTTAGCTCGGAGCCGACTCCCCCGATCGAGGACAAGTGGTTGGACACCGCCTCAGGGGCTACGATCTCAACGGCGATTGAGCCGAACTCCATCCCTGTCCTTTGCAAAGACTGTGACTCCAAGGTGCCGGACTCCTCTCCGGACTCCGAACCCTCCGTGCCCCTGCCAATCGAATCCGATTACGCCGTCATGGAGTTCATCGCCATGACATCTTTCAAGACTCGCCTTTGGCGGCATCCTGAATTCACTAAAGTATCTCTCTTTATCAGGAGAGCCCTGGCCGGATTACGGTCAGGAAGGTTGGGATGCAGACGACGAAGAAATTCAACGCCCACCCACCACCCACTTTGTAGCCACTGTCGAAAGCTTACACGACGTGCTCGATTTCGACTCCGAAGACATCGACGGTATGGACGACGATGTAGGAGACAACCATGAACCAGCACCTATAGGATGCTGGACAACCACCTCATCCCATGATGTATACATGGTGGATACACCTAAAGGAAGTGAAGCGAGGAACAACGGGACGCTACGAAGGATAAATCCCTCGAAAAGCAGTCAAAACGGCAACGTAAACGCCGCACCAAGTCCCGCCTCAACAAAGACCCAGCCATAGAGCAGGGCGAACTGGTGGACGACGAACACGCTATCGAGCAACCGTCCAAATAGGACAACGTGGATAAACAACCCGTCCCAGTCAAAGATAACAGTCCAGACGCATTTATCTCACGCCGGACAAATTGTTGGAGCAGATTAACCTCCACAAAGGTTTCGCTCGCCATCAAGGTAGCCTGAAAAAGCGAAGCGGAAGCTCAAAACAGCGGAAGATGCACTCGAGAATCGATGGAGCAAAGTATTCAACACCGCAGACAAATACGGGCGACGATGCGCCAAACAAAGAGCTACCCAAAGATAAAACTATCGCCCGATTTGATGAGGAGGCCATAGAGCCCCCACAATCAAAAAGTAAGAAGGCCACCCGGGCGGATGGACGACCCCACGGCAAAAAGAGAGCGGCAAATGGCGTCGCACACAAGACGGTACGCGATCCGCATAAGGATTCACATCAAAAGGATGGCCCAGTTAGGTCCATATATGGGCCGCGAAAGCAAGCTCTTCAAAGCAATGCAACACGCCAAATATCCGAACATCACGGCACACCCAAATATAGGGGTGCCGCACACCCCCTGTGTTTCACCGATGAGGTGCTGGATCACGAATTCCCAGCGAGATTCAAACCCGTAAACATAGAGGCATACGACGGAACAACAGACCCTGGAGTCTGGATTGAGGATTACATCCTCCACATACACATGGCTGGAGGAGATGATCTCCACGCCATAAAATACTTACCCCTCAAGCTCAAAGGGCCAGCCCGGCATTGGCTCAAAGGCCTCACTGAAAATACCATTGGAAGTTGGGAAGAGCTCGAGGATGCTTTTCGGGCAAATTTTCAAGGGACTTATGTCCGTCCTCCGGATGCAGATGATTTAAGTCATATAACTCAACAACCCGGAGAGTCAGCCCGCAAATTCTGTAAACAGGTTCCTCACCAAAAAGAACCAAATAGTCGACTGTCCGGACGCCGAAGCCTTAGCAGCTTTCAAACACAACGTCCGAGACGAATGGCTCGCCAGACACCTCGGCCAGGAGAAGCCGAGAACCATGGCCGCATTAACAAGCCTCATGACCCGCTTTTGCACCGACGGCGATGGGGCGATCGTCGCTGCCGACGACGGGGCGATCGTCGCTGCCGACGAAGGCGCCATGGTGAACGGTGGCGGAGGCGGTGCCAACAACGGTGATAAAGAGGCTGGCGGCGATGACGGTGGCGCCAGCGATGCCTTCGAGGACGCCCTGGGAGATGCGATGAGTGACTTGTCCGACTGACCCTGTGCCTTCTCCCGCTGCTTGCCCTGCAGAGGAAGAGACTTGGGCGTGGCCCTGAAGTTTGTGAGAGCATTTTGGGGAGGGGAAGCTGCTACCTCTTGAGCACTACGTTGGATTTCCCCGAAGAGGAGAGGATGATGCAACAAAGTAGCGTAAGTATTTCCCTCAGTTTTTGAGAACCAAGGTATCAATCCAGTAGGAGGCCATGCAAAAGTCCCTCGTACCTGCACAAAATGGTAGCTACTCGCAACCAACGCGATTAGGGGTTGTCAATCCCTTCACGGTCACTTACGAGAGTGAGATCTGATAGAGATGATAGATAATATTTTTGGTATTTTTTTGGTATAGAGATGCAAAGTAAAAAGTAAAAGGCAAAGTAAAAACAAAGCAAGTATTAAAGTGATCGAGATTGGTATGATGAGAATAGACCCGGGGGCCATAGGTTTCGCTAGTGGCTTCTCTCAAGAGCATAAGTATTCTACGGTGAGTGCACAAATTACTGTTGAGCAATTGACAGAATTGAGCATAGTTATGAGTATATCTAGGTATGATCATGTATATAGGCATCACATCCGTGACAAGTAGACCGAAACGATTCTGCATCTACTACTATTACTCCACTCATCGATCCGCTATCCAAAGATGCATCTAGAGTATTAAGTTAAAAACAGAGTAACGCCTTAAGCAAGATGACATGATGTAGAGGAATAAATTCATGCAATATGATAAATACCCCATCTTGTTATCCTCGATGGCAACAATACAATACGTGCCTTGCAACCCTTTCTGTCACTGGGTAAGGACACCGCAAGATTGAACCCAAAGCTATGCACTTCTCCCATTGCAAGAACTACCAATCTAGTTGGCCAAACCAAACGGATAATTCGAAGAGACTTGCAAAGATAACTCAATCATACATAAAAGAATTCAGAGAAGAGTCAAATATTATTCAAAGATAAGCTAGATCATAAACCCACAATTCATCGGTCTCAACAAACACACCGCAAAAAGAAGGTTACATCAAATAGATCTCCACGAGAGAGGGAGAGAACATTGTATTGAGATCCAAAAAGAGAGAAGAAGCCATCTAGCTACTAGATATGGACCCGAAGGTCTGAAGTAAACTACTCACACTTCATCGGAGAGGCTATGGTGATGATGTAGAAGCCCTCCGTGGTGGATGCCCCTCCCATGGAGCTCAAACAGGCCCCAAGATGGGATCTCGTGGATCTGAGGAAGTTGCGGCGGTGGAATTAGGTTTTGGCTCCTGTTTTGATCGCTTGGGGTAATGAGGTATATATAGGAGGAAGGAGTACGTCGGTGGAGCGACAGGGGCCCACGAGGCGGGGCGCGCCCTAGGGGGGCGCCCCACCTCATGATCGCCTCTTTCGCTCCTTGGAGTAGGGTCCAAGTCCCTGGATCACGCTCGTGATAAAATCACGCTCAAGGTTTCATTCCATTTGGACTCGCTTGATATTCTGCTTTCTTCAAAACGCTGAAATAGGCAAAAACAGCAATTCGGGCTGGGCCTCCGGTTAATAGGTTAGTCCCAAAAATAATATAAAAGTGGAAAATAAAGCCCAATATAGTCCAAGATAGTAGATAAAGTAGCATGGAGCAATAAAAAATTATAGATACGTTGGAGACGTATCAGGCATCCCCAAGCTTAATTCCTGCTCGTCCTCGAGTAGGTAAATGATAAAAAGATAATTTTCGATGCGGAGTGATACTTTGGCATAATTTCAATGTAAAACTTCTTAATTGTGGTATGAATATTCAGATCCGAAAGATTCAAGACAAACGTTCATATTGACATAAAAATAGTAATACTTCAAGCATACTAATCAAAGTAATCATGTCTTCTCAAAATAGCATGGCAAAAGAAAGTTCATCCCTACAAAATCATATAGTTAGGCTATGCTTCATTTTCGTCACACAAAGATGTTCCCAACTTCTATACCCCCGATGACAATCCAAGCAATTGTTTCATACTTAAATAATCTCAAACTTTTTCAACCTTCACGCAATACATGAGCGCGAGCCATGGATATAGCACTATGGGTGGAATATAATATGATGATGGGGATTGTGTGGAGAAGACAAAAAAGGAGAAAGTCTCACATCTACGAGGATAATCAATGGGCTATGGAGATGCCCATCAATTGATGTCAACATGGGGAGTAGGGATTGCCATGCAACGGATGCACTAGAGCTATGAATGCTCAACAAAAGAAAACTAGTGGGTGTGCATCCAACTTGCTTGCTCATGAAGACCTAGGGCATTTGAGGAAGCCCATCATAGGAATATACAAGCCAAGTTCTATAATGAAAAATTCCCACTAGTATGAAAAGACAACTTATGAGACCCACTATATGAAAAACATGGTGCTACTTTGAAGCACAATATATGAGACTCACTACATGAAGAACACGGTGCTACTTTGAAGCACAAGTGTGGAAAAAGAGATAGTAACATTGCCCTTTTTATTTATTTTCCTTTTTTGGGCCTTTCTTTTTTTGGCCTTTCTCTTTTTTTTGGGCAATGCTCTAATAATGATGATCATCACACTTCTATTGATTACAACATAAGGATTACAACTCGATACTAGAACAAGATATGACTCTATATGAATGCCTATGGCGGTGTACCGGGATGATGCAATGAATCAAGAGTGACATGTATGAAAAAATAATGCATGGTGGCTTTGCCACAAATAAGATGTCAACTACATGATCATGCAATGGCAATATGACAAAAGTAAAGTATGTCATGATGATGATGAACGGAACGGTGGAAAGTTGCATGGCAATATATCTCGGAATGGCTATGGAAATGCCATAATAGGTAGGTATGGTGTGTTTTGAGGAAGATATAAGGAGGTTTATGTGTGATAGAGCGTATCATATCACGGGGTTTGGATGTACCGGCGAAGTTTGCACCAACTCTCAAGGTGAGAAAGGGCAATGCATGGTACCGAAGAGGCTAGCAAAGGCGGAAAGGTAAAAGTGTGTATAATCCATGGACTCAACATTAGTCAAAAGAACTCATATATTTATTGAAAAAATTTAGAAGTCATCAAAAATCAAGTACTACGCGTATGCTCCTAGGGGGATAGATTGGTAGGAGAAGACCATCGCTCATCCCCGACCGCCACTCATAAGGATGCACAAGCCAGGTACACTTCATGTTTCAAATTTTTTACACAACTTTAACCATACGTGCATGCTACGGGATTTGCTTACTTCAACACAAGCATTTCTCAAATTCACAACTACTCAACTAGCACGACTTTGATATTATCACCTCCATATCTCAAAAAAATTATCAAACATCAAACTTTTCTTAGTATTCAACGCACTCAAAAGAAAGTTTCACATATCTTGAATACCAAGTATATTAACATTAAGCAAATTACCATGCTATTAACGACTCTCAAAATAATCTAAGTGAAGCATGATAGATCAATAGTTTCTTTAAAAAAATCCACCACCGTGCTCTAAAAGATCTAAGTGAAGCACTAGAGCAAAAATTATCACGCTCAAAAGATATAAGTGAGGCACTATGAGCAAAACTATCAAGCTCAAAAGATATAAGTGAAGCACATAGAGTTTTCTAGCAAATTCCAATTCATGTATGGCTCTTTCAAAAGGTGTGTACAGCAAGGATGATTGTGGTAGACTAACAAGCAAAGACGCAAATAATACAAGACGCTCCAAGCAAAACACATATCATGTTGGTGAATAAAAATATAGCTCCAAGTAAATTACCGATGGAAGTAGACGAAAGAGTGGATGCCTTCCGGGGCATCCCCAAGCTTTGAATTTTTGGTGTCCTTGGATTATCTTGGGGGGTACCATGGGCATCCCCAAACTTAGGCTCTTGCCACTCCTTGTTCCATAATCCATCCGAAGAATTTACCCAAAACTTGAAAACTTCACAACACAAAACTCAATAGAAATCTCGTGAGCTCCGTTAGAGAAACAAAACAAAACACTACTTTAAGGTACTGTAATGAAATCATTCTTTATTTATATTGGTGTTAAACCTACGGTATTCCAACTTCTCTATGGATTATAAACTATTTTACTAGCCATAGATTCATTAAAATAAGCAAACAACACACGATAAACAGAATCTGTCAAAAACAGAACAGTCTGTAGTAATCTGTAACTAACGCAAACTTCTGGAACTCAAAACAATCTAACAAAATTAGACGACCTGGAAAACTTGTTTATTGATCAGCAGAAATTGGAATCAGTATTTTATCATGTTCTGGTGATTTGTAATAATTCGGGCACTGAGCGCAAAGTTTCTGGAAATTACAGCAAGATCAAATAACTATCATCCAAGAAGATCCAATAGGTCTAGCTTGGCACAAACACTAATTAAAACATAAGACCACATCTAAACAGAGGCTAGATGGATTATTTATTCCTAAACAGAAACAAAAATCAAAAAACTAAAAATGAAATTGGGTTGCCTCCCAACAAGCGCTAGCGTTTAACGCCCCTAGCTAGGCATAAAAGCAAGAATAGATCTAGGTATTGCCATCTTTGGTAGGCAATCCATAAGTGGCTCTCATGATAGATTCATTTGGTAATTTTATTTTATTTCTAGGAAAGTGTTCCATGCCTTTCTTTAATGGAAATTGGAATCTAATATTCCCTTCCTTTATATCAATAATTGCACCAATCGTTCTAAGGAAAGGTCTACCAAGAATAATAGGACATGAAGGATTGCAATCTATATCAAGAACGATAAAATCTATGGGCACATAATTCCTATTTGCAACAATAAGAACATCATTAATTCTTCCCATAGGCTTTTTAATAGTGGAATCCGCAAGATGCAAGTTTAGAGAGCAATCATCAAAGTCACGGAAATCTAGCAAATCACACAAAGTTTTGGGAATAGTGGAGACACTAGCACCCAAATCACACAAAGCATGAAACTCATAATCTTTGATTTTAATTTTAATGGTAGGTTCCCACTCATCATAGAGCTTCCTAGGGATAGGGACTTTCAACTGAAGTTTTTCTTCATAAGATTGCATCAAGGCATCAACAATGTGTTTGGTAAAGGCCTTATTTTGACTATAAGCATGAGGAGAATTTAGCACGGATTGCAACAAGGAAATACAATCAATTGAAGAGAAATTTTCATAATTAAATTCCTTGAGATCCAATATAGTGGGTTTAGAAACATCTAGGTTTTTACTTCTTTCAATCCCACTTTTATCATTTTCATCATCAAGATCTAAAAACTCTGAATTCTTAGAATGCCTTCTAGGTAAAGGAAGATCATATTCAGTTTCATCAAGATTCATATTGCAAAACAAAGATTTAATGGGGGACAAATCAATAAATTTTAGATCTTCATCTTGATTTTCATAGGAATTGGAAGAACACGCTTTAATAAAGGCATCTTTGGAAGCACGCATCCTAGCGGTTCTTTCTTTGCACTCATCAATGGAAATTCTCATAGCTTTGAGAGACTCATTGATATCATGCTTAGGAGGAATAGATCTAAGCTTTAAAGAATCAACCTCAAGAGAAATTCTATCAACGTTCCTAGCCAAATCGTCAACTTTAAGCAATTTCTCTTCAAGCAAAGCATGAAAATTCTTTTGCAAATTCATAAACTCTTTAACACTACTCTCAAATTCAGAGGGCATCTTATTAAAATTTCCATAAGAGTTGTTGTAGGAATTTCCATAATTATTAGAAGGATTACTAGGATAAGGCCTAGGATTAAAACTCCCTCTATAATGCCGTTGTTACCAAAATTATTCCTACCAACAAAATTCACATCCATAGATTCATTATTATTCTCAATCAAAGTAGACAAAGGCATATCATTAGGATCAAAGAAACACTCTTAGTTGCAAATAATTTCATAAGTTCATCCATCTTTCCACTTAAAACATTTATTTCTTCTATCGCATGCACTTTTTTATTAGTAGATCTTTCGGTATGCCATTGAGAATAATTAACCATAATATTATCTAGGAGTTTAGTAGCATCTCCTAAAGTGATTTCCATAAAAGTGCCTCCCATGTCAATCTAAAAGATTTCTAGAAGCAAAATTCAATCCGCATAATTTTTTGTATAATCATCCATAAGTTCAAACCATGAGTAGGACAATTACGTATCAAATTTCATTCTCTCCCAAGCTTGTGCAACATGTTCATGATCAAGTTGCTTAAAATTCATAATATCGTTCCTAAGAGAGATTGTCGGATTTCGGGTTCCGGCAGACCCTTAAGGTTCGAACTCTGGGGTGCGCACGGAGATCCAACCCTCCACCGTCTCGTACCTCGCCGAATCACAGGGACCTAAACTACTAGAAAGAACAGCACAAGAGACGCAACATTTATACTAGTTCGGGCCACCGTTGTGGTGTAATACCCTACTCTAGTTTGTGGTGTGGTGGATTGCCTCTGGGGCTATTGAGGAACAGTACAGGGAAGGACAGCCTCGCGAGGGTCTGTTCTTGGTGGGTGTGATGAACTGCTAAGTGGTGTCCCGTCGCTCTAGCTTGAGGATCGGGTCTCTATCTCTCTCTCTCTCCGGATTCCAAATGCCGGATCTCCTTCCTATCGACCATCCCCCTACTCTGAGTGTGGCTACTCCTATTTATAGGCAAAGGCCCTGGGCCTCTTCCCAAATATTGAGCGAGAAGGGCGCCAACAATTGGCCATTTTGAAGGGGAACAGCGGGTACACTTATCCTGACTAAAGTTGGTCCTCGCCTGCCAAAGGCTCTGGTGATGACGCCTGCTTGGGCTCCACGATGACTCCCTTCCGGCCGTTGGGGCTGGTCTTGGTCTTGTTGCACCGAAATGGATGCCTTTGCTTGATGCTCTCGCATGCGCTTGCTCCCTTTGCTCCAAAGAGGAAAGGAGGACGCTGCGCGGGCTGGCGCCCGACTGGCGCCCTTGGTCGTCATGGCTTGCGTCACGGGCACCTCGCGAGGTACCCTGCCTTGAACTCTCCGCCTCTTCATGAGCCAGCCTGACGAGGCCGTGCCTGAGGAAGCTCCTGGTCGTCCGCCACGCGAGGCTTGGCCCCTCGTGAGGGTCTTGAGCTTGTGTTGATGAAGATGGGCTGTCCTGGGCCACCTTTGAGCCACGCCGCAGGCCGCAGTATGGCAAGTCTGGGGACCCCCGTTCCCAGAATGCCGACAGTAGCCCCCGGGCCCACGGCGCGCCCGAACTTGGCCGAGCGGAGCGGCGAAAGGGTAAGTGCGAAGCGTCGCGGGCCCTAACCGCCCGGATTCGACAAGTCCCTGCATGCAGAGTTGGGCATGATGACTGGTGATCGTGGAGGCCGACAGTTGGCCTTCGCCGGCTATAAGTACGGAACGGCGCGCGCCCTTCCAGTCTATCCATCTGCTTCTCCTCTTCCTCATCCCGTCTGGTTGCCATGGCTCCGATCCGCCGGTTCTCCAGGGAAGAGAAGGGAAAGGCTCCTCAAGAGGATCCTGACCCGCTCCCCCCAAAGAAGCGGCTTGCTCTCCGTGTCGTGGCAGGGCGCGCCAGAGGCGCCCATGCCCTGGTGCGTGCGGCCGCCATCAGGGTTTCCTCTCCCCCTGTATGCGCAAATTGGTGGCCCTGAAGGAGGCGACGCCGGGCGCCATGAGCGGCGCCGCCGACGACGCCGGCGGGTCACGAAGGTGTGCGTCTTCCCCCTGGAGTCCACGCCGAGGGCTCCTGCCGGGAGTTCGTGCTTCGCGTCGCCGTGCCTCCTAAGTCTTGGATTCGTCTTCCTTCTTTCTTCGCCTCCATCGTCCGGCAGGGGGAGCCCCTGGGACTCTGGCTGCAGCACGCCGGCTGCGGCACACTCGCGACCGGGGCAGAGGTTGCGGTAGTTGCCCCGGGTGAGGTCTTCATGACTCGAGGCTGGGACGAGGTCGCCCGGGTCTGCAGGATGAGGGGCGCCCTCACGATCCACCTGGAGTACGATGGTGCTTCTGTGGTGTCCTTCAAGGTCTTCGATGCGGAGGGTCGCCGGCTGGAGTGCTTCCCCGGGAGAGGTGGTCGGGGTCCTACTGTTGTGAGACAGAGGCCGACCGACCACTCCCTTGGCAGCTTCTCAGGCGACGAAGGCGCCGGAGGATCCAGTGACTCCGCCGAGCTCTTCGCGACGCCGGAGACGAGCGACGACAGCTACGAGCCCCCAAGCCTGCGCCGCTCCCGGAGCAGGCCGGGCTCATCAGGTCGTCGCCGCCCCTGATCTGGGTGGGGTTGGCTCCGGACCGGGTGGCCCACTGTTGATGATGGCGTCTGCCGTGGTGGTCCCTGTAGATAGGACTCCTTAGGATTCGCATCTTTTATTCCTGCGAAGAGCCAAGAATGTACCCCGCGGGGGCTTGTAAGATTTCTGTAGCTTCGTTTGTCAATATGATCCTTATTGTGAGGCAGCGCGGGATGCTCATTCCGTTCTAGCTCAGTTTCTTCCTTTCAGACCTCATGAGGGCTTGGTGCTCTGCGCCGTCAGGTCCCAGTCCCAAGGCGGCTTCAGCCGTCGCTGGTATGCCAGGTCGCGATGCCGTGGTCAAGGCCAGGAGGTGAGCGGCCCGAGGTCCGGTAAGAGCCTCTGAGTCGCGATGCTCAGGGGGTCCCCCTTGGCGCTCAAGCAGCCATCATTCGGTGAGAAAGGAGAGCGACGTTGCTAACACGGGGTTGCATTGAGTGTGGGGGTGGTGTTGTGATAACTAGTGTGTCCAGAGGGTGACTTATCTCGAGGGTTAGGACAATGCTTCCTGGTGCGGTGCCAGGTCCGTGCCTTGGCCGATGAGAGATTGCGTGGCGAGGTCGTTTGCGCTTCCTTGAGAGACCCTGCAGGTTCACCACAAAAGGAACAAGAGCTCGCCGTGGCGATCGTTAGTCCTGTCGTTAGTTGCTTGGGAGGGGCACGAGAGGCCTTGCGAGGTTTGTTGGGGCACCCGTGAGCCAGTGCGGGACTCACGAGGCCCTACCTCAAGGCGGGTCGCGCCTGGCTCCGTGCCTTATCTTCGAGTGTGTTCCTACAAATTTGGCCAGATGCCGGTGCTCTACGTCTTCGGGTCCCGGCTCTCGGGCTGGTCTCAGCCGTCGCTGGCAAGCCAGGTCGCGATGCCATGGACAAGACTAGAGGGTGAGGGCCGAAGAGCCAGTAGGAGCCCCGAGTCGCGATGCTCGTGCACCCCTATAACGCTGCAAGCTGGATTAGATGACGCAACTCCACGCCCTCGGGTCCGGCTCTCGGGCTGGTCTCGGCCGTCCTTTGGAAAGCCAGGTCGCGATGCCATGGACAAGACCAGAGGGTGAGGGCCGAGAGCCGGTAGGAGCCCTGAGTCGCGATGCTCAGGCACCCCCCTTTAACGTGCAAGCTTCCGCCACCCAGGAAAAGGCACCAAATAACAAGCATGGTGGAGCGAGAGCATAATCCTAAGGAAAAAGTAGGAAGGATACATGCCGCTGGGACTGGCCCGAGCGGCTTGGGGATGATGCAGCCCGAGGGGCGCCCCCAACTAGATAAGCTAATGACATGAAATAAAAGGGATACATGCCGCAGGACGGACCCACGCTGCCTGGGAATAATCTGCCCCTAAAGGCGCCCCAGTAGAAATAAAACTTAAAGATGTCACCGGAGATGCTTTGGGACGAAGGGGTGTTGGTGTAGCAGACTCGGTGGGCTGCGGGGGCCGATCCTCACGAGCCCCCAGGCCCGGGGGCCTCGGGAGGCTCGGGAGGCGCTGGCGGCTCCTCATGGACCATCTCCATCTCTGCCAGGGCTGCGGTGTGCCTGACCTCTTGAGCCTCCAGGATGGTCCTCATGAGACGCTGGTGCGTACCTGCCGCGTTTGGCAGGCCATAAGGCATGCGTACGTAGCTGTGGGGCGGACCCTCGCAGCGTCCCACTCGCGAGGGCCAGAGGCGCTCTTGAGATGCAACTCGGTTGAGCTCTGGTATGTCGATGCAGACGCGTAGCCCACCATCCTCGCCTGGATGGGGGGCCACAGCGGGTAGGCGGCGGCTGCCCCACATGACCCTTGACTCCTGTAGCTCCTGAATGGCCTTGCTGATGAACTCTTGAGGGTTCTGCCCTCCTGGTCTTGCTCTCGCTGCGGAAGCGTGCTTGAAACACGCCCACGTGGTGCCCGAGCCTCCTCGAGACCTTGGCGAGGTCGGCGGCCCTCGGGGAGAGCCTGAGCCTGCCTCGGGAGGGCCGGGCGCGCTTTCCTATGCGATGGAAGGAGGCTCCCCTGGCCTGATCACGGGCCCCGAGGGGCCTGTCTCTTGAGGAGCCGGGCGGTCGATGTCTTCTTCTTCTTGGGCGCGGCCGGAGGCCTCCTGCTGCTGTGGTGCAGGTCTTCCAAATGATGCGTCTGGCTCGCTCCGGGGAGCACATCGCATCTCTCTCTTCACAGGGCACCGTGATGACTCCGCCACTTCACGGCATCTTGAGGATGTTGTAGCCATGGTGGGTTACGACCATGAATTTGGCCAGCGCTGGGTACCCGAGGATGGCGTTGTCTGGCAAAGAATGTGGGCGACGTCGAAGTCGATGAGCTCGGTGTGGTAGTTGTCGCGAGCCCCGAAGGTGACAGGAAGGCGAACCTGCCCGATCGGGACCGTGGAGCCGTCGGTGACTCCGGAGAAAGGCTTGGTTGGCTGAAGCTGACTGTAAGGCACTTGAAGATTGTTGAATGTCTCCACGGACAGGACGTTGAGCCCTGCTCCGCCGTCGATGAGGGTCTTGGTGACTAGTACATTGCTGATGATTGGGGAGCAAAGCATCGGGAGAACTCTGGCTGTGGCTGCGCACTTGAGCTGATCCGCTAAGCTGAACGTGATGGTGCACGC
This sequence comes from Aegilops longissima, assembly GCA_021605205.1. Taxonomy (NCBI): domain Eukaryota; kingdom Viridiplantae; phylum Streptophyta; class Magnoliopsida; order Poales; family Poaceae; genus Aegilops; species Aegilops longissima. The sequence goes on from CM038677.1 coordinate 320,160,114, forward strand.
CGACCACCTGAGAGGGCGCGTGGACTCGAGCTTGGGGAGGACTGCATTCACTTCGCGGGCGAACTGCTTGAAGATGCGCTGAGAGGCTGGGGCTTGAGCTCCACCCAGGATGCAGGCGATCGCACGCGCTTCCTGGAAGCCCCATCCCCTCGGCCCTGATGACGGTCTTCGATTCTCCTTGGTGGTGGCGGCAGCGGAGGGAGGCCTGCGTTCCCTTGCGGGCGATCCTCACGAGGCTGATCCCTCCATCCCCCCTCGCGAGGTGGGTCTTGCCAGCGGTCCTCGCGAGGTTGGTCGCGCCACCCTTGGCGCGGGCCGCGGTCTTCCTAGCATCCTGCATTCCTTCCTCCTCCTCGGCCGTAGCCCCGGTCGCTGCGTTCGGGGCGTCTGCTGACCCTTCCTTCGCGCACGGCCCGGAGCTCTTGACATTCATTGGTATTGTGGGTGTGGAGGTCGTGGTACACGCAGTACCGACTGCCCCTGGAGGACTCGGGCTGATCTCTGCCTCGCTTGGTGTCTGGTTCGGCCGCGAGCACGGCAGCCCCCTTGCGCTTCACGTCCTTGGCCTTGGACTTCTTCTCTTCGGGATCCGCGGCAGGCAGCTCGAGGAGGGAGAGGCGCCCCTCCTCAGCCCTGGCGCACTTGGTCGCCAAGTTGAACAGCTCCAGGGAGGTGCACAGATCTTCATGCATCGCCAGCTCCTCCTTCATCTTGACGTCGCGCACGCCATCGGAGAAGGCGGAGATGATGGCCTCCTCCGTTACCCTGGGGATCTTGAGGCGCGCGTTGTTGAAGCGCTGGATGTACTTTTGTAGGGTTTCCCCTGGCTGCTGCTTGGTTCGGCGCATGTCGCTCACGGCGGGTGGCCGGTCGCGAGTACATTGGAAGTTGGCGATGAAGCGGGTGCGCATCTTGGCCCAGGAAGAGATCGTGCCTGGGGCCAGATTCAGGAGCCAGGTGCGGGGCCCGTCCTTGAGCGCCATGGGAAACCAATTCGCCATGACCTTTTCATCCCCGTTGGCAGCCTCGATGCCCAGCTCGTAGAGCTGGAGGAACTCCGTAGGGTCGGCGGTGCCGTCGTAGCATGGAGGCAGGTCCGGCTTCAACTTGGCGGGCCACGCGACACTGCGCAGCTCAGAGGTGAAGGCGCGGCAGCCCGCCCTAGCCGCGGGGGGCCTTGGACGGCAGAGAGCTTGGTCTTGTGGGCCCCCATGCGTCGCGGCTGGGGGCAGCGCAGGTCTTGACGTCTTTGGAGCGGGAGCGCCGGGCGGCTTCTTGCGGCGAGGGACTTCTTGGCAGCTCTGCTCTTGCAGCGCCGGGCGCTGGCGGAACGGGTTCCGCCAGGACCGCGCGCTTTGGGGCTGGCGCCGTCTTGAGGAGGAGGCGGCCGGGCGCCCTGAGTTTCATCGCCCGCGAGGCGGGTGCGGTGCAGCAAGACGGACGGCGCGGTCGCCTCTGCAGCGCGGATGAGCTCGGTGACTCGGTCGAGCCATTCTTCGTGAGACATCGCCGACAGGCGGTAGCGCAGAGCTCGTTAGCGCGATGAGCGCAGCTCGGGTTTCATGGCAGGCGCGGGCGCGCGATGAAGAACCAGCGGGTGAGCGAAAGCGTGGCGGTGCGGCCGCCCCGCCTCATGGACGGGTGCTAGGGCGGCGCTTGCTGCTCGTTTCCCGCCGGGCCGGTGGCGGCGTTGACGGCAGGTGACGGGAACGACGAGGACGCCGGCAGACGGGAGCCGCTCGGGCGACATGGGAGGCGAGGGTGGCTCGGCGCTGCACGGGCCCGACGAAGCGTCGACATGGTTGCGGTGGTCGGGAAGAACGAGGCGATTTAAAGGCAGATTCCGTGCACCTACCGCGCGCCAAATGTCGGATTTCGGTTCCGCAGACCCTTAAGGTTCAAACTACGGGGTTCGCGGAGATCCAACCCTCCACCGTCTCGTACCTCGCCGAATCGCAGGGACCTAAACTACTAGAAAGAACAGCACAAGAGACGCAAGATTTATACTAGTTCGGGCCACCGTTGTGGTGTAATATCCTACTCTAGTTTGTGGTGTGGTGGATTGCCTCTGGGGCTATTGAGGAACAGTACAGGGAAGGACAGCCTCGCGAGGGTCTGTTCTTGGTGGGTGTTATGAACTGCTAAGTGGTGTCCCGTCGCTCTAGCTTGAGGATCGGGTCTCTATATCTCTCTCTCTCTCCGGATTCCAAATGCCGGATCTCCTTCCTATCGACCGTCCCCCTACTCTGAGTGTGGCTACTCCTATTTATAGGCGAAGGCCCTGGGCCTCTTCCCAAATATTGAGCGGGAAGGGCGCCAACAATTGGCCATTTTGAAGGGGAACAACGGGTACACTTATCCTGACTAAAGTTGGTCCTCGCCGCCAAAGGGTCAGTGATGACGCCTTGCTTGGGCTCCACGATGACTCCCTTCCGGCCGTTGGGGCTGGTCTTGGTCTTGTTGCACCGAAACGGATGCCTTTGCTTGATGCTCTCGCCTGCGCTTGCTCCCTTTGCACCAAAGAGGAAAGGAGGACGCTGCGCGGGCTGGTGCCCGACTGGCGCCCTTGGTCGTCATGGCTTGCGTCACGGGCACCTCGCGAGGTACCCTGCCTTGAACTCTCCGCCTCTTCATGAGCCAGCCTGACGAGGCCGTGCCTGAGGAAGCTCCTGGTCGTCCGCCCCGCGAGGCTTGGCCCCTCGCGAGGGTCTTGAGCTTGTGTTGATGAAGATGGGCTGTCCTGGGCCTCCTTTGAGCCACGCCAGCAGCCGCAGCGAGCAAGTCTGGGACCCCGCCCCCGAGCCGCCGACAGAGATGATCTTAGTGGGAGGAAAATACTTAGAGATAAAAGCATCTTTGCACTTGTTCCAAGAATCAATACTATTTTTAGGCAAAGATGAAAACCATGCTTTAGCACGATCTCTAGCGAAAAGGAAATAGCTTCAACTTAACGACATCATTATCGACATCTTTTTCTTTTGCATATCACATAAATCAACAAAGCTATTCAGATGAGTAGCGGCATCTTCACTAGGAAGGCCGTGAATTGATCTTTCATAACAAGATTCAACAAAGCAGTATTGATTTCACAAGATTCAGTATTGGCAAGAGGAGCAATCGGAGTGCTAAGGAAATCATTATTATTGGTATTGGTGAAGTCACATAATTTGGTAGCATCTTGAGCCATCGCGACAAACAAATAATCCAACACACAAGCAAACAAACAGACGAGAAAAAGGCAACAGAAAGAGAGGAGGATATTGGGAAAGAGAGGACGAATAGAACGGCAAGGGTGAAGTGGGGGAGAGGAAAACGAGAGGCAAATGACAAATAATGTAATGCGAGAGATAGGGATTGGGATGGGTACTTGGTATGTTGACTTCCCTAGACTCCCCGGCAACGGCGCTAGAAATTCTTCTTGCTACCTCTTGAGCACTGCGTTGGATTTCCCCGAAGAGGAGAGGATGATGCAGCAAAGTAGCGTAAGTATTTCCCTCAGTTTTTGAGAACCAAGGTATCAATCCAGTAGGAGGCCACGCACAAGTCCCTCGTACCTGCACAAAACGATAGCTACTCGCAACCAATGCGATTAGGGGTTGTCAATCCCTTCACGATCACTTACGAGAGTGAGATCTGATAGAGATGATAGATAATATTTTTGGTATTTTTTTGGTATAGAGATGCAAAGTAAAAAGTAAAAGGAAAAGTAAAAACAAAGCAAGTATTAAAGTGATGGAGATTGATATGATGAGAATAGACCCGGGGGCCATAGTTTTCACTAATGGCTTCTCTCAAGAGCATAAGTATTCTATAGTGGGTGAACAAATTACTGTTGAGCAATTGACAGAATTGAGCATAGTTATGAGTATATCTAGGTGTGATCATGTACATAGGCATCACATCCGTGATAAGTAGACCGAAACGATTATGTATCTACTACTATTACTTCACTCATCGACCGCTATCGAGCATGCATCTAGAGTATTAAGTTAAAAACAGAGTAACGCCTTAAGCAAGATGACATGATGTAGAGGAATAAATTCATGCAATATGATAAATACCCCATCTTTTTATCCTCGATGGCAACAATACAATACGTGCCTTGCAACCCTTTCTGTCACTGGGTAAGGACACCGCAAGATTGAAGCCAAAGCTATGCACTTCTCCCATTGCAAGAACTACCAATCTAGTAGGCCAAACCAAACGGATAATTCAAAGAGACTTGCAAAGATAACTCAATCATACATAAAAGAATTCAGAGAAGATTCAAATATTATTCATAGATAAGCTAGATCATAAACCCACAATTCATCGGTCTCAACAAACACACCGCAAAAAGAAGGTTACACCAAATAGATCTCCACGAGAGAGGGGGAGAACATTGTATTGAGATCCAAAAAGAGAGAAGAAGCCATCTAGCTACTAGCTATGGACCCGAAGGTCTGAAGTAAACTACTCACACTTCATCGGAGAGGCTATGGTGATGATGTAGAAGCCCTTCGTGGTGGATGCCCCCTCTGGCGGAGCTCCGGAACAGGCCCCAAGATGGGATCTCATGGATACAGGAAGTTGCGGCGGTGGAATTAGGTTTTTGGCTCCTGTTCTGATTGTTTGGGGGTACGTAGGTATATATAGGAGGAAGGAGTATGTCGGTGGAGCGACAGGGGGCCCACGAGGCAGGGGTGCGCCCTAGGGGGGGGGGCGCCCCCACCCTCGTGACCACCTCTTTTGTTCCTTGGAGTAGGGTCCAAGTCCCCTGGATCACGTTCGGTAAGAAAATCACGTTTCCGAAGGTTTCATTCTGTTTGGACTTCGTTTGATATTCTGTTTCTTCGAAACACTGAAATAGGCAAGAAAACAATAATTCTGGGCTGGGCCTCCGGTTAATAGGTTAGTCCCAAAAATAATATAAAAGTGGAAAATAAAGCCCAACATAGTCCAAGACAGTATATAAAGTAGCATGGAGCAATAAAAAATTATAGATACGTTGGAGACGTATCAGAAGCCCCTCATGTAAGAAGATTGTTGCCTACATGTTGTCAAGATTGGCGCCGGACGAGTGTCTGTGTGACGCCGTGATTGTCGTGTTGAATAGGTTGTTTCGGTTTTACCTTTGTGTTGGCGAGCCTAGAGTGGGCTTGTGGTGTATATTTGAGGGCCCGTGGGGGTCCCATTTAACCATGCGGCGAGAGCCTGGCTGGAGCGAACACCGGCCGCGGGACGGCGGGCGCAAGTGCCGGGCCCTGCCCTACTCGCGAGGGGCCCACGACAGGGAGGCAGCTAGTGTGAATTTTAACTTGAGCGGAAATAGAAGGACGAGAAAGCACGCGAATAAGACGCAACACCCCTTCCCGCATACGCAAACACAAATTCGACTTCAACTTAGATCCGAAGCAAGAAAGCTTGTACGCACGAGAAAGAAAGCAAAAGCAAAAGGCCGCGTCCAGCACCTAGTCTAGTCTTCGACGTCTTCTCACCAGCGCGGAGCTAAGTGATGCCACTGGGCGTGGGCGTCAGCCCCCGAGGCCCGAGGGTGGCTCTCCGGAGACTCCGGGGCGTGTACAGCCCCAACTCATTATTACGTGAGAGTGTCACGGGTGGCGAGCTTCACAGGCACTGGGCCTTCTTCACAGGTACCAGCCTTGCTTCATATCGCTAGATGAGGGCCCCTCCTTGCGCCACCCTTGACCCCACCGACGGCGACCGGAAACCAGGACGACGCCAATGGGGAAAAGAGGACGCGAGCGGTTCCCCCGACGACCACGGGTCCTCTGCCGGGGGCAGGCCCTGGCGCACCTCCCCGGCAGAGGGCCTACCTCCGAAGAACACCTTGCTCCGCGCACTGTGGGGAGGAGCCTGGCTCCCGACCCCTCTCCTGCTGCCCCCAGTGCCCTCCTCCTGAGGGGAAGGAGATCGCCGCACTGGGGCAACCATCCACCGCGATGACCTGAACCTCCTGCGACCCATGGTTAGCATAATCCTACTCCTGAGGAATTAGCGGTACCCGGTAGTTGTCGAGGCTCCGATGAGGCTCCTGAAGGAGCTCTGCTTCTGGCGCTTCTACCTCCCAGCCTGACCCGAGGAACAAGCTGTGATCTTCCTCCAGCGTGTACCCTCGATCCACCATGTGGGGCACATAGGCCTCCAGGGCCGCCACCACAAAGGCCTCGCCGTGGTGCTCCACACACCATGCAGCTCGACTTGAAGCTCCATCTTGGGGATGATAAGGTGGCGGCCCGCTGGGACCAAAGACAACGCCGCGCATGCCCTCGCTCACCAGGGGCGGTGCTGGTGCAGCCTGCTGCTCGGTGCTGATGGCCAAGCCGGTGTTGACGAAGACTTGAAGCGCGCTCGGGGGCGTGCGGGCGCGGATCGGCCTGCCTCGTGATCCTCCCGGTGCTTGGGGTGGGAGCTGAACGCAGAACGGGGAGCCCTCGATGCAGCGGCATCCAGGAGCTCGGCGACGCGTTCCAGCAGCACGTCACGGCCACTTTCTTGTAGTCTGTACCACATCAGCTCTCGCGCCACCATGAGCGCGGCCTTCATGTTCGCCTGCTCCCGCTGGATGTGCGGTGCCGTGGCTGCAGCGTGGCTTGAGGCCCGCGCTGCAGATCGTACTTGTCGTGGAGTGAGGGCAGGGGACGCCTGACCGCGTCGCCCGCGTCTCGCAGCGTTCTGCAGGGCACGGGCTGCCTGAGGTGCGGGGTTGAGGTCACCTTGGGCAGGCGGCACGGCATGGGTGGGCCATGCCGCCCAGTGGTTGGAGTTGGCTGTCAGGACCCCGATTCCAAGTCATATCGACCTAGCTGGTAACACCTCATATCACTTTGCGGCCTCACGCACGGTATTCCCACGGGTGTCGCCTTACCATGGCCCGGGACCGTTTAGCCTTTTGGCTCACGATATGATAGTGTCGCTAGCATCCACATGACCAAGAACCCGGGCCGACATGGCTAGTCGTGAACCCAAAGCGGCACTAACCTATGGGGACAGGCATACATGAATCACCTCGAGCATGTCGGTCATCAACGTATGAATTCGGGCTGTAGCACTGGGCTAACAGGACTCCGGTATCCCGGGCTGTAGCAGGCTAGGCAGGACTCCGAATATCACCGCGTGACATTTCCCCGAAGGACAGACATAGGAACGAAATGAATCACATGCCGGCCAATCAAGTGTCCAAGCAGTAGTCTTTGGCTAGCGGGACTCGTGAACCGGGCTGTAGCGGACTACTATCGCCGAAGCACGAGACTACATTTCCCCATATGAGAGGCTGCCAAGGATAAACAACTAGTTTGTCGGATCCCACTCATACCAAGCATTTCAATCATACACATAATATGCCCGATATGAGTAAATACAACAAGGCATCACAACAAAACTCTACAACTCAAGTACTTTATTTAAGAGGCTCCGAGGAGCCATACATAACATAGTCATACAGGTAGGGGTCACATGACCCAACACTCAAGTCATACAATCATACAAGCACATGCGGAAGCAAACTAGTCTCGAGTACGCACTCTAGAAAGAAAGAAAGCTTGTTGGAGCCTTTCTATCTACAATGGCCCTTCACAAGTCTTAGATCGCCACCTGGGTGGCTAGTTCACTCGTCGAAGTCAATATCTACATAGAATCCGTCGGAGGGGGTAGTATAGTCCTCTGAAAACATTAATTAAGCAAACATGAGTACAAAGGTACTCAGCAAGTCTTACCACAGAATCCTATCATACATGCACATTCTCAAGGAAGGAAGTGGAGTTATTTGCAGCAAGCCAGCTTTGACTCTTGGCTAAACTATCCTACGTGACACCACTTTGTAAAGCATTTATCGTACACGAGTCCACTAATCACCATCACAATACTCCACCGTGGACCCTCTCTCGTCATCCCACGAGAGGGCCATCCACGATACTCACACTTATCTTGAGACTTTTAGTAGTATCCATTTACTTGTCTATGAACTGATATAGGTAACCCGAAGTCCTTCTCCGTGGACACGGCTATTCAATAGATCATATTTAACCCTGCAGGGTGTACTTCTTCACACACGCTCACCACTTATCGCCGCTTACACGACATGTACTCGCAACCTTCAAGCGGAAGCCCAACGTGGGTGTCGGCCACAGCCTACCTAAACACTCAAGTCACTAGTCCAGTTTATCGCCTATTCGGGTTCCATCCGCAGGAGTCCGCCGAGGTTTCCCATACAGCCCCGAACGATGTGTGCAGGGTTCCCGAGATACCAAACGGGCACTTTCGGTACACCGACCCACGTGCCTACCGCAACACAACCCACCCCTAAGGTCAGCGTTGCGTATGCGCCCCCAAAGATGCTACAAACACGAAAACTACTTGCAACTCCCGGACTAAGAACAAGGGTGGTTAAGAAGCCGAGAGGGTCAATTAAGGATCCCAATGTGTGGTAGTAACTGATTCATGGATCACAAACACAGATCTCAGTTCTTAAGTTAGGCTTCAATGAAACAACCCACCATGTACTCCTACATGGCCTCTCATCGATACCTTTACCAAATCGTGTTCAACACTTTCACTCTCGAACCAACACAACCTTTCACTCCAGTTCATCATCCCGATGAGCCGACTGACACAACTCTAAGCATAGCAAGCATAGCATGGTAGGAATCACAAACATGGCTCAATCAACTCCTACACATACTAGTGGGTTTCATCTAGTTCTTGTGGCAATGACAGTCATGCAAAGGAAGTGGGTTCAACTACCGCAGCACACAACAGTTTGAATCGCGTTGTCTTAATGCAGAAACGAGAGCAGATGCGAGAACATGGGTTTGTATCGAAATGATCAATGAGTTGCTTGCCCGATGGAACTGGGTAGAGAACGCCCTTCGATGGGTAGTCGAGGTTATCCTCGAGCGTAACCTATCATGAAAGCACACCAAGGTAAACACACATGACAATATGCAACAATATGATGCATGCTATGACATGGCAATATGGATGTGTGTTGGCCTAATGCAAGCTGAAATAACAGGGAATGAACTCATTTGAATCAAGGATTCAAATGATAGCTCATTGAGTTAGTCCTAATGGTGCAATATCTTATTCTGGTTATTCAGCATAGTTAACTTGTTTTAACATGCATGAAACCTGTACCAATGGATAGAGTGGATTTTTCTGATAATTTTCATATATAAATCTTTGCATTTGGAGTTATAGAATAAAAGTTATAAGCATTTGAAATTTGAATTATATTCGAATTTGCTATATCGAAATAAATCCAGAAATTCATTTATTGCGTCGAAGATGAGGTCAGCGTGACGTCGAGGGTCAACGGGTCGTCCAGGTCAAACCGACAGTGGGACCCGCATGTCGAGAGTTAGTTTAACTAATTAACTTTAATTAGAACTAATCTAATTAGTTAACGAGGGGTCCACCTGTCATTGACTCGGAAGCGATCAACAGGCCCACCATCAATGGTCGTGATCAACTCGCTGGCGTCTAGCCGCCGCCGAGGCCAAAGCGGCGGAGCAAAGTGTTTTGCACGTTCCGCCACCAAATGGGGCGCGAAGGCATCTACGTGGAGCTGGAGATGAACCGCAGCTCTTGGTGGAGCTAGTTGGGGTCGGGTGGCGGAGTTGGCGCCGGCGACGAGTTTGGCGGCGGCCGGGCTCGGGTGATCTCGGACTCGTCGCTAGGGGGCAAGGTGAGGCGCGTGGAGTGCAGGGTTGGACCCAACGCGTGGTGAGTGCGATGGACACGGTGGCGTGGCCGTTGGCGAGCCTCGTCGGCGACGAGCTCCGCGGCGGTGCGTCTTGGCGAAGCCGTGTGCTCGTTGTGGTGCACGAAAAGAGAGTGGAGAGGATGGGGAGGTAGCCGGGCTCACAGCGGTCTCAGAGAGCCGCACGGCGTGGTCGGGGCGATCGATCGGCGGCGACGGCGAAGGGATCTCCGGCGGTGGCGGAGTCGGGCGAGGTCGGTGCAGATGGCAGGGCGAAGCAAGCGCTTCGGGGCTCGGCTTGTTCGACGAAGCGACGCGGCGGCGACCGGACACGGTCTCGTGGCGCGGGGACGACGGTGGCTACGGCTCGACGGTTGAGCGGCGGCGGTGGCATCGACCATGGCGAGGGGAGCGAGGAGAGAGCGGGGGGCGAATGGCGTGTCCAGGGGTCGGGCGACGACGTGGAGGCCATCCAGGCAGCGAGGCGGCGAGGAGGTGAAGCGAGCGGCGGCCAGGTGCGTGGCACGCCCCGAGCTCGCCGTCGAGCACTGGCTGCTGCTCTGTCAAGCCAAGCAGCTGTTGGCGCGGCTTGTTGGGCTGGGCAGCGGTGTGGGCGAACGCAGGCGTCGTAAGGGTTTTCCATTTTTAATCCTTTTCTAATATTCTGCAACTTTGTGGGGTTTTCTAAAATACCAAAACTGTTTTAAAAATCACCAAAATGCTCCTGGTCCCTTGTTGGAATATTCCCAACATGAAACATTTTGGTTTGGCAATTTTTGAACATTTAAAATATTTTATATAATTTAAAATGCTCAAGTTCAAAACTTGTGAATTAAACCAAGGACCTTTGGGTGACCTAGAAAATGATACACCTCCTTTGACATAGGTTCTGAACCAAAGCAAAGAGGATGAGCATTTTGAAGGGCATTTCGATTCATTGAAATAATTTTAGTAAACCCTAGTTAAATTAAGGGGGTGTTCGGGTTTCTGCCTTCCCATTTCAAATTCAAATGGAATTTAAACATGATGCACACCCTAATGCATGGTCTAACTGGGATGTGACAACTCACCCCACTCAAAAGAATCTCGTCCGAGATTTAGGATCTGCTGCGAAAAAGGTGGGATACTCAAGTCGAAGACGATCCTCCCTTTCCCAAGTTGCTTCTTGCTCGGAATGGTTTGACCATTGAACCTTTAGAAACTTGATATTCCGGCGTCGAGTGGTACGCTCGGCTTGATCGAGGATCTGAACGGGATATTCTCGATAGGTGAGGTTATCTTGGAGATCAAGCGTTTAGTGGTCCACTTCACGGATAGGATCCGAGAAGCAACGCTGAGTTGGGAAGCGTGGAAGACATCATGGACTCGGAAAGATGCGGAGGTAGTTCAATTGGTAGGCAACTTCTCCTCGTTTGGCAAGAATGCGAAAGGGTCCAATGTAACGAGGAGCCAACTTGCCTTTGATACCGAATCGATGGGTTCCTTCAAGGAGTAACCCAAGGTAAGCCTTCTCGCCAATTTCATAAGTCATAGGCCTATGCTTGCGGTCATATTGGCTCTTTTGACGAGATTGGGCTGTTTTCAATTTCTCACGAATAACGCGAACCTGCTCTTACGCTTCTGAATCATGTCCGGGCAAAGAGTTGTCTCTCCCGGTTTCGACCCGATTAAGAGGCGTTCGACATTTCCGTCCATAAAGAACTTGAAAGGGCTTTGCCCAAGCTGGCTTGATAACTATTGTTATAAGCGAACTTCGGCGAATGGAAGGCATTTTCCCAATTCATGCGAAAGAGATGATGAAGCTCAAGCATATCCTCTAGGATTTGATTGACTCGTTCTACTTGACCACTTGATTGAGGATGGAAAGCGGTGCTAAAGAGAGACGAGTTCCCATGGCGTTTGGAAACTTTCCCAAAATCGAGAGGTGAAGAGACTTCCACGGTCTGAGTTAATTTCTAATGGAACACCATGAAGAGACACTATTAGAGAGATGTACAATTCAGCTAGCTGGCTAGAGGTTATACTCTCACGAGCGGGTAGGAAGTGGGCTACTTTGGAAAGACGATCAACGACAACGAAGATAGCATTATTCCCTCTCTTGGTCCTGGGAAACCCGGTAATGAAATCCATACCGATTTTATCCCATTTCCATTCAGGAATTTGCAAAGGTTGAAGGGTACCAGCGGGCCGTTGATGCTCTGCTTTAACTCGACGACAGACGTCGCAATTAGCAATGTATTGAGCGATTTCTCTCTTCATCCTAGTCCACCAAAACCTCTGGCGTAGGTCTTGATACATTTTAGTACTACCGGATGAATGGTGAGAGGAGAGTCATGAGCTTCCTTAAGGATCAATTGCCGTAGCTGTTGTTTCTTGGGAACCACTAAGCGGTTCTCAAAGAAGACAACACTCGTTCATCTATGGAGAAACACTTAGCAGCTCCGCTAGCAATGTTCTCCTTGATCCGAGATATCCCTCTATCATCTTCCGAGCAGCTATGATTCGATCCGTAAGGTCAGGTTTACGCCACCGGGGTGGAAAGGAATCCTCGAGGAACAATGTGAAGATTAAGCTTACGAAATTCCTCGTGGAGAAATGGTTGACTTTGTTGTAACATCAGATTGTTACAATAAGATTTGCGACTTAGTCGTCAGCCATGACATTGGCCTTGCACAGGGTGTAGGATATTCCTAAGTCGAAATCTGTAATCAACTCGACCCAACGTCTTTGCCTCGAGATTCAGATCCGGTTGGGTGAAGATATATTTCAGACTTTGGTGATCGGTGTAGATTTCTAACGATTACCCGAAGGTAATGTCGCCAAGTTTTAAGTGCATGAACCATGCTGCAAGCTCTAGATCGTGTGTGGGTAGTTATCCTCATGTGGGCCTTATCGTCGAGAGGCGTAGGCAATCACATGACGATCTTGCATGAGTATGCAACCTAGTCCTTGTCGCGAGGTCGCAATAGATAATGAAGTCCTTGGAGAAATCTGGTGGAACAAGCACGGAGCAGATGTCGCGCCTTTTCAGTTCTGAAAGCTGAACTCGCCTGTGGCGTCCATTCAACTTCTTATCTTTCTTGAGGAGTTCGGTTAGAGGTTTAGCAACTTTAGAAAATTCTCGGCGAAGCGGCGGCAATAGCTCGCTAAACCGAGGAAACTCCGAACTTGCTTGACCGATTCGGGTGGAGTCCAATCAAGGACGGCTTGAACTCGCTTCGGGATTGACAGCAATGCCCTTACCGGAGATTACATGTCCTAGATAGGTCACTTACGGTAACCAGAATTCACATTTAGAGAATTTGGCATAAAGGCGGTGCTCTCGAAGTTTCATCAATACTAGCCTTAGGTGTTGGCATGTTCTTCCTCATTCTTGGAGTAGATGAGTATATCATCGAGGTATACCACGACAATTTATCCAAATACTCCATGAAGATTGAGTTCATTAACCGAGAAAAGGTGGCTGGAGCATTGGTTAATCCGAAGGACATGACGGTGTACTCGTCTTGGCCATAACGAGTAACAAAGGCCGTTTTGGGAATGTCCCGTTCTTGATTTTGATTTGATGGTAGCCCAACCTCAAATCCATCTTGAAAAAATCGAGGATCCAGCGAGCTGATCATACAGGTCGTTGATCACGGGAGCGGATACTTGTTCTTGATAGTGACCAAATTGACAGGTCGGTAATCTACAACCATCCGATCCGTACCATCCTTCTTCTTGACGAAGAGGACGGGCAAGCCCATGGAGATGAACTAGGGCGGATGAAACCTTTTGCAAGGACTCATCGAGTTGTTTCTTAAGTTCAGCTAGTTTTAGGGTGCCATCTTATAAGGTCTTCTAGAAATTGGGGCGGTTCCGGAACAAGATCTATCACGAACTCGACATCCTGTCGGTGGAACACTGGCAGTTCCTCGAGGAAGACATCCGGAAATCACGGACTACCGGAATATCTTGAGGTCCGGAAGGGGTTGGCATTTAAGGAGTAAAGTGGCGCTTAGACACTCGGGTTAAAACATTCACCGTCTTGCCCAAGGATGGGTAAGTTGAACAGTTCTAGTAGAGCAATCAATCTTAGCATAATGGGTGACATCCGGTCCATACCCAAGATGATGTTTATGTCCGAGGACTTAAGAGCTATTAGGGATGCAAGAAAGACTAATCTGTCGACAAGAATTTCATTCCCATGACTTATTCTAGATGTTTGCCATCTAGAACCGGGAGTTTGAATTTCCATGGAGGTAGGCATGTCACGAAATGTGGTGTTGTGCAATCGAGCATAGCTCTCGAAATAAATGAATGAGATGCTCCAAGATCAAAAAAACGGTTGCGGATGGCAATTTACAAGAAGCGCATCGAGGACGGCGTTGGGATCCTCATAGGTTTCTTCAGCAGAGACATAGTTGACATGGCCACGGCGCGTGGCAACTGGTTTAGCATAGGGCACCTTTCCTGCTGGCTTGCCGCCAGCAATGACTTTCGGCTTGATTGGGGTTGTTCGGGGACACTCTCGGATATAGTGGCCCGTCTCTCCACACTTGAAGCAAGTTATCACATTTGGACGTGGAGCAGCATTAGCAGTTGGACCTCCATAAGTCTTGGGTGGAAAATACGGCTGGTTGGGGCGAGGCGCCTCGAGAGGATGGCCTCGGGGTGAACACAGGTGGTAGAGCAGTATTTGGAACCCAAACCCGCGCTTCGGGATCGAGCGGATGGCGATCGAGTCACGGATGTGCTTGCGTGAAGCCTCAAAATCAGTCTGCCCGGTTTGGTGCCGATAGCCTTATTGACTAGCCGGAAAGAGGTACACTCATGCAGACGGAGATCTCGGCGTAGCTCGAGGCTAAGTCCTTGCGGAACCTTGCACGCTTCTTGGCATCGGTAGAAACTTCTTGGGAGCATAACGTGCTAACCTCCCAAATTCACGGTGTAGGCATCCTTTGTCGACCTACCTTGGTGAAACTGCAGAATTCCTCACGTTTGCGGTCCATAAGACCTTCCGGAATATGATGCTCACGGAGGCGGCACTGAATTCAGCCCAAGTTGTAACTTGTCCAACCGGACGCATAGCCTCATAATTCTCCCACGAGAGCTAGCGGGGCCTTCAAGATGATAAGCGGCAAAGGTAACCTTGTCAGCCTCAGCCACGTTAGCGGAACGCAGCTTGTGGTGGATGCTTTGCGGAGCCAATCATCCGTCGAGAGGCTCGACGGAATATTTGAATTTTGGGGATCTGACTTGACGAAATCGTTGAGTGAAACCACATCATTTCTTGGCTGGCGTGCTGTGTTTTGTTCAATCCGCTCCAATAAGCGGTTGGTTTCACGCTTATTGCGTTACGCTTCGAGATCACCTCGGCCAAAGATGGCGGTTGCGGCAGATTCACATTTCTGGCTGCTGGCTTCTCCTGCTCCCGAGCAGCAGGAGTATTGCAGTGTTGACCATCACGGAGACAAAGCAAAGGTTTAAACCAGGATGGCAGAATTTAACAAGGAAGTGCGGAAGGTAATGGATAGCATGGAATGCAAAGATGTTCCTCCGTATGACATGGTAATATAAAACTGCCATATATATATATACCAACGGTCATACACACCATTCATAGTTTAGTACAAGCCTGACGGAGTACAACCATAAGGAAAGGCGTTACATCTTATCGGAAGCATCCCAACTTCTATACATTATTTTTCTACACTTCCGGAACGATACACACTAAGTCGTATTCCACAAGTCACGCAGGACGGTGGAAATACAACTATTACCACACTAGGAATACTGCTACAAACTCAGGCAGCTCCATAGTAGTCCTCATAGAAGTCACCACCCAAACCTGGAAGTGGAACATGATCGTCCGGAAACAGACAATCCTGTGGGGCCTGTGGACCATAAGGACTCGGATGTGGCCGTGGTCCGACAAAGGGTGGCAGACGAGGCCCACGAGGAGGAGTGATGCCTCCAACCTCACGCCACTCCATAAAGTCTGGCAGACTCGCCCGCACAGGTACAAGTCCCTCATGTCCATATATCCAGCTTGCACGGCAGTGCAAACCTAGTCGAGTAGCCCGGTGGTCGAGCGGGCATTAAAAAGCTCCATACGCAAGGCCGGTTCTCACGGTCCTTGTCCTCCAACAACTCAGTAGTAGTGCGAAGGTGAGTCCTCATGGGATGCATCGCTGTACAAACCACGAAGGTAGCCATGCGCCCCGGGGAGGATCTTGGCATATAGCAAAATCGGTGTTGCCCGACAAAGCAGTTACGCTCGAATAATAGTCATCATGGAATAGGTTGCATCTTGCAGACATTCCAATAGTGATTCGAGCCCATAAGAACAGTGAAGTGGCTCAGTAGCTCCGGGATAAGATGGATAAATCCGGACCGTGCATAGGTATTGGCTTTGATTGAAATCCCTAAACTGCTCCTCGACGGTATATTCAGGATACCATCGATAACCAGACTCAATCATCACCCTAACCAACATGGCCGTGTGACCGCACACATCAATGCAACGGGTCAGGCGAACCACTTGGTTCTGGGGACGGGTGGCCATCTGAAAGCACAGCCACAATGCAAAGGCATTAGAATTTCTAGGGAAAATCGGGCAGCATAACATCTGTAAATGCTCAAAATCAGATTTGAGACATTCAAAATCAGATTGCAATCCACTCAACAACATCATATCAAGGTTCTGGTTCAAATGATAGCATACTAAAATTTAGTAGCACTGAACTGAGGATGTAACCAACAATCCTATAAGTTACTACGGATTAGTAACACGTGAACCTGATAGAGAGAAGAGAGCCTAGTCCTATACCCACGTCGAATGAGAAGAGGATGGACTCAGATCAGAGGGCATAAGGTAAAGAAGTAAAAGAGCCTTACGTTCCTCCACAATCAATTCCCTACATATAACTAAAGCATTTCTAGACTCAACTTGACCAGTTTGGCTTAGCGAACCTCTGAGCAGCCCTGCTCGATGCCAACGCTGTCGGGACCCGATTCCAAGTCATATCGACCTAGCTGGTAACACCTCATATCACTTTGCGGCCTCACGCACGGTATTCCCACGGATGTCGCCTTACCATGGCCCGGACCGTTTAGCCTTTTGGCTCACGTATATGATAGTGTCGCTAGCATCCACATGACCAAGAACCCGGGCCGACATGGCTAGTCGTGAACCCAAAGCGGCACTAACCTATGGGGACAGGCATGCATGAATCACCTCGAGCATGTCGGTCATCAACGTATGAATTCGGGCTGTAGCACTGGGCTAACAGGACTCGGTATCCCGGCTGTAGCAGGCTAGGCAGGACTCGAATATCACCGCGTGACATTTCCCGAAGGACAGACATAGGAACGAAATGAATCACATGCCGCCAGTCAAGTGTCCAAGCAGTAGTCTTTGGGCTAGCAGGACTCGGTGAACCGGGCTGTAGCGGACTACTATCGCTCGAAGCACGAGATTACATTTCCCCATATGAGAGGCTGCCAAGGATAAACAACTAGTTTGTCGGATCCCACTCATACCAAGCATTTCAATCATACACGCAATATGCCCGATATGAGTAAATACAACAAGGCATCACAACAAAACTCTACAACTCCTCCGAGGAGCCATACATAACATAGTCATACAGGTAGGGGTCACATGACCCAACACTCAAGTCATACAATCATACAAGCACATGCGGAAGCAAACTAGTCTGAGTCAGCACTCTAGAAAGAAAGAAAGCTTGTTGGAGCCTTTCTATCTACAATGGCCCTTCACAAGTCTTAGATCGCCACACGGGTGGCTAGTTCACTCGTCAAGTCAATATCTACATAGAATCCGTCGGAGGGGGTAGTATAGTCCTCTGAAAAACATTAATTAAGCAAACATGAGTACAAAGGTACTCAGCAAGTCTTACCACAGAATCCTATCATACATGCACATTCTCAAGGAAGGAAGTGGAGTTATTTGCAGCAAGCCAGCTTTGACTCTTGGCTAAGCTATCCTACGTGACACCACTTTGTAAAGAATTTGTCGTACACGAGTCCACTAATCACCATCACAATACTCCACCGTGGACCCTCTCTCGTCATCCCACGAGAGGGCCATCCACGATACTCGCACTTATCTTGAGGCTTTTAGTAGTATCCATTTACTTGTCTATGAACTGATATAGGTAACCCAGAAGTCCTTCTCCGTGGACACGGCTATTCGAATAGATCATATTTAACCCTGCAGGGTGTACTTCTTCACACACGCTCACCACTTAGCGTCGCTTACACGACATGTACTCGGCAACCTTCAGCGGAAGCCCAGCGTGGGTGTCGGCCACAGCCTACCTAAACACTCAAGTCACTAGTCCAGTTTATCGCCTATTCGGGTTCCATCCGCAGGAGTCGGCCGAGGTTTCCCATACAGCCCGAGCGATGTGTGCGGGGTTCCCGAGATACCAAGCGGGCACTTTCGGTACACGACCCACGTGCCTACCGCAACACAACCCACCCCTAAGGTCAGCGTTGCGTGCGGCCCCGACATGCTACAAACACGAAACTACTTGCAACTCCGGACTAAGAACAAGGGTGGTTAAGAAGCCGAGAGGGTCAATTAAGGATCCCAATGTGTGGTAGTAACTGATTCATGGATCACAAACACAGATCTCAGTTCTTAAGTTGAAGCTTCAATGAAACAACCCACCATGTACTCCTACATGGCCTCTCATCGATACCTTTACCAAATCGTGTTCAACACTTTCACTCTCGAACCAACACAACCTTTCCTCCAGTTCATCATCCCTATGAGCCGGACTGACACAACTCTAAGCATAGCAAGCATAGCATGGTAGGAATCACAAACATGGCTCAATCAACTCCTACACATACTAGTGGGTTTCATCTAATTCTTGTGGCAATGACAGTCATGCAAAGGAAGTGGGTTCAACTACCGCAGCACACAACAGTTTGAATCGCGTTGTCTTAATGCGATGTGAGAGCGAAGCGAGAACATGGGTTTGTATCGAAATGATCAATGAGTTGCTTGCTGATGGGCTGGGGTGAGAGAACGCCCTTGGATGGGTAGTCGAGGTTATCCTCGAGGCGAACCTATCATGAAAGCACACCAAGGTAAACACACATGACAATATGCAACAACATGATGCATGCTATGACATGGCAATATGGATGTGTGTTGGCCTAATGCAAGCTGAAATAACGAGGGAATGAACTCATTTGAATCAAGGATTCAAATGATAGCTCATTGAGTTAGTCCTAATGGTGCAATATCTTATTCTGGTTATTCAGCATAGTTAACTTGTTTTAACATGCATGAAACCTATACCAATGGATAGAGTGGATTTTTCTGATAATTTTTCATATATAAATCTTTGCATTTGGAGTTATAGAATAAAAGTTATAAGCATTTGAAATTTGAATTATATTCGAATTTGCTATATCGAATAAATCCAGAAATTCATTTATTGCGTCGAGATGAGGTCAGCGTGTGTCGAGGGGTCAGCGGGTCGTCCAGTCAAGCGGACAGTGGGACCCGCATGTCAGTAGTTAGTTTAACTAATTAACTTTAATTAGAACTAATCTAATTAGTTAACGGGGTCCACCCGTCATTGACTCGAGAAGCGATCAACAGGCCCACCGATCAATGGTCGTGATCAACTCGCTGGCGTCTAGCGCTTGGCGAGGCCAGCGCCAATGAGCAAAGTGTTTTGCGTTCCGGCCACCAAATGGGGCGCGAAGGCATCTCGTGGAGCTGGAGACGAACCGCAGCTCTTGGTGGAGCTAGTTGGGGTCGGGGTGGCGGAGTTGGCGCCGGCGACGAGTTTGGCGGCGGCCGGGCTCGGGTGATCTCGGACTCGTCGCTAGGGGGCAAGGTGAGGCGCGTGGAGTGCAGGGTTGGACCCAGCATAGCGTGGCGAGTCACGATGGACGCGGTGGCGTGGCGTTGGGTGGCGAACCTCGTCGGCGACGAGCTCCAGCGGCGGTGCGTCTTGAGCGAGCCGTGTGCTCGTTGTGGTGCCGAGAGAAGAGAGTGGAGAGGATGGGGAGGTAGCCAGGCTCACAGCGGTCTCGTGAGAGCCGAACGGCGTGGTCGGGGGCGATCGATCTGGCGGCGGCGGCGAAGGGATCTCCGGCGGTGGCGGAGTCGGGCGAGGTCGGTGCGATGGCTTGGCGAAACAAGCGCTCGGGGCTCGGCTTGTTCGACGAAGCGGCGACAATGCGGCGGCCGACACGGTCTCGTGGCGCGGGGCGACGGTGGCTACGGCTCGACGGTGGAAGCGGCGGCAGTGGCGTCGACCATGGCGAGGAAGCGAGGAGAGAGGCGGGGCGAATGGCGTGTCGAGGGGTCGGGCGACGACGTGGAGGCCATCCAGGCAGCGAGGCGGCGAGGAGGTGAAGCGGGCGGCGGCCAGTGCGTGGCACGCCTCGAGCTCGCCGTCGAGCACTGGCTGCTGCTGGCCAAGCCAAGCAGCTTCATTGGCCAGCTGCTGCTGGGCTGGGCCGCAGTGGGCGAACACGCGTCGAGTAAGGGTTTTCCATTTTTTAATCCTTTTCTAATATTCTGCAACTTTGTGGGGTTTTTCTAAAATACCAAAACTGTTTTAAAAATCACCAAAATGCTCCTGGTCCCTTGTTGGAATATTCCCAACATGAAACATTTTGGTTTGGCTTGAACATTTAAAATATTTTATATAATTTAAAATGCTCAAGTACAAAACTTGTGAATTAAACCAAGGACCTTTGGGTGACCTAGAAAATGATACACCTCCTTTGACATAGGTTCTGAACCAAAGCAAAGAGGATGAGCATTTTGAAGGGCATTTCGGATTCATTGAAATAATTTTAGTAAACCCTAGTTAAATTAAGGGGGTGTTACAGGGTTTCTGCCTTCCCCATTTCAAATTCAAATGGAATTTAAACATGATGCACACCCTAATGCATGGTCTAACTGGGATGTGACATTGGCCGTCGGTTCGCCACACATGGAGGCGGTGACGCGGCGGAACATAGGACAGAGGAAAGAAGATTCCAGCGCACCCCCTACCTGGCGCGCCAAATGTCGGATGTTGGGTTGCGGCAGACCCTTAAGGTTCGAACACTGGGGTGCGCACGAAGATCTCTCCCCTACCGATCTACGTCTGATTGCCTCGTGAGATCTAAGCTGGAAACGATGAACAACACAAGGGACACGAGATTTATACTGTTTCGGGCCACCGTTGTGGTGTAATACCCTACTCCAGTGTGTGGTGTGGTGGATTGCCTCAGGGGCTGATGATGAACAGTACAAGGGGAGAACAGCCTCGCGAGAGGTGTTCTTGGGCTGGTGCGATGAACTGCTTGGGTGAGTTCGATCGCTTCTCTCTCTCTGGCTAGGCTTCGCTAGTCTTGATTCTAGATGCCTCTAATCTGTGGTGGCTAGCTCTATTTATAGAGGCCCTGGGCCTCTCCCCAAATATTGAGCGGGAAGGGCACCAACAACAGCCATTTCGAAGGGGAACATCTAGTACAAGTTATCGTGACTAAGGTTGGTCTTCGGCTGCCAAAAGCACTGGCGATGACGCCGTCTTGGGCTCCAAGGTGACCTCCATCCTGCCGCTCCGCTAGTCTCGGTCTCGTTGCACCCAAATGGCAACCTTTGCCTGATGCCTCGGTACTCCGCGTCCGTGGTTGCCCTCTTTGCACCAAAGAGGAAACAAGGACACTGCGCAGGCCGGCGCCCGCCTGGCACCCGCCTGGCCTCGATCGTATGGCTTGCGTCACGAGCACCTCGCAAGGTACCCTACCTTGATCTCTCCGCCTCCTCACGAGCCTGCCTAGCGAGGCCGTCCTTGGGGAAGCCCTGCGTTGTCCGCCCCGCGAGGCTTGGCCCCTCGCGAGGGTCTTGAGTCTTGTGTTGATGAAGATGGGCCGTACTAGGCCACCACTTGAGCCACGCCGCAGGCAGGCAAGTCTGGAGACCCCCGTTCCCAGAACACCGACAACTGCCGGGCCCTTCTTTGTCGATCGCGGTGCCCAGCAGGGGACGAGGTAAGGGAGGGAAGAAGAGAGGAGTTGGAGCATGTGGTCGCGGGAGAGGAGGTAGGGTGACTGCTAGAGTGCCTTCCTCGCCGCCACCCCCAGCTGTTTCACCCGAGCACGTGACTGCTAGGGTAGACTCGTCCGAGGAGGAGGCTACACGGACTTCGGTCCACGAGCCTCGGGTCCACGGGCCTTCGGCTCACGAGCCTCAGGTCGACGGGCCTTCAACCCACGAGAGTTCGGCCCACGAGACATCGGAGGAGCACACCTATGGATGGGGTACCTAGCCGGATCAGCCTGAGGGGCCGAGTGGCCATGCTGATGATGGCGGGGAGCCGACTGATATTGAGGAGGAGGGGGCACCGTCTACCAACGTGGTTGTACACGGCTCCCGTCCGTGTTGGCGACCCGCGAGCAGAGGTGGTTGATTTTCCCTGATGGGGAGAGGTAAGTGCATTTAATCTTTTTGTACCTTCTGCATTCACGTTTCTTCAAATATCTAATGTGTTGGCCTTGTCATGCTGCAGGGGTTGGGACCACCATCAGAATGTCTGTCGGCCCAACTCCGTCCTTGGAGTGCTTTGCCGGCAAAACTTCCTGGGGTTTGTCACATTGCCTGGTGAGGGCCGGCTTCCAGAGCTTGGATTGAGCTGGGAGCACTACTTGGCTGCCCCGGCCCCGCCGGGTGAGATTACCGACGGTGTCTTGTGCGACACGAGGGCAGACGTGGTGATCAGAAAGTTCTGGGTAATTTCTCTTTTACACAATTAAAAATCTTCAACTAGCTAGTTATTAATTGTACTAATCAATATTGTCTCATTTGACTGCAGACATTCTACAGGTGTGAGGAGGGATATGAGGAGGACGTGGCAAATGTTATCGAGCGCCTACTACAGAACTTACGGCACGAGGCTCAGGTGCAGGCTGTTCGAGACTACTACGCGTTGCGTGGTATCAAGAAGACCAAGCCGGCATGCCGCGAGAAGTTCCTGAGTAAGGAGCAGTACATGAAGGTAATTCTTAAGGCCTTGTACTTACTTCCTTCATTTAGTAATTCATAGCCGTAGCGCTTAAGTTTCATTTGCTAACATAGGCGCCTCCGAGAGGGTGTGCGGATCGGATGGATTCTTGGGAGGTGTTGGTCAATGAGTGGTGCTCAACAGAATGGCTAGCCATCCACAACGAGGCCAAGGGCAAACGTGCCCAAATGGAAGGTGTGCCACACCATCAAGGTAACTCCAACTTATATCAGTTCGGGCGAAACTGGGTATGTGGTTTGCTTCATGATTCATGCAATTCATTCATCATGCTAGCTTGAGCCCTTTAATTACTAATTTACTTTGTTTCTCTCTTTTAGGAACGCTACAATAAGGCGGATAAGGTTCCAGAGGTGTACGACCTCTATGCCATGGCCCATACTGCCTCTTACAAGAAAGTCAAGGCATTCTCTCCGTCTTACCCTCGATGATCCAAACAACTTCACCAACATCTCCTCCCATGACAAGCTCGTGAAATATAGAGATCAGGGGAAGGCGAGGAAAGGGGAGGACTTTAACCCGAGCCAGGGTCCCATTGATCCAGAGCTGGTGATGATAGCTAGTGGCGGGAGGTCCCATGGCTCGATAGCCATTGGAGATGGAATTATCCGTTGTCCTAGCACTCTCCCGGAGATCAAGGCGCGCCAGTCGAGCTCCGCTCCTGAGGTAAGGCCTCGTGAACAACCAGTCCAACTCGCCTTCAAGGTTAGTTATACGTACTCAGCTATCTTTCTCCATTACATTGTGTGTGCTTCCATCACTGATTACAAATGCTAACGAGGAGTGGTGTTGCAGGCTTCTATACAGAGTGAGAGAGATAGAACGGAGAAACTTCTGGCGGAGGCGGCGAAGAGGCAGCAGGAGTTGGAGGAGAGGACGACAAAGATGTTGGAGGAGGAGAGGGCACGGAATGACATGCAGGCAAGGGCCATGTACGACCTTCTTGTGGTAAGTTTCTTCTACAGATTAGTCAAAACATTCATGTAGTGTTTGTCTCATTACTAACTAGTATGACTGAGTCATCAAAACCAAATGTGCAGTCTGTATGCGAGAAGGCCGGTCAGACAGCTCCGCCGATGCCAGAGATTGCTCCTGGGACCACGGTGAGTTTAATTTGAATGGACATTACTTGCTAGTCTTGACATTTGATTGTCATCATGCTAACGAGACATTGGAAATGATCTTTGGTGTAGCGTAACTCCAGACAAGCATCGCACGATCCTTCTCCAGCTACTGGCACGAGCCAGCCCGCTCCTACACCTCCATGATCACGGTAAGTTTCTCTAGTGTTTTGCTTAACAAATGCATAAAGACCTAGACTTAGCTTTATTTCCTGCAATATGCTTACCATAATGACCTAGAGTTAGCTTCTTTTCCTCCAAAATGACTTAATAAGCTTACTGACCTCCAAAACCATCCGTTTTACCTAAGTTAGCTCTAAAACGATCTATACTTAGCTTTGTTTCCTCCAAAATGACCTAAGTTAGTTCTAATATGCTTAGTTAACTAGGTTTGCTCAATAATGACTTGTACTTAGCTTACTTATGTCAAAAAGGGCATAATTAGCTTAGTTAGCTCATAAACGATCCATTTTACATAAGTTAGCTCTAAAATGACCCATTTTACCTTAGTTAGCTCATAAATGATCCATTTTACCCAAGTTAGCTCTAAAATGACCCATTTTACCAAGGTTAGCTCCAAAATGATCCATTTCACCTAGGTTAGCTCTAAAATGACCCATTTTACCTAGGTTAGCTCCAAAATGACCCATCTTACCTAGGTTAGCTCTAAAAATGATGCATTTTACCTAAGTTAGCTCATAAATGGTCCATTTCACCTAGGTTAGTGAAGGAAATATGTCCTAGAGGCAATAATAAAGTTGTTATTTATTTCCTTACATCATGATAAATGTTTATTATTCATGCTAGAATTGTATTAACCAGAAACATAATACTTGTGTGAATACATAGACAAACAGAGTGTCACTAGTATGCCTCTACTTGACTAGCTCGTTGATCAAAGATGGTTATGTTTCCTAGCAATTGGCATGAGTTGTCATTTGATTAACGGGATCACATCATTAGGAGAATGATGTGATTGACTTGACCCATTCCGTTATCTTAGCACTCGATCGTTTAGTATGTTGCTATTGCTTTCTTCATGACTTATACATGTTCCTATGACTATGAGATTATGCAACTCCCGTTTACCGGAGGAACGCTTTGTGTGCTACCAAACGTCACAAAGTAACTGGGTGATCATAAAGGTGCTCTACAGATGTCTCCAAAGGTACTTGTTGGGTTGGCGTATTTCAAGATTAGGATTTGTCACTCCGATTGTCGGAGAGGTATCTCTGGGCCCTCTCGGTAATGCACATCACTTAAGCCTTGCAAGCATTGCAACTAATGAGTTAGTTGCAGGATGATGTATTACAGAACGAGTAAAGAGACTTGGAACATCATCATCGTCATCACGCCATTGTGCTGACGAAACTCTCCCTCAACACTCGGCTGGATCAGAGTTCGAGGGACGTCATCGGGCTGAACGTGTGCTGAACTCGGAGGTGTTGTGCGTTCGGTACTTGATCAGTCGGATCGTGAAGACATACGACTACATCAAGCGCATTGTGCTAACGCTTCCGCATTCGGTCTACGAGGGTACATGGACAACACTCTTCCCTCTCGTTGCTATGCATCACCATGGTCTTGCGTGTGCGTAGGAATTTTTTTGAAATTACTACGTTCCCCAACAGTTAGCTCATAAACGATCCATTTCACCTAAGTTAGCTCACAAATGATCTATTTCACGTAAATTAGCTCATAAACGATCCATTTCACCTAAGTTAGCTCATAAACGATCCATTTCACCTAAGTTAGCTCATAAATGATCCATTTCACCTTAGTTAGCTCATAAACGATCCATTTCAACTAAGTTAGCTCATAAATGATCCATTTCACCTTAGTTAGCTCATAAAAGATCCATTTCAACTAAGTTAGCTCATAAATGATCCATTTCACCTAAGTTAGTTCATAAATGACATATACTTCTTCTTCTAATCTTCTTCTTCTAGTCACCTTTTTCTAACTTTCTTATTTGCTAGTTTGCAGATTTCATTCACTTCACGAAAGCTAGCTTGCTATGATGGAGTGCTTGTTTTTTTCTTTCATTCTCTTCTAGTATTCTTCTAGCTTGCTATAATGGAACTTGCTACCTTGATGAAACTTTGCATTGTAATATGTATGGATGGAACAATGTGTATGTGCAAGTTGCTATGTATGAATGGATGGGACTATATATGTATGTACGATGAAACTTATGTACTGGATATGTCATATGTTTTCTGTGAAGTAGCCCTATGAAATACATATTTGTCATATATATTTGCTGTGAAAATTGTTGGATTAAAAAAACAGAAAAAGAGGCAATGCAAGCTCTTTGCCGTTTGCCACTGACAGCAACGGGCTCTTTGCTATCCGCCGCGGACGGCAAAGAAGCCACATGGTAGCCACCTGTGTTTCCTGGGAGCTGACCCATTTGGTCAGTTTGCCTACAGTGGCGGACGACAAAGCCTTTGCCTACAGTGGTAGACGGCAAAGGATCACCGCATTTTCCTACAGTGGCGGACGGCAAAGCCTTGGTGGGCAGTGACGTCCAACTGACGTCATTTGGCCGACGGCAAAGGCCTGATGCTCTTTGCCATCAGCTGGCGGACGGCAAAGACTGCCGTTAGCCACCTAACGGACTAACAGCGAATTTATTGCCGTCGGCTTTCTTTGCCATCAACCGCTGATGGCAAAGGCCCCTTTGCCGTCCGCTTCAGAAAGCAGACAGAAAGAAGGTCTTTACCAATCCTATCTTTGCCGGCGCCTTTTGCCGTCCGCGGCAGACGGCAAAGGCCTTTGCCATCCGCCATCCATGCCTTTGCCATGTGCCTTTGCGAACGGCAAAGTAGCTGATTCCTGTAGTGATAAGCACTCATGCAAAAGAGTAGAAGAAAATATCTTGGAAAACTTTGAAAACAAGCAATCAAATCTTGCAACATAAAACAATTTCTAACAGTACCAAAATTAAGTAAATTTGGCTTTATCAGAAAGTTTAGGTCAAGAGCTTCAATTAGCAAAAAGAATCAATTAAATGGGAGTTATAAAACTCTAGTTATGAATAAAAGAAGTTTGAATTCAAATTTGTTTGAAATCGAATTTTAAACTTTCAAAAACATGTTTAAGTTGATTACCTGGATAGAGGGGATCAATACGAAGAGGTGGGCATTAGTTTCGTTGGATTTGGATAAGCGAGCAAAAAGTTGTGATCGTTTTAAGATTAGGGACTAATCTATAAAAACTTTAATCAGGGATAGGTCCCTGATGAAAAATAACAGAAAAAGAAAATAATAAAAAGCGAAGGTTCGTTTTGTAAACCTAACCAGCGGACGTTCTCTAAATATGTAAACCTAAACAAAACCGATTTTATAAAAAAACCGATCTACGGTTTTTGAAAAGACAACCTAAAAAATGTAACGGTTTATTACCGGCTCAGGCGAGTTGGTGGCGGATCGGACCGGGCGCTGTCGGCGATCGGCTCCGGCGGCGGTTGGCGGTGGCGCGGGGCGGCGGCAACTCCACACGGCGGCGGAGCAAGGCGCGGGTGGCGGTGCGAGCAAGCGGAAGTGGCAGCGGCACGGCGGCGGCCAGCGGCAGCAGTGGCGACACAATCTGCTGGCGGCGACAGCAACAGCAAGGGAGGCGGCGCGATGTGGGGAGGAGGGCCCATGTGGCCCGGTATTTATAGGTGGCCGGGGTGTCAAGGCGTGGAGGAGGGGGCAGGAGGAGGCCGGAGGTGGCACGGCCTCCCATGGCGGCGCGGCGGCGTGCCCGAGCAGGACTCCCGCTCGGGGAAGGAGAGGGGCGGCGCGCTGGGCTGGGCTTTGGCCTGGTTGGTTGGGCCGGCCCGGTCGGCGGGAGATTTTTTTAAATAGTCAAACAAAAAGAATAAAACAAAAATAAATAAAAAAAATTATATAGGCATATAATATATCAAAATTTTCATAAAAAGATTTTCTATGACATGAACATTATTCTAGTGCCAAATAAAATCCACAAATTTTTTAATAAAGCAAGCAGTGCTACTCCAGCAATAAAACCTCATAAAAATAATTTTAAAAATACCAAAATATATTCAAATTTATTTCTCTCAATTTTCTAATGTAGGAATCATTTTACCTAATTTCCATACATTTTATTTTTGGAGAAAATAATTTGAATAAAATCTAATAACTCCAAATTGAAGAATACTTTCAAAGGGACTTTAAATTTGAATTCTTTTAAACTTCCAACTCATATTTCATATGTTTGGAAGAAGTCATTTTATCTTCTCTCATGAAAATCATTGAGTTGCTTAAAGTTTCTGAATTGGAAGATATTTCCAAGTAAAATTCAAATCTTTTCGAAACCCTTTTCATTTATTTAAATGGAAGAAGTCATGTCATCTTCTCTCTAGGGTTTTGTGGTGAAAAGAACTTGAATTCATGGAGATCATAAATGAAAAATGAAAGTTTGGGAAAGTCCTTTTATTCCCTCTCATTTAACTTTCAAAAGTTCCAAATTTCACTCACGTTCAGTCAATCAATCACACAACCAACAAACAAACAATCAAAATTATTATTTATTATAACATTCCAAAATTTAGAATTTTGGGATGTTACAAACCTACAACCCTTAAAATGAATCTCGTTCTCGAGATTCGAAGAGGCTAGAAAGGAATAGGTTAGGTTTGGGGGTCTTATCAAAATCCATCGACCGTCTTAGGGGGTCTGGGGTGCTACCACCTTTAGAAACATCATTACGGTCCCATCAATACTCATATACTCCATCCTTATTCTTGACAGGGCCGGTCTTCTTAGATCTTTAGTATAATTCCTTCTTTGGCTCTTCCGGTAGTGGCATAACCTTTTTCTCAATTCTTCTGTCCCTTTATCTTGGTATGGTCCTTCGGAGACTGGTTCTTCTTAGCTAATAGGTCTGGCGCGAATACTAAACAAATATGGATATCTCATGGTGGTCAACAATTTATGGTTTGTCCTGCAAGAAATGGGTCTGGGCTTCATCTCACCGTATGACCTACGGTTGGCAACAGCTGCCTTGTACAAGGGAATTTTCTTTCATACCATTCTAAGGCTCAAACAAAGTTTTGATCGTCGTCTCTCTTCTATAGGCAAGTCACTCAGATTTTCCATCCCATATAGAAGGGCGAATAATAAGAGTAAGTCGGTATGGTGATCAATCCATCCCGCACCCAAATCATTACCTTGTATATGGTTTAGCGAATCTCGTATTCTAACACTCGGTCATCCTCACAAGCACTGCAGAATTTTCTCTTGTCGATGAACCAAGTTTGGATAAATCCATTGATTCTGCAAGCCAAGCAAACATCTATCGTTCCTTCACAACTCGCAGGTTTTGCATTACTCCTATAAGATCGTCTGTCAATAAAGGCATAACTTATTCTAGGGTTTTTCCTTCAGCAAGAGTGTGCTTGCTTCTTGGAAGATCCTGGGGCCTGTGAGTTATGGTCCATCTCCTCACATGTAAACCTTGAACTCATCATCAGGGAAAACAGATCATTATTCCAACATCCAGCTTCCTAGCATTCTTAAATCCATCCAATTGTACTGTCTCCCTTCCTTCTGTTGGTACCAAACTAAAATGTGATTACTCCGACTCATCATAGAGTTACTATTGCTCCTTACTACCAACATTATACCTCATTTATATCCAATAGTACTTCATCCCTTCATACTCTTGGGATATCCCACCTATCGGGATAAAACTCGTTCTTACTTTATCCGTAGTCCACTTGTGGAATATTGTTATCTTTTCCAGGGGTCCAGTGTCCTCACAGGGTACTACCACCCTTGAAATACAAAAATTCTTCCATACACCATATTTCTCATATCCACGAAAATGGTCAAACTCCTTCTTCATAAAGTAACAACTCAAAAATCCAAATCAGTACCAACGATGCTAACTTTATTTATTCTCAAATTACTATAGTCTCCTGCATTTCCATTACATTACTCAACTCATTGCCTCAATATAAGGAAAATGTTCTCACTACTACTACTATACTTCTCGACAGAACTAATTATCACAAGTCTCCTTCTTCTTGGGACAATCTCTGGCAAAGTGCCCTGCTTCATTACAACGAAAGCATATTACTTCCGACAAGTCTCGTGGTTTCCTTATGACTACATAGCCTCCTTGGGTCCTCGGCTTCCTTTTTGGGCAACTGCTGAAGTAGTGCCCTGACTCCTTGCACCTGAAACATGTGATATGACTGAGGTCCTTCCTGGTATCCAATCTACTTCTCTTCCTGGACTTTTCCCTTCCAAGCAGGGCTTCTATTTCCTGTGGGTCATACTCTACTTCCTCTGTCCGGAATTCTACTAGATCCCCATTAAGACAATTTTGGGAGATGTGTCCTTCTTCTCCACTTGAATAGCATGACTTGGTGCAGGGTTTAATTGATTCTTCTTTGGGTGTGTCCTCCACCTCTACCTCCAGCACAGGTCCTTCTAAAATTTCCATGAGGGCTCCTTTCAGTGCTTCTTTCTTCTGCTGGATGGTTCTATGTACCATGGGGTAAATGTGACACTGAGCAGGGTAGTGGGTAGTCCCTTCACACAAGAAACAAGTAATCTGCCTAGTTGGGCATTCTTCATCTGGGTGACTTCCTTCACAATTAGGGCATTCATCCTTGTGTTCTTTATGGTTGTGTCCTATTTCTCCACAAAGCTTGCATGCACAAGGTTTCTTCACATCATTTCCGTAAGGCTTCAACTTCTAGAACACAAGGCGAGACTTTAGCAGAGTCAACTTAAATTATTCCCAAGTGGTTACTCTTTTCCATCCATTGATGGTTTGGTACATCCTCCACCATGTAGCAACACCTCTTTCAAAGCACTGAAGAGCATGCTGAGCCATATCCTTTCTGTCTATAGTGTTATTCTCCATATGATCTTCCATGTTCTGAATCCATCGGTCTGTCTCCAACTGAGTCATCAGTCCCGGAAACATGAGTTCATCTCCATCGAGGATAACAAGATGGGGTTTTCATCGGATTGCTTTGGGTTCAATCTTGTGTGTCCTTTCCCAGTGATAGTAGGGGCAGCAAGGCACGTATTGTATTGTTGCCATCGAGGATAACAAGATGGGGTTTTCGTCATATTGCTTGAGTTAATCCTGCTACATCATGTCATCTTGCTTAATGCGTTACTCTGTTCTTATGAACTTAATACTCTAGATGCAGGCAGGAGTCGGTCGATGTGTGGAGTAATAGTAGTTGATGCAGGCAGGAGTCGGTCTACTTGACACAGACGTGATGCCAATATTCATGATTATTGCCTTAGATATCGTATAACTATGCGCTTTTCTATCAATTTCTCGGCAGTAATTTGTTCTCCCACCGTAATAATTTCTATCTTGAGAGAAGCCTCTAGTGAAATCTATGGCCCACAGGTCTATTTTACATCATATCAGTTTCCCGTCAACTTGCCAATTTCTATCTCCATTCCCTTATTTTGCAATATTTACTTTCCGTTCCATAAACCAAAAATACCAAAAATATTACTTTACCGTTTATCCATCTCTATCAGATCTCACTTTGCGAATAATAGTGAAGGGATTGACAACCCCTTTGTCGCGTTGGTTGCAAGTTGGTGTTTGTTTGTGCAGGTATTTGGTGGCTTGTTGCGTAGTCTCCTACTGGATTGATACCTTTGTTCTCAAAACTGAGGGAAATACTTATGGTACTTTGCTGCATCACCCTTTCATCTTCAAGGGAAAAATCAACGCATGCTCAAAAGAGGTAGCAAGAAGGATTTCTGGCACCGTTTCCAGGGAGATCTACACCAAGCAAAGACATACCAAGTACCCATCATAAACCCTCATCTCTCGCATTACATTATTTTCCATTCGCCTCTCGTTTTCCTCTCCCCCACTTCTAAAACGATTTTCAAAAAGATTTGTCTTTTTCTTCGCCTTCTTTCCGTTCGATCTTTTGTTTGCTTGTGTTACTATGTGCCTTCTTTTTGCTTGCATCTTCGCTTGCTAAAAGTCTATGGACCCTCATCCACTTGCTAATCTTTTTAAGAGATCCAATTATGATGATCCAATTATCTGAAAATTGTGATGAAGTAATTTATGAAGTGATTCACGATAGATCTTTGAATAAAAAGCATGATTGCAATGATGTTATTATAAATTCTATTAATGTCAGTTGTGCTAATAATATGCAAAAACCTAATCTTGGGGATGCTAATTTTGCTATGTCTACTACTTGTTGCAATGATCATGATTGGGGTGATTCTTCTTATGATCTTGAAAATTTATTTAAGCCCCATGATGAATATGTGTTTGATAATAGTTTTTGCAATAATATTGAAAGTGGGTTTGGAAGAGTGTCAACTTTAGATCCCACATATTTGGAGAATGTTCAATCTTATGATTTTTTTATAAAAGTGGGTTTGGAGAGGTCATGACTTTAGTTAATGTTAATCCCACTATTTTGGAAGAGTGTCAACTTTGCATGCATATGGATCGTGTTGAGAATATTTTTTGTGATAGCTATATCGTTGAATTTTATTATGATCCTACATGTAATTATTATTAGAGAGGAAAATATGTTCGTAGAAATTTTCATGTTACTAAATTCCCTCTCTTTATGTTGAGATTGTTATCGTCTCTTTCTTCTTCCTTGCATATGCTAGTTTTTGCTTGCCTTGATAATTTATGTGTTTACAAAATGCCTATGCATAGTAAGTATGTTAGACTTAGATGTGTTTGTCACGTGTTTTATGATGCTATCTTTGTGCTTCAAATCTTCTCTTTTATGTGAGCATCAATGAAATTATCAATGCCTAGCTATGGGCGTTAAATGATAGCGCTTGTTGGGAGGCAACCCAATTTTGTTTTTCTCACTTTTTAGTTCCTGTTTTGCTTTGAATAACTCATCTAGCCTCTGGTTAGATGTGTTTTTGTGTTTTAATTAATGTTTGTGCCAAGTAAGACCTTTGGGATAGCTTACGGCAATAGTTAATTTGATCTTGCTGGAAAACAGAAACTTTTGCGCCCACAAAAATAATTTTCATAAATCACAGAAACGTGCTTTTTAGTTGATTCTTTTTGCAGATGATTAATAAACAAATGGCTTAGGACTTCCTAATTTCTCAGGATTTGTGGAGTTACAGAAGTATTCTAAATATGCAGATTGCTATAGACTGTTTTGTTTTTGACAGATTCTATTTTTCGCGTGTTGTTTGCTTATTTTGATGCATCTATGGTTAGTATCGGGGGGTATGAACCATGGAAAAATTGGAATACAGTAGATATTACACCAATATAAATAAAGAATGAGTTCACAACAGTAACAAAAGTGGTGATTTATTTTCTTATACTAACGGAGCTTACGGGATTTTCTGTTGGAGTTTTGTGTTGTGAAGTTTTCAAGTTTTGGGTAAGGATTTGATAGACTATGGAATAAGGAGTGGCAAGAGCCTAAGCTTGGGGATTCCCAAGGCAACCCAAGGTAATATTCAAGGATCTCAAAAGGCCTAAGCTTGGGGATGCCCCGGGAAGGCATCCCCTCTTCCGTCTTCGTCTATCGGTAACTTTACTTGAGGCTATATTTTTATTCACCACATGATATGTGTTTTGCTTGGAGGGTACTGTATGATTTGAGTCTTTGCTTTTTAGTTTGCCAAAATCATCCTTGCAATACACACCTTTTGAGAGAGACACGCATGAATCATGATTTATTAGAATGCTCTATGTGCTTCACTTATTTTTTTAGCTAGGCAAAATTTGCTCTAGTGCTTCACTTATATCTTTTGTAACATCCCAAAATTCTAAATTTTGGAATGTTATAAACAAATAGATAGTTTTGGTTGATTGTTTGATTGATTGACTGAAAGTGAGTGAGTTTGAAACTTTTTGAAAGTTAAATGAGAGGGAATAAAAGGACTTTCCCAAACTTTCATTTTTGCTTTTATGATCTTCGGAAATTCAAATTCTTTTCATCACAAAACCCTGGAGAGAAGTGACATGACTTCTTCCATTTATTTAAATGACAAGGGGTGTTGAAAATATTTGAATTTCATTTGGAAAATATTTCCAATTCTGAAACTTTATGCAACTCAATAATTTTCACGAGCGAAGATAAAATGACTTCTTCAAATTATATGAAATATGAGTTGGGAGTTTCAAAGGATTAAATTCAAAGTTCTTTTGAATTTATTTTCAATTTGGAGTTATTGGAGTTTTATTCAAATTATTTTTCTCCAAAATAAAATATATGGAAAATAGGGTAACATGATTCCCTACATCAGAAAATTGGAGAGAAATTAATTTGAAGTCAATTTGGTATTTTTAAAATGATTTTTGTTGGATTTTATTGGACCAGAAGCACTCTTTGTTTTATTTGAAATTGTGTGTATTTTATTTGAAGCTAGAATAATGTCCATGTTGTAGGAAATCTTTTTCTGAAAATTTTGATATATTATATGCCTATATAATAATTTTATTTCTTTGGTTTTATTATTTTTATTTGTCTCTGTTTAAAAAAAACTTCTCCTCCGCCCGACCGGGCCGGCCCAGTTGCCAGGCCGCGGCCCGCGAGCCCAGCTCCACGCACCGCCTTCGTCCCCGTCACCGAGCCGGACTCCGGCCGGAGTCCGAGCCACGCCCGCCGCCGCCTTGCCCCTTCCCCACGCCTCCCGAGGCCACCCCTCCCCTATAAATGCACCGGCCCCGCCGCCCTCACCTCCTCTCGCCTCGCGCCGCCGTCCCTCTCGCATCTCGTCGCCGCCGCCAACGGTTGCCGTCGCCGCTGCCGCCGCTGTTCGGTGCCGCCGCCGCCTCCCCACCCCTCGCACCACCGCCGCCACCGCGCCACCCCGACATCGCCCTTTTCATTCGCCGGACACCGCCGCCGTCCCAACGCCCACGCCGGATGTTCGTCGCCGGCCGGATCCGTCCGCCACCGGTTTATTTTTCCTGAGCCGGTAAAATCTATAAAACCGCCTGGTCCGATCCGGTTTATTTTTTTTCAGTTTCGTTTAAAAAAACCGGTTTTCTCATTTAATCTAGTTATTTAGTGAACGTTCGCCGGTTAGGTTTTCGCAGCGAACGAATCCGTTCGTTAAGTTTTAGTAGTGAACGTTCGTTCGTTAGGATTTTTTCTTTTTATTTTAGATTTACTGCCAGGGACCTATCCGTAGTGTTATTTTACAGATTAGACCCTATTTTTCAAACGATCACAACTTCTTGCCCGTTTATCCAAATCCAACGAAACCAACGCTCACGTCTTCGTTATGATCCCCTCTATCCAGTAATCCAACTTAAACATGTTTTTGAAAGTTTTAAAATTTGAATTCAAACATATTTGTATTTAAACTTCGTTTGATCATAACTTGAGTTTCGTAACTCCGATTTAGTTGATTCTTTTTGCAAATCGAAGCTCTTGACCTAAACTTTCTGATAAGGCAAAATTCACATAATTTTGGTACTGCTAGAAATTGTTTTATGTTGAAAGAGTTATTTGCTTGGTTTTGATGTTTTGCAATTTGTTTTCTTCGTTCTCTCCGATCTTTTGAGTGATTGCTTATGTGCGGTTGCTATTGCTTGATTACGATAGATTGACTGGAGTGTGACGAGTAGACCTATCAAGAGTTTTGAGTGCGAATCATCTTCATCAACTTTGCAGGCAAGTAACACTTGATCATACCCTTTTTCCTACCCAGTTTTTATGCATTAGTTTCAACCCTCAAACATTGCATGGTTAGGATGTCATTAATTTGTGGGTTGGGAAGTAGATGATGAGGTAGGAACCAATTTCCCTGTTACTATCAAACCCTTGGGAGTTACTTCTACGTGTTGCTTATATTGCTATGCTATGCTCGTAGATGTGGTTTGGGTTTGAGAGATATTCACGACAGATGTGAGATTGTTAATTAATGGTTTACTTTAAGGTGGCGACTTAAATACACATCTGGGTGGATTGAGGCACCTGGGGAACCTAGTGTTGTCTGTTTTTTTTTGGAAATACCGGGGTATCCGTGTGATCTTCCTATGGACCGCCACCCAGGCTCAAAGGGAACTGAGATTATTCATGCTAGAAACTTCCGTGTGCAGCCACAAGCTATTATGGGCTCTAGCATAGTTGAGTAAGTTACGTGAAGCTCTTGAAGAGGTAGATCAGCGGTAGTGGGCTTTGTAGGTTTGGTATGATCTATCCGGAGTAGAGAGTTAATGTTTACGAAAGATCGTGTCTCGGTCATCCGTTTCTCAAACATCATGTAGTGCGAGAAATCAGCGGAGGCGTCGAGTCTTGTGGCGAAAAGTCGCAAACCTCTGCAGAGTGTACAATCTAATCATGGTTAGCCGTGTCCCGGTTATGGACAATTCGAGTATCTAGTACTTGAGTATTCACATGTATCTCATCACTCTAAATTAATACTGTTGGGTTCTTAATTACTTTAATGGGATTGAGTTGGGGTTATACCTTCTCAATGATGTTTCAACCACCATGATAGTTAAAGTAAAATTTATTCCTTTGATGTAGGGAAAAATTGGCTTTTCGCAAAAAAATGTAACCATAGAGCTTTCCACCAGCCATATATGCATGTAGTATAGCTTATTCTTTCATTACTCTCTATGTGTTACATTGCGGCATATTCCATGTCTTGACCCGTTTTGGCTGCAACGTTTCATGTTGCAGACTTTTCAAACGACGAGTAAGTGATACGTTAGGGTTACGATTTCTACACTCAACTTTGTCGTTGGTGTTGATGGGAATCCACAACCTTGTTGCTTCCGCTATATTTGGATTGAGGTAATGGTATTTCGTTATTCATACATGTGATTTACCTCTGTTATAAATCCTTGAGTCTTGTGTGTGTCGACATACCGATCCAGGGATGACACGTAAGCACAGAGACTTGATCCATTCGGGTCGGGTCGCTACAAGATGGTATCAGAGCACATGTTGACTGTAGGACGTGACCCTAGAAACTGGCAAGCCCATAGGAAAGATTTTTCTCTACAACTTCATTTTCAAAAAGAACTTATACCTCTCTTCTCTTCTGAGCTTATTCAAATATTCCCTTTTAGTAAGACCATACCCCTTTCCCCTTTTGACCACTCAAAGATTCGATTGGTGAGACCACTCCAAGGAGTTCAAGATATCGGACAACTATGACTACTTTGGACTAAAGAGGATTTTTACCGTGCATTACAATGACGGAAACTACAACGGTGAAGACTCCGAAGACTAGGCGAATTTGAAGGCTTTGAAGAATTCCCAGATTTTATGACCTAGGAAGGTTACGCTTATGGAATTGAGAGATTATGGAAGTAATCAATACCCGAGATTAAGGTGTATTGGAGTAAGACCGGAGCATGGGGAGAGTTAAAAACTCAAAGTTTTTGTCAAGGAAACCCTAATGCAGGAGATATCAACTATGGAGAGATAGCTCATGGAAATGACAAGAGCAGAAACACGGCTATCCATGATGTTATCGCCCGCTTATGCTATTGTCACCGTGCTGAGTTAAGCATGCATATGCATGGAAGGATTGGGAGATAGAAAGCTGATGGAGCACCTATCAGCAAGATGCAGTTTTAACCTTAGCTGGCGTATCGCCAGGATCTGGAGTATTACATCAAGGAGTTTAGGGTGGACCTGCAGGAAGCCGTATTTGACGAGGAGGCAATTCATGAAGAATTCAGGAACCTGAAACTGAAAGTAGCCAAGCTGGAGGAGCAAAACCTTGAGACATCAAAGATTCGTCAGGACTGAAGGACAGTAGGACCGTGGTTCATGCCAAGGATGTTGAAACCCAGAAGTTCGGAATGCAACTTCAAAATATTAAAGATGGTACGAGAGACCTCGCGACAACAGAGTTGATCTGGCAAAAGAACTTGAGAAGGACAGCATGATCGGAAGAAGCCCATCGAAGACATGAACAAGACTGGAAGAGTTTGGCGACGTTGACCTTTAGAAGACCAAACCCCTGTATATACCTGCGTTAGATACGACGATTGTGAGGTGTCATTTGTTTGATGCTTTTCCGACAGCCACAATAAAACCTGTATTTTCATTACCATTGTTTGTATTGTGTGCATCCCTCTCTATCTCTCCTATCCCACCCCAAAACCCATGGACCCAATAAAGGATGAATGGAGATGAGCTTGTATTTTCTGGACCATTGAGTCAATTGGAGACGGACTGATGAATTCAAAACATGGAGGATTCACATGGAAATAACCCTATAGCCGGAAAGGATATGACCCAGCTTGCTCCTCCATTCTTTGAAAGAGGTGATGCTACCTGGTAGAGGATGTAACAAACCATCAATGGATGGCAAGGAGTAACCACTTGGGAAGAATTTAAGTTGACTCTGCAAAGATCTCGTCTTGTGTCCCAGAAGTTGAGGCCTTATGGAAAGGATATGAAGAAACCTTGTGCCTAGAAGATTCGTGGAGAAATAGGACACAACCATAAAGAAAATAAGGACGAATACCCTCATAAGCAGAGGATTACCAAAGGAGTTAGCCGAGGATCTCAGGGAACTCCGGTTGGAGATTGTTCCCAAAGGTTTTGTTGCAGCAATGGAAGTTCAGTCTACATTGTTGGGAAAGATCCGTGAAGCTCAGAAGGATGACAAAGAGATTGCTGAGGTAAAAGAGAGGATGAGCAAAGGAAAGGTCGAAGGTTTTCGTAAGGATGAGCACGACACCTTATGGTTCGAGGATCGTGTATATGTGCCTAATAATGCAAAGATCAGGAAGTTAATACTTCAGGAGGCTCATGACTCACCATACTCGATTCGCCCTAGAAACACCAAGATGTATTTGGATTTTAAGGAGCGTTTCTGGTGGACTGGTATGAAGAAGGATATTGCGGAGTATGTAGTCTTAGGTGATGTATGCGGAGAGTAAAGGCGAGCATCGAAGCCGGTCGGATTACTACAGCCTATGCCGATACCGAATGGAAGCGGGATAAGCTTGGCATGGATTTCATTACGGATTTCCCGAAACCTGATCGGGATGTGATTCTATCTGGGTAGTAGTTGATTCGCTTGACCAAAGTGGCTCACTTTATCCCAGTGAAACCACCTATACAAGTGCGAAATTGGCCAAGATACATATAACCAGGATCGTATGTCTGCATGGAGTTCCGAGGACCATCGTATCAGATAGAGGAACACAGTTTACATCAAAGTTTTGGAATCAGCTGCACGAGACTTTGGGTACTAGGCTAGAGTTTAGTACAACCTTTCATCCATGAGACGGATGGATAAATCGAGAGAGTCAATCAGATTCTGGAGGACATGTTGAGAGCGTGTGCGCTAAATTATGGATCTAGTAGGGATGATAATCTACCTTACGCGGAGTTCTCATACAACAACAGTTACCAAGACAGTTTGAAGATGGCCCCTTTTTAAGCTTCGTATGGGAGAAGGAGCCAGACACCGTTGATGTGGGATGAAGTTGGAGACCGTCAGTTGTTTGGACCAAATGTGATCAAGTAGTCAGAAAAGAATGTTAAGTGGATTCGAGATAGACTGAAGGTAGCTCAGTCCAGGCAGAAGAGTTATGCAGACTCAAAAACGCAAGGAGGTAGTCTATGAAATTGGAGACGGACTATGTCTTCGTGTGTCCCCTCTGCGAGGAGTTAAACGATTTGAGTTAAGGGAAAGTTAGCCCCGAGATTGTAGGACCATACCGAGTTTTGGAGCGTATGGGAGAAGTGGCCAACAAGTTGGAGTCACCCGAAGGACTGTCAGGAGTTCATGATGTGTTTCACGTTTTCTAGTTGAAGAGGTGCCATGCAGAGATGGCCAATAATCCCCTGTAAGGACGTTTGACCCTGGAAAGGATAATGATGTTCTACGAAGTGGAGTATGGACTTCATAAGTATAAGTTTTTATCTTGGTATGTGGGACATTCCCACGAGGATGAAGAGATGAATTACTATTGGATATAAAGGAGGTATGATGTTGGAAATATGGATCAATGGAAATTCCATGATGAGTCTAAGTAATCATGTCCTAGTTTGGTGCCAATAGAAGGAAGGAAGACCATACTATTGGATGGATTTTAAGTATACTAGGAAGTTGGAAGTTGGAATAATGATCAGCTGCCCAGATGATGTGTTCAAGGACTACAAGTGAAGAGATGGGCCATAACCCATAGGGCCCAGGACCTGCCAAGAAGCAAGCACATTCTTGCTGAAGGAAAAACCTTGGAGCAAGTTACGATTTTATCGACCGATGATTCTATAGGAGTATACGCAAAACATGAGTGTTGTGAAGAAACGATAGATGTTTGTTTGGCTTGCAGAATCAATGGATTTATCCGAACTTGGTTCATCAACAAGAGAAATTCTGCAATGCTTGTGAGGATGACCGAGTGTTAGAATGCGAGATTCGCTAAACCATGTACAAGTTAATGATTTGGGTGCGGGATGGATTGATCACCATACCGACTTACTCTTATTATTCGCTTTGCTATATGGGATGGTAAATCTGAGTGACTTACCTATAGTAGAGAGACGACGATCAAAACCTTGTTTGAACCTTAGAATGGTATAAGTATTTTCCCTTGTACACGGCAGTTGTTGCCAATCGTAGGATATACGGTGAGGTTCAACCCAGAGTCGTTTTCTGCAGGAGAAACCATAAATTGTTGACCACCATGAGATATCGATAGCTGATTAGTATTGGCGCCAGACCCGTCAGCTAAGAAGACCCAATCTCGGAATAACCTTACCAAGATGAAAGGACAAAAATTTTTTGATGAAAAGGTTATGCCACTACCGGAAGAGCCCAGAGAAGGAATTGTCCTTACGATCTGAGAAGACCGACACTGTCAGTAATAAGGATGGAGTATATGAGTTTTTTTGGAACCGTAACCATGCTTCTAAGGGTGGTAGCACCCGACACCCCGGACATGATCGATAGATTTTGAGAAGACCCCCAAAACCTAACCTATTTCTTGCTAGCCTCTCCGAATCTCGAAGACGAGATTCATTTTAAGGGTGGTAGTTTGTAACATCCCAAAATTCTAAATTTTGGAATGTTATAAACAAATAGATAGTTTTGGTTGATTGTTTGATTGATTGACTGAAAGTGAGTGAGTTTGAAACTTTTTGAAAGTTAAATGAGAGGGAATAAAAGGACTTTCCCAAACTTTCATTTTTGCTTTTATGATCTTCGGGAATTCAAATTCTTTTAATCACAAAACCCTGGAGAGAAGATGACATGACTTCTTCCATTTATTTAAATGACAAGGGATGTAGAAAATATTTGAATTTCATTTGGAAAATATTTCCAATTCTGAAACTTTATGCAACTCAATGATTCTCACGAGCGAAGATAAAATGACTTCTTCAAATTATATGAAATATGAGTTGGGAGTTTCAAAGGATTAAATTCAAAGTTCTTTTGAATTTATTTTCAATTTGGAGTTATTGGAGTTTTATTCAAATTATTTTTCTCCAAAAATAAAATATATGGAAAATAGGGTAACATGATTCCCTACATCAGAAAATTGGAGAGAAATTAATTTGAAGTCAATTTGGTATTTTAAAATGATTTTTGTTGGATTTTATTGGACCGAAGCACTCTTTGTTTTATTTGAAATTGTGTGTATTTTATTTGAAGCTAGAATAATGTCCATGTTGTAGAAATCTTTTTCTGAAAATTTTGATATATTATATGCCTATATAATAATTTTATTTCTTTGGTTTTATTATTTTATTTTCCTGTTAAAAAACTTCTCCTCCGCCCGGTGGGCGGCCCGATTACAGGCCAGCGGCCCATGAGCCCAGCTCAGCCCGCCGCCGTCCCGTCACCGAGCGGACTCGGCGAATCTGAGCCACGCCGCCGCCGCCTCGCCACTTCCCCACGCCTCCGAGGCCACCCCTCCCGTGCTCATCTGCCCCGCCGCCCTCGCCTCCGCTTCGCCTCGCGCCGCCGCCCCTCCGCATCTCGTCGCCGCCGCCAGCGGTTGCCGTCGCCGCCGCCGCCGCTCTTGGTGCCGCCTTGCCGCCGCCCCCCCCTCGCGCCACCGCCGCCACGCGCCACCCAGCGTCGCCAGACTCGCGGACACCGCCGCCATCCCAACGCCCGCGCCGGATGTTCGTCGCCGGCCGGATCCGTCCACCGCCGGTTTATTTTTCCCCGAGCCGGTAAAATCTATAAAACCGCCCGGTCCGATCCGGTTTATTTTTTTTCAGTTTCGTTTTAAAAAAAACCGGTTTTCTCTTTTAATCTAGTTATTTAGTGAACGTTCGCCGGTTAGGTTTTCGCAGCGAACGAATCTGTTCCTTAGGTTTTAGTAGTGAACGTTCGTTCGTTAGGATTTTTTCTTTTTATTTTAGATTTACTGCCAGGGACCTATCCGTAGTGTTATTTTACAGATTAGACCCTAATCTTCAAACGATCACAACTTCTTGCCCGTTTATCCAAATCCAACGAAACCAACGCTCACGTCTTCGTTATGATCCCCTCTGTCGGGGGTGTGCTGATCGTGCCCCACGAGCACCTATGGGACCTGGGTCCCTTGTGGTTCGGAGGGGAGCGGAGATTGCACAAAGAGCGGGTCGAGGCGATGCACACGAGGGGGTTTACCCAGCTTCGGAGCTCTCCGGAGAGATAATACTCCTCTGCTGCTTTGTGGATTCTCTTGTGTTCTTGCTAGGGAGCAATGCTGGCTACAAGACCTAGCACAGTGTGATGAACTAAGCTGGAGCTGGACTAGAAACCCGGCCGAACCCCTCTCGTTGCCCTCGGGCCTCCTTTTATAGGTCAAGGGGTTACCACATCGGCTAGTAGACAAGGTTACAATGGTAAAAACATAGGTTGGTACACGCTTTATGCAGGTGTCACGATAATCTATACCTAACTCGACGGCAAGGGACAAGAGTCATCAATGCCCGTCTCGATCGCCCGAAACGATTAACGAGGGACCGTTAAATCGCCTCCGTCCGCCCGACGGTGGCTTGTCGGCGCCGTCTGTCGCTACTCCCCGCTGGCTGCACGGCCCGTCGACACGCGTACTTGGGAGAGCCCTGTGGTGACACGTTGGCGGGTGAGCTGGAGCGGAGATGAAGAGAGGTCGCCCGCCCCGGCAAGCGCCTTGCCGTGGCGGGAACCTTGTCGCGCTTGGGGTTCAGCTCCGCCAAGCCTTCCGGCAAGCTCCTCTTGCGGGGTCTTGTTCCTTCGCCTGAGTGGCCTTCCGGCAAGCTCCTCTTGCCGGGTCTTGATTCTTTGTTCTTGAATGGCTCTAAAGGGCCGCTGAGGACCTTGGCGGCCATCAAGCCGGCCCAGCCGTGGGCGCTGCAACTGCCCATGCGAGTTCGGGTACTAGGGTACCCTACTCTAGTACACCGACAGAGCCCCGGCTGGGCCACACAGCGCCAAGCTCTGTTGGGCCAGGCCCAAAAGCAGTGCACGGTAGCGTGGTCTTGATTACGCCGTTACTTTCCTTGGACCCTCGTCTCCCACAGAACAGCCGCGCCCACCGCGTTTCTCTATGTAACGCGTTCTTGTGGCGTCATGGGTAAGCAGGCGGCATGCGAGTCGCCTCATCTGTCGCCTCGATTCGCATCTCCGCCACGTGGTTCCCATGCAATCGGGGTCACAGACGGTGGAAGTGGGAAGCTGGGCCGTTGCGGCGAGGCAGCAGGTCTGTCGATTCCTGCTCTTCTGTGCCTTGATTACGCCGGCGGGCGGCCGAGCCCCACCTTGCTTCTTTAAGAAGGGCGGAAGAGGCCTTGAAGCCGCACTCTCCCATCCCTTCCTTTCTTGACTTCTGCTCCCTTTCTCCCATTCGCCATGGAGAAAGGGAACCTTGGTCTCCATCGGTGGCGGCGAGGGTCGCAGCTAGACAGCGCACCTCCCAATCACGCCGGGGTGGCGAGCCGGCCGCAAGGGAAGAGGAAGAGGCGAGGTTGTGGGCAGGTCGAGGCCGGGGAGAGGCGGACGAGGCGGTGCGCCGTCTCCGCCTCGGTGGCGGTTCCCCTCGGGCGAGTCGTGGGCGAGCTCGGCGCTCGGGAAGAGGCGGGCGGGCGGCGTCGTCTCCGCCCCGCGGCGGTTCCTTTCCTTGGCCGGTCCATCGGGGCGACCCTTGCGAGTTCTTCGTCAAGCTGCA
Organism: Aegilops longissima; assembly: GCA_021605205.1. Lineage (NCBI taxonomy): Eukaryota > Viridiplantae > Streptophyta > Magnoliopsida > Poales > Poaceae > Aegilops > Aegilops longissima. Next base: position 320,204,072 of record CM038677.1, read on the forward strand.
TCGGCGCCTCGTCGTCGTCTCGGCTTCCAGCTCCGTTCGCGATGGCGATGGAGTCGGATCTGCCGAGGCGTTGAGGTTGCACATGAGGGCTGTGGGATCAGCGGCACGCGAGTCGCGTTGTATTCCCAGCCCCTAATGTGATGTATCTTGATCGTGGGTGGAAGGCGTTAGCGCATCCACAACCTGCTGGCGGGTTTTACCCTCCATTTTAGGTTAATGGAGGTGACCTCCTCTCCGTCAAGGTCTTGGGATCTTGGCACTTTCGGGCAAGTGCTGCGTGGATAGCTCCTCCGACAGCGACGATTCCTCCTCGGCGAGTGGCGAGGAGGAGAGCGGCAGCGACGACGAGGTAGCGGGCCCAACTGGTTGTCGGGCACCGCTCCGCGCATCACCGGCAACCCCATCATCCGTGTCGCGGCTCCTTGAACTCCCGGGTCGTCTCCTTGGGGCTGGCGTGGGGAGGCTGCGGAAGGGAAGAGGATGGCGACAAGGCCGTCAAGTCGAATCGAGGCGTAGTGCCCTCGACAGCGTCTTGACGTCCTGCCGCCCGTCTTGAGCCCGCTTACGGCGCCGCCCCGTCAAGCCTTGGAGAGCCCCGGCATGTTCCCTTGGTGCCTTCGGCACTGTAGCTCAGCGTAAGCGCTCCTTTTGCCCTTCCGCCTTCTTAACCTACCTCCACGAAGATAGGGACAGAAAAGGGATTACAGGCATCTTATCTTTTTAATTTGTAAGCCTTGGGCCTTATCGCATTTAAGAACTTGTAATCCTCTCTTTCATGTTTTCACTCTCCACGGACTGTATCCGAGAAGAATGTTTTTAATGAAAGAGGATGTTTGAGAAAGAGACGAAAGGCTTATCGATACCGCAGCCCCGGCAACTCTGGTTTGCCGTAACCACAGCTACTCTTGTTCGCCGTAGCCCCCGGCAACTCTAGCTTGCCGCAGCCCCCAGCAACTCTGGCTTGCCGGGGCTTAGATGCCGGCACACCTTCTCTTCGCTGTTGTTTCAGTTCCGAGAACAGTTTAGCTAGTGCTGCGATAAGTTATTTTTGTAGTATACACTATCTTAGGCAATCGAATGCAGTGTTATTTCCTTTACTCGATTTCTTCCCTTGTATGTTTCTACCCTACGCTTTCAGGGGAACTTGCCGGTGCAGGCACCCTTGCATGGCCTTGAGTCGCGGAACTTCAGCAGCCTCTTGGCGGGTCGCTTCTGACAAGCAACCTCGTCGCGGACTAGCCGCAGCTCACTTAAGTTGTTGGCGGACTCGAAACAAAGTAAAGTAGCGACCAGTCACGATTTGGTTCCTCCGCGCACAGGTTTTCCATACAAAGTACTATCGTTCGAGGAAGATAACTTAAAATTTGAAACTGGCCGTTTAAACTTAGCAACTTAGCTTTTCATTGTCCATCTTCCGGCAAGGCGACAGTTCCTTGAGCGATGCTTGTCGGCCCACACCACTATCTTCTTCTCTCCCCCGGTTAACTTGTGGGTGGATGAACCTTCTTCTTGTTTGAGAAGAAAGAAGAAAAAAGAAAATTGTGGAGCCTAATGGCTCATTATAAACTTACAAAAGCGGGTGCTGCACAAGATGTTAGTAAACACATGCATATTTGATTATGAAGGCATGTATTAACAAAATGTGTGCAACCATAGGCTTTATTGATGCACGGGTCTGCGCCCGCTTTGTACAAAGGATTACATGCAACAGCGGCAAGACTTGTACAAAAGGGTGGTTGCTTGAGCAGGTTCCGCAACCGCTACCATGGGTAAAACTTGCGAAGATGCTCTATGTTCGAGGAATTGCTCACGGAAAGCCGTCTTGGTCTCAAAGGCGGACAGCGCCGGGCCTAGTGACTCGTTTTACCCGATAAGGGCCTTCCCGCCGGCGTCAACTTGTTGGAATTCTTGGCGGATTGAGCGCGCGAAGAACAAGGTTGCCTTCCTCGAAGCTTCGGCATTAACTGCGGCTATGGTAGCGGCGCAAAGCTTGCTGGTAACGAGCAGCTCGTCTGCAGCTGAAGACGATCTTCCTCGAGGAGCAGCGTCATCTTATCACAGCTGCTCTTGCTCAAGCTCATCATAAGCGAGCACTCGAGGTGACCCGATATCTGAGTTCCGTGGGGAGAACTGCCTCTGCTCCGTAGACTAGAGCAAAGGGTGTCGGCGATGGCTCGATTTGGCGTCGTCTGATCGACCAAAGAACCACTGGCAGCTCCTCGATCCAGTTCCTTCCGCACTTGTGCAGCCTGTCGAAAGTTCTGGTCTTGAGTCCTCGCAGCACTTCAGCGTTTGCCCTCTCTGCTTGACCGTTGCTTCTCGGATGAGCAACGGAAGCAAAGAAGATCTTGGCGCCAAGATTTTGGGCGTACTGCATGAAGGTGCGACTCGTGAACTGTGTGCCGTTGTCGATGATGATCCGGTTAGGAATCCCAAAACGGCAAACAATTGACCTGAAGAACTTGACGGCTGACTGTGCTGTCACCTTCCTCACTGGTTCCACTTCTGGCCACTTTGTGAACTTGTCGATTGCGACGTACAAGTATTCAAAGCCCCCGACAGCTCGGGGAAGGGGCGAGATGTCGAGCCCCAGACCGAGAAGGGCCAGGATAAAGGGATCGTCTGGAGAGCTTGAGCTGGCTGGTGTATCTGTTTTGAATGGGCCTTGCACGCTTCACACTTGGTTACTTGTGCAGTTGCATCTGGAGGGCTTCGGCGGAAGAAACCTTGCGGAAAGCTTTGCGGCAAGTGCTCTTCGCCAATGTGGTGACCACATATGCCTCCGTGTATCTCCGCCAACAGCTTACATCCATCTTCGGCAAATGCACTTCAATTTCACTCCATTGAGTCTTCTTACGTATAGGATGTTGTCAACAAACTGGTACATACTTGACTGCCGGGCTACTTTTTCCGCTTCTTCTTGCTCTTGGGAAGTTCTCTGTCTCAAGGAAATGGGCGATCTCGTGCCCATGTTGGAGCACTGTGGCTCGACAACAGGGACTGAAGGCTCATCTATCACTGCGGGACCATCGGCTTCTCGGCAAGGACCTGCGGGTCCGCGGAGCTCGATGATCCCGTCAAGCTTGCGGAGCTAAGCTTGTCGGGAGCATTTGCTTCAACGATACAAGCGGCGTGGTTTGTCGGAGCGACTGCTCCTCGGTGATATTCGCGTTGGTTTTAGGGACCTTCTTGGCGGCGGCTTGAAGAGCTCTGCCGGAAAGTAGTCGCCGAAACCAATTTTCTCTTTGCTCTGTCCTGTTGATGGTGTCACGGTTGGCTGAGTCAGCTTGAGCAAAAAATCCCTGGTTCCACAGTAACTTAAGCGCGGCACATTTGGAGAGGCCATCAGCTATATCATTACATGCTCTTGGAACATGTTCCATTTGCGAGCCTTCAAAGTGCTCTTCCAGCTTCCTCACTTCATCGATGTACGCTTCCATCAGCGGACTCGGTAATCTTTATTTACTTGGCGGACGACAAGTTGTGAGTCTCCACGACAATGAGCTTCTTAATCCCAAGGTCCACCGCAATCCACGAGACCGGCAAGCAAGCCTTCATACTCTGCAGTATTATTTGTTGCTTGTTCCTTGGGAAAGTGCATTTGGACTATGTATTTGAGGTGTTCCCCGGTGGGTGCGATAAGCAGCACGCCGGCACCGGCGCCTTGCAGCGAGAAAGCACCGTCAAAGTACATCAGCCATTCTTTATTTGCCTCCTTGACGGGGATGCTCGTCTCCGGAATTCTGCCAATGCCCTGCTCTGGATGGTTGAAGTGCTTTCAAACTTGAGACCAAAGCTTGACAGTTCTAGTGCCCACTCAACAATCCTGCCTGTTGCTTCTGGATTTTGCAAAATCCTCTTTAGCAGAAAGTGAGTGACAACTGTTATCTCATGTGCTTGGAAGTAACGGCGCAGCTTTCTCGAGGCCATGAGGAGGCGAAAAGCAGCTTCGCACACCGTAGTACCTCGATCTAGCCCCTGCGCAGAAGGGGCCGACAAAGTAGGTGGGCGCTACACCATCCTCTTCCGTATCTTGTCGCAACCTGCGCTGATACGTCGTTGTCGGGACCGAGCTTGTGGCGAAGCCCCGCTTGTCGCTGGGCCTTTTGCCTCGGTCGCTGGCTCTTCATCCGCCTCCTCTCCGCTACTAACGCAGCACTAACCACTTGATTGGTCGCTGCTATATACAGCAACAACTTCTCTTGTGGCTTAGGTGCGACAAGTATTGGAGTGGAGGACAGGTATCACTTCAAGTCCTGCAGCGCAGCCTCCGCCGAGTCCATTTCATTAGACCTGCCTTCTTCAAAATCTTGAAAACGGCGAGTAGCTCAGCAGAACTTAGAGATGAACCTGCTGAGAGCAGCCACACAACCGCAAACCTTCCGACATCCTTGGCGCTTTGGTGCTTGATCTGCTCAATGGCCTTGATCTTGTCGGGGTTGGCTTCAATTCCCGCTGAGATACAAAGAACCGAGAAGCTTGCGGAAGGGACTCCAAACACGCACTTCTCGGGGTTGAGCTTGAGGTTGATCTCGCGCAGGTTTGCAAGCGTCTCATCAAATCTTGAACCAAGGTTGCCCTGTCTTTGCTCTTGACCACTATGTCATCCATGTAGCTTCTACGTTTACGTGTCGAGGTCCAAAGCATCATGGACTACCCTTGCAAAGGTTGAACCAGCATTCTTCAAACCGAAAGGCATCCGTATAAAGCGATCGTGCCACATGGTGTGATGAATGCGGTTTCTCTTCATCCTCTTCGCCATGAAGATCTGATGATATCCTGAATATGCATCAATAAATGAAAGCAGATCGCATCCAGCCGTGGAGTCAACAATCTGGTCGATCTGCGGCAAGGAAATGGGTCCTTGGGACAAGCTTTATTAACATCTGTGAAGTCAATACAAAGTCTCCATTTCCCATTAGCCTTGCGTACCACTACGGATTGGCCAACCACGTGGGGTGGAGGACTCCTCGACAAGCCCCGCTGCTTCCAATTTCTTGATTTCTTCGCTATGAACTCTTGGCGCTCCTTTGCTGTTTCCTAACTTTTTGCTTGACGGGCCTCGCGTGAGGACAAACAGCTAGGTGGTGCTCAATTACTTTCACAGGAACACCGGGATGTCGGATGGTTGCCACGCAAACACATCGACATTCGCCCGTAGGAAAGCAACGAGCTCGCCTTCCTATTTAGGATCAAGCGTGGCACTGATGGTGAAGGTACCACCAGTGCCGTCCTCCTTGGCAGGCACCTTCTTGGTCTTTGGCGGAGCTGCCATCGTCTTGTTGCACTTGCCGGTGGAGCTCGATGGTGCGTCCTCGACGGTAGCGCAGCACTCCGAAGAGGTGCGCTTGCCGGAGTGGGCAACAGTGCTCTTGCCGGACCAAGTGGTCTTCTTCTTTGCCCCGGGAGCTTCAGCGGTAAGTGGTTTGCTATCTGTCGCGGCTGCTGCATCCCGGTATATCTTGCCGGCGCAGATAAGTGCGTCTTTCTTGTCGCCATGGACAGAAATGACACTTATCGGGCGGGCATCTTGAGTAGGTTGTAAGCATAATGAGAGGCCATGAACTTGGCGAGTCTTTGGGCGACCAAGTATGCCATTGTAGGGCAATGGGAAATCGGCGACGTCAAGCGTGACCCTCTCGGTTCTGAAATTGAGCTCGCTGCGAATGTTACCGCAACGCGATCTTCCCTTGGGCTTGCTCCTTCTGGGTTGATTCCTTGGAAAGTACCGGTTTCTTGAGCTCATTGTCGAGGATTTGAAGTTTACGGGCACTACGGAGGAGATCAAATGCAGGCCGGCCCGCCGTCAACCAGCATCTTTGTGACCTTGAGGTTGCGGATGGTTGGTGAGACCAACATCGGCAAGCACCCGACCGCAGATGATGCGATCGGGGTGATCCTCAATGTCAAAGATGATGGGCGTCTGGACCACTTCGAGAGGTTTGCGTGACTCTATGGATGGTTCTGCTGTATTGACCTCACGCATCCATTGCTTGAGTTGGCGGTGTGAGGTATCAGAGACGTACCACTTGTCAGCGCAAAGGACCTCTGTTGCCTTTTGAAACTCCTGCTCATCAGCTTCATCGTCTTCATAGTCCTCGTCATCTTCATCTTCATCTTCTTCCTTGTCGCGCCACGGGAGGTCTGTCTCCTTGCCGCTGCTTGGCCTTGCCAGGCGTCCTCCCGACCGGCCTCTTCTTCTTACCGCACCTGCACCTTCTTGGGCTTTCTCCTTGTCTACGCCGCTCGTATTCAGCTTTCAGTAGCTCAACAAGCTGCTCGACTTTCTTGCAGCTCGGAGATCGTGGCCCTTAGTGCGGTGGATTTTACAATCTTGCTTGTTGGAGCTGCCGGGCTTGCGGCGGCTGCCACAACTTACGGTCGGTGTCAGCGGCAACCTCCTTGCGGAGCCACCGGCCTTGGCTTTGTTGGCGGCACCATCCTTGCGGACTGCTCGACAACTAGTACTTCTTGGTTTTCTTCCTCCTGTTGTTCCGCCGCGGTTATTCCTTGCCGGGCGGTCCCTCATCGTCGACTCTGCTCCCACACTCTCTCCAGGAGCCTTCTTCCTTCTTCAGTAGCGTGCACACTTGTCGGCCAGGGCGTAGAGCTCGTTGGCGTCTTTCACTTTGCACATCGCCATCTCCTCCCTCATCCTGCGATTTCGTACATTCCGATGGAATGCACTAATCACTTCTTGCAGGGTGGGCGTCTGGGATGTTGTAGTGCACTCGGCTGAATCTCTGGATGAATTCTTGCGCAGAGACTCCCCCTCCTTCCGGGCAAGTAGGTGTAGATCACTCTCACGGCCATGAGGCTTGTGGCACTTTGTGAAGGCGCCAACAAACTGATGGCACAAATCTGCCAAGAAGAAATAGAGCCATCCGGCAAGTGCATGAGCCAAGATCTGACGTTTGGTTTGAGCACCAAGGGGAAGTAGTTGGCGAGGATCTTGTCGTCTCGTCCCCTCGCAGCTTGTACCGCGATGGTGTAGATGTTGAGGAACTCCGATGGGTGTGTCCTGCCGCCATACTTCTCCGGCACGTCTGGTTTGAAGTTTTTCTTGTCGGGCCACGGACTTGCCGCAGCTCACGAGTGAGCAGGGCAACCCACGCGTCGGCAAGTCGCTGGTTCCCCAGCGGCGTGCATATCGACAGTGGGCCCAGCGCATTGGTCGATTGATGGCGCTTCTCTTGGCGCTCGATACGGGTTCGAGCGTCCTCTTCTTGTCGTTCCCGAAGAACTTGGCGTTGGTCGCGACGAGCTTGCGGATTCGGCGATCTTGTGGAGTCGCTGTCGAGGTGGATCCGGCGAGTCGGCGATCTTAGCCTTCGGGAAGGGAGTGTCTGATGGGTGCACCCCGCAAGTCTCGTCGCCATCGGCTCGTGCCTTGTCGCCTCGCCCAGCGGTTACAAAGCTTCGGTTGCAGCGGGGCGTCGCCGTTGGCGAAGCCGATGAAACTCTGGTTGTGGCCTCCACTCGCCGACCTTATCGGCCGTCGGAGGGTAATCTAGTAATGGCGAGCTCGCCAAGGCTTCCGCTGGTGTGGTTGGCGGCAGCGGCGTGCGGGCGAAGAATGGGATGTGCTCGAACTCCTAACCAAGTTAGGAGGAGCAGCATCCCTTGCGACAAATACCCCACTCGTTCCGGCATCTTTGAGGTGCATGCGGGTCTCGAGGCCTCGGGATCCTCCAGCTTGGCCTTGATCCAAAGATCGTATGGTGCCGCTGGTATCGTGGCGCTGTCATCGCGCCTCCTGTGATGGGCGCGGTGCAGATTCGACGCCGACATACGCCACGCGTTGTCTTTGGACCTGGCGGCATCATGGGCTCTTCGGCGACGCCGTCCCTCCGCCAGGCTTCCCCACCACAGCGGCTCGGTGGCGGTGGGTTCGGCAGCTGACGGCTCAGCTGCTGCCGAAGGCTTCTTCTTCGGCGCCATGTCGGCGAAGCGTCGATGGAGTTGCTAGTGCGACCGCGGACGGGTTCACACAGCCTCGGCGCCCCCTACAGGCGCGCCAAATATGTCGGGGTGTCTTGATCGTGCCCCACGAGCACCTATGGGACTGGGTCCCTTGTGGTTCGAAGGGGCGGAGATTGCACAAAGCGGGTCGGCGATGCACATGAGGGGTTTACCCAGCTTCGAGCTCTCCGGAGAGATATACTCCTCTTGCTGCTTTGTGGATTCTCTTACATTCTTGCTAGGAAGCAATCTGGCTACAAGACCTAGCACGAGTGTGATGAACTAAGCTGGAGCTGGACTAGAAACCCAGCCAAACCCCTCTCGTTGCCCTCGGGCCTCCTTTTATAGGTCAAGGGGTTACCACATGTGGCTAGTAGACAAGGTTACAATGGTAAAAACATAGGTTGGTACACCGCTTTATGCAGGTGTCGATAATCTATACCTAACTCGGCGGCAAGGGACAAGAGTCATCAATGCCCGTCTCGATCGCCCGAAACGATTAACAGGGACCGTTAAGTGCGCCTCCGTCCGCCACGATGGTGGCTTGTCGTAGCCGTCTGTCGCTACTCCCGCTGGCTGCACGGCCCGTCGACCGCGTGCTTGGGAGAGCCCGTGGTGACACGTTGGCGGGTGAGCTGGAGCGGAGATGAAGAGAGTCGCCCGCCGACAAGCGCCTTGCCGTGGCGGGAACCTTGTCGCTTTGGGGTTCAGCGCCGCCAAGCCTTCCGGCAAGCTCCTCTTGCGGGGTCTTATTCCTTTGCGCTGAGTGGCCTTCCGGCAAGCTCCTCTTGCGGGGTCTTGACTTCTTTGTTCTTGAATGGCTCTAAGGGGCCGGCGAGGACCTTGGCGGCCATCAAGCCGGCCCGGCCGTGGGGCGCTGCAACTGCCGTGCTGAGAGTTCGGGTACTAGGGTACCCCTACTCTAGTACACCGACACCCTCTATCCAGTAATCCAACTTAAACATGTTTTTGAAAGTTTTAAAATTTGAATTCAAACAGATTTGTATTTAAACTTCATTTGATCATAACTTGAGTTTCGTAACTCGGCTTTAGTATATTCTTTTTGCAAATCGAAGCTCTTGACCTAAACTTTCTGATAAGGCCAAATTCACATAATTTTGGTACTGCTAGAAATTGTTTTATGTTGCAAGAGTTATTTGCTTGGTTTTGATGTTTTCCAATTTGTTTTCTTCGTTCGCTCCGATCTTTTGAGTGATTGCTTATGTGTGGTTGCTATTGCTTGATTACGATAGATTGACCGGAGTGTGACGAGTAGACCTATCAAGAGTTTTGAGTGCGAATCATCTTCATCAACTTTGCAAGCAAGTAACACTTGATCATACCCTTTTTCCTACCCAGTTTTTATGCATTAGTTTCAACCCTCAAACATTGCATGGTTAGAATGTCATTAATTTGTGGGTTGGGAAGTAGATGATGAGGTAGGAACCTATTGCCCTGTTATTATCAAACCCTTGGGAGTTACTTCTACATGTTGCTTATATTGCTATGCTATGCTCGTAGACGTGGTTTGGGTTTGAGAGATATTCACGACAGATGTGAGATTGTTAATTAATGGTTTACTTTAAGGTGGCAACTTAAATACACATATGGGTGGATTGAGGCACCTGGGGAACCCAGTGTTGTATGTTTTTGGAAATCCAGGGTACTGTGTGATCTTCCTATGGACCGCCACCAGGATCAAAGGGAACGAGATTATTCATGCTAGAAACTTCCGTGTGCAGCCACAAGCTATTATGGGCTCTAGCATAGTTGAGTAAGTTACGTGAAGCTCTTGAAGAGGTAGATCAGCAGGTAGTGGGTTTTGTAGGTTTGGTATGATCTATCCGGAGTAGAGAGTTAATGTTTCTAAAAGACTGTGTCTCGGTCATCCGTTTCTCAAACACCATGTAGTCACGAGAAATCAGCGGAGGCGATCGAGTCTTAATGGGGAAAAGTCATAAAACTCTGCAGAGTGTACAATCTAATCATGGTTAGCTGTGTCCCCGGTTATGGACAATTCTGAGTATCTAGTACTTGAGTATTCACATGTATCTCATCACTCTAAATTAATACTGTTGGGTTCTTAATTACTTTAATTGGGATTGAGTTGGGGTTATACCTTCTCAATGATGTTTCAACCACCATGATAGTTAAAGTAAAATTTATTCCTTTGATGTAGGGAAAATTTGGCTTTTCGCAAAAAAATGTAACCATAGAGCTTTCCACCAGCCATATATGCATGTAGTATAGCTTATTCTTTCATTACTCTCTATGTGTTACATTGCCAGCATATTCCATGTCTGACCAGTTTTGAGCTGCAACGTTTCATGTTGCGAGACTTTTGAACAACAGTAAGTGATACATTAGGGTTACGATTTCTACACTCAACTTTGCCGTTGGTGTTGATGGGAATCCACAACCTTGTTGCTTCCGCTATATTTGGATTGAGGTAATGGTATTTACGTTATTCATACATGTGAATTACCTCTGTTATAAATCCTTCGAGTACTGTGTGTGTCAGCATACCGATCCAGGGATGACATGTAAGCACAGAGACTTGATCCATTTGGGTCGGGTCGCTACATCTTTTTAGAGCACGGTGGTGGTTTTATTTTATAGAAATTGATGAACTCTCGTACTTCACTTATATTATTTTGAGAGTCTCTAAACAGCATGGTAATTTGCTCTGGTTATATAATTAGTCCTAATATGATAGGCATCCAAGAGGGATATAATAAAAACTTTCATATAAAGTGCATTGAATACTATGAGAAGTTTGATTCCTCATGATTGTTTTGAGATATGAAGCTGGTTATATTAGAGTCATGCTAGTGAGTAGTTGTGAATTTGAGAAATACTTGTGTTAAAGTTTGTGAGTCCCATAGCATGCATATATGGTGAACCGTTATGTGATGAAGTCGGAGCATGATTCATTTTTTGATTGCCTTCCTTATGAGTGGCAGTCGGGGACGAGCGATGGTCTTTTCCTACCAATCTATCTCCCTAGGAGCATGCGTGTAGTACTTTGTTTCGATGACTAATAGATTTCTGCAATAAGTATGTGAGTTCTTTATGACTAATATTGAGTCCATGGATTATACACACTCTCACCTTTCCGCCAACGCTAACCTCTCTAGTACCGCACAACTTTTGCCGGTACCATAATCCCACCACATATCCTTCCTCAAAACAGCCACCATACCTACCTATTATGGCATTTTAATAGCCATTCCGAGATAGATTGCCATGCAACTTTCTACCGTTTCGTTTATTATGACATGCTCCATCATTGTCATATTGCTTTGCATGATCATGTAGTTGACATCGTATTTGTGGCAAAGCCACCGTTCATTATTTTCTATACATGTCACTCTTGATTCATTGCAGATCCCGGTACACCGCCGGGAGGCATTCATATAGTCATATTTTGTTCTAAGTATTGTGTTGTAATTCTTGAGTTGTAAGTAAATAAAAGTGTGATGATCTTCATTATTAGAGCATTGTCCCATGTGAGGAAAGGATGATGGAGACTATGATTCCCCCACAAGTCGGGATGAGACTCCGGATGAAAAAAGGAGGCCAAAAATGAGAGAAGGCCCAATAAAAAAATGAGAGAAAAGAGAGAAGGGACAATGTTACTATCCTTTTTGCCACACTTGTTCTTTAAAGTAACACCATGATCTTCATGATAGAGAGTCTCCTATGATATCACTTCCATATACTAGTGGGAATTTCTTTATAGAACTTGGCTTGTATATTCCAGTGACGGGCTTCCTCAAAATGCCCTAGGTCTTCGTGAGCAAGCGAGTTGGATGCACACCCACTTAGTTTCTTTTTGAGCTTTCATAAACTTATAGGTCTAGTGCATCTGTTGCATTGCAATCCCTACTCACTCACATTGATATCTATTAATGGGCATGTCCATAGCCCGTTGATACGCCTAGTTGATGTGAGACTATCTCCTTTTTGTCTTCTCCACAACCACCGTCTATTCCACCTATAGTGATATGTCCATGGCTCACTCTCATGTATAGCGTGAAAGTTGAAAAAGTTTGAGAACATCAAAAGTATGAAACAATTGCTTGGCTTGTCATCGGGGTTGTGCATGATTTAAATATTTTGTGTGATGAAGATGGAGCATAGCCATACTATATGATTTTGTAGGGATAAGCTTTCTTTGGCCATGCTATTTTGAGAAGACATAATTATTTTGTTAGTATGCTTGAAGTATTATTGTTTTTATGTCAATATAAACTTTTGTTTTGAATCTTACGGATCTGAATATTCATGCCACAATAAAGAGAATTACATGGATACATATGATAGGTAGCATTCCACATCAAAAATTCTGTTTTTATCATTTACCTACTCGAGGACGAGTAGGAATTAAGCTTGGGGATGGTTGATACATCTCTAACGTATCTATAATTTTTTTATTGTTCCATGCTATTATATTATCTATTTTGGATGTTTTCTATGCATTAATATGCTATATTATATGATTTTTGGGACTAACCTATTAACCTAGAGCCCAGTGCCAGTTTCTGTTTTTTTCCTTATTTTAGAGTTTCGCAGAAAAGGAATACCAAACGGAATAAAACTTTCGCATGATTTTTCTTGGACCAGAAGACGCCCAGGAGACTTGGAGTACAAGTCAGGGAAGCTTCGAAGCTTCCACAAGGGTGGAGGGCGTGCCCAGGGGGGTGAGGCGCGCCCCCAACCTTGTGGGGCCCTCGTAGCTCTCCTGACCTAATTCTTCCTCCTATATATACTCTTATACCCCAAAAACATCCAGGGGAGCCACAAAACCACTTTTCCACCGCCGCAACCTTTTGTACCTGTGAGATCCCATCTTGGGGCCTTTTCCGGCATCCTGCCGGAGGGGGAATCGATCACGGAGGGCTTCTACATCAACACCATTGCCTCTCCGATGATGCGTGCTTAGTTTACTTCTGACCTTCGGGTCCATAGCTAGTATCTAGATGGCTTCTTATCTTTCTTTGATTGTCAATACAAAGTTCTCCTCGATGTTCTTGGAGATCTATTCAATGTAATACTCTTTTGCGGTGTGTTTGCCGAGATCCAATGAATAGTGGATTTATGATCAAGTTTATCTATGAATATTATTTGAATCTCCTCTGAATTCTTATATGCATGATTTCATATCTTTCCAAGTCTCTTCAAACTATCAAGTTCGTTTGGCCAACTAGATTGGTTTTTCTTTCAATGGAGAAGTGCTTAGCTTTGGCCTCAATCTTGTGGTGTCCTTTCCCAATGACAGTAGGGGCAGTAAGGCACGTATTGTATTGTTTCCATCGAGGATAACAAGATGGGGTTTCCATCATATTGCTTGACTTTATCCCACAATATCATGTCATCTTGCTTAATGCGTTACTCTGTTATTATGATCTTAATACTCTAGATGCAGGCAGGATTCGGTCGATGTGTGGAGTAATAGTAGTAGATGCAGGCTAGAGTCGGTTTACTTGACACGGACTTGATGCCTATATTCATGATCATTGCCTTAGATATCGTCATAACTATGCGCTTTTCTATCAATTGCTCGGCTGTAATTTGTTCACCCACCGTAATAATTTCTATCTTGTGAGAAGCCTCTAGTCAAACCTATGGCCCCGGGTCTATTTTACATCATATTAGTTTCCCATCAACTTTCCAATTTCTGTCACCGTTCCCTTATTTTGCAATCTTTACTTTCCGTTCCATAAACAAAAAATACCAAAAATATTACTTTACCGTTTATCCATCTCTATCAGATCTCACTTTGCGAATAACCGTGAAGGGATTGACAATCCCTTTGTCACGTTGGTTGCAAGTTGGTGTTGGTTTGTGCAGGTATTCAGTGGCTTGTTGCGTAGTGCCCTACTGGATTGATACCTTGGTTCTCAAAACTGAGGGAAATACTTACGCTACTTTGCTGCATCAGCCTTTCCTCTTGAAGGGAAAAACCAACGCTTGCTCAAGAGGTAGGAGGGCCCACCTATCCAGTAGTAACTCGCTATCAAATCACACAGCCCTACGTTTGCAGCAGCCTACTCCCTCATCTTCTCGCCTCTCTGTCGAACTGACTAGGCGGAACTGCCCCGCCTACCGCGCGGGAAAAGCCCTGCCCTCGACTTTTAAATATAATTTTGTATCCATGGATTGCGCCATGGAACAAAGCCTCAAGAAAACGGTGGTACACATGTATACAACACGCGTGTTGCGTTCGCGTTGCACCCTAGACGGTCAGTCGGTGTCGGGGAAACTGATCCACGAACACCTATGGGACCGGCCGGTGGACCGAGCCCCTTTCGGTTCGGCGGGGTGCGGAGATCGCACGAAGAGCGGATCGAGGCGAAGCACACGAGCAGTTTACCCAGCTTCGGAGCTCTCCGGAGAGATAACGCTCCTACTGCTGCATGTCTGAGTGTATTGAGTTCTTGCTCGGGAGCGCCGAATGCTACAGTACACACTAGCTGCTAATGAGACCGAGCATGAGTGTTTTCGAACCCCTTCTACGTTGCGCATGGGCCTCCTTTTATATGCTCAAGGGGTCTCCGACAGGTGGCAACGTAGACAAGGGTAAAGATGGAAAATGAGTTGCGGTTGGTACAACTACTTGTACAGTGTATCATACCTAACCCTGACGGCAGGGGACAAAGGCATTAAATGCCCGTCTACGTTGCCCAAACAGTGCAAAAAGGGGCTTTCAGGGACGCCACCGCCTGCCACGATGGCAATCTTGTCAGCGCCGCTTGCCACCGCGCACCGCTGGCTGCACAGCCTCTTGCCACGCGCGCCTGGAAAGGTCCTAGGGCGACACGTTGGTGGATGTGCTGGAGCATGGGTATAGAGTGGTGGCCTGCCACGGCGAGCGCCTTGCCGCGGTCGTCGTCTTGTCGCGTCCGTAAGCTTGTCGTTCACCGGGCCTCGCCGGGACGCGTGGCGCGTCGCGGCAAGTTCCTCGGGATGCCTTGGTTGGCCTTCCCGGCAAGCTCCTCTTGCCGGGGCCTTGTCTCCTTGGCTTGAATAATTTGTTCTTGAATGGCTCCAAAGGAACCACGGAGGACCTTCCCGGCAAGCTCCTCTTGCCGGGGCCTTGGCGGTCACCGCGGCAAGCCTTGCCGCGGGGTGCTGCAACTGCCTATGCACAAGTTCGGGATACTAGGGTACCCCTACTCTAGTACACCGACAGGAGCCCCGACCTGGGTCACCACGATGCCGAAGCTGTTGGGCCAGGCCCAAAACAGGCTGCGGCACGCCGCGACCTCGGTTACGCCGTACTCGCTCCGGACCCACCACGCCCTCCACGAACGGCACGTCGAATGCGGCGTCGTGGGAGAGATCGTGGGTGGTTTCTTTATTCGGAAAGATGGAACGTCTGCCCCCTCCCTCTTTATAAGCAGGGGAAACAGGGGCAGTTCGCCCATCTCGCCAGTTGCTGTTCCAATCTCAAAAACCTCCGCTGCTCCCCCCCTTCTTCCCAAGGCTGAAAAGAGAGCAGCGCTCCACCCCCATCGCCACCAGCATCACTAACGCCGTCGATCTCCCCCACCACTTCCGCCATGGCTCCGAAAGCCGACAAGGGGAAGGTCGTGAAGTCGGCGGCGGCGCAGCTGTCATGGCGCTGCGAAAGGAGCGGCAACCTTCCCCCCAGCTCGCCCGAAGGATCCGAGGGAGTACTACTACCTCTTACGGTCGACGGAGGCGCGAGCGCATCCGCGCGAAAGGTACTCCCAGCTGCCGCTTTGGAACTGGCTCCGAATGGATACCCTTTCTTCGCGCTGTTCTTCTACTGCGGGCTCTGCCCGCCTTTCTCTGAGTTTTTCTATGATATCATGAACACCCACGGGTTCCGCCTCCTTGACTTCACCCCAATGCCGTTTCGACCATGGCAGTTTTCGCACATCTCTGCGAAAACTTTGTCGAATCTATCAAGCGTAGCTCTTTTCCGCCACTTCTTTATGCCCCGAGTTGAGAGAGGAGCCTCTTCTTGCGGAATCGCTTGGATCTCGAGGACTGGCAAGAAGGAAGCTTATCTCGAGGGAGAGCTCCGCAGCAAGTGGGAGGAATGGAGGGCAGGCGGTGCTGGATTGTCGAGGAGAACCGCTGACCATTACCGCCCAGCGCCAAACCCGATGGTCTTGCGGCAACGATTGGAGCAGCGTGGCCCGGAAGACGCTAGGCTGAAGATTGCCGTCACCGGATCCTCGCCTTAGACTTGCGGGCTTCTTGTAGGCGCCGTTGGCGCGGATTTTCTTCGTCGCCGCGCCCCTGCAGAAAGGAGGAGACCCGCTGGGAGTTCGAGTCTGCGGCGGATATCATGAGGCTGCGCCGGGCCTCAACTTCAACTTCACCGTCTTGGGCTGGGCGCGATGCTCTTGGAACTGTTCAAGCACGATCCTGATCATCCCGAAATGTTCATGTTGCGAGGGGTGTCGTTCATTGTGCAACAATTCCTCGCTTCGACCGCTTCCGTGCAATGATGCGCTGTCGCGACTCGCATGGAATTGTCCCAACAGGCAAGAGCCTGCAGATGACGTCGTCGGGGAGTTCTTTGACGGCTGGTAGAAGTGCGGTCCGCCCGATGAACGAGGAGCCTCACCCGCGACACCAGCAGCGATGAGATGCAGCGCGCCGCCACCGAGCTGGAAGAGGCGGCAGCAGCCGCCACAGGGCGGTTTGGATTCACCGTGGAGGCGGCAGAGGCAGCGAGGGGGCAAGCCTTGTCGGCGAGAGGAGCTTGCGGCGAGGAAGAACTTGTCGGCCTGAAGCTGAGTCGGCGAGCCCGCCGAGGGTGCCCTCCCACCTTGGACAGCTTGCATAAGCGGAGCCCCCAGCTCCACCAAGAAGGCGTCTCCGCAAGGCCGGAGACGTAGCGGGGCGGCAGGCGGGCCAACAGCCGCCGCGCCGCGCGACGCGCTCCACCGCGGCAAGCACTGTTGCCGCGGGAGCACCTCACGCCGCTGCGGCAACTGGAGCGGGGCCCTCCCGGGTCACCGCTTCTGCTCCCGCCAAGCGGCCAAGGGAACCCACTCCTCCGCCTCGTCGCACCGGAGGCGAGCCGGAATTTGATCTCTCCGCGCTCAGCTCCGACGAGGAAGAAGAAGAGTAAGATTCTTTGCTGTACTTGTAGTTCTTCAATTTGTTGCTTTGTCTTGTATCTGATTTGCTTCACTCTGAACCCATTCCTTTTGGGGCGCTGGCCCGAGGCGTCGAAGAGCCAAGGTCGGTGATTGTCATTGAGGACGAACCCACATGACAGCAGGAGGCGTGCCGAGACCACCTTGCGGACCCGGCAACCCTTCCTCAAAGCAGCCCCAGCGCAGCCCCCATCGTAAGTATATGGTTTACTTCCTGCTGTTAGGCGTGCATGGGTGCTCTTTCTTTGCTGATATCATTGTTGGTTTGTGTAGGAAGCGAGCAGCCTCACCAGAGTGCCCAAGCCGCCCCGAAATGCCATCTGCTTGACTACACCGCCAAGGGAGGATTCCTCGGCAAGGGCGTTCTCCGCAAGGGAGACTTCTCCGGCAAGGGACAGTTCTCCGGCAATGGATAGCGCCAATGACCCTCCGATGGTTGAGACCACGATTGCAGATCCTAGTACGTAATCCTCTTGCTTGAAAACTTCCCTTGGGTTCTTCTTCTGATTTTCTTTTGGATATTTGCTTGACTTTTCTTTCTTTTCGGTCGTCGGATCCATCTGCCCGCAGCCAATGGAGACCGAGGTCGCTGGCGAGGAGGGCCTTGCAGCAATCTTGACGACGCCGCCCGTCGCCAAGAAGAAACCGCGCTGATGATCCCCGCTGGCGGAGAGGCCGCCAAAGCTGCCGCCGCAGAAGCCGGGCGAGGGTCCGCGATCACACCGACGGCCCCGAGGCGCAGAAGCGCCAGCGCTACACCGACCGCCGATCCTTCCGCCCGCTGCTGCAGCGTCGAGTTCAAGAGCCCCACCGGCGCCTATTTGAAGGCAGCGATGGCGTCTTCATCAAGCTCCTCGGGCGTCGAGCTCGAGCGCCGATCGAAGGAGAAACTTTGATGAAGAGCTGCTCGCCTCCACTGGCTGACGCTGGTCGACCGCCGAAAGCAGCAGCAGCGGCGAGCTGAGGAGGAGCAGCTGCTGCGGAAGCAGTTGTCGCTCTACCGCGCCCGACAGGCCAAGCTGGAATCCCGAGAAGCGCTTGTCGCGAAGGCGGGAGCAGACATAGAGAAGCGCGCGGAGGAGCTCTGGGGCCTCAACCAGGAAGCTCTCCGATCCCTGGCAAAGGAGCGGGAGCAAATCACCGAGGAGCGTAAAGCCTTCCTCCTCGAGAAGGCTGAAGTTGAAGAGCAACAGCGGCTTGCTGCCGAGAAGCTGTCTGTGCAGGAAGGCGAGTTGGCGCAGCGAAAGGTTACCCTTGACAGCCACGAGGAGGATCTTGCCGCGCGTGAGCAAACATTCGGCGGGGCACTCAAGGAAGCAAAGGATGTTGCCGCAGCTTCCGAGGCCGCCAAGAAGGAGCTGGAGACGAAGGTGGCGCAGCTGGAGGCCAATCTCAAGGAGAGCGGCGAGGAGCTTGCTGCGCTCAAGCGTGAGCGCGAGAAGGACGCCTACACTCTTGGCGAGCTGCGGGGTCGTCTCGCCGAGAGGAGCAAGGAGCTTAAGCGCCGCCAAGGACTCCAACGCAGATCTTGAGTTGAAGCTGTCTACTTTGACTCGGGCGCTGGGCGGGCGCCGAGGGAGCGGGAGGTGGCCTTGGAGGAGAAGATCAAGGCCGACGAGGCGCTGCTGGCGAGTGCTGCTGCCGCCTAGAACACTTTTAGGGAGAATGTGGAGCACTGGACCGAGGGTCTCGTGGATGTTGCCGCAGCCATCGACAGGAGCTGGCGCACTGGGATGGAAGATCTCGGTATTCCTCCGATGAGCACCTCCAACCCAGCGCCAAGCTCAGCTTGTTCTTCAAGGCGTGGCGGCGGCCCTCCAGCGACTCTGGAAGAGATCCCAAAGCAGCTGGCCGACGAGTCGCGCCAGATCTGCGCGGGAGCTCTTCAAAAGGTGCTGATGAAGGTGGCCTTCCGCAATCCAGGCCTCAACCTCACCAACGTCCTCAAGACCTTGCCACCGGATGCTGATGTGGAAGCGCTCAAGACCCTTGTCGCACCCGTTGTGGACAAGGTGAGCATGATCAAGAGGGTTGAGGGCGATCGCGTGATTAGGCCGCCTGTTTTTCTTTTCTTGCAGCGCTGCTGGTCATGTTATGAGAACAATCTATTAGAGCTGCGGCAAGCTATCTTGTAATATAACTCTATTTCGGGTAGTGATTGCTATGTTATTTCCTTTAGTTGATTCCTTCCTTTTTATGTTTTTGCCCTACGCTTTTAGGGGACTTGTCGGCGCAGGCACCTTTGCCGCGAGCGCTGAGTGCGGGACGTCAGCAGCCTGCTAGCGGTGCCGCTACCTACAAGAAACCTTGTCGCAACTAGTCGCAGGTCACTTAAGTTGTTGAGCGGACTCGAAACAAAGTAAGGGCGCAACTAGCCACGAGTTGGTTCCTCTGCGCACAGGTTTTCCATACAAAGCACGGTCGTTCGAGGAAGATAACTTAAAAATTTTAAAACTGATTGCTCAAACTTTAGCAACTTAGCTTTTCTGCCGCTTGCTTCCCGTAAGGCGAAACTTCCTCGAGCGACGCTTGGTCCACACCATTATCTTCTCCTTTCCCCGGCAAACTTGTGGGCGAGGAACCTTCCTTTCTTTGAGAAAGAGAAAGAAGAGAAAATAAAGATATGGAGCCTTATGGCTCGTTATTGCTTACCGGGGGTAGGCGCTGCACAAAGTGTCAGATAACGCATGCAAAAAGAAGTAGAAAGCATGAAATTGACAAGATGTGCGGAGCACATGAGTTTTACTTATGCACGGGGTCTGCGCCCGACTTTGTACAAAGGATTACATGCAACATCGGCAAGACTTGTACAAAAGGTGGTTGCCGGAACAGGTTCCGGCAACCTCGCCCTACGGGTAAAACTTACGAAGATGCTCAATGTTCCAGGAGTTGCTCATCGAATGCCATCTTCGGTCTCAAAGCGGACAGCGCCAGCCTAGTGACTCGCTTCACCCGTAAGGGCCTTCCCACTTCAAGCGCCAACTTGTTGGAATTCTTGGCGGACTGAACGCCAAAAGAACAAGGTCGCCTTCCTCGAGAATTCGGCATTAACTTTATGGCTATGGTAGCGGCGCAAAGCTTGCTGGTATCGAGCAGCTCGTGACAATGCGGCTCAAGACGGTCCTCCTCAAGGAGCAAGCAGGTCATCTTGTCGCAACTGCTCTTGCTCAAGCTCATCATAAGCGAGCACTCGAGGTGACCCGATACGAGTTTCGTGGGAGAACTACCTCTGCTCCATAGACTAGAGCGAAGGTGTCGGCGGTGGCTCGATTTGGCGTCGTCCCGATCGACCAAAGAACCACCAAGCAGCTCCTCAATCCAGCTTCTTTCCGCACTTGTGTAGCCCGTCGAAAGTCCTGGTCTTGAGCCCGCGCAGCACTTCAGCATTCGCCCTCTCCGATTGATCGTTACTTCTCGGATGATCAACAGAAGAGAAGCAGATCTTGGTGCCAAGATCTTGGACGTACTGCGTGAAGGTGCGGCTCATGAATTGCGTGCCGTTGTCGGTGATGATCCTGTTAGGGATCCCGAAACGGCAAACAATCGACCAAGAACTTGATCTGATCATCGTCTGTCACCTTCCTCACCGCTTCCACTTCCGGCCACTTTGTGAACTTGTCGATGGCAACGCATAAGTACTCAAAGCCCCGACAACTTCGGGGAAAGGGGCCGAGGATGTCGAGCCCCAGACCAAAATGGCCAGGATAAAGGGATCGTCTGGAGAGCTTGAGCTGGCTGGTGTATCTGCTTGGAATGGAACCGCACGCTTCACACTTGGTTACTTGTGCGCTTGCATCCGGAGGGCTGTCGGCCAAAAGAAACCTTACCGAATGCTTTGCGGCAAGTGCTCTTGCGCCAATATGGTGACCACATATGCCTCCATGTATCTCTCGCAACAAGCTTTTGTCCGCCTTCCCGTGAATACACTTCAATTTCACACCGTTGAGTCTTCTTCTGTACAGTGTGTTGTCGACAAACTGGTACATACTTGACTGCCGGGCTACTCTTTCCGCTTCTTCTTGCTCTTCGGGAAGTTCTCCTGTCTGAAGGAAACGGACAATCGGCTGTGCCCATGCTGGAGCTTGCGGCTCGACAACAAGGACTAAAGGCACATCTGCTGCTGCGGAAACATCCGCTTCTACGGCGAGAACCTGCGGCTCAGCCGGAGCTTGACGTTCCCCGGCAAGCTTGCCGGAGCAAAACTTGTCGGGGCGCTCGCTTCAACGAACAAACCCTAGGGCTTGCCGGAGCAGATCGCTCCTCAAGACCCTTGGTGTTGATCTTGGGACCTTCTTGCGCGCTTCGGGAGCTCTGCTGGAAAATAGTCACCGAAATCAACTTCCTCTTCTTGTTCTGTCCAGTTGATGGCGTTACAGACGGTTGAGTCAGTTTGAGCACAAAGATCCCTGGTTCCATAGGTAACTTAAGTGCGGCGCACTTCGACAGGCCATCAGCAATGTCGTTCTGAGCTCTTGGAATACATTCCATTTGTAGGCCGTCAAAGTGCTCCTCTAGCTTTCTTACTTCATCAACATAAGCTTCCATCAACGGACTCTGATAATTCTTGTTTACTTGGCGGACGACAAGCTGTGAGTCACCCCTGACAATAAGCTTCTTGATCCCAAGGTCTGCTGCGATCTCGAGACCGCAAGCAAACCTTCATACTCTGCGCAGTATTGTTCGTTGCTTGCTCCTTGGGAAAATGCATCCGGACCACGTGCTTGAGGTGCTCTCCGTGGGTGCAATGAGTAGCACGCCCGACCGGGCGCCTTTGCAGCGAGAAGGCACCATCAAAGTACATCAGCCACTCTTTGCTTGCTTCCTTGACGGGATGCTCGCTTCGGAATTTCTTCGCTTGTGTTGGCGCCCATTCTGCTATGAACTCCGCCAATGCTCTGCTTTGGATAGTCGAAGTGCTCTCAAACTTGAGGCCAAAGCTTGACAGTTCCAGTGCCCACTCGACAATCCTGCCTGTTGCTTCTGGATTTTGCAGTATCCTCTTCAGCGGAAAACGAGTGACGACTGTTATCTCATGTGCTCGGAAGTAATGGCGCAGCTTTCTCGAGGCCATGAGAAGGCCGAAAAGAAATTTCTGCATGCCAGAGTACCTTGACCTAGCCCCCTGCAGAAGGGAACTGACAAAGTAATTTGGGCACTGCACCATTCTTTTCTGTATCTTCTCACACGCTTGCGGAGACCCATCTTTGTCGGGACCAGAGCTTGCCGGTGAAGTCCCTTGCTTGTCGCTTGATGCATCTGCCGTGGTTGCTGGCTCATCATCCGCCTCTCTCTCCGCTACTAACGCAGCACTAACCACTTGATTGGTTGCCGCTATATATAGCAGCAACTTTTCTTGTGGCTTAGGTGCGACAAGTGTTGGAGTGGAGGACAGTATCTCTTTAAGTCCTGCAGCGCAGCCTCCGCTTCGAGTCCATTTCATTGGACCTGCCTTTTTCAATATTTTGAAAAATGGCGGGCGCTCAGCAGACCTAGAGATAAACCTCCGAGAGCAGCTACGCAACCGCAAGTCTTCATACATCCTTGACGCGCTTTGGTGCTTCAATCTGCTCAATGGCCTTGATCTTGTCGGGATTGGCTTCAATTCCCACGAGACATGAAGAACCCGAGAAGCTTGCGGAGGGACTCCAAACACAAACTTCTCGGGGTTGAGCTTGAGGTTGATCTTGCGCAGATTTGCAAAGGTTTCGCTCTAAATCTTGAATCGTAGTCGCCTTGTCCTTGCTCTTGACCACTATGTCATCCATGTAGGCTTCCACATTTCGTGCATTTGCGTCTCAAAAGCGCCATGGACTACCCTTGCAAATGTTGAACCAGCATTCTTTAAACCGAAAGGCATCCGTACGAAACAGTATGTGCCACATGGGGTGATGAATGCGGTCTTCTCCTCATCCTCTTCTGCCATGAAGATCTGATGGTATCCTGAGTATGCATCAAGAAATGAAAGCAAGTCACATCCGGCCGTGGAGTCAACAATCTGGTCGATACGCGGCAAGGGAAATGGGTCTTTGGGACAAGCTTTATTAACATCGGTAAAGTCGATACAAAGCCTCCATTTCCCGTTTGCCTTGCGCATGACTACAGGATTGGCCAACCACGTAGGATGGAGCACTCCTCTGACAAGGCCTGCTGCTTCCAATTTTTTGGTTTCTTCTGCGATAAATTCTTGGCGCCCACCGCACCTTCCCGACTTTCGCTTGACGGGCCGCGATGAGGACAGACGGCAAGATGGTGCTCGACATTTCACGGGAACACCGGGATGTCGACGGTTGCCATGCAAATACGCCGACGTTTCGCCCGCAGAAAGCAACGCAGCGCGCCTTCCTATTTAGGGCCGAGAGTGGCACGATGGTGAAGGTACCACCAAAGCCATCCTCCTTGGCGGACACCTTCTTGGTCTCTGGTGGAGCTGCCATTGTCTTCTTTCACTTGCCGGTGGAGCTCAAAGGTGCGCCCTCGACGGTAGCGCAGCACTCCGAAGAGGTGCGCTTGCCGGAGTGGGCATCAGAACTCTTGCCGGACTTGGTCTTCTTCTTCGCCCCGGGAGCTTCAACGGCAAGTGACTTGCGATCTGTTGCGGCTGCTGCTTCCCGGTAGATCTTGTCGGTGCAGATAAGAGCATCCTTCTTGTCGCCAGGGACAAAGATGACACTTATCGGGCCTGGCATCTTCAGCATGTTGTATGCATAGTGAGAGGCCGCCATGAATTTGGCGAGTGCTCGACGGCCAGGTATCCCATTGTAGGGCAAAGGAAAGTCAGCAACGTCAAAAGTGACCCTCTCAATTCTGAAGTTCAACTCGCTGCCAAATGTCACCGGCAACGTGATCTTTCCCTTCGGCTTGCTCCTTCCCGGGTTGATTCCTTGGAATGTGCCGGTCTCTTCGAGCTCGCCATCAGGGATCTAGAGTTTCTGGAGTACCGCTAAGGAGATCAGGTTCAAGCCGGCCCCACCGTTAACTAGCATCTTAGTGACCTTGAGGTTGCGGATAGTTGGTGAAACCAACATCGGCAAGCACCGACCGCAGCTTATGCGATCGGGTGGTCCTCAATATCAAAGATGATAGGCGGCTGGACCATTTCGAGGTTTGCGTGACTCGACGGATGGTTCTCGCCGCATTGACTTCCCGCATCCACTTCTTGAGCTGGTGGTGTGAAGTATGCGAGAAGCACCGCCGTCAACGCACAAGACCTCTCGTGGCTTTCTCGAACTCCTGCTCATCGGTCTCGGCCATCATCCATATCTTCATCGCCGCCGCTATCTTCATCCTTGTCGCGCCGCTGGAGGTCTGTCTCTTGCCGCTGCTTGGCCTTGCCACAAGGCCCTCCCCGCCGGGCGTTTGTCTGGCTCCTCCAAAGACCTTCCCGGCCTTCTCCTTGTCGCGTCGCTCAGATTCAGCCTTTTGTCGCTCGACAAGCTGCTCGACCTTCTTGCAGCTCTGAGGTCATGGCCCTTGGTGCGGTGGATCTTGCAAGATTGCTTGTTGGTGCCGCCCCGCTTGTCGGCGACCGCCACAACGGTAGTTGGTGCCCGCGGCAATGTCCTTGCCGGAGCTACTAGCTTTGGCTTTCTTGGCGCCACCTCCGCTGTCGGACTGCTCAACAACTAGCACATCTTTGCCTTTCTTCTTCCCGTTGTTCCGCCACGGTTTTTCTTTGCCGGGCAGCCTCCTCACTATCGATCCTCCCGCTTCAGATTCTCTCCGGAGTTTCCTCCTTCCTCAAAGACGTGCACACTTGTCGGCCAGGCATACAGCTCATCGACGTCTCTGATTTTGCACATCACCATCTCCTCCCGCATCCTACGGTTTCGCGACGTTCGATGGAACGCTACTGATTACAGCGCGGGGTGGACATCTGGATGTTGTGTCAGACGCTGAATCTCTGAATGTACTTGCGCAGGGGCTCTCCTTCCTTCTGGGCGAGCAGATGAAGGTCGCTCTCTTGGCCATGAGGCTTGTGGCCGCCTGTAAAGGCGCCAACAAACTGATGGCATAGATCTGTCCAGGAGGATATGGAGTTGTCCGGCAAGTGCATGAGCCAGGACCTGACATTGGGCTTGAGTACCAGCGGGAAGTAGTTGGCCAGGATCTTGTCGTCCCGCCCCCCGGCAGCTTGCACCGCGATGGTGTAGATGCTAAGGAACTCCGACGGGTGCGACTTGCCGTCATACTTCTCTGGTACATCTGGCTTGAAAGTCTTCGTGCTGGGCCACTGGACTTGCCGCAACTCACGAGTGAACGCAGGGCAACCTACCGCGTACGACAAGTCGCCTGGTTCCCCTGGTGCATGCATGTTGACAGAGGGCCCAGCGCGCTGGTCTAATTGATGCCGCTTCTCTTGGCGCCGGCGCGAGTTCGAGCGCCTTCTTCTGTCGTTCGTGAAGAACTTGGCGCTGATCGCGACGAGCTCGTGGATCCGATGACGCGGTGGAGTCGCTGCCGAGGTGGATCCGCGAGTCGGCGATCTTGGCCTTCGGGTGGAGAGTGCATGGTGGTTGCACCCCACCGGTTTCGCCGCCATCGGCTCGTGCCTTGCAGTCCTGCCGCGGCAGCGATGTACTCGGGTTGTCATGGAGTGTCGCCGCTGGCGCGAAGCGATGAGACTCTCGAATGGTGGCCTCCATTCATCGATCTTGTCTGCCGTTGAGGGTAATCCAGAGCAGCTTGAGCTCGCGCCAAAGCTTCTGCTGGAGTGGTGGGCGGCGCAGAACGGTGCGAGGAGCGGATATGCTCGGACTTCTAACTATGTTAGAAGGAGCAGATCCCGCCCAGCGACCGTGCCTCGCTTCGCCAAAGCATGTTGGCGTGCATGCTGGTCTTGAACACCTCGAGATCCACCAGCTCGATCTTGGTCCAACGTACGTATGGCATTGTGAGTACCATGACGTTGTCGGTCCCGCGCCTCCTGAGATGGCGCGGTGCATGTACGGACGCCGAGGTCTGCGCAGCCTTGTCCTTGACCTGGCAGCACCGTGGCCCTCGCCGATGCCCGTTCTTCCGCTGCGTCTACCCCACCACCCGCTTGCTCCGGTGGTGGTGGGATCGACGTGGGCGGATCAGCTGCCGCCGCTTTCTTCTTCGGTGGCATGTCGATGAAGAAGATGAAGATCTAGCTCGTGAACGCCGGATCAGGTTCACACAATCTCGACGCTTCTACCGGGCGCGCCAAAGATGTCGGGAAATCGATCCACGAACACCTATGGGACCGCCGGTGGACCGAGCCCTTTCGTTCGGGCGGGGCGGAGATCGCACGAAGAGCGGATCGAGGCGGCACACGAGCAGTTTACCCAGCTTCGAGCTCTCCGAGAGATAACACTCCTACCGCTGCATGTCCGAGTGTATTGAGTTCTTGCTCGGGCGCCGAATGCTACAGAGACACACTAGCTGCTAACGAGACCGAAAGGGTGTTTTGAACCCCTTCTACGCTGCGCATGGGCCTCCTTTTATATGCTCAAGGGTCTCCGGCTGTGGCAACGTAGACAAGGGTAAAGATGGAAAATGAGTTGCGGTTGGTACAACTACTTGTACAGTGCATCATACCTAACCCTGACGGCAGGGAACAAAGGCATTAAATGCCCGTCTACGTTGCCCAAACAGTGCAAAAAGGGGCCGTCAGGGATGCCACCGCCTGCCACGATGGCAATCTTGTCAGCGCCGCTTGCCACCGCGCACCGCTGGCTGCACAGCCTCTTGCCACGCGCGCCTGGAAAGGTCCTAGGGCGACACGTTGGTGGATGTGCTGGAGCGTGGGTATAGAGTGGTGGCCTGCCACGGCGAACGCCTTGCCGCGGTCGTCGTCTTGTCGCGTCCGGAAGCTTGTCGTTCACCGGGCCTCGCCGGGACGCGTGGCGCGTCGCGGCAAGTTCCTCGAGATGGCTTGGTTGGCCTTCCCGGCAAGCTCCTCTTGCCGGGCCTTGTCTCCTTGGCTTGAATACTTTGTTCTTGAATGGCTCCAAAAGAACCACGGAGGACCTTCCCGGCAAGCTCCTCTTGCCGGGGCCTTGGCGGTCACCGCGGCAAGCCTTGCCGCTGGTGTGCAGAATCCCGTGCACAAGTTCGGGATACTAGGGTACCCCTACTCTAGTACACCGACAGTCGGTCTGCCACACCGCTCTCCGAATGGAACGTGCGTCATATTGCATTTGCACACACATGTGGGACCGCAATTGAGAACCGACCATAGGCACACTTCCCAGCCCCGCAAGTCGGCTGAGTTAATAGAAGAGAGAGACCAGCGATAGTACTGGAGCAGTGTTGTACAAACGTCGGTGCCTGGATGATCCCTGCATGACATGGAAGATCGGTTCGTCCATCCATGTGACCAGACTCCAGCAGAAGACTAGATTAGCTATCGTCTATATATCATGCAGGCTGTGTTGTGCAGGGATGTAGTGCTGATGAGAAATCTAAAAAAAGGTTTCTTATCATCTCACAATATTAGGTGTCCTGTGCTTCGGATCACTGTGAGGGTTAAACAGGGACAACTAAGTTCCTCCAAGGCACTGGTCATTGGGGGCACATGCACGAAGAGTACTCGACTGTCATCTAGGTCAAGCCGGCTATGTTAATTAGGACATCTATTGATGGACCCCTTTTCTATGAGTTTATCTTTAATTTGAGCTTTGATCCTCGTCTAGTTTGTCCGTCGGGATTCATGTTGTCTCCTTGGGGTAGTAAGGTTATGGTTTCTTGTCATGTGGCATTTTTTCGTGTTATATGTTAATCCGGTGCTTCAGATCAAAATGACGACAACCGCGCCCGAGTGGCACGTGCATGAAGACTTCTCGACAGCTTGCCGTGTCAAACCGCGGATCTCGGTAGGGGGTCCCGAACTGCGCCTAGGCGGATGGTAACAGGAAACAAGGAACAAGATGTTTTTACCCAGGTTCGGGCCCTCTCGATGGAGGTAATACCCTACTCCTACTTGATTAATATTGATGATATGGGTAGTACAAGAGTAGATCTACCATGAGATAGGAGGCTAAACCCTAGAAGCTAGCCTATGGTATGATTGTTGTTTGTCCTACGGACTAAAACCCTCCTTTTTATATAGACATTGGATAGGGTTAGGGTTACACAGAGTCGGTTACAATGGTAGGAGATCTACATATCCGTATCGCCAAGCTTGCCTTCCACGCCAAGGAAAGTCCCAACCGGACATGGGACGAAGTCTTCAATCTTGTATCTTCATAGTCTAGGAGTCCGCCCAAAGATGATAGTTCGCTATCCGACACCCCTAGTCCAGACTCCTCAAGAGCTCCCGAGCCAGGCTTCAATGACAACGAGTCCGCACGCATATTGTCTTCGCATTGCAAGGCGGGTTCCTCCTCCGAATACTTCATAGAAGATTTTGAACACCAGGATAGTGTCCGCTCTACAAAACAAGTTCCACATACTAACGAGAGAGAATAACTTTTGCACAGATCTGCGACGATTCCGCGGCGTGACATCACACCACGGCCAGGCCTTTATATGAATCGCTTTTACTGCTCCACCTTAGCGCGCTTAGCGAGGCGGTTTCCTTGGCACGCCTTTATCAAAGCGTAGATCGCGCCTCTTATTTCGGATTCTCATCAACACGGACGTGGTAACCCAACCGCGTTCGCTGGCACACCCTCTATCGGCGAGTCCTAATCGACCACGGGAGGGCTCTTGGTATCCAACCTCTTTATAATGAGACCAAGGCCCTCTTCTTTTTCCACCCTCCATCGAAGTTCGCCTCGCTTCGAAGTTCTAACACCCAAAGCTTCAGATTTAGGCGCTTTGGACCTTCGACGATGTCCGCCCGACTAGCTCGGCCGATGGATGTCTTCTTCCGCCACGAAGAAGATGTGCTAAAGCTGCGAGATGCCGTATCTAACCGTGAGATTTCGTGATAGGCTGCCTGCCTGTGGCAGGTCATTCCTACTCCCTAGCCCGGCGAGAGCGTGGTGTTCGTGGTCTCACTTCCTTCGGGTTTAGGCTTCCGACGGATCCCTTTGTGCGGGGGCTCATGTTTTATTATGGGCTGGATTTCCATGACTTGAATCCGGAGTCCATCCTCCATATCTCGTCATTCATTGTCGTATGTGAAGCCTTCCTCCATATTACCCCTCACTTTGGATTGTGGCTCAAGACCTTCAAGGTGGAGCCGAAGATGATCGGGGGGCAACAAGCAGAGTGCGGAGGGGCGGTCATAAGCAAGTGTGCTGATGCTCCGTGGCCCGAGGGCTGTTTTCAAGAGGATCTTGGTTTGTGGCAACGGGAGTGGTTTTATATCACCGCTCCCAGGGGCACCAAATGGGTGGCTCTTCCCACCTTCCGCCAGTCCACCACAGCGATCAAGGCCATGGGTCAACAAGGGCTCGACTGGGGCCGCCCAAGGACGCCTCTATTGCAGGGCCGATTCAAGACCTCCAAGAAAGAGAGATCAATCTGGTCGCAATGGCGCAGGTTATGTTGATTCGGCGCCTTCGCCTCAAGAACGCCGCCCTCCGTCTGTGGGAATTCAATCCGGAGGTACCACGAGCTCTCCAACATTTTATGGGTACGACGCCCGTGGAGATGTATAAATTGTTCTTCGGATCATAAGAAAAGTGTCCGGACCTGACTGAGGACGCAGGACTAAGCTGCAATCGCCCAGATACTCAAGTAAGTAGTCCTGTATCCGGACAGGCTGTCCATTCATTTATCATAGACTTGCCCCTAAAAGGAGTTGTTTCTTGAACAGGAGTGGATAACGAAGGCAAAGTTGATAAGGTGTTCGGCTCCCCTCCCAGAGACCACGCTGGATCCCATGCTGACCAAGATGTTGAAGGCCGCGCCTTTTAAAGAAGGCGAAGGGGGGAGCAGGGAAGCAACTGCTTCCATGAAGGAGGCTTCCGAGGAAGGAGGGATCAAAAGTCCCACCCTCCAAGGAGAGAAGAGGACCGCTTCGGAAGATCCAGAGGTCAAGGCCTCAAAGAGGGGAAAGAAATCTTCGTCAGAGAGTCCGCCCGGGAAGTAACCCAGCTGCACTATTTCCCAAGGGTATCAGCCTCCAAATGAGCCGTAAGTAAAAAGAAGGGTCTTGTAAATAAGGAACATCCCTGCATTTATTTCTCAAGATAACCAAATTGTACCTTGTAGTTCGATCTCAGCCCCTCTCAGCAGAGCTCGCCTTCGGGGATCTTCTTCCGGATATGATGGAGAGCGAACGCCCCACCTGCCGCACCAATGCGCGAGGCGACGACCCCGAGGTGTCGCCGCGAGGGTTTCTGTCCGCGGGCCGGAAGGTCCAGCGCCAATCGGCGCGCGGCGGTCGGAGGAGCCAAGGATCTGCCGGGCGAAGCGGTTATCTCGTAAGATCACCGTGCGCTGATGGGTATGGTGATTGAAAGAATTGCATCCGCGAGAGCGGATTGCATGAAGCCGTCGGCTTATCGATGGGGTTCGAGGTACGCAAAAATGATGTACCTTCCGACAGCTTATGCATATAGAATGCGCCATGTATAGATAGTAGCCCCGAGACTCGGTATGTTGTCAAAATTGACAGCGCGTCGAGGATCATAATCTCAGTTATAGCATTGCGCCGCTTCCTAAATAGGTGGCGGGCGTCCGTGGCAGCCGAATCGATGAATTTGCCGAACTAAAGCGGCAACTTGACGAGGCGGATGCGACATCGCTACTGGTCAATAAACGGTTTGACGAGTCACAAGGTATGCGATTCTCATGACACCGGTAAGGGAGCTTGACGCCCATTCCTTACTACTTGTATGCTTTTGATGCGACGGTGCCATCGTTGTGGAGGAGCTGCGGCGGAACTCGCCCGAGCGAAAGAGCAAGCCAGAATAGTAATGCGCCGCTTTAAGGGCGGCCAAGAGCTAAAAGTCGAACGGGCTGCTCACTTGCGGTTAAAGAGGAAATGGCCGATATGGCCATAAAGTTGAAGAATGCTACCGAACGCTGCGAGGTTCTTGAAAAGAACGCCAAGTGGAGCAAGAGGACCTGAAAAAGGTCACCGCCGGGTTAAGGATGCTCGCCCGCAATGAGAGCTGCAAAGGAGGAGCTGCGCCAGTGTCGATGTTGCTGCTGAAAGCCTTTTTCGCTGCGGAGGAAGTTCACGGATCCGGTATGCTCGCTGGACAAGTTGTGGAGTTCGGAGGATGCTTATCTCGACTTAGCGGGCGAAGCATCGCGACGCTGATGGAGCACTTCCGAGGCCGTAGGGGCACGTAGGGAAGGGCTATATTGGTCGCAATTCCATAGTCCGGAGTGTCCTCTTCCGCTGACCGATCGGTTGGCCGAATGGGCCGAGCTGAATCGATTATCCGGACTTGCCATGAAGCATGTCATGACTCATTTGTGGCCAGCGGACCTCACCAAGAGCTATTTTGGCTTAGTGCAGCAGTTCCTTGGTGCGGTATCGCAGACGACGCAATGAAGCGGTCGGCGGTATAGAGGGAGCGCGGATGGCTCTTGCCCGTGTCAAGACATACTGGGCAGAGATGAAGGCCACCGATGTTGCATCCCAAGATTCGGACAAGTTTAGTACCGCCGAGCACTATTTTGAGGAAGTCTCCAAGGCGCTGCTTAATAGGGACGCAGGTTCAAGGATATTATGTTTAAATGACATGTATGATTTGTGAAAACAATGTTTTAATATAATATAAGAGCTTTTTATACTTGTGCGCTCAAGTATTAAAACGCCTCATGTGCGGCCGCTGATGTATATGTATATAACCTCGAAGATGGCAGTCTTGCTTTCAGCCCCCACGCACATAGTGCGGGGTGTTTGCAAAAAGGCGATTTTCACACTTAATCCAACGCCTTGGTCCTGTGAAGGAGGTGATAGCGAGAAAACTAGGCAACCGGACTATAATGCTTTATCACTTTCACTTAGCCATAGGAGCTCGATGGTTGGGCTACTATATAGCCCCTAGGGGCACCGCGCTCTCCGAATTGGGCGCCAGATGTGCCTGACCGAAAACGCCCTTCGTCAATGCGGGGAATTCTAAACATTCCGCTGGTCATCGAGTGGTTGACCAGTCTCACGCTATATCATGACAGTCAGTTTTAGCTTTCCATCGAGGTGCTCAACCCAGCTCAACTGGGCACAATCGCAGAGGTTCTCCCAAGTGCTACCTTAGCCGATATAACGGAACGTAAGGTACCAAAACATGGGAGCCGGGCAAACCCAACATTTGACCAAAGACATGATTCGAGCTGATGCATATAAGGCCTAACTCGAGACGCCAAACACTCCCTAAGGTATTCGGTCTTTATGAAAACGGGCAGAATAATGCCCTAAGCCCCCGTGTCCGTGCACGCAAAAAATTCTGGTGCGGCCGATGCCAAAACGCCAGCCTCCTCCTCGGTTATAGTAAGAAAACGGGGATGTGTATCAACAAGAGACAAGAAAAGGTTTATGCACGGTCTTAATCTGAAAAGAATCTTGCGACGGGTCCTCGCTGCACGCCCGCTACCAGGTTCCGCGCAGCCGTATCCTCGGACGGTGTAGCACGGTGTTCATCTCGTAAAAGAGAAGAACTTAGTTGAAAAGAAAAATATCGTGTAGAAATGTACTTTATATTAAATAAACAGAGTATGGTTTGGAAGGTGAATAAAATTGAGCTTTATTGTCTCTTGTTGTACGTATGCAGCCCTTGTATGGGGGTATGTCATTATAGGCGCCGGACTCGCCTAGCCGTGTCCGGGTTTGAATGACCTATTCAGTGCTTTGATTAGCGGAGCCGGATTGGTGTGGGCTGTCAAAGCAGTCTCACGCTCTTCCGTGCTCGAGTAACACTTAATACACCCTTTTAATGAGATGATGTCGCGTGGACCGGCATTTTAAGTGTAAGAGATGCATAATGCGGTATTATGCTAAAGCGGCGAAAGCTTCACGCCCAAAGAGTGCTTGATAGCTACTTTCAATGGGGCGATGTGGAAGGTTAACTTTTCGCGCGGAAGTTGTGTGAGCCGAACACAACTTCTAGCAAGAGAGAGCTCGCATAATGGGCATACAGGCCTGGCATTACCCCTTTGAAGGAGGTGTTGCTATGGCTAATTTTGGTTGGGTCTATCCCCATCCTGCGAATTGTGTCCCGATATGTCGTTTATGTCATCGCCGCCATCCATGAGGACTTGTGTAAATTGAACTCCCGATAATAGTATCCAATATCAAGGCAGTCCATCCTGCTCCGGATACTTTCTGAGTAGTCCCGATGGTCGAAGGTGATTGGTTTTGACATCCAAAGGTTGGTACTCCGCTAGGGTAGTATGTGCGCGCCGATCTTAATGGGCGCCGCTCTGTTTTTCCCTTTTATCACGTGAAAGTGAGTTTACTATTTTAACCTCTTGTGGGAAATTCTTTTGTTTTCCGTGCTCGCTTGTGGGTTCGCCATCATCCTCACTTGGTGTGTCGAGCCCCTTGTGTTCGGCGTTGAGTCTGCCGGATCGCTTGAAGACCCAACAGTCTGTGGGTATGGTTTGCGTGCCTCCGGAGTACTGTGGATTTGACATATCTTGTCCAAGATTTTGTTTAAGTTGATAGCTCATCGCTATTGGCCTTAAGGGCAGTTTTTATTGTTCTCGCCGTGAGCTTTTGAATCTGGCGTTGATCGCCAGCGCTTTTGGACCATTCCCTTAATCCGCGCTGGTCCTTGTTGCGCCGTGGTTTCCCATTTCCATCCCCGACCTCGAATGTACTTGGGTCGCCGGTGCTGCATCTTGCTAGCCAGCTATCCTCTCCCACGCAAAAGCGGGTCATGAGGCTTGTTAATGCGGCCATGGTTCTCGGCTTCTCCTGGCCGAGGTGTCTGGCGAGCTATTCGTCTCGGACGTTGTGTTTGAAAGCTGCTAAGGCTTCAAGCGTCCGGACAATGACTATTTGGTTCTTTTGGTGAGGAACCTGTTCCAGAATTTGCGGGCTGACTCTCCGGTTGTTGAGTTATATGACTTAAATCGCTCAGATCCGGAGGATGGACATAAGTCCCTTGAAAATTTGCCCAAAAGCATCCTCGAGGTCTTCCCAACTTCCAATGGTATTTTCAGGAGGCCTTTGAGCCAATGCCGGCTGGCCCTTTGAGTTTGAGGGGTAAGTATTTTATGGCGTGAGATCATCTCCTCTAGCCATGTGTATGTGGAGGATGTAATCCTCAATCCGCACTCTGTGGTATGTTGTTCCGTCAGATGCCTCTATGTTTACGGGTTTGAATCCGCCGAATTCGTGATCCAAAGACCTCATCGGTGAAACATAGGGTGCGGCACCCCTATATTTGGGTGTGCCGTGATGTTCGGATATTTGGCGTGTTGCATTGCTTTGAAGAGTTTGTTTCGCCCATAGATGGAACTAACCGGCCATCCTTTTGATGTGAACTTGCGCGGATCGCAGATCGGCTTGTGTGCGCGCCTTTGCCGCTTCTTTTTTTTGTGGGTCGCCCATCCGACCGGTGGCCTTCTTACTTTTTTATTGTGGGGTTTCTATGGCCTCCTCATCAAATTCGGGCAGTAGTTTTCTTTGGTAGTTTTTGTTCGGCGATCGCCAGATTTGTTCATGGGTGTTGAATACTTTGCTCCATCTGATTCTCGAGTGCATCTTTCGCTGTTTTGAGCTTCCGCTTCTGCTTTTTTAGGCTACGCGCTGTGGCAACGAGCCTTTTGTGGAGGTTATTCTGCTGCAACAATTTGTCAGGCATGAGATCGTCCGGACTGTTATCTTCGCCGGGGACGGGTTGTTTATCCAAGTTGTCCTGTTCGGACGGTTGCTCGATAGCATGTTCGTCAGCCCACCGTTCGCCTCGCTTCTATGGTTGGGTCTTTGTTGAGGCGGACTTGGTGCGGCGCTACGCTGCCGCTTTGACTGCCGAGGGATTTATCCTTCATAGCGCCCCGTTGTTCCTCGTCGTCACTTCCTTTAGGTGTATCCACCATGTATACATCATGGGATGAGGTGGTTGTCCAGATCCTATAGGTGCTGGTTCATGGTTGTCTCCTACATCATCGCCCATACCGCCAATGTCTTCGAGTCGAAATCGAGCACGCCGTAAGCTGGCAAAGGGCTACAAAGTGGGTGGTGGTGGGCGTTGAATTTCTTCGTCCGTCCGCATCCCAACCTTACCGACCGTAGTCCGCCAGGCTCTCCGATAAAGAGAGAGACTTTAGTGAATTCAGGATGCCGCCAAAGGGCGAAGTGCCGAAAGATGTCCGCGGCAAGGAACTCCATGATCGGGCGCCCAATCGGATTCGATTGGCAGAGCGTGGAGGGTTCAAGTCCGAGAGGAGTCCGCCACCTTGGAGTCACAGCTTCGCAGCGACAGTGATGGAGTTCGCTCAATCGCCGCTGAGATCGTAGCTCCCGAGGCGGTGTCCAACCACTCGCCCTCGATCGGGGAGTCGGCCCGAGCTAAGGGTCGGAGCGACGCCGGTGCGCCTCCAGACACTGCTCGGCGGCAGTAGCTAGATCGCGCCCATCGAGACAAGGCGGGCGCGACTTGGTTGTGGCTCAATCCGTCAAGATCAAGTCTCCGCGGATGTCGGCCATATAGTTCAAGCTTCCAAATCTAACCTGATGGCCAGGGGCGTAACTTTCGATCTGCTCCAGATGGCCAAGTGAATTGGTCCGCAGTGCCAAGCCGCCAAATATGAAGATCTGTCCGGGGAGAAAAGTCTCACCCTGGACCACGTCGTTGTTGATGATCGAAGGAGCCATCGGGCCTATAGGTGACGACAGAGAGGAACTCTCAATGAAAGCACCAATGTCGGTGTCAAAACCGGCGGATCTTGGGTAGGGGGTCCCGAATCAGGCGCCTAGGCGGATGGTAACAGGAGACAAGGGACACGATGTTTTTACCAGGTTCGCCCTCTCGATGGAGGTAATACCCTACTCCCGCTTGATTAATATTGATGATATGGGTAGTACAAGAGTAGATCTACCACGAGATCAAGGAGGCTAAACCCTAGAAGCTAGCCTATGGTATGATTGTTGTTCGCCCTATGGACTAAAACCTCCGTTTATATAGACACCGGATAGGGTTAGGGTTACACAGAGTCGGTTACAATGGTAGGAGATCTACGTATCCTTATCGCCAAGCTTGCCTTCCACGCCAAGGAAAGTCCCATCCGGACACGGGACGAAGTCTTCAATCTTGTATCTTCATAGTCTAGGAGTCCGGCCAAAGATGATAGTTCGACTATCCGGACACCCCCTAGTCCAGGACTCCCTCAACAGTCATTGACAAGGTCAAGCCGGCTCCGATGGATAAAATAAAACTACTCCACTATATAGGTATGAGCCTCCGTGCTTGCTTTCTAGTGATGTTGTCTTCACACTGTCTCGTCCTCTCCAGATCTAAACACAACAGCGGTGGCCACACTCTCTCTCTGCTTACCGCTGGTCACAGATCCAGCCAGATCCTCTCCGCTGGGGAAGGTGAGAAGGTGCAATGTTGACGCGGTTGTCCTCGGCGACGGCTCTTACCCACTGTTGGCGGGTCCCGATCAGCGTGCTTTGTCGTTCTCTCCCACGCAGCGCCAGCTAGGGAGGGCCTCCGACCCCTTCTTCCTCGCTGTCGTAGTGTGGGCAGATCTGGCCTCTCGCCGCTCACCTAGCGACATCCCGGTGACCCTCGGGTATAACTTCCTTCTTAACCGTCCTTGCTCTACTTCCCCAGCTCCCATCCTCGCTGCATTTGTATCTTTTACTATTTCTTAGCCCCTCCGTATATAGGATCGATCGACTGTTCGAAAGCCACCTAATTTTTTATTGTTAAGAGGTGAAACTAGTTCATGTAGTCGAATCTAGTACTACTTGGTTCAAACAGGGAAGATAAGGGGTGGGGGTGGGGGAGGATTTGTTACCTAAATCTAGGACTTGGGCAAAATAGGAAATAATGGGGGCGAAAAGTAGCAGAGACTGGCTATCCAACTGGTCTCTTTGTCTAATATGGAAATAAAGGGAAACACAGTACAAACTGAATATAAACCGATCTATTGGTTGAAAAAGGAAAGAAAGTGGGGACTGGGGGACAAGTCAACAGAGTATGTCCAGCACTAGATTGGCTAGCCTCACACAATATAAGGTGGCTATACCAAACAAAAATGGGACCAACCTAGATATTCTGTTCTAATGTTTGTTGCCCCGAGCCCCTCTTATGTAATGCCACTGGTAAAATGTAGCAGTCACACTATTAAAAGTAAGGACACATTAAACCAATGTTGATTTCAATGTAATGCCTCAAGTAATACGAATCAATGGCACTGTTTTTCATGCCCTGCTAAATTTGCCATTAAGATAAGTTGTTTCTTTTTGTTAGAAATGCAACTGTCCTGGATCGCCTACTCTCCCGTGCCCAAATACTAACTCTTTAGCAGCTGTTAATGTAATGTTGCTGGTAAAATGAAGCAATGGCACCATTAAAGTAATGTCGTGTTTAACAGTTGTCATAGTTAATCCTAATGCCCACACTAATATCTAGCAATGCTGATGCTTTAGAAATTGCTATTGTCCTTGTAGGATTGCCATTCAGATAATGAACATGCTTCTTTTCATTTGATGTATGTTTCATCACTTGTTAGTCACCCTGCTTTCCACATTTTTGTGCAAACGGAGATATACATTTCACGCTTGATCTTAGTTGAACTGCACAAATGATATCCAAATTATAGTTGAACATTCCACGAGATTGACGACCAAACTTGATATTGCTCAATTTTATTGCAACTAATGAAGAAGCTGCTAGCTCATGGTACATTGCTTCATTTTAGGTGAACTATACAAAAAGGTCCCATGAATTGAATCATCTATGTTGGTGACTGGTGCCATCCCTTCTATGATGGCGTTGACTGCAGATATGGTTCCCATCACGAGGTATGTTCATTTTTTGTCCGACCATTTGCCAAAGATCATGCATGTTGAGTCTTGTAACATCCCAAAATTCTAAATTTTGGAATGTTATAAACAAATAGATAGCTTTAATTGATTGTTTGATTGATTGACTGAAAGTGAGTGAATTTGAAACTTTTGAAAGTTAAATGAGAGGGAATAAAAGGACTTTCCCAAACTTACATTTTTGCTTTTATGATCTTCGGGAATTCAAATTCTTTTCATCACAAAACCCTGGAGAGAAGATGACATGACTTCTTCCATTTAATTAAATGAAAGGGTATTTGAAAATAATTGAATTTCATTTGGAAATATTTCGATTCATAAACTTCATGCAACTCAATGATTTTCATGAGAGAAGATAAAATGACTTCTTCAAATTATATGAAATATGAGTTGGGAGTTTCAAAGAATTAAATTCAAAGTTCTTTTGAATTTATTTTCAATTTGGAGTTATTTGACTTTTATTCAAATTATTTTTCTCCAAAATAAAATAAATGGAAAATAGGGTAACATGATTCCCTACATCGTAAAATTGAGAGAAATAAATTTGAATTCATTTTGGTATTTTTAAAATGATTTTTGTTGATTTTATTAGAGCCAAGCACTTTTGTTTTATTGGAATTTGTGTGTATTTTATTTGAAGCAAAATAATGTTCATGTTGTAGAAAATCTTTTTCTGAAAATTGTGATATATTATATGCCTATGTTGTATTTTTTATTTTATTGGTATTATTTTATTTTTAGTGTTTGCTTTAAAAAAACCTCGCCCCCCTTGATCGGGCTGCCCAGCCTCGCCAAAGTCGGCCCAGCTCCGCCTCCGCCATCGTCCCCGAAGGGACTCGCCGGAGACCGCAGCCGCCATGGTTGCCGCCCTCGCCATGACTCTCGCGCCGCCTCCCTTGCCCTCTCCCACGCCACCGAGGCCGCCTCCATAAAGGCGCCACCGACTTCTCTCCCCTCGCTCGCCGCCACGCCGCTTGCCGCCGCCAAGATTTTGCCGGAGCCGCCGAACTCCGCCTCCGCCCCATCGCTGAGGACTGCCGCCGACGCTGCTATCCTTTTCGCTTCGACGCCGCCTCCTCGTTTACTCCGCCGACGCCGATAACCGGAGTCGCTGCCTCGAAGTTTGCTGGAGCTGTTGCTACCGCTGCTCCGCCGCCGAGTTAACTGCAACCGATGCCAACCGTATAAAGCCGATACGGTTTTTTTTTAAGTTCGGTTTTTCTTAAACCCTAGAATAGATCTGTTTTTTTGGTTTTATTAAACAGCGAACGTCCACTGTTTAGATCCTATAAACGAACGTTCGCCTTTTAGACTTTTTTTTTCTATTAGTTTTTAGTCAGTGACTTCTTGGTAGATATTTTATTTACAGATTAGCCCCTGGTTTTCAAACGATCATAACTTTTTGCTCGTTAGTCGGAATTCAACGAAACCGATGCCCACCTCTTCGTTACGATCTCCTCTATCCAGTAATCCAACTCAAACATGTTTTTGAAAGTTTAATATTTGAATTAGATCAGATTTGAATTTGAACTTCGTTTGATCATAACTTGAGTTTCGTAACCCCTGTTTAGTTGATTCTTTTTGCAAATCGAAGCTCTTGACCTAAACTTTCTGATAAGGCCAAATACACATAGTTTTGGTACTGTTAGAAATTGTTTTATGCTGCAAGAGTTATTTGATTTGGTTTTGATGTTTTCCGAATTGTTCTCTTCATTCTTTCCGATCTTTTGAGTGATTGCTTATGTGTGGTTACTATTGCTTGCTTACGATAGATTGACCAGAGTGTGCGAGTAGAACTATCAAGAGTTTTGAGTGTGACTCATCTTCATCAACATTGCAGGCAAGTAACACTTTGATCATACCTCTTCTCATACCCAGTTTTTATGCATTAGAACTATCCCCAAACATTGCATGAGTAGGATTGATAACATGTGGGTATTGGGAAGTAGTTGTTGAGCTAGGAACCTATTGCCCTCTTACTATCAAACCCTGGGAGTTACTTCTACGCGTTGCTTATATTGCTATGCTATGCTCGTAGACGTGGTTTGGGTAGGAGTGAAATCCATGACAGATGTGAGATTGTTATTTAATGGCTCAACTTAAGGTGGCAACCTAAATACACATCCTGGTGGATTGCTAGGGCACCCCGGGATATACCAGTTGACTTGCCCTGACACCGGGATATACCAAGTTGTCCTAGGAGATCCCGGGGATATACCGTGTGATCATCCTACGGTCCTCCACCCAGGCTCAAAGGGATCATGAGATTATTCAAATAGAAACTTACGTGTGCAGCCACAAACCATTATGGGCTCTGGCATAGTTGATTAAGTTGTGCGAACTCTTACGGGTAGACTAGAAGATGTAGGGGAAAGTAGGTGTACCGGTCTACCCTATGTAAGGTGCTAGCGCTTCCGAAAGACTATGTCTCGGTCATCCGTTTCTCAAACATCATGTAGTGCGAGAAATCCAACGGAGGCGATCGAGTCTTGTGGGGAAAAGTGCGCAAACCTCTGCAAGAGTGTACAAACTAATCATGATTAGCCATGTCCCCGTTATGGACAATCTTGAGTATCTAGTTCTTGGATTATCCTGTTGATCTCATCATGTTACTTTAATTAATATTGTTGGGTTTAATGATGATACTTAATTGGGATTGAGAATGCTGTCAACCATTCTCAATGTTCAACAACCACCATGATAGTTAAATAAATTTATTCCTTTGCAGTAGGGAAAATTGGCTTTTCGCAAAAACTGTAACCATAGAGCTTTCCACCAGCCATATATGCATGTAGTATAGTTTATTCTTTCATTACTCTCTATGTGTTACATTGCCAAGATATTCCATGTGTGAATTGTTTTGGGCTGCAACATTTCTTGTTGCGCACTTTTCGCATTTACAGTAAGTGATACGTTAGGGTTATGATTTCTACACTCAACTTTGCCGTTGGTGTTGATGGGAATCCACAACCTTGTTGCTTCCGCTATATTTTGGATTAAGGTAATAGTTCTTACGTTACTTTATACATGTGATTTACCTCTGTTATAAATCCTCGAGTACCGTGTGTGTCAAAGATACCGATATGTGGATGACACTTAAGCACAGAGACTTGATCCATTCGGGTAGGGTCGCTACAAGATGGTATCAGAGCACATGTTGACTGTAGGACGTGACCCTAGAAACTGACAAGCCCATAGGAAAGATTTTTCTCTACAACTTCATTTTCAAAAAGATCTTTTACCTCTCTTCTCTTCTGAGCTTATTCAAATATTCCCTTTTAGTGAGACCATACCCCTTTTTCCCTTTTGACCACTCGAAGATTTGACCGATGAGACCACTCCAAGGAGACAAGGTATCGGACAACAAAGACCACCTTGGAATGAAAAGGATTATACCGAGCATTATAATGATGGAAACTACGACAGATAAAGACTCCGAAGACTAGGAGATTTTGAAGGCTCTGAAGAATTCCCTGATATTTATGACCTAGGAAGGTTACGCTTATGGAATTTGACAGAATATGGAAGTTATCAATACCCGAGATCAAGGTGTATTGGAGTAAGACCGGAACATGGAGAGTTAGAAACTCGAAGTTTTGTCAGGAAAACCCTAAGGCAGGAGATATCAACTATGGAATGATAGCTCATGGAAATGACAAGAGCAGAAACACGCTATCCATGATGTTATCGCCCGCTTATGCTATTGTCACCATGCTGAGTTAAGTATGCACACGCATGGAAGGATTGGATGGTAGAAGGTTGAAGGAGCATCTGAAAGCAAAGGATGCAATTTTAACATAGCTGGTGCATCACCAGGACCTGGAGTATTACATCTGGAAGTTTAGGATGTACCTGCAGAAGCATTATTTGATAAGGAAGTGTTTCGTGAAGAACTCAGGACCCAGAAGCTGAAAGTAGCCAAGCTAGAGGAGCAAAACATCGAGATATCGGAGATACGTCAGGAACTGAAGGACAGTAGGACCATGGTTCATGTCAAGGTTGATGACAACCAGAAGTTTGGAATGCAACTCCAGAAATATTAAAGGACGTCCCAAGAGTGTCACGCCCAAGATGCGACCCTATCCTAAAGGAACTCGAAGGTCCCACCAAGGATAGAAGCGCATCTTGAAGACGCTTTTGCAAGGTGGATATCATGACATCAACATTACATAATAGATGGGGATACATACAAGGCATACAAATGCCGCAAGAATACAACATCACAATACATAAGAGCACCATCCGACTACGGATGAACACAAATGTAAACTCAAACGACATCCACCTGCTAGCCCAGGCTGCCGACCGAACCTATCCCCGATCAAGAAGAAGCGTAAGAAGAACTCCAAAACAAGCAACACCGCCTCGGCCAAGATCATCGTGATAACCTGTACCGCAACTGTTGGTGTAGTAATCACGCACCACGAGGACTCAAAGAATCCCATTACCATGGGTATCAAGACTAGCAAAGCTTAATGGGTAAGGAAGGGGTAAAGTGGGGAGGTTGCAGCAGCGACTAAGCAGAGTATGGCGGCTAACTTACGCAAATGAGAGCGAGAAGAGAAGCAAAGCAAGCGGTCGTCAACTAGTAATGATCAAGAAGTGATCCTCAACTCCTACTTACGCCGACATAACCCGAAAACCGTGTTCTCCTCTCGATCAACCCCAAAAGAGACACTCACGGTTACGCATTACCTGCTGGTGTATTTTAGAAGAGTTTACTTCAAGTTTACTACAACCGGATATTAACAAATTCCCATCTGCCACATAACCGCGGCACGGCTCTCGAAAAGTTTCTACCCTGCAGGGTGTCCCAACTTAGCCCATGATAAGCTCTCGTGATCAACGAAGGATATTCTTCTCCCGGAAGACCCGATCAGTCTCGAATCCCGCTACAAGACATTTCGACAAAGAATAAAACAAGACCAGCAAGACCGCCTGATGCGCCGACAATCCCGATAGGAGCTGCACATATCTCGCTCGTGGCAACACCGATGAGACAAAGCTACGAGTAAAACCAAGCCTTGAGTTTCCCGTGGTGGCTCAAGCAGCGGCTTTCGGTTCGAACCAGCACTTAGAGAAGCACTGGCCCGGGGGGGGCTAAAATAAAGATGACCCTTGGGTTGGCCGACCCAAGGGAAGGGTATAGGTGGTGGTGAGGCAAATGGTAAAACCAAGGTTGGGCCTTGCTGGAGGAGTTTTATTCAAAGCGAACTGTCAAGGGGGTCCCATAAATCACCCAACCGCGTTAGGGACGCAAAATTCGGGAACATAACACCGATATGAAGGAAACTAGGGCGACAAGAGTGGAACAAAACACCAGGCATAAGGCCGAGCCTTCCATCCTTTACCAAGTATATAGATGCATTAATTAAATAAGAGATATTGTGATATCCCAACATAATCTTGTCCATCATGGAGCAATCTTCAACTTCACCTGCAACTAGCAACGCTATAAGAGGGGCTGAGCAAAGCGGTAACATAGCCAAGCAACGGTTTGCTAGGAAGGGTGTCAACGGTTAGAGGTTCATGGCAATTTGGGAGGCTTGAAGAACAAATGATAGGTAGCGTAGCAAAGCGATAGAGCGAAGCAACTAGCATAGCAATGATAGTAGTGAGATCCAGGGTAGCGGTCATCTTGCCTGAAATCCCGCTAGGAAGAAGAACGAGTCCATGAAGAAGATGAAGCCACGAAGACGAACCAAGCGTAGGCGAACGAATCCTCACGATCGCAACATTACCGGAACTGAGAAGCAACACCGGAAAGAAACAAACAACATGATAAATGCACAAGCATAAACATGGCATGATGCACAAACAAGTATGATGCATGTCCGGTTTAATGAGCATGGCATGGCAAAGTGCAACAAACAATACTACAAGTTAAGTGGACAAAACACCACATTGACATATTTAGTTCTCTCCTGTTTATGAACAAGACAATATTATATGTTGGTTAACATGGCAAGAGGTGAAGCATAATTAAACTAACTATTTAGGCAAGTTTAAATGAGGCCGGAACAACAAACAACAATTCTGGAAAATCCCCATGTGCATATTTTAGATTCGGTACTGTTCTGACCTAAAGCATATTTTAGAGTTGTTAAACATGCAAAGTAACGCTACGATGTTAAACTAGGCATTTTTTCACCCCATTTACATATAAAGTTTATTTAAAACCGAGCTACGGTTATTTAGTTATGAAATAAATCATTTTAACACGACATTTGAACAAATTTAAAGAAACAACATTTAAACATTTTAAACATGGATGAAAGTGGCATATTATGAAACTAGACAAATTTCTGAGCATTTTACATATCTAAAACATTTTAATCCGATGCACGGTTCATGAGTTATTATATGCATGAAGTTCAAGGGTTTTCTGCAAAACTGTAATACTCTGGCGAAAAGAGAAAATCGCCAGTCAAAAAAAACTCTACGGGGGCTAAAACTGAGGCGGACTGGGCCTCACCAGAGGGGCTGAGCCCACGTGATGGAGAGGAAGGCCGGCAGGGGGCGCTGGGCCGAAGCCAGGCTGGTCCGGAGGCGTGGCTGCGGTCCACGTAGGCGAAGGAAGGGCGCGGTCAACGCAGCGAGGCGGTCGTCGCTCGATGCGGCTTGGCTGCTGGTCGTCTCCTTCACCAGGAGACAGAACGAAGGCGCGGCGGCAGGGCAAAGCAGAGGCCGACGCGGGA
Organism: Aegilops longissima; assembly: GCA_021605205.1. Taxonomy (NCBI): domain Eukaryota; kingdom Viridiplantae; phylum Streptophyta; class Magnoliopsida; order Poales; family Poaceae; genus Aegilops; species Aegilops longissima. Next base: position 320,248,741 of record CM038677.1, read on the forward strand.
CTTGGCGAGGAACCCGGCGAGGCGGACGAGGCGCAGGGCGCCGGGCCGGCTCGAGTCGAGGGTGCGCCTCGGCCGCCGGCTGGACTTGGCGAGGCGGAGGTCGAGGCGGAGGCGCGGAGAGCAGAGGGGACTCGGCGAGGTCGCCTCCTCGAGCGGGCAGCAGGGGCGAGGTCGCAGGAAGGCCGACGGCATGGGACTCGTGAACGGCGGCGGGGAACTTGGCAGCAGCAGGTTCAGGAGGGGTCGCCGGGCTCTTGGTGGCATCGGGTCCAAATGCCTGTGTGCTCGCTAGACGGGGCGGCGCGAGGCTTCAAGGGCTCCTGGTGGTGCATCGAAGGAGGCGGGGAGGCAAAACCGAGGTCGACCCTTCCATACCCAACGGCGGCGAGGCACATCGAGGTTGACCATGGTAGCGATGTTCCTGCGGGTCTCCGTGGAGAAAACAAAGAGCAAGTGAGAGAGGGAACCAGATGGAACGGGAGAAGGAGAAGCAACGATGGGTGCGGGGTCCGGCCTGATGGAGGTGGTCGCCGACGGTGACGCGGGTGCAGCTCCGGCGAGGTTGCTGCAGGGCCGGAGGAGCTGAGGAGGCCGGTGCCTCGCGAGCTGCTCGGGGGTGAGGATGTGGGCGCTGGGAAATGCGGTTGGATGGATGGATCGATGGAACTCGGTGGGGATTGGCCAGCGTTGAAATCCAGGGAGACCAGGTGGATGCGGGATGGATCCCGAGAGAGTGGCGGCGGGGAGGAAATGATTGATGGGACGGCTAGTCTAGGGTTTGTCGGGTATATATACCGAGTGGATTTGGATAGGTCATTTGGGTCCCTCCGATCGTAATCGGACGGCCCGGAATAAATAGGTTAGGAAGTCCAATTAAGAAAACGGAGATGTTTTGTAGATGTTTGGGGATGATCCGAACCCAACGGTGATGACTGTCCGGGTCGGGTTCGGGGGAGTTTCAGACACGCGCGCGAGGGGTCTGAGAGAGGTCAACGAGGACAAGGGCCTGACAAAAGATAAACGGAGACAAAGAGAGAAACGACAACTACAAACGACTACGAGTTTTATGAAAACATGCGAATGCAATGTGGATGATGCCATGAGATGAGATGCAAGACATGAACAAAATGCAAAACAAAAGACAAAAACCCAATCACGAAGGAAATAACATATCACATCTCCGGAAAAGGCAAGAGTTGGAGTTACGAATATGGAAAGTTGCATCCGGGGCGTTACAACACTCCACCACTACGAGAGGATCTCGTCCCGAGATCTAGGATGGCACCGGAGGGAAAAGAAAGAGGAAGAGAAGAGGTAAAACTAAGTTGCTTCTTGACAAAAGAGTGAAACCATGAACCTTGAGAGGTTGAGCAATTTAAAAGAAAGAGTACAACAGAGATGAACGAGATTGCAAACAATCCTTAGAAAAGAGGAACAAGGAACATTACGAGAACTTGAAGGTTGCAAAGACATGAATCAAGAGTTTAATGGACAAGATAGAATTCGAAACCACTCTGGTTAAAGTTAGATAGAGAAGGAATAAGATTGATATAATTTGGGCAGCACTCCGACTGTAAATGGAAGGAATTGAACATGAACTTGACAAGATGAGAGGATAATTGATGAAATCAACAACACACTGCCTCCGGAATTGAAAGAATGGCACAAGGGGTAAGAAACATTTCAGACCACACTCCGGTTGAGAAGGGAGGCAAAACTTGATAAGATGAGAGAAATCGAATGAAAACACGACACTCCGGCTAAACGGATAAGCAAGGAAAATTACATGATCTTTACAAAACAAGATAATTGGTAGAAGAGAGCAACATCACAAAGCCTCCGGAAACAATGCATGGTAGTTAGATAGTTGGAATGAATAGAACGAAGAATGAAACCAACATCTCCTACCATAATTGAATTCTAAAGAGCATCCTTGCAAAGAAGAATCGAACGGAGTTGTTGGAAAATCAACAACGAGAAGCACAAGCTTGTGGTGGGCTTATGGAAAACATCTCGAGACTATGAGGTGACAACCGGCCACTAATGGAAACAGTTAATTGGATTGAGAACAGCAAGGAGATGAAAGCTCCTTTTAATGAGAGAAATAGGAGGAAACTTGGATTATCGATAGGCACCACAATTAGCAACATTCCTTAGGAAAGGCTTTAGGTGTAACCTAACCCAAGATAACTCCAAAGAAGAAAGCGATGGTTTTAAAATAAGTCATTCTTGAAAACTTGTGAATCATGAAACACGAAGGGAATTGTCAAGAATGGCATAACACCACCTCAAAGGATAAGGTAGAAAGAATTGCACTTTGGAATGCAAGATGAAGATTACTTGAACTCCTCAAAACAAAACATGTGTTGAGCACCATGTTTATTTTAGAGTATAGCTTGGCGGATCATAACTCCGAGAGAAATCTTGAAGAACAATTGAAGAACGAAAAGAATCCTTGACAAACTATCATGTAGAGCCTCCATGAAGAACTCTGGTAATAAAAGGATGATAAAAAGAAAGAGAAGTTGAAGACACAAGGTGAAGCCTTGCAATAATTTAGATGGAGCTTCGCGACAAGATAATGCGGAAAACTTGGAACTCCAGAAAGGAAAAGATGAAACACTAGAACCGAGAATTACTTCATCATGAACAATCTCCGGAAGAAAAGAATTGAATCACCTCGAGGAAATAAGAATAAGATTTATTGTATGCTTATCCTTCATCAAATTAAATTGATGACAAGCAATGGATTTGGCATACTACTTATTCCCGTAGAAAGGATTAAGAGAGATATAGCGCAAACTTGAGAAGGTATTGATGGAACCACCGGTGGAATTGAAAAGAACGAATGAATTGATATGATAATAAAGGAATATGAATGTTGAACAAACCACCGGTAGGATTTGGAAACCACGAATGAATTGATATAGTAACAAAGGAAGTGAAATCTTGAACGAACCACCATAAGAATTGAAATTGAAAGTAGCAAAGGCACAATTCACCAGGAAGAATTGGAAAATGAATGAAGATACTTGAGGGAATTTAGATACATGAGAACGAAGAGGCCATGAACTGATTAGAGGTTATTTGAACGATGCACCAGTAAGATTTAGAGAACGATAGCTACACGCTGAGAATGAAGAATTATGACATGATGGCCTTCGGAGGAAAGAAATGGAAACAACTCATGAAATGCTCCGGTTGGGTTTAAAGAATTCCCACAATCGAAAACAATTATGAGAGGATGGCGTCAAACTTGAACTACGCATCTTTGGAAGAACGGGTAAGGATTTAAGAGGAACTCTTCTTCGGTCTTCAGAATCCGAGAAATGACGAGGAGAAACAACACCAAAATTGCTGAGATACTCCGGGAGAATGAAAAAAAACGAAAAGGTTGAGCCAACAATGAAAAGAATTTGAACGAGATCTTGGAGAAGGCATGTGACTGATGGGATCCATTCTTACGTCACACTTAAAAGGAATTTGAGAATAACTCCCGGAGAATTAGAATAGTCAGGTAAGATCCTGGGAAAAGACCTGTGGGTTAGGGCCCACTAAAAAGAAACATCGTTGAAGGATTGCTTGAAATAGAGATTGCACCGGTAGAATTAAATGACTTGAATGAGATAATAATCTCCAAATAGCTTGAACGGATTAAGAATGGAAAACACGAATCTTATGAGATATCTTGAGCACTTCGGATAAGAATAGAGAGAGGTGAACAATTAAGAGGTGCACCGACATGGAAAAACATTTGAAACGAGGAAAGGGATATGATGAATATCGAAAGCTTGAAATTGGATCCGCCGGAGAAGAAACAACAATGAAGGATGATGAACTTGAAACTGTTGAGCATCTTCATGGGAAATCACCGGATAAGAACATTGAAAGAAAAGAATGAAGAGAGTTCCCACAAATAAAAGGATACATGATTAAGAAATCTGAGTCCTTGAAGAAAAAGGGGTGGGAGGGTGGGGAAAACAAAGACAACTTGGGATGGACGAAACAAACACCATTGAGAAAACTTAGAATTGATCTTGCGGATGTTGAAAATGATCGAATCCACTTGAAGAGAAGAACGCCAGTTGGAAAAGAATTAACATGACAATCTCGATGATCAAAAGGATTAGTATCCCCATAGGAATATGAGAACACCGTTTAGGAAGGTATGGATCAACACTCAACATCGAAGCAACTCGAATACCACAAATAAAACAAAACAAATGATTTGGCTTGCAGAATAAGCCAGAACAAATACATATGATAGAGATTTACCCAATCCCATATCATGCATTTGTCGGAAAGATATTCTAGGAGCTACTTGAATTCCCACCTATAAACTCCTGAAACTTTCTGGTTACGCAATCTGGTGTTGGGGATACAGGGGACACAAAATATATCACCCAAACTAACAATACCTAGATCCAAATTGTATCCATCCGTCAACACATAACCAAGAAAACTCCGGAAATCGTGTACCACAACCTTCGAAAAGCATCCGTTATACAAGCTATGGCAATACTCTCGAACTCCCCAAGATCGGGTGGCGCCGAGGTTATCTCACCAACAACTGCATAAAAGAGATTTTCGATGTCGGCAAAACTCGTATTCCGAATCGCAACGATAAAATTGTGACGACAACACCTCGGAGCTCAACTCCCCGGACACCGCCACAACCCCTAAATGTCAGGAGGCACCAAGAACAATGTTCTCGTCACAAGACTATCGGAACGATCCCAAGATACCCGCGTGATCCTAAAAAAAAATTCGTGAAAATTTGAGGAGAGGAAAGACAAAACATCTACGTCAGGAGGCCTCACCAGAGTGACGAAGGGACTGAGGAGTAAAAAGAATCCTACTCTCTGATATATATAATCCTAAGACTCAAAATAGTTTTCTTCTAGACTCAACAACGGCCAACAATCAAGGGGCTCCTATGGTCGGTCGAGGCTCTGATACCAACTTGTCACGCCCAAGATGCGACCCTATCCTAAAGGAACTCGAAGTTCCCACCAAGGATAGAAGCGCATCTTGAAGACGCTTTTGCAAGGTGGATATCATTACATCAACATTACATAATAGATGGGGATACATACAAGGCATACAAATGCCGCAAGAATACAACATCACAATACATAAGAGCACCATCCGACTACGGATGAACACAAACAGAAACTCAAGCGACATCCACCCTGCTAGCCCAGGCTGCCGACCTGGAACCTATCCCCTGATCGAAGAAGAAGCAGAAGAAGAACTCCAAAACAAGCAACACCGCCTCGCGTCAAGATCATCGCACAACCTGTACCGCAACTGTTGGTGTAGTAATCTGTCACCACGAGGACTCAGCAATCCCATTACCATGGGTATCAAGACTAGCAAAGCTTAATGGGTAAGGAAGGGGTAAAGTGGGAGGTTGCAGCAGCGACTAAGCAGTATGGCGGCTAACTTACGCAAATGAGAGCGAGAAGAGAAGCAAAGCAAGCGGTCGTCAACTAGTAATGATCAAGAAGTGATCCTGAACTCCTACTTACGCCGACATAACCCGAAACCGTGTTCTCCTCTCGATCAACCCCGAAAAGAGACACTCACGATTCACGCATACAGTTGGTGTATTTTAGAAGAGTTTACTTCAAGTTTACTACAACCGGATATTAACAAATTCCCATCTGCCACATAACCGCGGGCACGGCTCTCGAAAGTTTATACCCTGCAGGGGTGTCCCAACTTAGCCCATGATAAGCTCTCGTGATCAACGAAGGATATTCCTTCTCCCGGAAGACCCGATCAGTCTCGGAATCCCGCCACAAGACATTTCGACAAAGAATAAAACAAGACCAGCAAGACCGCCTGATCGCGCCGACAATCCCGATAGGAGCTGCACATATCTCGCTCTCGTGGCAACACCGGATGAGACAGGCTACTGAGTAAAACCAAGCCACGAAGTTTCCCGTGGTGGCAAGAAGCGGCTCGGTTCGAACCAAAGACTTAGAGAAGCACCGCCCGGGGGCTAAATAAAGATGACCCTTGGGTTGGCCGACCCAAGGGAAGGGTATAGGTGGTGGTGAGGCAAATGGTAAAACCAAGGTTGGGCCTTGCTGGAGGAGTTTTATTCAAAGCGAACTATCAAGGGGGTCCCATAAATCACCCCAACCGCGTTAGGGACGCAAAATCCGGGAACATAACACCGATATGACGGAAACTAGGGCGGCAAGAGTGGAACAAAACACCAGGCATAAGGCCGAGCCTTCCACCCTTTACCAAGTATATAGATGCATTAATTAAATAAGATATATTGTGATATCCCAACATAATCATGTCCATCATGGAGCAATCTTCAACTTCACCTGCAACTAGCAACGCTATAAGAGGGGCTGAGCAAAGCGGTAACATAGCCAAGCAACGGTTTGCTAGGAAGGGTGTCAACGGTTAGAGGTTCATGGCAATTTGGGAGGCTTGAAGAACAAATGATAGGTAGCGCAGCAAAGCGATAGAGCAAAGCAACTAGCATAGCAATGATAGTAGTGAGATCCAGGGTAGCGGTCATCTTGCCTGAAATCCCGCTAGGAAGAAGAACGAGTCCATAAAGAAGATGAAGCCACGAAGACGAACCAAGCGTAGGCGAACGAATCCTCACGATCGCAACATTACCGGAACCGAGAAGCAACACCGGAAAGAAACAAACAACATGATAAATGCACAAGCATAAACATGGCATGATGCACAAACAAGTATGATGCATGTCCGGTTTAATGAGCATGGCATGGCAAAGTGCAACAAACAATACTACAAGTTAAGTGGACAAAACACCACATTGACATATTTAGTTCTCTCCCGTTTATGAACAAGACAAGATTATATGTTGGTTAACATGGCAAGAGGTGAAGCATAATTAAACTAACTATTTAGGCAAGTTTAAATGAGGCCGGAACAACAAACAACAATTCCGGAAAATCCCCATGTGCATATTTTAGATTCGGTACCGTTCTGACCTAAAGCATATTTTAGAGTTGTTAAACATGCAAAGTAACGCTACGATGTTAAACTAGGCATTTTTCCACCCCATTTACATATAATGTTTATTTAAAACCGAGCTACGGTTATTTAGTTACGAAATAAATCATTTTAACACGGCATTTGAACAAATTTAAAGAAACAACATTTTAAACATTTTAAACATGGATGAAAGTGGCATATTATGAAACTAGACAAATTTCTGAGCATTTTACATATCTAAAACATTTTAATCCGATGCACGGTTCATGAGTTATTATATGCATGAAGTTCAAGGGTTTTTCTGCAAAATTGTAATACTCTGGCGAAAAGAGAAAATTGCCAGTCAAAAAAAACACTACGGGGGCCAAAACTGAGGCGGACTGGGCCTCACCAGAGGGGCTGAGCCCACGCGATGGAGAGGAAGGCCGGCAGGGGGCGCTGGGCCGAAGCCAGGCTGGTCGGGAGGCGTGGCTGCAGTCCACGTAGGCGAAGGAAGGGCGCGGTCAACGCAGCAAGGCGGTCGTCGCTCGATGCGGCTTGGCTGCTGGTCGTCTCCTTCACCAGGAGACAGAACGAAGGCGCAGCGGCAGGGCAAAGCAGAGGCCGACGCGGGACTTGGCGAGGAACCCGGCGAGGCGGACGAGGCGCAGGGCGCCGGTCGGCTAGGAGCTGAAGGTGCGGCCTCGGTCGTCGGCTGGACTTGGCGAGGCGGAGCTCGAGGCGGAGGCGCGGGAGAGCAGAGGGGACTCGATGTTGAGGTCGTCCTCCTCGAGCGGGCGTAGAGAGGCGATGTAGCAGGGAAGGCCGACGGCATGGGACTCGCGACGGCGGCGGGGAACTTGGCGGCAGCAGCAGGTCCAGGAGGGGTCGCCGGGGCTCTTGGTGGCATCGGTCCAAGGCGCTCGTGTGCTCGCTAGACGGGGCGGCGCGAGGCTTCAAGGGCTCCTGGTGGTGCATCGAAGGAGGCGGGGAGGCAAAACCGAGGTCGACCCTTCCATACCCGACGGCGGCGAGGCACGTCGAGGTTGACCATGGTAGCGATGTTCCCGCGGGTCTCTGTGGAGAAAACAAAGAGCAAGTGAGAGAGGGAACCAGATGGAACGGGAGAAGGAGAAGCAACGATGGGTGCGGGGTCCGGCCTGATGGAGGTGGTCGCCGACGGTGACGCGGGTGCAGCTCCGGCGAGGTTGCTGCAGGGCCGGAGGAGCTGAGGAGGCCGGTGCCTCGCGAGATGCTCGGGTGTGAGGATGTGGGCGCTGGGAGATGCGGTTGGATGGATGGATCGATGGAATTCGGTGGGGATTGGCCAGCGTTGAAATCCAGGGAGACCAGGTGGCTGCGGGATGGATCCCGAGAGAGTGGCGGCGGGGAGGAAATGATTGATGGGACGGCTAGTCTAGGGTTTGTCGGGTATATATACCGAGTGGATTTGGATAGGGTCATTTGGGTCCCTCCGATCGTAATCGGACTGTCGGCTTTCGGAGCCATGGCGGAGGTGGTGGGGGAGATCGACGGCGTTGGTGATGCTGGTGGCGATGGGGCGCGGAGCGCTGCTCTCTTTTCAGCCTTGGGAAGAAGGGGGGAGCAGCGGAGGTTTTTGAGATTGGAAGAAGCAACCGGCGAGATGGGCGAACTGCCCCTGTTTCCTCTGCTTATAAAGAGGGAGGGGGCGGACGTTCCGCCTTTCCTAATAAAGAAACCACCCATGATCTCTCCCACGATGCCGCATTCAACGCGTGCCGTTCGTGGAGGCCGTGGTGGGTCCGGAGTGAGTTACGGCGAACCGAGGCCGCGCGCGTGCGCGTTCCTGTTTTGGGCCCGCCCAACAGCGCTTCGGCACCGTGTGGCCCAGGCCGGGGCTCTGTCGGTGTACTAGAGTAGGGGTACCCTAGTATCCCGAACTTGTGCACGGACAGTTGCAGCACCCCGCGGCGAGGCTTGCCGGGTGACCGCTAAGGTCCTCCGCGGTTCCTTTGGAGCCATTCAAGAACAAAGTATTCAAGCCAAGGAGACAAGGCCCCGGCAAGAGGAGCTTGCCGGGAAGGCCAACCAAGGCATCTCAAGGAACTTGCCGCGACGCGCCACGCGTCCCGGCAAGGCCCGGCGAGCGACAAGCGTCCGGACGCGACAAGACAACGACTGCGGCAAGGCGCTTGCCGCGGTAAACTACCAATCTGACTGCGCTCCAAACATCCACCAATGTGTCGCCTCGACCTTCCAAGCGCCGTGGCAAGAGGTCAGGCGGCCAGCGGAGCACGGTGGCAAGCGACGCGACAAGATTGCCATCGTGGCAAGCGGTGGCGCCCGACGGTCCATGTTTGCACTGCTTGGGCGGCGAGACGGGCATTTAATGCCTTTGTCCCCGCCGTCGGTTAGGTATGATACACCGTGCAGTAGCTGTACCAACCACAATTCCTTTTCCATTTTTACCCTTGTCTACGCTGCCACCTGTCAAGACCCTTGAGCATATAAAAGGAGGCCCATGCGCAACGAGAGGGTGTTCAAACCGAAAACACCCACGCTTAGGTCTCGTTAGCAGCTAGTGCGCATCGTAGCACCCAGCGCCCCAAGCAAGAACTCAATACACTCGCACATGCAGTAGTAGGAGTGTTATCTCCGGAGAGCTCCGGCTGGGTAACCGCTCGTGTGCTTCCGATCCGCTTTTCAGGCGATCTCCGCCCCCACCGAACCGAAGGGGCTCGGTCACTGGCGCTGTCGCGCAAGTTCCTTGAGATGCCTTGGTGGCCTTCCCGGCAAGCTCCTCTTGCCGGGGCCTTGTCTCCTTGGCTTGAATACTTTGTTCTTGAATGGCTCCAAAGGAACTGCGGAGGACCTTGGCGGTCACCCGCAAGCCTCGCCATGGTGTGCAGAACTGCCCGGCACAAGTTCGGGATACTAGGGTACCCCTACTCTAGTACACCGACACGGACGGCCTTGAATAAATAGGTTAGGAAGTCCAATTAAGAAAACGGAGATGTTTTGTAGATGTTTGGGGATGATCCGAACCCAACGGTGATGACTGTCCGGGTCGGGTTCGGGAGTTTGACACGCCAGGGGTCTCGAGAGAGGTCAACGAGGACAAGGGCCTGACAAAAGATAAACGGAGACAAAGAGAGAAACGGCAACTACAAACGACTACGAGTTTTATGAAAACATGCGGATGCAATGCGGATGATGCCATGAGATGAGATGCAATACATGAACAAAATGCAAAACAAAAGACAAAAACCCAACCACGAAGGAAATAACATATCACATCTCCGGAAAAGGCAAGAGTTGGAGTTACGAATATGGAAAGTTGCATCCGGGGCGTTACAAAGAGACTTCGTGTCAATAGAGATGAGCTGGCAAAAAGGACTTCAGAAGGACAAGCACGATCAGAAGAAGCCATCGGAGACATGAACAAGACTTGAAGAGTTTGATGACTTTGAAGATTTATTGACCATTAGAAGACCAAACCCCTGTATATACTTGCGTTAGATGCGACGATTGTGAGCTGTCATTTGTTTGATGTTTTTTTGACAGCCACAATAAAACCTGTCTTTTCAAAACTTTTGTTTGTATTGTGTGCATCCCTCTCGATCTCTCTTATCCCACCCCAAACCCATGGACCCAATAGAGGATGAATGGAGATGAGCTCATATTTTCGGGACCGATGAGTCAATTGGAGATGGACCGATGGATTCAGAACATGGAGGATCACATGGAGAATAACCCTATAGCCGGAAAGGATATGGCCCAGCAAGCTCTTCCATTCTTTGAAAGAGGTGCTGCTACCTGGTAGAGGATGTACCAAACCATCAATGGATGGCAAGGAGTAACCACCTGGAAGGAATTTAAGTGGACCTTGTTAAGATCTCGTCTTGTGTCCCAGAAGTTGAGGCCTTATGGAAAGGATATGAAGAAACCTTGTGCATACAAGCTTTGTGGAGAAATAGGACACAACCATAAAGAAAACAAGGACGAATACCCTCATAATCGGAGGATTACCAAAGGAGTTAGCCGACAATCTCAGGGAACTTCGGTTGGAGATTGTTCCCAAAGGTTTTGTTGCAGCAATGGAAGTTCAGTCTACATTGTTGGGAAAGATTCGTGAAGCTCAGAAGTATGATAAAGAGATTGCTGAGATAAAAGATAGGATGAGTAAAGGAAAGGCCAAAAGGTTTTCGTAAGGATGAGCACGGCATCTTATGGTTCTAGGACCGTGTATATGTTCCCAATAATGCAGAGATCAGGAAGTTAATACTTCAGGAGGCTCATGACTCACCATACTCGATTCACCCTAGAAACACCAAGATGTATTTGTATTTGAAGGAGCGTTTCTGGTGGACTGGTATGAAGAAGGATATTACCGAGTATGTAGCCGTATGTAATGTATGTCAAAGAGTGAAGACAAAGCATCAGAAGCCAGTCGGATTAATACAGCCTATGCCGATACCCGAATGGAAGTAGGATAAGCTTGGCATGGATTTCATTACCTGATTTCCCAGAACCCGAACGTGACATGATTCTAACTGGTTAGTAGTTCACTCGCTTGACCAAACTGGATCACTTTATCCCAGTGAAAACCACCTATACAAGCGAGAAGTTGGCCAAGATATATTTGACCCAGATCGTATGTCTGCATGGAGTTCTGAGGACCATCGTATCAGATAGAGGAACACAGTTTACCTCAAAGTTTTGGAATCAGCTGCACCACACTTTGGGTACTAGGCTAGAGTTCAGTATAGCGTTTCATCCGCAAACAGATGGATGGACCGAGAGAGTCAATCAGATTATGGAGGACATGTTGAGAGCATGTGCGCTAGATTATGGATCTAGTAGGGATGATAATCTACCTTACGCGGAGTACTTATTCAACAACAGCTACCAAGTCAGTTTGAAGATGGCCCCTTTTTAAGCTTTGCATGGGAGAAGGAGCCAGACACCATTGATGTGGGATGAAGTTGGAGACCGTCAGTTGTTGGGACTAAATATGATCAAGGAGTCAAAAGAGAATGTTAAGTTGATTCGAGATAGATTGAAGGTAGCTCAGTACAGGCAGAATAGTTATGCATACTCAAAAATGCAAGGAGGTAGTCTATGAAATCGGAGACAGAGCATATCTTTGTGTGCCACCTCTGCGAGGAGTTAAACAATCTGGAGTTAAGGGAAAGTTAGCCCCGAGATTTGTAGGACCATACCGAGTTTTGAAGCGTATGGGAGAATTGGCTAACAAGTTGGAGTCACCCATAGGACTGTCAGGAGTTCATGATGTGCTTAACGATTCCCAGTTGAAGTAGTGCCATGTAGAGATGGCCAATATTTCCCTGTAAGGACGCTTGACCCTGGAAAGGATAATGATGTTCCACGAAGTGAGTATGGACTTCATAAGTATAAGTTTTATCACTAAGGTGGGATATTCCACGAGGATGAAGAGATGAATTACTATTGGATATAAAGGAGGTGTGATGTTGGAAATATGGATTAATGGAAATTCCATGATAAGTCTGAGTAATCATGTCCTAGTTTGGTGCAAATATAAGGAAGGAAGACAATACAATTGGATGGATTTTAAGTATGCTTGGAAGCTGGAGGTTGGAGGTTGGAATAACGATCAGCTGCCCCGAGGATGAGTTCAAGGTTTACAAGTGATGAGGTGGGCCATAACCCACAGGCTCCAGGACCTGCCAAGAAGCAAGCAGATTCTTGCTGAAGGAAAAACCCTGGAAGAGGGTATGCCTTTATCAACTGATGATTCTATAGGAGTTTACGCAAAACCTGAGAGTTGTTAAGGAACGATAGATGTTTTGTTTGGCTTGCAGAATCAATGGATTTATCCGAACTTGGTTCGTCGACAAGAGAAATTCTGCAATGCTTGTGAGGATGACTGGGAGTTAGAATGCGAGATTCGCTAAACCATGTACAAGGTAATGATTTGGCTGCGAGATGGATTGATCACCATACCGACTTACTCTTATTATTCGCTTTGCTATATGGGATGGTAAATCTGAGTGACTTACCTATAGTAGAGAGATGACGATCAAAACCTTGTTTAAACCTCAGAATGGTATAAGTATTTTTCCCTTGTACAAGGCAGTTGTTGCCAACCGTAGGTTATACGGTGAGGTTCAACCTAGACCCGTTTTCTGCAGGAGAAACCATAAATTGTTGACCACCATGAGATATCGATAGTTGTTTAGTATTCGCGCCAGACCCGTCAGCTAAGAGGACCCGGTTTCGGAATAACCTTACCAAGATGAAAGGACAAAAGGATTGAGGAAAAGGTTATGCCACTACCGGAAGAGCCCAGAGAAGGAATTATCCTTAAGATTTGAGAAGACCGACACTGTCAACAATAACGATGGAGTATATGAGTTTTGTTGGAACCATAACCATGTTTCTAAGGGTGGTAGCACCCCAGACCCCCTGTGATGATCGTTGGATTTTGAGAAGACCCCAAACCCTAACCTATTTCTTTCTAGCCTCTCCGAATCTCGAGGACGAGATTCATTTTAAGGGTGGTAGTTTGTAACATCCCAAAATTCTAAATTTTGGAATGTTATAAACAAATAGATAGCTTTAATTGATTGTTTGATTGATTGATTGAAAGTGAGTGAATTTGAAACTTTTGAAAGTTAAATGAGAGGGAATAAAAGGACTTTCCCAAACTTTCATTTTGCTTTTATGATCTTCGAATTCAAATTCTTTTCATCACAAAACCCGAGAGAAGATGACATGACTTCTTCCATTTAATTAAATGAAAGGGTATTTGAAAATAATTGAATTTCATTTGGAAATATTTCGATTCATAAACTTCATGCAACTCAATGATTTTCATGAGAGAAGATAAAATGACTTCTTCAAATTATATGAAATATGAGTTGGGAGTTTCAAAGAATTAGATTCAAAGTTCTTTTGAATTTATTTTCAATTTGGAGTTATTTGAATTTTAATCAAATTATTTTCTCCAAAAATAAAATACATGGAAAATAGGGTAACATGATTCCCTACATCAGAAAATTGGAGAGAAATAAATTTGAATTCATTTTGGTATTTTTAAAATGATTTTTGTTGGATTTTATTAGAGCAGAAGCACTCTTTGTTTTATTGGAATTTGTGTGTATTTTATTTGAAGCAAAAATAATGTTCATGTTGTAGAAAATCTTTTTCTGAAAATTGTGATATATTATATGCCTATGTTGTATTTTTATTTCATTGGTATTATTTTATTTTTAGTGTCTGTTTTCTAAAAAAACCTCGTCCCCCTCGACCGGGCCGCCCAGCCCGCCAAGTCATGCCCCAGCTCCGCCGCCGCCCATCGTCCCTGTCGGTGTCAAACCGCGGATCTCGGTAGGGGGTCCCGACTGTGCGTCTAGGCGGATGGTAACAGGAGACAAGGGACACGATGTTTTACCTGTGTTCGGCCCTCTTGATGGAGGTAAAACCCTATGTCCTGCTAGATTAATATTGATGATGTGTGTTACAAGAGTGGATCTACCACGAGATCAAAGAGGCTAAACCCTAGAAGCTAGCCTATGGTATGATTGTTGTTCGTCCCACGGACTAAAATCCTCCGTTTATATAGACACCGGATAGGGTTAGGGTTACAGAGTCGGTTACAACGGTAGGAGATCTACATATCCGACGCCAAGCTTGCCTTCCACGCCAAGGAAAGTCCCATTCGGACACGGGCGAAGTCTTCAATCTTCTATCTTCATAGTCTTGGAGTCCGCCGATGATGATAGTTCGCTATCCGGACACCCCTAGTCCGAACTCCTCAAGAGCCCCTCGAACCAGGCTTCAATGACGACGAGTCCGTGCGCATGTTGTCTTCGGCATTGCAAGGCGGGTTCTCCTTCAGTCTTCATGTTCCCGTCGAATAGTGTCCGGCTTCTTTATAAATGTTGCGCTCCTTGGCTTCTACGCCCAATAATGGCCTTCTTCCACGTGTTGTACGAATGCGAAAGGCTGGGATATTTTTACATTTTACCCCCTAGCCGTGCGAACAAGCCGCCTACAAGAGAGGGAGGATCTAGATCCAGCTCACACCATCCTCCATCCGCAAGTTCTCATCGAAGCGCCTCTGACAAAAATCCATTCCATCATGGATAGCCAATGCGGCTCCTCCTCTCGCGATCCCAGCCCTAAGCCAGGAGAATGGGGGAGATGCTCAGTTCCACACAGCAAGCTAGTGGTGCTTCAAACCGAGGGATATCTTCCCCCAGCTTTCATGGTTCCGGTTCGAGTCGGACTGGCCACCTACAAGGGTGGAAAGCAGGCGGAGAGCGTCCCCAACCCTTCCAAAGGGGAGCGGGTATGCTTTGTCCCCTATCTAATAAGGGGACTCGGATTTCCATACATCCGCTTTCTCCGGGGCTCCTAGAGTTCTACGGACTCCAACTTCACCACCTTACGCCCGCCTCCATTTTGCACATCGCGGGCTTCGTAGCTTTTTATGAGCTGTTCTTGGGCATCAAGCCCCATTTTGCCCTGTGGAAGAGATTGTTTTGTCTCGCACCCGCTCTCATGAGGGGTCGATATACCAAGTGGGTGGAGCGAAATATGGCGATCGCCGGACCGGATATCTATCCGCACCCGAAGAAGGCGTCCAAGACCGGCCTTCGAATGGTTCTATATGGAGGACGCCTCTGCGGATCCAGTCCGGATCGGCCTCCGGAGTTCAACAATGCTCCCTTGAGAAACGCTGAGTTGGCGCCCATGAGCCCTCAACAGAAGATGACAGAGCGCCCATTATCGATGGGCCGATTAGGTTATCGCCCATTCCGGATTGACCATGATTGGAGTCATGGCCACGCAGCATTATGCGAGGGTGCAGCCACTCCAATATAGGGGCCACCCTATGTGGGATTTCAACGGGAAGATGACGCCACCCGTCATGGCCGCAAAGGGTTAGGCTTGGCAGCCGATCCGCAAAGATCCTGTCCGCTTGTACAAGGGAGAGGAGGAGGACTTCCTCCGCAAGAATCCGCTGAATGGATTTTCTATGCATAACCCTCGGAGCTGGGTAAGCGGATGTTCATCTACCCGATCCATACCTTTTTAAAGTCAAGTATCTTACTCTGTGATTTCGACGCAGAGCTGCGCCGGACGGGAGGGCATACGAAGCCTAGCTCCACAGCCCGAGGATCCGGAACGATCCCTTGATCCGACCTCCGAAGAGGATCCAGACATAAAGGTGGAGCTGATTGACGGGGTGTTCCACCAACGTAGCATAGACAACGCCCTAGTCGCCATTACGGCTGACTAAACCGGTTTGTTCCCGGCTTCCCAGGTGACTGTGACCAAGGTCTTGACACCATCATTTGATCCGCGCTCAATTCTAACCATCCCATACTGACGGTGCATCGCAGAGGTGCCTTTAAGGTGGAAGCGAACCCAGCGCCGCCGGACAACAAGGGTCATCCGCCCAGCGGGAGAGGAAGAGGAGCGCGACGTGAATGTAAACGTCGCTGCAACCGTGCGAAGCACCGCTATTTTTAAGGGAAGGATCCCGAAAGGTATATTAATGCTCATAACTTTTCCGTAAAGAGCACTCGCGGACGGTGTCCGGAGAGGTTGTCAATCAAGCCTCCGCCGCCATGCTCCAACGCATGGTCCGGGAGGGGAGGTGAACACAAGGCGTAAACCGGACGCTCCTCCGACGGAGGATGCCGACAGGCTGTCCGCCACCTGGTCTGAGGTGGAGAGTGCCATGAATCACAGGCGTCGCCGGACAGTTCTTCGTGACGCGTGTTTCTCCCGGGAGGCGTTAAATGCCTTTAAAGCGGGGAACGCGCACCTCCGTGCCGCTCAAGATGGGTTAACCAGAGCCACGGAGCAGTATGTGAAAGACATACGGGTAAGTAATTTTAATAGTTATATATGCCAGTAGCCCCGAGACTTAAAATAGTTGAAATAACTGATTTAAGGATCAATTATTATGCAGGGTCTTGCGGAGAAGAATACCCAGCTGTCCCAGGAGCTCCAAGAGTGCAAGGCCCAACTTGAAGCCGCACTGGCCGCCACAGGGGGAGCCACAGAGACCCCCGCTGGTAAGACGTACTTTGAAAAGATAATTATTTAGCAAAGTGTGGCATGAATCTGACAATAATATTGCAGAGGGCGTCGGACTAGATCCGGACAAGCAACACCTATTGCGCCGCCTAAAAGCCAAGAGAGGGTGCTTATGAAGGTGAAGCAGAGAGAAACAAGCTCCAAGATGCCCACACCCAAAGAAGGAGAAGAGCTGAAAGGTGTTCGGGCCCAGCTGTCTGGCTCCGTGAAGGAGAATCAGCGGCTTCGTCGCGGCATTTATAGTAAGTGCTTGAACGAATTCCTTTGAAAAGAAGAATTCGGCGAGGAAGACGATTGATAGAAATATGTCTTTAGGTGTGCTCACAGGTCGCCCTGCGGAGGAAATGCCTGAGTCAACGGGTGACCAACTTCCCGAGCTAGTGCAATTGCTCGAACGTGTTCGGCAGCGATGAGTGGCGCTGCTCATGCTTTATGGCCATCTGTCTCCCTACCCGAGGGCCTTGGTGGGCTTGTTGAGAAGCTTCAGGGAGTACGGCGACGCCTCCGTTTGTGGAAGATATCGGCCTACCGTCAGGGCGCCAGGGAGGCCTGGGCCATGGTGAAGACACGTTACCCGAAGTCTGACCCAAACCACATGGCCGAGGTCGGACCTGCGGGGCCTGATGGGAAGGAGATCCCTGTGAGCTTGATGTACGGCCAAGTAGAACTGGCCGCGAATTATTCCCAACAGGACTGTAAATTAGACAGCCTGTTAGATGGGATTGAAGAGGAGTACAATCAGTCGGTTTGACGATGTAATTTGAAATGACATGTAAAATGCCTTCTAGCCGGATTGTAGATCGTTTGTCTTTGCGGACCGTTTCGCTTCAACCTCTGGACCCAACAGTCCGGAGTGTGTCCGAATACCCTTACGGTTATAAAAGAACCCGGGCATGCATGGAGACAAGGCGTCGGGGTCATAATTGCTTTATCAGACAAGTGCCCAACTAGTTATGTTATATTACATGGTTAATAAGAAACATCTTCCAGGGAGAATAGTTCTGTTAAGGGTTCCTTTCTCAGGAGGCATGCCCTAAAGTGCAATGCCGACTCGCGAAAATAGCGAAAAAAAGCATCCGGGGCAGATAAATAAGTAAGTAATAAATCATCTTTCAAGTCACCGACCGAATATTCTCTTAAGAATGCTAGCTTTTGGCTTCACCCAGTCTAAGGTACACATCCGGCTGACCCGGTAGTAACAATCGCAGAGGTGCTCCCTTTACCTCCTAGCCGAACAATCGGGAACGTAGGGGTAAGCACAGGAGCCAGGCAACCCAGCTTGGCCAAAACTTAAGTCATATCGATGCATATAATGGTGAATAAAAGGTACATGCGGAAGTATGACACATGTGTTGGGCATGAAGCCCGTATGAATAAGCTTCTGTTTAAAGAAGCCCCCAGGTATAATGAGTGCCAGGGGCACATCAAGTGTGTGCGAACAAAGCGCAAATCAGCCCATAAAAGGTGAAAAAAAGTGGGAAGAAGGAGGAGGAGGAGAGACAGTAAAAAACAAGGAGTGGACGGGGGAGTGGGACGAACCCGGAGTCCGGCGTTAGGCGTAGAATCTTCGGAGACGGGCTGCGTTCCATGGGTTCGGCTCGAGTCGGTTGTCCGATGCGTTACGTTGACGGTACACTCCGCCGGTCAGGACTTGGTCGATGATGAAGGGACCCTCCCACTTGGGCTTGAGTTTGTCCTTTTTCTTGTCCGGCAGGCGTAGAACAAGTTCGCCAACATTGTAGGTTTTGGCCCGTACTTCTCTGCTTTGATATCTTCGAGCCTGCTGCTGATAAAATGCGGAATGAGCCTTTGCCATGTCCCGCTCCTCCTCTAAGGCGTCCAGACTGTCCTGCCGATCTAGCTCGGCTTCTCTTTCTTCGTACATGCGCACACGAGGTGAGTCATGAATTATATCGCAGGGCAGGACTGCCTCTGCGCCAGATACCATGAAAAATGGTGTGAATCCGTAGTTCGGTTTGGCGTGGTCCGCAGCCCCAGTACGGAGTCGAGCTCCTCTACCCAAAGGCGTGTTAGATTCCTTGAGGGACCGCACTAGTCTAGGTTTGATGCCGCCATGATTAGACCATTTGCTCGCTCAACTTGCCCGTTAGTTTAGGGGTGATATACTGAACCGTAATAGAGCTTAATGCCCATGTTTTTGCACCAGAGTTTAACCTCGTCGGCCGTGAAGTTCGTGCCGTTGTCAGTGATGATGCTGTGGGGACACCAAACGTGTACTACCCCGATATGAAGTCTATCACCGTCCGGATTCTGCCGCTTTAACCGCTTGGCCTCAATCCATTAGGTGAATTTATCCACCATGACCAATAAGTATTTGTGCTTGTGGGTTCCCCCTTTAAGGGGTCCGACCATGTCGAGCCCCCAGACCGCAAACGGCCGTGTAATGGGTATAGTTTTGAGGGCGGTGGGTGGCATATGGCTCGATTAGCAAAGAGCTGGCAACCGACGATCGTTGGACTAAATCTGAGCATCTGCCGGGCTGTCGGCCAATAAAATCCTGTCGGAAGGCCTTGCCTACAAGGGCCCGGCTGCAGCAGGGTGCCCGCGAGTCCGGCGTGAATTTCAGCCAGAGATTTCGCCCTTCCTCTTGGAGATACACCTTTGAAGGACTCGGTTGTGCTTTTCTTATAAAGCTCTCCCTCATGGACCTTGTAGGCTTTAGATCGCCGAACTATGCAGCGGGCCTCATTTTGGTCCTCGGGAAGTTCCTGCCACATTAAGTAGGCTAGGAATGGTTCTGTCCATGGGGCAATGACTGCCATTATTTCATGAGCTAAAGGTGTTATTTCGTTGGCTTTGCCGCCGATTGTGTCAGAATGGTCTGAGTTAGGTGATGCAGCTGGCTCCAGATTGTTATTTTCGGACTCCTCTTCCCATAATACGGATGGCTTAAAGAGCCGTTCCAGGAAGATGTTAGGAGGGACGGCGTCTCGTTTCGCGCCGATGCGTGCTAACACGTCTGTTGCCTGGTTATTATCCCGGGCTACATGATGGAATTCTAGTCCTTCGAACCGAGCTGACATTTTTAGGATGGGGTTGCGGTAAGCTGCCATTTTTGGATCTTTGGCGTCGAAGTCTCCATTTACTTGGGGTATTGCGAGGTTTGAATCCCCGCGCACCTCTAGGCGTTGAATGCCCATGGAGATTGCCATCCGGAGGCCATGTAGAAGGGCCTCGATTCGCCGCGTTGTTGGAGTCCATGTACATTATTTGAAGTACGATTGATTGTGTCTCCGTTGGGGACGCCGGAGACGACGCCACCCCAAGCCAGCCAACATTTTGGATCCTTCAAATGCATGATCCAGTTGAGTACGCGCCATACTCTTTAGGGAGTTCGCTTCGTCCATTCTGCGATGAAGTCCGCGAGAACCTGCGACTTTATAGCTCGCCGTGGTTTGTAGGTTATGTCAAATGGTAAGAGCTCGATAGCCCATTTTGCAATCCTGCCCGCTAGTCGCGATTGTTTATAATATCGTTGAGAGGTACTTGGAGGCCACCGTTATTGAACACTCTTGAAAGTAGTGACGCAGCTTCCGGATGCTATGAACACCGTGACACGCTATCTTTTGATAATGTGGGTACCGGATTTGCATGGAGTTAGAACAGTGGATCGTAGTACACTGGTTTTGAAGAGGGAATTTGTGCCTTCGCTTCTCGCTCAACGACGAGTACCGTGCTAACAACTTGATGTGTTGCTGCGATATATAATAACATAGGCTCGCCCGGTTGGGCGCGCCAGACCAGATTTGTTGCCAGTATGGCCTTTATTTCTTCGAGTCCGGCTGTGGCAGCATCCGTCCATTCGAAATGTTCGGTGCGCCGGAGGAGGCGGTAGAGGGGCAGAGCCTTTTCTCCCAAACGGGAGATGAAGCGACTTAAGGCCGCTACGCATCCGGTTAGTTTTTGTATCTGCTTGAGGTCTTTTGGAGTATCCAATTGTGACAGAGCTCGGATTTTGGCCGGGTTTGCTTCAATTCCTCGACCGGATACGATGAAGCCCAAGAGCTTTCCGGCTGGTACGCCGAAGACGCGTTTTTCTGGATTGAGCTTAATGTCATATGCCCGGAGGTTGTCGAATGTCACCCTCAAGTCTTCTACTAGAGTTCCGACGTGTTTGGTCTTGACGACCACATCATCTACGTATGCCTCTACTGTTTTGCCTATCTGGGTAGCCAGACATGTTTGAATCATGCGCTGATATGTTGCGCCGGCATTTTTGAGTGTGAAGGGCATTGTGTTAAAGCAGAATGGCCCATATGGAGTAATGAATGCCGTTGCGGCCTGGTCTTTCTCCGCCATCTTGATTTGATGGTATCCGCAGTATGCGTCGAGGAAGCACAATGAATCGTGCCCTGCGGTAGCATCGATGATTAGGTCGATGCGAGGGAGGGGGAAAGGGTCCTTTGGACAGGCCTTGTTAAGGTCTTTAAAATCGACGCAGAGGCGCCAGGATTTGTCCTTTTTTGGTACCATTACTAGATTGGCTAGCCAGTCCGGATGCTTTATATCTCTGATGAATCCGGCTTCTAAGAGTTTGGCTAGCTCTTCTCCCATTGCCTGTCTTTTGGGCTCGGAAAATTGCCGAAGAGCTTGTTTGACTGGCTTGAATCCTTTTAGGATATTTAGGCTATGCTCTGCCAGCCTGCGTGGGATTCCTGGCATGTCTGAAGGATGCCAGGCAAAAATGTCCCAATTTTCCCGGAGGAATTCTCGTAGTGCGGCCTCGACATCAGGACTTAATTGTGCCCCAATGGAGGCCGACTTTGTGGGGTCCGTTGGATGAACCTTAAATTTGACTATCTCGTCTGCTGGTTTAAAAGTGGTGGATTTGGACCTCTTATCGAGTATCACATCGTCCCTATCCACCGTGGGCGCAGCGTAGCTAGTTCCTCTGCCGCTAGGGCTTGGACAATGCCTCTAGGGCGGTCGCGGCTGTCTTATTTTCAGCGCGAGTGCAGATCCGGATCATCGGCGAGTGATTATCCCATTGGGTCCGGGCATTTTGAGCTTCATGTACCCGTAGTGGGGTATAGCTTGGAAGATTGTGAATGCCTCTCGCCCTAACAAAGCGTGATATCCGCTGCGAATGGGGCCACTTGAAGCGTGACCTCCTCGGACCTGTAATTGTCCGGTGAGCGAACACTACATCTAGTGTGATTTTTCCTGCACAGCGTACTTCTCGACTAGGGATTATCCTCTGAAGGTTGTGCTGCTTCGCCAATGCGGCTCCATCAATTTCCATTTTTGAAGGGTTTCCTCATAGATGAGGTTTAATCCGCTGCCGCCATCCATGAGTACCTTAGTAAGGCGAAAACCGTCCACTATCGGATGAGGACCAATGCGGCTGGTGCTCTAGCTGTTCGAATTTAGGTTCGCCGCCGGCGTTGAAGGTGATAGCCGTGTCGCTCCATGGATTTGTTGTTGCTACTTGGTAGACTTCGGCGAGGCTGCGGATTGTTCGTTTCCGCATGTTATTTGATGCGAAAGTCTCGAAGACTGTTAATACCGTACTGGTACTGCTGGGTTGGTTGCCCGGGGCTAAAAAGCCTAGGACACTTTTGGCCACCTGCCGTAGTATCCAACACGCTCGAAGGCTGTGTGTTGGAGTGGCACCCTCCGTGCTGTGGATTTTGCAGGGTCCGTTGAGCCAACCCTCCAGTATGGTTCCGTACCCTTTAGGGGGTTTTGGTTTTTTGGTATTCAACCCGGGTGCTTGATAATGATGCACCCTTTTGTTCCGGACTAGGGATGTATTCGGGGCCGGATTATCTCAAAATTTACTTCGGTTTTCGAGCGCTCACCATCGCACAAGACTTTTGTACTATGGTCGCCAAGTCGATAAGCGTGTAATTTCGACGACTTATGGTGTTTAGGATTCCCTTGTCCGTGCAATTATTGCAGAAAATTGGGATTCGTCCTCCTCTCGGCAGTCCTTTATCCTGTTCTTAACCAGGAGGAATCTGGCCCAGTAATGATGTACTGTTTCAGCAGGATCTTGCCGAATTCGAGAGAGATTGCTAATTTTTGGGTGGGCGGGTGGAACTAGATCCGGAACCCTGTCCAATTCAGGACTCAAGGGCCGAGAAGTTTCCGAACTTGGAAGTTTGGATTTTTGAGTGCTATCCAATGAGTCCAACCCGCCGCCTGACTTTAAGTTCAGGGCTTGGTCGACGTCCGTCCCTCTGCGGGAATCCGGCATGGAGGGATCGGGAATCCGGACGCAACTAGTTTTTAAGATACAAGAAGAATCGCCGCGTTGCTGCTCTATCATAGCAACATGATGGGTAGCCTGGGGAGAGTTGATCTCTCTCAGATCGGTTTTAGGCCCGATCCGGTCGTAGTCTGTGGCGACTCCCAGGGTAGCGATGCGATCCAAGAGCTCGTTTATGGAGGAGAGCTCGATCAGATCTAACTGTTCGGCAAGTTCCGAACTAACCTGAAGATTGGTTTTGATGACTCGAGAGGTCATCGTCGGCGGGGTGGCCAGACTGGCGGTCATAAGAAAACCACCTAGCCGAAGAGTCTGGCTAGCGGCCAAGGCTCCTTTGGCGATAGTATCGTCTCTAAAGACGAGATGAGGCATCCTACCTGACGGCGACGACACAGAGGAACTCTGAATGAAAGCACCAATGTCGGTGTCAAAACCGGCAGATCTCGGGTAGGGGGTCCCGAACTATGCGTCTAGGCGGATGGTAACAGGAGACAAGGGACACGATGTTTTACCCAGGTTCGGGCCCTCTTGATGGAGGTAAAATCCTACGTCCTGCTAGATTAATATTGATGATGTGTGTTACAAGAGTGGATCTACCATGAGATCAAAGAGGCTAAACCCTAGAAGCTAGCCTATGGTATGATTGTTGTTCGTCCTACGGACAAAAACCCTCCGGTTTATATAGACACTGGACAGGGTTAGGGTTACACAGAGTCGGTTACAATGGTAGGAGATCTACATATCCGTATCGCCAAGCTTGCCTTCCACGCCAAGGAAAGTCCCATCCGGACACGGGACGAAGTCTTCAATCTTCTATCTTCATAGTATTGGAGTCCGGCCGATGATGATAGTTCGGCTATCCGGACACCCCCTAGTCCGGAACTCCCTCAGTCCCCGAGCGGGTCTCCGCTCGGAGTCCGCCGCCGCCATGGCTGCCGTCCTCGCCGCGGACTCCTCGCGCCGCCTCTCCCTTGCCCCTCTCCCATGCCACCGAGGCCGCCCCCTCCATAAAGGCGCCACCCCGACTCCCCTCTCTCCCCTCGCTCGCCGCCCCGCCGCCCAAGCCGCCGCCGCCGCGCAAGCATCTCGTTGGAGCCGCCGCCACTCCGCTCCGTCCCATCGCCGAGGACCGTCGCCGACGCTGCCATCCTCTTCGCCCCGACGCGCCGCCCCTCCTCGTCTACTCCGCCGCCGACGCCGACAACTGGAGTCGCCGTCCCCGAGTTTGCCGGAGCTGCCGCGCCGCCGTTCCGCCTCGCCGGAGTTAACCGCAACCGATGCCAACCGGTATAAAGCCGATACGGTTTTTCTTTTAATTTCGGTTTTTCTTAAACCCTAGAATAGATCTGTTTTTTTGGTTTTCTTAAACAACGAACGTCCACTGTTTAGATCCTATAAACGAACATTCGCCTTTTAGACTTCTCTTTTTCTGTTAGTTTTTAGTCAGGGACTTCTTTGTAGATATTTTATTTACAGATTAGCCCCTGGTTTTCAAACGATCATAACTTTTTGCTTGTTAGTCTGAATTCAACGAAACCGATGCCCACCTCTTCGTTACGATCTCCTCTATCCAGTAATCCAACTCAAACATGTTTTTGAAAGTTTAAAATTTGAATTAGATCAGATTTGAATTTGAACTTCGTTTGATCATAACTTGAGTTTCGTAACCCCGGTTTAGTTGATTCTTTTTGCAAATCGAAGCTCTTGACCTAAACTTTCTGATAAGGCCAAATACAAATAGTTTTGGTACTGTTAGAAATTGTTTTATGCTGCAAGAGTTATTTTATTTGGTTTTGATGTTTTCCGAATTGTTCTCTTCGTTCTTTACGATCTTTTGAGTGATTGCTTATGTGTGGTTACTATTGCTTGCTTACGATAGATTGACCGGAGTGTGACGAGTAGAACTATCAAGAGTTTTGAGTGCGACTCATCTTCATCAACATTGCAGGCAAGTAACACTTTGATCATACCTCTTCTCATACCCAATTTTTATGCATTAGAACTATCCCCAAACATTGCATGAGTAGGATTGATAACATGCGGGTATTGGGAAGTAGTTGCTGAGCTAGGAACCTATTGCCCTGTTACTATCAAACCCTGGGAGTTACTTCTACGCGTTGCTTATATTGCTATGCTATGCTCGTAGACGTGGTTTGGGTATGAGTGAAATCCATGACAGATGTGAGATTGTTATTTAATGGCTCAACTTAAGGTGGCAACCTAAATACACATATGGGTGGATTGCTAGGGGCACCACAGGGATATACCAAAGGACTTGCCGGACACACAGGATATACCAGTGTTGTCCTAGGAGATCCCGGCGATATACCGTGTGATCATCCTACGGTCCGCCACCCAGGCTCAAAGGGATCATGGGATTATTCAAACTAGAAACTTACGTGTGCAGCCATAAGCCATTATGGGCTCTGGCATAGTTGATTAAGTTGTGCGAACTCTTACGGGTAGACTAGCAGATGTAGGGGAAAGTAGTTGTACCGGTCTACCCTATGTAAGGTGCTAGCGCTTCCGAAAGACCATGTCTCGGTCATCCGTTTCTCAAACATCATGTAGTGCAAGAAATCCAATGGAGGCGATCGAGTCTTGTGGGGAAAAGTGCGCAAACCTCTGCAGAGTGTACAAACTAATCATGATTAGCCGTGTCCCCGGTTATGGACAATCTTGAGTATCTAGTTCTTGGATTATCCTGTTGATCTCATCATGTTACTTTAATTAATATTGTTGGGTTTAA
This sequence comes from Aegilops longissima, assembly GCA_021605205.1. Taxonomy (NCBI): domain Eukaryota; kingdom Viridiplantae; phylum Streptophyta; class Magnoliopsida; order Poales; family Poaceae; genus Aegilops; species Aegilops longissima. Next base: position 320,274,771 of record CM038677.1, read on the forward strand.
TGATGATACTTAATTGGGATTGAGAATGCTGTCAACCATTCTCAATGTTTAGCAACCACCATCATAGTTAAATAAATTTATTCCTTTGCAGTAGGGAAAAATTGGCTTTTCGCAAAAACTGTAACCATAGAGCTTTCCACCAGCCATATATGCATGTAGTATATTTTATTCTTTCATTACTCTCTATGTGTTACATTGCCAGCATATTCCATGTGCTGACCCGTTTTCGGGCTGCAACGTTTCATGTTGCAGACTTTTTCAGACGACGAGTAAGTGATACGTTAGGGTTACGATTTCTACACTCAACTTTGCCGTTGGTGTTGATGGGAATCCACAACCTTGTTGCTTCCGCTATATTTTGGATTGAGGTAATAGTTCTTACGTTACTTTATACATGTGATTTACATCCGTTATAAATCCTCGAGTACTGTGTGTGTCAGCATACCGATCCAGGGATGACACTTAAGCACAGAGACTTGATCCATTCGGGTCGGGTTGCTACAAGTCTTCTCTTGTGCTACTTTTTTGGCACTGCGATGATAAATCAGTAATGTTATTATTTTGCACCTTAATCTAGTGGCACTATTAATTTGAGGCAATGTTTTGGCACTACTAGTGCCATTGAATTTTTTTATATATCGAAAGAGGGGGTTTCCCCCGATTTCATTAAAGAAACCTAACCATAGAAAACCATTATCAAACAACATCTCAGTGTAAACGGGGAGTTATGCAACTACTACTAGAATGGACTGACTACTAGCAGGAGACAAGTTTGCCACATAAGCTAGATAGGTATGGGAATGCAGCACCAACTCGACCAAGTTTGGAGTACAACCCAAATGCTACCACAGAAACATAAGGGGGGAAGATAGGGACTGAAAGAGCCAGCTTCAGCATCCCAGTCTAAGCACCCCCGAGCTCCATCGTTGCGACGCACGGTACACCTCGCTTGCCACCTGCTCTACCCTAGTGCCACTGATAAAATGAAGAAATAATATAGTTAAAATAGAGCGAGTGTCCTCTCTATCATTTCATTTCCAATGTAGATAAAGAAAGTGCTACTCTTTGTTAGTATATCTTTCATCAACTAGTTCCATTGTTACTGTTTAAGTGTTTATGCAAAGTGGGGTGCTTAATTTTAGTTGATCTGCACAAAAATAGAGATTGGAATGTCTCAAGGCCCCTCCTTGTACTACCGCTGTACACTGATGTTCATCACTGGCAGAAGGTGTATCAGGGAGAATTGGGTTGATTTCCGGTATGAGTCCTACCGTATAAGGCGTCGCAGGTCCCATCTCGCCCTCGCAGCATGGCATACTATGATACTATCGCAATATTTTCTTCTATTTATTAGTGTATGTTTCATCAACTAGTGCCACTATAATGTAATCACGGTTTTTCTTTATCTGTGTAAATAGTGTTATTCAGCTGCATTTTGGTGGAACTACACAAATATATACGGATGGAACCGACATATATGCAGAGTGCGAGGTGTGACAATTAAGAATTACCGACACCAACCATGCTCCATCTAAGCATTGGCATCCACCACCACCACCAGTGGGATGTGTGGCGCTCTTTGTGGACGGATCTTTCTCGGCAGCAAATCCTCTAATCAAATACTAGTAACTTATATTGGCACTTTTCTAGGGAGTACTCTTTTTTGAAAGAAACACCAATCTATTTTTCTTTATTTATACACAGTGTCACAACTTTGTTTTTGGTCCAGAGCTATTTTAGGGTAATTGGCTTAGTACTCAGAGACAGATTGTAAGCATGATTTTCATTAGCTGTCAAACTGATTGTAAGCATGAGCAGATGGAAGATTAGGTTAGTGCGAAGCTTACCTTAAACCCTACCGCCACCGTTGAAACGAGGCGAGCATCGAGGGAACCATGGAGAACAGCGGGGAAGCAATGTTGCGCCATCCGGCCTCCTCTTGCGGTGGGAGAACGAATACTCCTATGGCTCCGGCTGGCTCTGCACCCTCACGAACGGCACACCGTACTCGATCGATTCGTTATCCTCTGGATGCTCGACCTTCGACCTGTACGCCCACTGTCGGTGTCAAAACCGGCGGATCTCGGGTAGGGGGTCCCGAACTGTGCGTCTAAGGATGATGGTAACAGGAGATCGGGGACACGATGTTTACCCAGGTTCGGGCCCTCTCTATGGAGGTAATACCCTACTTCCTGCTTGATTGATCTTGATGATATGGGTAGTACAAGAGTAGATCTACCACGAGATCGTAGAGGCTAAACCCTAGAAGCTAGCCTATGGTATGATTGTTGTATATCTGATCTATCGACTAGCCTGGCCCTGGTTTATATAATGCACCAGAGGCCTAGGATAACAAGTGTCCTAGCCGAATACGCCGTCGAGGGAGGAGTCCTTGTCTTGATCACCAAGTCTTGTGGAATCTTCCTTATATGTGGCAGCTGTCCAGACTGGCCCATGAGTATATGGCCATGGGGGTCCTCGGCCCAATCCAACTGATTGCGAGACGACGTGGTGAGTACCCCCTAGTCCAGGACACCGTCAATAGCCCCCTGAACCGGTCTTCAAGTTAGGGATGCTCCTCGATTCTTCCGAACTATTCTTCATCTTCGGTTGTCGGTCTTGAAAACTGGTTCAACAAATCTTCTCATCTTCGATCTTGAGGATCGCCGAAGTGCATCCAAAGAGTTTAGACGTTGGGTATCCGAGGATCTCCTTTAAGTTTCCGGCCTTTATCAATGCCTTGTTATTTTTATGCCACGCCTCGGGTTTGAAGTTTTTCCCAGGAGGCAGTGTCCTCTTGCGTCCGAGCTCCAACGCCGGACTGCATTCGAGGTATCTTTTGCAGCCGAGCACCAATGCCGGACTGCTTCCGAGCTCCAACGCCGAAATGTATACGAGCTCCAACACCGGACTATGTCCAAGCTCCAGCGTCGGACTGTATTCGAGCTCCAAAGCTGGACTATATCCAAGATGTCATAGATCATCTTGGTACAAAAAAGTTGAAGGAGTTTAGCCGAGCTTAATGCCGGAAATGTCCTTTATGGAGCTAGCCGCTGGCGCCCGAGCTTTATGCCGGACTGCCTCCGAGGTGGTGCACCACCCCGACCGCGAGCTGATTTTTTGTGAATATTTTTAACTGGTGCAGTTTATCCACTGCCGAGATATATATCCAGTATCCCTCAAGGTGTGTATCAGTCTAAAACCCGAGACGCACCTGAAGGAAAGCATAAAACCGCTGTTCCCAGTAGCCCCTAAGACTCAGGTTGATGCGCGAAATCGGCCTGAGGATCAACTCCTAGCTCGGCAGCATACATAGTAATAAAAACACAGTGTAATATATTAGAGATAATACTGATCGACGAACGGAGAGGGTCGTGAGAAGTCGCTGCAGTATACTAGCTTGACGCTGGATAGGTCCTTATGGTACCTATTATTGTCCGAAGACATGTATGCGCATACTTCGATCACGCCGAACATTGAGCCCTTTGAATTTTCTGCATTGAATAGGCAATGCAGTAGCCCCCGAGACACTGGTCGGGTGGCAACACCAGATCAGGGGATCGATGTGCCCCTTTAATATTTGTAAATAATGAGCAGGAAGCCCAGTAGCCCCCGAGCCTTAATGTGGGCACGGGTGGCCATATTAAGGATCGATATCCATAGTGAAATCACAGATTATGTGTAATGATTCTATGTATCCAAGTACTTTACATCATTATTTTGACTCCATTGTGACCGTTTATCAGTTGAAAGTGGCCCATCGTCGGCCTCTACCCCTTGGTAGATACTATGCAGGGTGTTTCCATACTAACAAAACAACCCTTAGCCGACGTCTCGGTGGCCGAAGGCGGTTGTGTTAGCAGAAACGAGGCAATCAGATATGCGGGCTTTAAAACTTTCACTTAGTCATAGGAGCTTTATACTGGGGAAGCTAGCTATGAGCCCCCGGTTAGTGTTCGGCGACAGCTGAGGTCAAGCCGTAAACACTTCGGCCAATGTTATATATGGCCCGTCATTTAACATAGTCATCGGATCGCTGACCAGTTTACGCCTATTGTGACAGTCAGTTTTCGGCTTTCTCCACTGAGGTGCTTGACAATGCAAGCTGGAAGCACAATCGCAGTGGTTCTCCCTTGGACACCTAGCCGAACAAAGCGGAACGTAGGAGGCAAGCACAGGAGCCAGGCAACCCAACTATTGACCGAAGACACAATTCAAAACCGATGCATATATAGCAACATCCGAGAATGTTTTTGCCGAATCCCTAAAGATGTCCGGCGTTGCACTGCGAGACTAATGCTGGAAATGCACAAATAGTTTAAAAGTGCCATAGGCTCGAAAAGCCAAAAAACTTATTCAAAATTTTAATGTCCGAACTAGATCAAGTGTTCAGTGCCAAATCGAAAATTGGTCTTAGAAAAACAGGTGTTTCTGTCGTGCTTTAGCATGACACATCCTATCTCGAGACTTCAAGCGGGTCAGCCTATGGCTTCAACCTCCTATCCCGAAGGCGGAGCACTTCTCGTTAGGCCAGTTTAGCCAACTTTAGTGGCTTTGAGAGAGAAATTAGGCGACCCGGCTATTGAACGCACACTCGCGTCGAAAAAAGGAGTGATAGAAAAAAGACTTTGCAACGACTAAGAAGAAGAACACTTATTATAAAACACCTCACATAAATTTAAGAGCCCCCGAGTGACATGGGTAAAAGAATGATTGTATGTACCGAAGTACTTATATCATATCTATGTTCACCCGAACTTTAAACGCGTCTTAACCGACCGTCGGCTTCTCCCTCTTTGGTCAAGGACCGGAAAGTGTTATGTACTCCACCTGTCAAGAATATCGACGGTGTTTCCGATAACCAGGCAATCAGGTCATAAGGCTGTAACAGACAAAGCGCGCTCAAGGAACTTATGCTATATTACTAATAAAGTGTAAGAAGCATCTTCAAAGAAAATAGTACCCCCACCGATACCTTTCTTCAGTGCTCATTCTTAATATGAGACTTGTGCAATAGTTGTACTCATGAGTTCCGTTGTGTGCCGACCATAATTGAAAATAGTAAGAGCGCTAGCTTTCGGCTTCACCTAGTCCGAGGTCCGGCTCGGGTGACCCGATCGTGATAATCACAGAGGTGCTCCCTTTACTCCCTAGCAGAACAATCGGGAACGTAGGGGTAAACACAGGAGCAAGGCAACCCATCTTGCAAATCACTTATGTCAATATGGTGCATATTGTGGCGTAATACACGAACAAGGAATGAAGCCGTACAAGTATAATCATATGCAAGAGGAAAAGCTCCAGCAAGGGAGCCTCCAAGTAAACGGGGTATTTGAATTTGTCCGTCACAAACAAAGTTTGGACAAGGAAATTTTTACAAGCAACTTTTTTCCAAAAAAAAGTATAATGCTTGGTTGAACCGAACATAGATTAAAAATTTAAAACTTTGAGCATGAAGGCAACTTAGCTGGTTAATGTGTTTGGTATTGATGATGCGGTCCGAGCTTGATGCGGGACAAGGTTCCATCCCCCAAGCCGGTCCCGAGGTGGCGGAGCAAAGAGCTCGGCACTCCGAAGTGGTGACATAGCATGGTTGATGCAGGCCGGCAGAGTGATGTCGAAGTCCCCGGCATGGGGTAATGAAGTGTTGACGAAGCCCCCCGTCCAGTCGAGGTGACGCCAAAGGATACAGTCCGGCTAGATCATTTTCCTGTGCACAGAAAATAGTTCAAACCGGGTATAATAGTAATAATAAAAAAATGTTGCATAATAAATAATTTATGCAAAGTGAGTAATAAAAGAAATATGGTCTGACGCCGAAGTCAATGTCGATGCAGGGTGTCAGCGTGATGCAGTAAAGGTGTGGCAAAGCCTGAATTCACATGTCGGTCCGAGTTCCGGATGCGGCGTTCGCCGGACTATGTACGAAAACTGACCGAACCACCATGCGACCATCGATAATGCGGCCACCATTTGATAGACCTGTGTACATATGATGGACAAACCAAAGTAATAATTCCTTGGGAAGAATGAACCCAAACAAACGAAAAATACTAGGATTAATAGCACCTGGTTTATTTGTTGTAGCAATCCGAAGGAAGGTGATTCCCAAAATTGGGACTCGATCCGCACACCCATTGCCTGATGGGCGATAAAGCGACGGCACGGCAATGCTCGCAAAGGTTGGCTTGCCGAGGCAAAGCCCTCGGTCCAGTTAATCGTGACGAAGCTGGTCGGCTGGTGACGCCAATTCACCGGAGTCGGTTGATGAAGAGATGATGAATCCCCCGGCCCAGCCGAGATGTCGAAGCCTCGATGTCAGCCGATGAGTCGAAGTAGGTCGGCGTGATGGACACCGGCTTGAAGGAGCAACAGTGCGGCCCTGCCGATGCAGGTCGTGACATGATCAATGCCGGCTTGATGAAGTGATCGTGTGGCGATGCCGAACTCTTGTTCGGCTTGCCGAGATGGTGATCTGAAGAAGTTGAGCTCGGCTCAACAAAGCGACGACGTGTCTAGCGCAGGTCGGCAGCCGTGGAACAATATTGCCGGACTGGTTTGACACCAGCGTGATGGTGAAGATCATGTCGAAAAGACTTTAAAGTTAGTGGGATGTGTTCGGGAACAAAGCACAATACCCCATACAAAACTTCCTTAAAAAAGGATGTCTGAAATCCCGTTCATAAAAAAGACGAACTTGGGTCGGATTCGTTCTCGCGCAGAAAATAGATTTGAAAAGTGATGCACTAATCGGAAGGTTCCTGGAGTTTGGACGGTCGGATCGAGCTGAAATTAGGAGAGGTGGTAGATATAGGAATCCCGCAGCCAATCTACGGTTGGATCTTCCAAAGGACGTCCGAGCTAGATGCTGGACACCACGCCCTAAACTCGTCCAGATTCCTGTCCAGGTTTGACAGGGCTCCGGTATATCGTAAATTGTCAGATATTCCTCCATCGGAACTCGACGAATTTTTCCAGGGTTGTTGTAGACTCAATTCCGCACAATTCCACCGAAGCAATCGTTAAAACGACACTCAAGGAGGCGGTGGCGGCGGATACAAGTTCATTTTCCAGAAAAACAGTACGGTCGCCCGAGGGCAATGTTGATATTGAGCCCCCGGGCTGCCTGGATGATACCTCCATGATCTTGATAGAGATCGGAGTTGATGTTGATGAAGGACCTCATCCGAAAATGATGATTAGAGGTAGGGCGCAGTCCTTGGTCGAACCAAGGTGACCAGTCGAGCTGGTGACGAAGATGCCGAAGTCGCAGTTGATCTGCAGGCGATCCATCGACCTTTTGCCGAATACACAGCGGAACTCTCAATGAAAGCACCAATGTCGGTGTCAAAACCGGCGGATCTCGGGTAGGGGGTCCCGAACTGTGCGTCTAAGGATGATGGTAATAGGAGACAGGGGACACGATGTTTACCCAGGTTCGGGCCCTCTCTATGGAGGTAATACCCTACTTCCTGCTTGATTGATCTTGATGATATGGGTAGTACAAGAGTAGATCTACCACGAGATCGTAGAGGCTAAACCCTAGAAGCTAGCCTACGGTATGATTGTTGTATATCTGATCTATCGACTAGCCTAGCCCTGGTTTATATAATGCATAAGTGGCCTAGGATAACAAGAGTCCTAGCCGAATACGCCGGTGGGGGAGGAGTCCTTGTCTTGATCGCCAAGTCTTGTGGAATCTTCCTTGTATGCAGCAGCTGTCCGGACTGGCCCATGAGTATACGGCCATGGGGGTCCTCGGCCTAATCCAACTGATCGGGAGACGACGTGGTGAGTACCCCCTAGTCCAGGACACCGTCACCCACCACCTCCACCTGACTTTCACCTCGAGGGGGTGGTTTTGCAACGGAGAAGAGGGAGAGGCGAGACGGTGGTCTTGCAATGGAGAAGAGGGAGAGGCGAGACGGTGATCTTGCAATGGAGAAGAGGGAGAGGCGAGACAGTGGTTTTGCAATGGAGAAGATGGAGAGGAGAGGGGGTGGTTTTCCAATGGAGAAGAGGGAGAGGCGAGATGGTGGTTTTGGAATGGAGATGATGGAGAGGAGAGGAGGTGGTTTTGCAATGGAGAAGAGGGAAAGGAAGGTGCGGCAGCGATTTAGGATTGGACGAGAGGGCCGGCGCGCTGTGACTGGATCGAAGTCAAAATCAATTTACACTTCAATTAAGAAAGCGACCCCACATTAACTAGTCTCCCTTTTATTCTGGGTCATAATTGACCATGATTTTCACAAATAAAATATATGTTATACAATTCAAAAATAATATAATTTGAAAGTACATTCAGATATGAACCAAATGATACAATTTTTGTGACATGCATTCACTTTTTGCTTGTCAAATACAGTACATGGTCAAACTTTGACCCAAAATACGCAAAACAAAAAAATACTTCCAAGACTAGAGTTGCTCCTCTCCCATTCCAATCTAAATCCAGCACCACTCCTCTCCTCTTCCAATTCAAAACCGCCGCCCGTCCTCTCTTGTTCCAATCCAAAACGAGCACCGCTCCTCTCCCGTTCTAATCCAAAACTAGCGCCGCTCCTCTCCTCTTCCATTCAAAAACCACCGCCGGCGAGTGAAGGTGTTGTCGAGAAGTAGATCGATGGAGGAGTACAACCGATATGTGAGGATCACAAACGGTGACCCTGTGAAGCTATCTAGGATGTTGGAGATATAGTCTTGGTTTAACATCAAGGACCAACTAGCGGCGACGGCGACATCCATGGCCAAATATTTGCAACAAAGCGAAAAGGCAGCGATACTCCCGAAGGGAGTCGCACGGGAGTAAATAGAGCTGCTCCTCTGGGCCATGGAGCAAAAAATTTCACCGAATCCTATCGTGAGGCAGCGGCGGTGGGAGTATCGATCCAATGGAGCATCCACCAGAGATTGAAGGATCGAGCATCTACAGGGTGCCGTTTGTGAGGGTGCCGTGACAGAGCGAACCAATGGAGTCTTCGTCGACCGAACCCAACTGCAAGAGGAGAAAAGCAGTTGGCCCGACGTCGCTTTCTCACCATCCTCTTCCTTGTCGTTCACATCGTCTCATGGGGCGGCAGTCTGTTGCCGAGGAATAGGTGGGGACTGCCCGCCCAACCCAATAGTCGGGAAGGTTGTGAATTGTCAGGAGGAGCTTAGGGTTCTCAGTATTTGCAGGTTGTGAATTGTGTTTTGTGTTGTGTATTTTGAGAGTACATTCAGATATGAATGTCTTCTGAATTTCAGATTTGCAGTACTGAGCATATGTAGTATTTTATGAATTCTAGAGATATATTTTTAGCACTTAAAAAAATGTAGTTTCATATAAAAGTGCAGACAATGTGATTCTCAGAGAAGAAACTGCAAGTTTCAGTTTCATTTTCAGATAAGAAACTGCAAGTTTCAAAGGCAGAGCATTTATATTAACATGCCCTTTTCAAACAGGGATAACATCATGTTGGAAGTTTTATTCATGGTCGAAAATAGAACTACCAGCCAGTTAACATCATGTTGATCAACATTCATGCATAGCACATATTCATATGATGCATAGTTAAAAAGATAAGCTATTTTCAAAACGCCCACACAATGTCGAGTGTGCGAAAAACAGAGAAAATGAGGGACGAAGTTTTGGCAAGTGTTGGACGTGGTGTGCATAGATGACAATGGCGACCCACAAGTCAATAATGGCAGAGGCAAAAAAATTGGAGATATTTTCACTACGTCAGGTGGAATCGAACCCGGGCGGAACAACGGTCGGGTAGTGTCACTTGGTCACTAGGCTAGTTCAGTAGTTTTGGTAGAAATAAGGCACAACATCTACGATTACTGTAGCATGCCTTCACCGGCTCCGGTGGTTCGTTCTCATCCTCCGCCTTTGTGCGCTCGCCACGGCGCCCCTGTATGCCGTTGTGAACATGCTGAAGAAACAAGAGGAATCTGGAGAGGACTGTACGTGGAGAGGTGGACAATCGAGACCCGCCAGGTCTATGGTCGTACACAAGCAAGTGCCTCGTTGAAAAAATACTTCCTCCTAATGTTATACTGACGTTGGGGCCCACATGTTTGTTAACATAGTTACATTTTTTTTAGGTGCTTCAACACATTTACTAAAGGAGATAAATTTACAACCAAGCTGGGGAGCTGGCAGGTATGATTTATTATTAGTGAGCCAGCAAGTATCAGCTGGGTTGTGGGCTGCCCCGTCTAGGTTTTGTTTTTTAACATGCGCAGCCCATGACATGTCGGTTTGTATTTTCTTGAGGGCCGTCATGTATCGACCGGCCTATGGACCTCCCATCCTAGGTTTTATTTTTCCTAAAACATCCGCAACCCAACTGTCAGGACCCCGATCCTAAGTCACACCGATCTAGCATGTAACACATCATATCACTTTGCGGCCTCATGCATGGTATTCCCACGGGTGCCACCTTACCTGGCCCGGGACCGTTTGCGCCTTTTGGCTCACGTATATGATAGTGTCGCAAGCATCCATATGACAAAGTACCCGGGCCGACATGACTAGTCGTGAACCCAAAGTGGCACTAACTTACGGGGACAGGCATACATGACCCAGCCTCGAACGTGTCGGTCATCAGCGTGTGAATCCGGGCTGTAGCAACTGGGCTAACAGGACTCCGAGAGCCCGGGCTGTATCAGGCTAGCAGGACTCCGGAAGTCACCGCGTGACATTTCCCCGAAGGGACAAACACAGGTACGAAGTGGGACACATGTCGGCCAGTCTAGGTGTTCCGGAGCAGTAGTATTTGGGCTAGCAGGACTCCGGTAAACCGGGCTGTAGCAGACTACCATGGCTCAGGGGAAGCACCAGACTACATTTCCCTATAAGTGAGGATACCAAGGATAGACAACTAGGTTGTCGGATCCCACACATACCAAGCATTTCAATCATACACACAATATGCTCGATATGTGTAAATACAACATGGCATCACAGCAAAACTCTATGACTCAAAGTATTTATTCATTAGGCTCCAAAGAGCCAGATATTACAAACATGGGTCTCATGACCCAACATTCCGAGCATACAAGTCAAAGCACATGCAGAAGCTTAACATGTCTGAGTACAGACATCTACAAATGGAAAAGGCTGAGAAGCCTGACTATCTACCAGATCCTGCCGAGGGCACAAGATCGTAGCTGAGGTAACAAGCTAAACGTCGAAGTCCACGCGGAACTACTAGCGAGACTGAAGTCTCTCTACAAAAACATAAATTAAGCAAACGTGAGTACAAATGTACCCAGCAAGACTTACATCAAAACTAGCTACATATGCATCGGTATCAACAAACGGGTGGTGGAGTTTGACTGCAGCAAGCCAGCTTTGACACAGTGGCTATCGTAAACTACGTCTACAAGTAACTCTTTTGAGGTGGCGCACACGAGTCGACATATTCACCATATCAATACACCACTATGGATCCGCTCCCGTCTCCCTACGAGAACGCCATCCATAGTACTCACGCTTATCTTGCGCATTTTAGAGTATCCACTTTCACTTGTCTATGAACTGTACGGGCAACCCAGAAGTCCTTTACCGCGGGCGCGGCTATTTGAATAGATGATGTTAACCCTGCAGTGGTGTACTTCTTCACACATGCTCTCGCCACTTACCACCATGAACACGTCGTGTATCTCGACAACCTTCAAGCGGAAGCTTGGCGAGGGAGTCGGCCATGACCTGACTAACCACACAAGTCTCTAGTCCAGGTTTATTGCCTATTCGGGTTCCATCCACAAGGAGAACTGGCCGGGGTGTCGCTCACGGCCCCAAACGATGAGAGCAGGGTTCCCGAGGCACCAAACGGGCATCCTGGTACACCGTGCCTCGTGTCTCTACCACATCATAGCCCACCCCTAGGGTCAGTGCTACGCACATCCTCCAACACATATCCTACAAATACCAGAAACTAGTTGCAACTCCTGGACTGAGATCAAGGCGATTAATAAGTCGAGAGAGTTAATTAAGGATCCCAATGTGTGGTAGTAGCTGTTCATGGATCACAAACACAGAACTCAGTTCCTGAGGATGGTTTCAATGAGACAACCCACCATGTACTCCTACATGGCCTCTCACCGCTACCTTTACCGAATCGTGTTCACACACTTAGCTCACACACAGTAGGACATGTTCATCACCATTCCAATTCATCCCCGGTGAATTAGACCTGACTCAACTCTAAGCAGTAGTAGGCATGAAAAACAAGCATGAATGAGTAGGCACATCAGGTCTCAAACAACTCCTACTCTTGCTAGTGGGTTTCATCTATCTACTGTGGCAATGACAAGTCATGCAGAGGAAAGGGGTTCAACTACCGCAGCATGTAACAGTTGAATCGTTGTTGTCCTAATGGAGTAAAAGAGAGCATGAGCGAGAGAGTGGGATTGTATCGGAATGAACAAGGGGGTTTTGCTTGCCTGGCACTTCTGAAGATAGTAATAACTCTTCATCGGTGTCATCGATCTCATCGTCGGGACAACATCTACTGAGAGGGGACAAACACCGGCAACATAAAGGGAACACAATCAATGCAATGCACAATATGATGCTGATCATGACATGTCAATATGCTATGATTTGAGCTAATGCAACTAGCAATGATTTAAATGAAGTTGGTTTGAACCCTAGGTTCAAATTCAAACTCCATATGTCAAATTCAAATGCCATTTAAAATATTTGTCCTAAAAAGAAGCCATAAGTTGTTCTAACATGCATGAAAATGGTACAAATAGATAGATTGGATTTTTCTGATAATTTTTCATATATAAATTATTTCAATCTGAGCTACGGTTAAATTTATATGAATTTTTTGAAGTTTTGGCTATTTTATGGAATTTTCAGATATTTCTAAATTAGAAATAATCTAGAAAAGGGTTTATTGTGTCAGCACTGCGTCATGCCTGCATCAGCAAGTCAATAGCGCCGACCAGGGTCAAACCTGACGTGTGGGGTCCACACGTCAGTGACACAAGGCTAATCCCGGTCAAACCCAGCACTGACTGGGGTTTGACCAGTGGTTGGGCCCACTGTCAGTGCCTATTAGGGGGTGCTTAGCTGGCGGCGGTTAGCACTGATGACGTCCACGTCGGCATGTCGGAGTTTGGCCAGCGACGACCATCCAACGCAGCGGAGGCGCGCCGGAATCGCACTGCGGTTGTCGGCTGAGCATGCGGCTTGGTCCTACGGCGAGCTGGATGTGTGTCGCATCCAGTGGTGCAGGCGGTTGTGTCCGGGGAGGCCGAAAACGACGCCGGCGAGCTTGACAGCGGCGGCCGGCGTTCGGGTGTGCACAGAAACGCGGCTGCGGTGGCTTAGGCGATGCGTGCGCGGAACCTAAGCCATCTATGCGATGCGGCGAGCAGGATGGACGTGCGCCCGGGACCAAGTGGTCACCGGAGCATCGTCAGCGGCAAGTACGGGCGGCGGCGGGTTTCCGTCGTCGGCGAAGCGGCAGCTACGGCGTGCAACCGAGAAAACGGAGAGGGGGAGAAGGAGCAGCAGCTCACAGCTACTGTAACAAGCGTCGAAGCGGGCTCAGATAAGGCCGGAGCTGAGCAGGGCGGCGAGGCGGATCTCCGGCGGCCAAGCAGGGGAAAGCGTCGGGGGCGGCGCTTCGGGGCCCTCCCGGTCGCGTGGCTCGGTGAGGGGGTAGGGAACGAGGTGGTGGAGCTTAGTGATAGCTCGGGGCGGCTCGGGGAACACGGTGGATGCGGTGACAGGAGCGGCACCAACGGCAGCGTTCGGCTATGGCGTCGGGAGGGTGAGGGAGAGACAAGGGGGAGAAATGGAGCGGTCGACGCGATCCAGACGGCTCCGGGGCGGTTTCTCGCGACGTCTCGCTGGCAGGAGGAGGCAGTGCGCGCTCGGTGGTCTGCTTGCCGCAGCAGTGCGTCTTGGCCGGGCCGCTACTTGGCCGACAGGCGCCAGGAGGACGACGGCGCCTGGTGGGCTGGGCCTAAATTGGGCCGCCAGGTAGGTCCAGGTGAGTGGCCTAGTGGCCTTCTCTCTTTCTCTTACTTAATTGTTTCTATTTTTCTATTTTTCTGCAAATTTAGAGCTTTATTAAAAATACTAAAACTAACTCAAAAATCATGAAACTTCCCATGGCCACTGTTTGGAATATTTCCAACAGTAAACATTTTAGTTTATGATTATTTGGACATTTAAAATATTTTCTAGTATTTAAATGTCCAAATGCAATTAACATATGATTTAATCCAGTGACCTTGTGATGTCCTACAAAAGTGTGCACCATTTTTGCCAGAGGTTCTAGACCAAGGCAAAGGTGATGAACATTTTAGAAGGGCAATTCAGGTTCATTGGAAAAGATTTTAGTTAACCCTAGTTGGATTAAGGGGGGTGCTGGGGGTTCTGTCATCCCCATTTTCAAATTTCTGAGCAAAATAAACATGATGCAACACCAGAGGCTAGCACTAGACATTACCAAAACTAGGGATGTGACACCAACTTATGTATGTTTTTGTAGAAAACACAGAGGTCTGTTCTATTTTTCTATATAAGAATAGGAACACCAGGTCCAACTTATGTTTCCCTTCTAACTACATTATATATATTTATATTGTTTTATATGTTATTATATATTGTTGTTATTGTCATCATATATTTAACATATACTTACATATATAAGAAAAGAATATCCAACGCCTTATTAACCTATAAAAATAATTTTTTAACAATAAAATCCTAGATTTTTTTACATTAAGGCAACGAAAATCCTGGTGATCGTGTACAAAAGATTGGTAAAATTTAAAGACCAATGTAATAATAAAGCACTTATTATTTAAATATATTTGTGACAAAATGCTCAGCCCCTATTTATTTTTTGCTAACATTGTTGTGCCCAACCCAACATTATAATTAGAACTAGCCCAGGAAAATCGTGTATTTCGAGAAAGTGCAAATGGGCTGTAATTTTTTAGGAAAAAATAAATTGGCCGCATGGTCGATACATTATTTGTTTAGCTAGCCAGCAAATTCATGTATTTCGAGAAACTGAAAATGGGTTGTAGTTTTAAAAAAAGGGCCGCATGGACGCTACATTATTTGTTCACCCAGCCCAGCAAATGGACTGTAATTCTCAAAAAAACATCAAATGGACTGTAAATTCTGAAAAAATGGGTTGAATATATGCGACATTTTTGGAGGCTGAAATGTGGGCCAATAGGTCAAAGCCAACGCAAGTCGTTGTCAACTTAGTCAACAAATTATTTTGACATCGGTAGCCGTTGGATTTACATCCAACGACCGGCATCCATCTTAATTCTCTTGTCTTCTTCCTCCAGCATCGCAGGGGCCACCTGGTCCCGCCTCCTGCTGCTAGCAGCTCTGCTTAGCACGCTTCGCTGTGAAGCGCTACCCCACCGCCGGCCAAGCCATCCCTCCACCCCTCCACACCTCCTGTTCTTCTCCACCGACTACCGAACCACACCACACCAGAACCAATTAACCCTCGTACACTTCTCTGTCTGCGACTCCACTCCCGCGTCTTCCCATCTCCGGCTCGTTGTTATCCGGGGCCTTGCCGTCGTCCACCATCTTGGATGCGCTCGGCCGGCATGGTCAGCGCACAAAAAATGAATACTCCCCCTGCTATCTGGGACTCACCATTGTTGGAGGCTGACTTGTGGGCCTACTCACGCGGACGGAGGGTTTTGTCAACTTAGTCAATATGAACGATTCTAGCTCCAGTGACCGTACGATTTCCATCCAATGGCTGTAGTGCTTCTTCAACCTCTGGTCTTCTTGCTGCAGCTGCCCAAACCAGCGCCGGTCATGCCGCCTGATCCTGCCACCCGTGGCCGGCTCTGTTGCCGCGTAGGCCTGACCGCCACACCCTACTCCAACCTCTGGCCAGGCCATCTCTCTACTCACCCACAACCCCCGTTATTATGCCGCGACGGCAGCCTTACACCGCAGCCGAACCACTCAACCTCAGATTCTCTCTCGCGTGGGAATCCACTACCGATCTTCCCGGCCCGTCGCCTCCTTCCTAGGCCTCACTGTCGCCCACCGCCTCGGTGCTCTCAGCACGGCGTGGTCAAGTAACGACTTCCATCGGAAGAGTATCAGACGCGGAGAGGCCGACAGCTGGGTCCACGGCCGCATCAAGGAAGTGCCTCCTTATTACACACAAAATAATGATTCCTCTACCTGACAAAGGGGACCCACGGACGGGCCACCGATTTCACAAAAAACATTTCCCGACCGCTGGGACCCACTACTACATCTTCGCACGCAAGGAAGTGCGCCCATATTACGAGCAAAATATGATTCTTCCCCGGATACCGGACCCACCAGCTATATCTTCGCACGCAAGAAAGTGCCTCCTTACCTCCCTGACAGCTGGGACCCACCTGGTTGAACCTTACGTAGGGTTGTATGTCTGGTCGCGAACGTGTACGTACATACTGGTCGATTGGTCTGTCTGTAGGCTGCAGCGAGGAACCATGGCCGAGTAAGGAAGGGCATGTGTCGTAGTAGAGGCGCGAACGTAGCATGTCATGCAGTCCCGTCTATATCGTGTACACATACATACAACCATGGTGCAAGAAAGTAAATATGACCACGTATGCACATACGGGCGGGGTCTCGAACGCCTACTCGCGCATACATATGGCCAGGGCTCATGTACATGGAGAGGCAGCGGAGAGCAGTGATGATGTCATGTTCATCGGTAGCCAACCGGCTGGGTCGGAACGGACAAACTGTGTCGTGTTCATCAGGAGGCAACATAACGCGTCCTGTTCATCGGGAGCCAACCGGCTTGGACGGAACAGCCGAAACGAGGCCTGGTGTACCGCAGAACGGAGGAAACGGCCTTTCGTTCGACTGCCTATGGTCGAAACGAGATCCTGTTCACCGGGAGGGGTCTGGCATACCGCAAAACAGATGAAACGGACTTCTCTTCGAGCTCCTACGGTCGAAACGGGGTCCTATTGATCGGGAGGGGTGTGGCGTACCACAAAACGGAGGAAACGGACTTCTCTTCGACCTCCTACGGTCGAAACGGGGGTCCTGTTCAATTGGGGGGGGGGGGTGTGGCGTACCACAAAACAGGACTCCACAGGCTACTATTCATCCACCGTGTACAGCCTCGCTCCAACCTCCACGGGCTACTGTTCATCCACCCTCGACCTCCTCCAGCCTCCACCTATGACTGTTCATCCACGGCGTCTCCCTCCTGCCTCCACCAGCTACTGTTCATCCACGGGCTCCTGTTCATCCAGCCTCCACCGCTCCTCCACCGGCTACTATTCAACCACCCCTCCACGGGCTACTGTTCATCCATCCCTCCATCGGCTACTGTTCAACTCACCCTCCATGGGGGTCCTATGCATCCACGCCCAACCGGCTCGATCGGGGTCCTGTTCATCCAGCAGCAACGACCTCTACTACTGCGGGGTCCTTTTCATCCAACCCCCACCGGGAATTGTTTATCCAACACCCAGCACTGCTCATTGTTCATCAAGAGGCAGCAGGTTCGATCGGCTTCAGTTAGCAGCAGTAGTGAAGGAATCGCTCGATCGGGTTCAGTTAACAGCCAGGGATCAATCGATCGCTCGGGTTCAGTAACGCATAGCCAGTGCAATTGCTCGAGTTCAGTAGGCGAACGCCTCACTCAGGTTCAGTTAGAGCCCAACATCTCACACCCACGTGCGTACGTGTACGAGAGAAACACGCAATCCTTCCATGTATCGCTCGGCCTCGACCACCCACCGTAACTGGGAACTCCCCAATATTTTCCTCACCCTTGATTCTGTCACGGTTTTTTCCGTCATGGACGGCCCAAAGAATGTCATGCAACTGCGTCTCTGGCCCGCCCAGGATGAAAAGCCCATTTTCTGTCATGATTTTTTGTCATAGAAGTAGGATCCCACCACATCTATGATGATACCGGGTTTTGTCACAATTATCATCATAGAAGTGTCATAAGCATTACAGAAAAAGTTTTGTTCGGCCCAAAATGTCACAGATGTGTCTTTTTTGTAGTGTAAGCATAAAGCACACAATAAGCATAGTATGATCAACCACACGACCAAACATAGTATCTCACGAGCATCAAAACAACCAAGTAGCATGAATCAAACGGACATAGTAGCAAAAACTCAAATAAAATGGAAGAGCAAAAGCGAGACATTCTCTCTCTCTCTCTCTCTCTCTCTCTCTCTCTCTCTGTCAGCCTATGATCTATACCCTTTCTCCCCCTTTGGCAACAAGTTACCAAAAAGGTCAAAAAGTATAGAGCTATGCGTCTCTCTATACACGATCCTCTAGAGCTCCTGAAGGGGTCTTCTGGCTTGTTGCTCCGGTGTGTGTCGGCGTGGAGCCGGTGATCTATGGGGCAGTGCAACCCCTTTGCTGGTTTGGCGAGGGGCACAGATCAATGCAAAGAGCAAACACAACAGAGAGCGC
The DNA here is from genome assembly GCA_021605205.1 of Aegilops longissima. NCBI lineage: Eukaryota > Viridiplantae > Streptophyta > Magnoliopsida > Poales > Poaceae > Aegilops > Aegilops longissima. The sequence goes on from CM038677.1 coordinate 320,293,225, forward strand.
ACGATTTTACCATGGTTCGGGCTGCCCGGAGGTGTAAAACCCTACTCCTGCCTTTGGGTGTATTGGTGGTGTTGAGCACAAGTAAACGGAGCGCTCTCCCCTAGCAAGAGGCGGGAAGAGAGCAGCTGCACGAATGCCTATGCGTGAGGGTTGCTAAGATTCGAACCCCTTCTAATGTAGCCCTGGCCCTCCTTTTATAGCTCAAGGGGTTACCATAGTGGCCAACAGGTCATTACAGGGGTGATTAGACTGATGTAGAACTATCATACCTAACTCTGGCAGTTAGGACAAAACGGATTAAACGCGCTGCCAGGTGTCAAGTGGAGGTCAAAGCCCGGCAAGGCTACCGCGCTGCTTAGTAAACTACCTCTTATTAGCGTGACACGCCATCAGGATATGTGTCACAAAGGTGTTTTACCCCCTCAACAAGTTGACATGCACGGGTTACATCCACCTAAGCACCTGTGTGCTCGACACCTCATTGATCTAGCTATCAGCTAATGAAAGAGGCAGATCGCTGGTGTTGGCGGGAAGCCCATGCCTGAGGGGGGTTGCCAGGGCTTGACTTGCTGGCTCGTCCGGACTTCTCTTCTTCCGTTGAGGTATTTGTAGCTTCTCCCAGTGCTTGGTCTTCTTAATTCTTTCCTTGATTTCATAAAGAGTGGCTTTTCTGGTCTAGCTGCATATGAGACTTGGTACCTAAACACAAGAATTCGCAGCGCACCTGTGCATAAGTCAGGGCAGTAAAGACTCATGTTGTTGCACAAATAGGAGCCCCCGGGCATGGTCCACACGTGCCGTCAGGCGTCGTTGGGGTAGGTGATGTCTATTACACAACTTTATTCTTGTATACTCGTGTTGGGCCTCCAAGCGCAGAGTTCTGAAGGACAACAACAATTTTCCCTCAAGTGGATGGCCTATGGTTTATCAATCTGTGGGAGGCGTAGGTTGAAGATGGTCTCTCTGAACTGTGCAATCAAATAACAAAAAGTCTCTTGTGTCCCCAACACACCAAATACAATGGTAAATTGTATAGGTGCACTAGTTGGACGAAGAGATGGTGATACAAGTGTAGTAATGGTAATAGATATTGAATTTTGTAATAGGAACAATAAAAAAAGAACAAGGTAGCAATTGATAAAACGGGGCACAAACGGTATTGCAATGCTTGAAAATGAGGCATAGGGTCCGTACTTTCGCTAGTACAATCTCTCAACAGTGCTAGTCTAATTGGATCATATAACCATCCCTCAACGTGCGATGAAGAATCACTCCAAAGTTCCTATCTAGCGGAGAACATAAGAAGAAATTGTTTGTAAGGTACGAAACCACCTCAAAGTTATTCTTTCCGATCAATCTATGGTAGAGTTCGTACTAAAATAACACCAAGCTATTCTTTCCGATCGACCTAACAAAGAGTTTGTACTAAAATAGCACCATATGATACACATCAACCAACTCTAATGTCACCTAGATACTCCAATGTCACCGCGAGTATCCGTGAGTTCATTTTATGATATGCATCAAACAATTTCAGATTCATAATACTCAATCAAACACAAAGAACTTCAAAGAGTGCCCCAAGATTTCTACCAGAGAAACAAAGACAAGAACGTGCATCAACCCCTATGCATAGATTATCCCAATGTCACCTAGGGAATCCGTAAGTTGAGTGCCAAAACACATATCAAGTGAATCAATATGGTAACCCATTGTCAGCACGGGTATTCATAGCAAGACATACATCAAGTGTTCTCAAATCCATAAAAGTATTCAATCCGATAAGAATAAAATCTTGAAGGGAAAAATCAATTCATAACAAGATAGAGTGGGGAAAACACCATATGATCCAACTATACTAACAAAGCCTGCGATAGATCAAGATCGTGAAATCTCAAGAACACGAGAGAGAGAGAGAGAGAGAGATTAAACACATAGCTACTGGTACGAACCTCAGCCCTGAGGGTGGACTACTCCTCCTCATCATGGTGGCCGCGGATGATGAAGATGGCCACGGTGATTTATTTCCCTCCCCGTGGAGGCCGAACGGGTCTAGATTGGTTTTTCGTGGCGATATAGACTTGCAGTGGTAGAACTTCTGATCTGGGCTTATTTCTGATGGTTTCTATATTTATACGATTTTTTGCGCCGGTTTCATGCGAAGATGGGCCTCGATGTGAGCACAACCCACCGGGGCAAGCCAGGCCCCTTAGGCGTGCCCTGGTGGGATGTGCCCTCCTTGTGGCTCTTCTGGCCTCCCACGAAGCTTCATGGGTCTCTTTTGTTCCAAAAAAAATCGTCAAAAAGTTTCAGCTCATTTGTTGAACTTTCATTTCTGCACAAAAAATAACACCACGGTAGTTCTGCTGAAAACAACGTCAACCCGGGTTAGTTCCATGAAAATCATACCAAAACCACATAAAATTGTTATAAACATGGCATGAATACTTCATAAATTATAGATACATTGGAGACGTATCAGTAGGCCCAAAAAATGCACAGGCGCTCAAATCGATCTTGCCGGGGACAACGTTATGTGTTGAGATCTTCTTTGCTTCTTCATTAATCTGGACCTGAGTCAGCCCCCAATCTCACCTTGATATCTTTGGCGCTTAGGTGACGCACGCCGTCTGCCTAAAAAAACCAGGGGGACTCATACCCATAGGATGCCATTAGGGCGCCCGCGTGTGAGTTGGGGTAACTGCCACTTTATCTTTAGTTTGCCCACCACTGCTGCCGTTTTTGCCACACGCGCCGCATGCATTGCATGGGGTAGGTGGTGGACGAGTTGGGCTCGGGAACATCCGCCTTGGTAGAAGATGCAGCGCCTCGGATTGGCGTACTGGGGCGGTTGATGAAGAAAGTCGCCATCCAGGGATGAAGAGAGCCGGATGGGTGGAGTAGGGTGGTTAGCTCCGAGTAGTGAAGAGCCAGCCTACGCTATAAAAGGAGGCGTGCGAGGGCAGTCATGCTCATCCACTTTCTCCTACTTCTCCTAACTCGCTTGTGTCTTTGTTCATGGCGAGAGGAAGAGGCCGGGCTCGTGCTTCGGCCACGGTGGTGAGAGCTTCTCCTCGAAACCACGCCTTGCCCTCGGCTGCAGCTGTAGAAGCTAGTTCCAGTGCGCGAGGCAGAGCCACGAGGCGAGGCTGGGGTCAATGTGGCACCCACGGTTGAGGCGGATGGAGCGGCGCGCTCGTCCATTCTCCTCCAACTGCTCCACCCCCAGCAGAAGGCCATGCGGGAGACACGGCCCTTGAGTTCATCATCAAGCTGCGTAATCCTCGCTGCAGTCGCCTATGGCTTCCCCGTCCTTTCGCCAGGGTGATGGAGGTCGACCAGCCGCTAGGGTTGTGGTTGCGCATGAGAAGCTGCTGAAGTGGAGCCGTGTGGGTGAATGTGGAGTTCTCCGCGCCCCGCATCAAGCTACTTAGGCGCGGATGAAAAACTTTTGCCATTGCCCACTATCTTACAGAGGGGCATATCCTTCGCTTTAAGATGGTGGAGTCTGACATGCTCTTCGTCAAGGTTTTCGGGCGCTCAGGCGCTCGTCTCGGGTGCTGCGTAGAAAGCTCGAGTGATGGCCAAAGCTCCTCCTCGAGCGACAGCGAGGAGGAGGACACGGATGGTGAAGACGACGAAGGCAAGTCCCTAGTCATCAAGCCCGAACATGGCAACTCAGACTCTAGCTAAACATCAGCGGCACCATCATCACTAGCTGGTGCCGGCAGAACCATCACCTGCAGCTAGACCCCGGCAGAGCGATTTGTCGGGGGTGCTTGGTTTTGGACGCCACCACCACCTCCAACTGGACTCTGGTAGGGTCGTGGACTCCGGCTTCGTCTTCCCTGCTGGTGTCCCCATCGAGCTACGTCCTTCTGGTCCTTTCGGGGGTGACCAGGGCATCGCCTAGCCGCTCCCTCAATCCCAGGCTTCATCTTCCCTGCCGAGGAGGCGCTCTCCCGATCTTGCGAGGCTGTGTCCCTCTGGTCCTGGCGACGGTGACCAGGGTGTCGCCCAGGCGCTCTTTTTTCCCTCCTTGCTCTTGATGTAAACCCTAGGAGGAGAGGGACAAGAAAGGCATTACGGAGTACTTTTCTTTTTTAATCGAAAAATGTAGGCATTTGACGTGTTTGAATCAAATTTAAGTATTTCCCCATCCATGTCAGCACTTGTATGATTCCCCACGCAAATTAAAATGAAAAAACTTGTCAGGATTTGTGCATGCTTCTGTTGTTTTGAAGGACCTGCCCTCAACACTCTTTTGTAAGCAAGGTATCTGGCAAACCTCTTGCCGGATCCAACGCAACTACTACCAATCTTCGTCGAGTAGACTCGAAACGAGTTAGAAGCGCGAATAGAGGTCAGTTCTTTGTCGGTCCTTTCAAAACACGGCTGTGACTGATCCTGTCAAGTGGACTTGAGGCAAGGATAGGAGCGCGAATGATAGACGCAAATGCAGCTACAGCTGATCCCGACTAGTGGAATCGAGGCAAGGATAGGTGCGCGAAAGATAGACGCAAACGCAACTACAACTGATCATGTAGAGTGGACCCGAGGCAAGGATAGGAGCGCGAATGGTAAACGCGGCAAGGTTCTCTTGCGTGCAAGTTTCTCATACGTAGGCGTAACATGGAGTGACGGGGAAATTTGAAATGAAACAAACTTATCTTTCTTTGTTGTACTTCTTATCACATAGATAAGGAAGAGACGTCATAGGACCAAATAAGCAAGTCCATCTCCATCTCCATCTCCTCCCGGGAAAATTGCTCGCGAGGGATCCTTCTGCTTTTACCAGAAAAAGAGATAAGGTAGCACAGGGCCTTCAACGGTATGTTAGTCATTTTATCTAAAACTAGTGTAATCATATCAAAATCATGCTTAAGCAGATAAGAAAACATGCATGCATGTTTTAAAAAACACTTGGTTTTATTCAGACGTGCACAGGGTCTGCGCCTGGATTTGTGGAAGGGTTACAAGTCTTGGAGACTATGCTTGTACAAAATAGGTTGCCGGATCAAGGCCTGGCAACTACGCCTTATGGGTAGAACTTGCGAAGATGCTCAATATTCCATGAGTTTTGCACACGAATGCCATCTTCGTTCTCCAGATGGAGTACGCCAGGTCTGGTGACTTGTACTACCCAATAAGGGCCTTCCCACTTTGTTGTCAACTTGTTTGTACCCTTGGCAGACTAAACACGTCAAAGGACAAGGTCGCCTTTCTCAAGGCTCCGGGCATGAACCTTGCGGCTATGATAGCGGCAGAAAGCTTGCTGGTAGCATGCAGCACGCACAACAGCCTAGAGACGACCTTCCTCAAGGAGCACGACATCGTCATGCGGGAGCTGCTGTTGTGCTACTTCATCATAGGCAAGTACTCGAGGTGACCTGTATATGAGTTATGTGGGGAGCACCGCTTCTGCACCATACACTAGGGAGAAAAGTGTCTGGCGAGTGGCTCGATTTGGTGTCTTCCTCAGTGACCAAAGAACCACCGACGACTCATCAATCTAACACCTCCCGCACTTGTGCAGCCTACAAAAGATCTTGTCTTGAGCCCGCGCAACACTTTAGCATTTGCTATTTCTGCTCCCCCATTGCTCCTTGGGTGGGCAACAGATGCAAAGCATACCTTGCTTCCAATGTTCTGAGTGTATTGGATGAAAGCGTGGCTCGTGAATTGGGTGTCGTTTTTTTACTGTGAACTGTGGGGCAAAACCCCCACAGCAATTCAAAACATTATTAAAACCAGAAAGACAGTTACAACAACATGATTACAAGAGGTAACCAAAAGTAAAAGAAAAGACTAAACTTAAGGTGGCAGGAAAGAAATCCACTTGAGCAAGTCATCCTTGTAGCCAGATTTGATTTTGTGCTGCATCAGAGTCATGTCATGTTTGAAAGCTACTCTCTATTTATTGAAACTGGCCCTCTCCTCTCTGAAAACCTTGGCATTCCTGATGACCCAAATATTCCAGCAGGCAATAAAAACTACTTCAGTGAAGAAAGGCTTATCAAAACTCCTCTTTCCCTGGATGACCAAATCAGACATTGAGCTTCCAGCCGACCAATCAATTTGCAAATAATTCCAAACTCTGACACTGAAATTGCAGTTAAAGAAAAGAGGGTCTCTGGTTTCTCTTGCTTGAAGGGCATAGCTTACAGGCAACACGATCATCCATGTGCCAGTGTCTCCTGTCAACCATATCCTTGGTGTTGAGTCTGTCCATGATGAGCATCCAAGCAAAAACTTTGATCTTAGAAGTGCAAGAGGATTTCCAGATCCAGCACAACAAGGGGTTGAAGATTTGATTTTGAAAAGTATGGAAGTAAAACAGCTTGGGTTTGTAAACCTTTGAAGAGCCCTGCCATAACCACAGGTCCATGCAAGTATCATCTCTTCTGTGGGAGACTAACATATCTCTTATTAAGTTTAACTCATCAAAAGCTTGAGCAGACAAAGGTAGGTGGAAGTGTTGGTATAAGTCTAAGGTATTGATGATATCCTTAACTGAAATCCATGGATCCTTGGCAAAAGAGAATAATCTTGGAAATCTAGCCTGCAAGCTAGAAACTTCATTGCCAAGATTCCAATTGTCAGACCAGAAAAGAGCAGTGTCTCCAGTATTTACCTGCACCCAGGAGCAGTCTCTAAAATTATGCAAGACCTTGCAAATATCCTTCCACCAAAAGGAGCCACAAGAGGTTGTTCCCTGGGGCATTCCATCGTAATAGTATGAATCCCAAATTAGAGACACCCAAGGTAGATCTTTTCTGTTAAGAAAATTACTAGCATGCTTGAGAAGCAAAGCTACATTTTGAACACCCAAGTTCAGAATACCAAGACCACCCTTGTTTTTTGGTCTACAAATCAGATCCCAAGCAGCAAGAGATGGTGCAGGCTCATCCCTATTTTTTCTCCATAGACATTGTCTTTGAATTCTTTCCAGCTGCTTGAGGATACCAGCAGGAACAGCCAAACTACCCATAAAGAAAATTGGTATGGAAGACAAAGCAGAGTTCAAGAACTGCAGCCTCTCACCTTGATTAAGGAAGGAGGAGCTGGCAGTCATTCTCCTTTCCATACAATCCACAAGAGGCATGAAGTCAACCATCTTCGGTCTTGTAGTGCCCACAGGCAAACCAAGATAAGTAAAAGGCATCTTTCCAATTTGGCATCCAAAAGCAGAAGAAAGATCTGTCATGACTGCATTTTCAACATTAATAGGAATGATGAAAGATTTATGGTAGTTAACATCAAGGCCTGTGGACTGTGAGAACACCAACAACATATCTTTCAGGGCTAGAAGCTGCTGCCTGTCAGCAGGCAGGATGATCAGAGTATCATCAGCATATTGTATGACAGGGTAGTCTTGATCATGGCAAGGAATAGGCAGATTAAGGATACCCTTGCGGAACATATCATTAATAACTGTTTGCAGTAGATCAGCAGCTATCACAAAGAGCAGAGGTGAAACAGGGTCCCCTGCCTTACCCCTTTTTTGCAAATGAATTTCCTCCCAGGGACACCATTAAGAAGGACAGAAGAAGTACCAGTGGCAAGCAGCTGCTTCATCCATAGGATCCACTTCTCATGAATTGGGTGTCGTTGTCAGTGATGATCCTGTTTGGGACCCTGAACCGGCAAACCAATCCTTTGAAGAACTTGACGTCTGATTGTGTTGTTACCTTTCTCACCGGCTCCGCTTTAGGCCACTTTGTGAACTTGTCGATGGCAACGTACAAGAACTCAAAGCCCCCGATGGCATGGGGGAAGGGGCCCAAAATGTCGAGCCCCCCAGACCGAAAAGGGCCAGGATAGAGGAATTGTTTGAAGGGCTTGTGTTGGCTAATGTATGCTCTAGGGCAGTGGGCCAATAAAAAGCCTTGCCGGAAAGCTTTCCCAGCAAGGGTTCTTGATCCTATATGGGAACCACAACCCCCCATGTATCTCTGCCAATAACTTATGTCCATCTTCGTGGGTTATGCACTTCAATTTCACCCCGTTGGTCGCTTTTTGCACAGAATGTTATCCACAAGGTGGTACATACTCGACTAACGGGCTATTGTAAGTGCATCTAGTGCCACCCTAGTTGGTTTTGAAGTATTGATGACAAACATGGTTGAGGGACTAATGTGTTTGTGAGAATTGCAGGATAACGCAGGTAGTAGTCCCTCATCGATACGGTTTAGCTACCAAAGATGACCCCTAAAAATGCATGAAGACATTGAAGACAATGGTGGTTCGTGAAGACATTCACGTTGAAGATAATGACGTGTGAAGACATTCACTTGAAGACTATGGAGTGTGAAGACATAGTTTCTTTTGTAGTTTCCTTTTCTTTTTTATTGAGTCATAGGAACCACCGAACTGTTAAGTGGGGTCCAAGTGAACAAAGTTAGATCACTGATGTGATGATCAACCAAAATCCGATGTCTTCGAGCGAAGACAATGTGAGCAAATCTTATCCAGAGTGGGATAAGTCAGTATTTCTTGTAGCCCAAGCCAAACTGCCGCGTGTGTTTGAAATCCGACAGTTGCACACGTGTCCGTTCCTTACTGACCCAGGGTCATTTCGGACATATCATGTTGGGTTGCCTCCTGGCTATAATTAGCCTACCCCCTACACCATAAATTGGTGGCTGCTCAGAGTTAGTGCACGACTTTTGTCGTTTGAGAGCAACCCACCTCCGAAGCCCTTGAGAGAGATATCCTTGCAAGGACAAAGCCTAAAACACCCAGAGCCAAAGAGTGTTAGGCATCACTAAAGTCTTTCTGTCTGTGTGACCTAAAGACTTGTTACACATGAGGACTGTGCATCATCCAGCCGGTTAGGCGTCATGTTCTGATGATCCAAGAGTCATTGTGGACGCCAGTGAACGGATTTTGTGATGGTTTGCAAGTCTACCTTGAATACTTACCAGAGCGATTGGGCGAGGACCGGGTGTCCTTAGCTCAAGGGGAATAAGGTGAAGACACAATCTTCTGAGTTCAATCTCAGCCTCCCTAACCAGACGTATAGTTGTCACAGCAACTGGAACTGGTCTACCAAATCATTGTCTTCACCAAGCTACTGGTTCTATCTTCCAACTCATTTACATTTGAGTTTGTCTTCATGAATCATTGCTTGCTTGCCTGATCTGTTTGACTTCACTATGTGAAGACTATTATCTGATTGGCTTCATTCTGTCTTCCATTCCGATCTTTTCTACCTAGCTGCTATTAGTCTTCGTGCCTTCATTATACTGCTTACTTGACTATGGCATGTCCAGTGTAGTTTCTCTTCTGCTGCATATCATATAGGCTCAATTTGATTGTTTGTCTTCAAAGTACTCGTGTTTTGAAGACTTCCATAAAAATTTCCTATTCACCTCCCCCTCTGGTCGATAACTAGCACTTTCAATTAGTATCAGAGCAAGGTGCTCCCTTGTTCTGTGTGATTCGGTTTAACCACCTAGAGTTTTAGCTATGTCGACTGCAGGGATAATCAAGGTCTCTGCTACGTGCCCAGTCTTTGATGGCACTGATTACCCCTACTGGAAGAATAAGATGTGTATGCATTTTGAAGCCATTGACATCGACCTCTGGTATGTCGTTAGGACGGGCGTCCCAAAGGTCGGTGAAGGTGTCACTGCTGCTGATGTCAAGAGGTTCGTTCAACTGGACTCAAGTGCCAAGAACATCATTTATGGTCATGGGGGAGACGACAGGGTCATGGCCAACTGGCTTCCCGTGGCCCTCACTGGTGCACCGCGTGCCTGGCTGCTCAAGCTCCCCGGATCCATGGTGGCATCTTGGGAGGAGCTGCACAGCCTCTTCGCCGCGCGCTTCTTGCCACCGGCGCCCTTTGCTGTTGCGGCCCTCCTCGATGGCTCGCAAGCGCCACCCTCGGACCGTCACGCCAAGTCGTTCTTTCGCCAGATCAGCGCCGCTTCCACGCGGCAGGGGGCTCGCCCGGGTTGGGTGGCGCCCAAGGCCGAGCTGGCCTTTGACTCGGGAGGTCACCCCGTCAGCACCGTCGTCTCGTGCGTGCTCCCAATGCTTTGCATGCCCACCATCTGCAACGTAGCCGTCACCAAGACCCTCATCAACGGCAGCGCCAGCCTCAACGTGCTCTCGCTGGAGGCCTTCAGCCTCCTTCACGTACCACTCGAGCGGCTCCGCCCCAGCAAACCCTTCTCTGAAGTCGGCGGCGGCTCCTCCAGCCCCCTGGGGCATATCCGTATTCTCGTGACGTTCGGCACCCGCGACAACTACCGCACTAAGCTGATCGACTTCGACATCTCCCGCATTGTCCTTCCTTGCAACGCCATCCTCAGATATCCGGCTCTGGCTCAGTTTATGGCAGCGACCCATCCAGCCTACAACCTCATGAAGATGCCCGGGAGCAAGGACGTCCTCACCATAGTCGGAGATACCAAGGAAGCTCTGTTGGCGCTCAAGCTTGCCCTCAAAACTGTCGCGGCGGTGCGACCGGCCGACGAGGCCCCCTCTGGAGTTAAGGGGGCCGCACCGGCCAAGAAGAAGCAGTTGTTCACTCAAGATCGGGCAAAAACCAAGTAGGTGCCGGTCGAGAAAGATGGGTCTTCTGGAGCCACCTTCACCATAGGTGCCAACCTCGACTCAGATCAAGAGGAAGCATTGGTAAAGCTCTTGCACGCAAACAAGGAAGTATTCGCCTGGGAGCCCGATCAGCTGGTAGGGGTCCCAAGAGGGGTGATCGAGCATGACTTAAGGGTGTGCCCCAATGTGCGCCCCGTGAAGCAGAAGGCACGTCGACAGTCCACGGAGAAGCAGTCCTTCATCGTCCAAGAAACCCGCAAGCTAGAGGCAGCAGGTGTCATTCGCGAGGTTCGGTACCGAGTGGTCTGGTAACCCCATCAAGCAGCCAAAGAAAGGCGGGAAGGAGCGCAACTGTGTCGACTTCACCAACCTCAACAAAGCCTGTCCACAAGATCCGTTCCCGCTTCCGCGAATCGACCAGATCGTTGATTCCACCGCCGAGTGCAACTTGCTGTGCTTCCTGGATGCGTTTTCAGGCTATCACGAGATCAAGATGGCAGTGGAGGATGTGGAGAAGGCGGCCTTCCTGAGCCCTTGCAGGGTGTACTGCTACACTTGCATGCCGTTCGGGCTGCGTAACACAGGCGTGACCTTCCATCGGCTGAAGCACATAGCCCTGGGCCAGGAGCTCGGGAGGAATGCAGAAGCCTACGTCGACGACATTGTGGTGAAGTCGCGGGAGCCAACCCGGAGAAGGTCAAGGCAATTGAAGACATGAGCCCACCACAAACCCTCAAGGAGATGCAGACGCTTGCCGGCTGCGTAACTTCACTGGGACGCTTCATCTCCAAGCTGGGAGAGCGCGCCCTACCGTTCTTCAAGCTGATGAAGAAGAAGGGTCCGTTCTTGTCTTTGTTTCTCCGGTAGAAATCTTTGAGCACTCTTTGAAGTTCTTTGTGTTGGATTGAATATTATGAATCTGAATTTTCTTTGGTGTTATTTTAGTACGAACTCTAGGATAGATTGATCGGAAAGAATAGCTTTGAGGTGGTTTCAAACCCTACAAACAATTTCGTCTTATGTTCTCCGCTAGATAGGAACTTTGGGTGATTCTTCATCACACTTTGAGGGACGGTTATATGATCCAATTATATTAGCACTGTTGAGAGATTGCACTAGCGAAAGTACGGACCCTAGGCCTCATTTTCAAGCATTGCAATAATGTTTTTGTGCCCGTTTAGTATTTGTTACCTTGCTGTTTTTATTATTTCAGATCATAAAAATATATTTCTACCATCCATATTACACTTTTATCATCATCTCTTCACCAAACTAGTGCACCTATACAATTTGCCATTTTATTGGGTGTGTTGGGGACACAAGAGATTTCTTGTATTTTGTTGAAGGCTCGTTTGAGAGAGACCATCTTCACCCTACACCTCTCACGGATTGATAAACCTTAGGTCATCCACTAGAGGGAAAATTGCTATTGTCCGACAAAACTCTGTGCTTGGAGGCCCAACACGTGTCTACAAGAATAAAGTTGTGAAGTAGACATCAGCTGCTGGGGGCGTGACTGGAGCAGGTGGCGCCGTCACCACTTCCCCCGCGGCCGGCACGGGGGCTGGAGATGTCGGAGGAGAACGGCATCAGCAGTGCCTAGACGGTCACGCCCCGTAAGGTACGGGCGAGGGGGTCAGCCCGCTCGCACCCCCTCCTCCCACCGGCGGGCACAGCCACAGCAACGGCACTCGGTCCGGGGGAGCCATCGTCCTCCGGCCACCCCCGCCACGGGGGCGGTCACGGCGTATGTGCCTCCTCCCAGGCGAGCCGACCGGACCGCTACGCCCAACGGAGCCACTAACCCTCGAGCACCATCGCCGCGCGACCCCGCTGCCCAACTGGTCGTTCCACAGTTGCGTGGATGTGGCACTGCCGCCGTCGCTGCCGCTGGCACCATCATCTATGCCAAGCACGGTTGACGTCATCAACATCTATGCCAAGCAAGGCTACGGAGGCCATGGCACGAGCTCAGCTCTTGCTGAGGTTTCCGCCGGCAGCCGAGCAGATGGATGAATGGCGAGGTTTCGCCGAGGCTGGGGGCTCACGGCGAGCCGGCCCGCCACGACCTCCCCAAGCGACAGCGACCGCCCGTACTGCTGGCCAACGGAGGGGGCTGTCCCCATGGTGCAGTCCCACCACGACAGCCGACGCGGGCACAGCAGAATCAAGACCCCGACGACGTCTCAATGGCCTCTTTTGACCCTCGAGTACGTCCAGGCCAACGTCAAGCCCCGGAGGATATGCGGCGGGGTGACGCGTGCGTCACCCTAGATCGGCGCCACGACGACCTTCGCCAGAGCGACGGGTGTCGTGGCCTCAACATCAATGAGCATGTGCTCGGCGTTGGCGGGTGCCTTCCTTTCGAGGTCAGCTTCTGCCTTCACACGAGAGGTGCAACAAGTCTGTTGGTCGTCCGTTCGCACGTTCAAGCCAGAGATACGTGAGAAATATGACGGGAGGCTAAACCCGGCAGAGTTCCTGAGCATCTACACCATCGTTGTTCAGGCTTCCAGAGGAAGAGATGAGAAGGTGTTCGCCAACTACTTCCCTTTGGTCCTCAAGTCCAATGTGAGGTCTTGGCTGATGCACCTGCCAGAGAACTCCATTTCGTCATGGGCAGATCTATGCCACGAGTTCATCGGTGCTTTCACCGGTGGTCACCAAGAGCCCGACAGACCCAGCGACCTACAGCTTCTCCAGCAGAAGGAAGGAGAAACCCTCCTTAAGTATTTACAGAGATTCAGTAAAGTTCATAGAATTATTCCAAATATCCATCCGGCAGCCGTTATAGCAGCCTTCCAGTCCAATGTGCGCAACCGTCGTATTCATTCCAAGATGAATGTGCGGTTGCCCAAGACTGTGAAGGAGCTGTAAGCACTGGTGGATAAGTGTGCTCGGATGGAGGAAGGAAGGAAGTTGCCTGGAGAGGAGGATTGCATCAACGTTGATTCAGAGGATGAGGACGAATCAACCAGTTAGAGAAAGAACAAGAAGCATAGTAAGAAACCAAGAAATAAGGTAGTATTGACTATAGAAGGTTCGGGCACACCAAGTACGGGCAAGAAGGCAAAGGCTGAGGCCCCCGGCAAGGAAGCAGTCGCGTCCGCTGCTTGCCAGGAAGCCGCTGCCGCTGAAGAAGTTGCGAAAGGTGATGGGTCGTACTGCAAGATCCACCGGACCAAAGGCCACGACCTTCAGGAGTGTTACCAAGTTGAACAGCTCGTCAAGAAACATAGGGCAGAATATGATAAGCGTGATAAGGAAAAAGGATAGAATGCTACTGGCGGTAAGGGCCGAGGCGGTGAAGCAAACCGCCCCGGCAAACCCTTTCGGAACCAAGGAAAACCTACCAGGGGCCAAGAGAAGGAAATTTGTGATAATGTGAGTGGTGAAGGAGATGAAGGGGAAACCAGTGAGTAGGAATTTCAGAAGGCCACTGACGCCCTATGCATTGATGGGGGTGCATATTTTGCACACCTCTCATCGCCAACTCAAGCGATGGACACGAGAGGTCAATGCTGTGGAGCCAGCGCCAGATGCCCGGAAGCCACTCAAGTGGTTCTGCACACTCATCATCTTTGATGAGGAGGATCACTGATGTCCACTACGCAACCTTCTCCTTGTAGACGTTGTTGGGCCTCCAAGTGCAAAGGTTTGTAGGACAGTAGAAAATTTCCCTCAAGTGGATGAACTAAGGTTTATCAATATGTGGGAGGTGTAGGATGAAGATGGTCTCTCTCAAACAACCCTGCAACCAAATAAGAAAGAGTCTCTTGTGTCCCCAACACACCCAATACAATGGTAAATTGTATAGGTGCACTAGTTCGGCGAAGAGATGGTGATACAAGTGCAATATGGATGGTAGATATAGGTTTTTGTAATCTGAAAATATAAAAACAGCAAGGTAGCAAGTGGTAAAAGTAAGCATAAACGGTATTGCAATGCTAGGAAACAAGGCCTAGGATTCATACTTTTACTAGTGCAAGTTCTCTCAGCAATAATAATATAATTGGATCATATAACTATCCCTCAACATGCAACAAAGAGTCACTCCAAAGTCACTAACAGCGGAGAACAAACGAAGAGATTATGGTAGGGTTCGAAACCACCTCAAAGTTATCCTTTCTGATCTGTCTATTCAAGAGTCCGTAGTAAAATAACACGAAGCAATTCTTTCCGTTCGATCTATCATAGAGTTCGTACTACAATAACACCTTAAGACACAAATCAACAAAAACCCTAATGTCACCTAGATACTCCAATGTCACCTCAAGTATCTGTGGGTATGATTATACGATATGCATCACACAATCTCAGATTCATCTATTCAACCAACACAAAGAACTTCAAAGAGTGCCCCAAAGTTTATAGCGGAGAGTCAAGACGAAAACGTGTGCCAACCCCTATGCATAAGTTCACAAGGTCAATGAACCCGCAAGTTGATCACCAAAACATACATCAAGTGGATCACGTGATATCCCATTGTCACCACAGATAAGCACAAGCAAGACATACATCAAGTGTTCTCAAATCCTTAAAGACTCAATCCGATAAGATAACTTCAAAGGGAAAACTCAATCCATTACAAGAGAGTAGAGGGGGATAAACATCATAAGATCCAACTATAATAGCAAAGCTCGCAATACATCAAGATCGTGCCAAATCAAGAACACGAGAGAGAGAGAGAGAGAGAGAGATCAAACACATACCTACTGGTACATACCCTCAGCCCTAAGGGTGAACTACTCCTCCTCGTCATGGAGAGCGCCAGATGATGAAGATGGCCACCGTGAGGGATATCCTCCGGTGGTACCTAACAGGGTCCCGATTGGTTTTTGGTGGCTACAGAGGCTTGCGGCGGCGGAACTCCCGATCTAGGTTATTTTCTGGAGGTTTCTGCATTTATAGGAATTTTTGGCGTAGGTTTCATGTCAGAGGGGGGGGGTCTCCGAGCCGTCCACGAGGCAGGGGCCCACGCCCATGGGGGGTGGGCATGCCCCCACCCTTGTGGATGGTTCGGGAATCTTCTGGCCCAACTCTTGGGCTTCTTTTGGTCAATAAAAAATCGTCAAAAATTGGCACGTCAACTGGACTCCGTTTGGTATTCCTTTTCTGTAAAACTGAAAAACAAGGAAAAAACAGAAACTGGCACTGAGCTCTAGGTTAATAGGTTAGTACCAAACATCATATAAAATAGCATATAAGTGCATATAAAACATCCTAGAAGGATAATATAATAGCATGAATACTTCATAAATTATAGATACGTTGGAGACGTATCAATCACCCTGGCTGCACCACTGCGGTAGGTGTTTGCCATTGTAGGTCTGCCCAATAATTCGCAACCTCACGGTCACAAAGATGTTAGTGGATGGTGGGGCCGGGATGAATCTGATTTCCCCAGCAGTTATCAACAAGCTTCAGATAGGAGAAGAAGATCTAAAGGTTACCGGCATGTTTCAAGGACTCAACCCCGGGAGGAGCCATCCCAAGGGGATGATTACGTTGCCAGTGACGTTTGGGGGAGAACTGAACTACCGGAATGAGAAGATTGTGTTTGATGTGGTTGATCTCCCCCTGCCATACAGTGGGATTCTGGGACACCCTACCCTAGCTAAATTCATGGAAGCATCTCACTATACTTATAACACCTTGAAGATTCCTGGGCCACTGGGAGTCATCACTATCCCATTAGATGTGAAGGATGCAGTTATCTGTGTGGACAAGATGTACCGGGATGCAGTCACGACAGAGGCTGCGGCGCCAGCAGCTCCCACCAAGGAAAGCAAAGGAAAGAAGAAGGATTATAGGGCCTCTGTCAAGGAGTCCATGAAGCGTGCCCCCTCCGAGCGCACGACACCCATTGATGACATGCCGGAGTGTTCCAACAACAAGTGATCCAAGGTTGCTACACCCTAAGTGAAGAAGGTCCCGATAGGGCTAGCTGGTGGTGATGGTACTTTCACTATCAACGCCACACTTGATGACAAATAGGAAAGCGCGCTCGTTGCCTTCCTGCGGGTGAATATCGATGTTTTTGTTGGCAAACATCTGATATCCCCGGTGTTCCCAGGGATGTAATCGAGCACCACCTTGCTGTCTGCCCACACACCCGAGCCGTCAAGCAGAAAGTCCGGAAGCAGGCCTTGGAGTAGTAGCAGTTCATTGCGAGGAAATCAAGAAGCTAGAGGTAGCCGGTTTGGTCAGAGGAGTACTGCACCCTACGTGGTTGGCGGACCCAGTGGTGGTCCGGAAGGCGAATGAGAAATGGATGCTCTGCATTGATTTCACATATCTCAACAAGGCTTGCCCGAAGGACCCATTTCCCTTGTCGCGCATCGACCAGATTATGGATTCCATTGCTCTCCTTTCTAGATGCATACTCCGGATATCATAAGATCTTTATGTCCAAAGAAGATGAGGAGAAGACATCATGCATCGCCGCATGTGGTACATACTGCTTTGTCCACATGCCTTTCGGATTAAAGAGTGTCGGGTCCACTTTTGCAAGAGCAATTCAAATTGGTTTTGAGCCACAGTTGCACAGAAATATAGAAGACTATATGGATGACATCGTGGTCAAACCCAAGGATAAGGCCACCCTTATCCAACATTTGGAAGATAGATTGCTAATTTGCGCAAGATCAACTTGAAGCTTAACCCGGAGAAGTGTGTATTCGGTGTTCCCTCCGGCAAGCTACTTGGATTCTTCGTGTCCCATCAAGGGATTGAAGCCAACCCTGAGAAGATCAAGGCCATTGAGTAGATCCAAGCGCCAAGGACAATTAAGGATGTGAGGCGCCTGATGGGATGCGTTGCCACGCTGAGCAGGTTCATTGCCAAGTCTGCCGAGTGTGCCCTACTGTTTTTCAAGATTTTGGAGAAAGCAATGCTATGAAGTGGACCCCGGAAGCAGATGCAGCTGTGCAGGAATTGAAGGCCTACCTATCGTCTGTGCCTACTTTGGTTGCACCCAAACCCCAAGAGCCATTATTGCTTTACTTGGCGGCAACAAATCAAGTGGTCAGTGCGGCCTTGGTAGCACATCGAGAAGTAGATGAGGCAGAAAGTGGCCAGATCACGGCAGAATCAGACAAGGATCAGAACAACAATGAGCACGGCAACAAGAGCAATGCCAAGGACACGGCAAGGAAGAAAGTGGTGCAGCGCCCAGTGTACTTCGTTAGCTCCTTGTTACAAGGGGCTAGATCGAGGTATTCTGGTGTGCAAAAGTTGATCTTTGGCCTCGTCATGGCCTTAAGGAAACTGTGCCACTACTTCCAAGCCCATGAGATTACGGTTGTCACTCGTTTCCCGTTGCAAAGAATGCTCCGAAACCCTGAGGCCGCCGGAAGAATAGTGGAGTGGGCTTCGGAGTTATCTAGCTTTGGTTTGAAGTTTGAGAGCATGTCAACTATTCAGAGCAGGGCGCTGGCAGAGTTTATTGAAGAATGGACGCCAACCCCTGATGGGGAAGTGACAGAAACAGCTCTCCCCGGCAAGGAATCACCCCAAGAATGGATTATGTATTATGATGGTGCTTTTTCCCTACAAGGTGCAGGGGCTGGCATGCTTCTTGTTGCCCCCTCCTGGGAACACTTTAAGTACGTCGTCCAAATGCACTTTGCCCAGGAAGAAGCCACCAACAATACAGCTGAGTATGAAGGGCTCATTGCTGGGTTCAGGATTGCAGCAGAATTGGGAATCAAGAAGTTGATCATTCGAGGAGATTCACAGCTTGTGGTGAGACAAGTCGACAAAGATTATTAAAGCCCATTCATGGAAGCATATGTCGAGGAAGTGAGGAGATTGGAGGAGCACTTTGATGGATTGCAAACAGAGCACGTACCCGTGAAGAAAACAACATAGCCGATCACCTGTCGAAGTGTGCTGCGCAGAAGCTTCCTATGGAACCAGGAACTTTTGTTCTCCGTCTCTCCCAGCCCTCCGTATCACCAGCCACAATGGTCCGGAAAAGGAGAAAGTTGGACTACGGTAAGCCTCTCCAGGTCGAGCCGTCCGCTCCCGGCAGACACCCTGTGTGACGCCCGGATAATCAAGCTACAGTAAACCCCTGTTAATGATGCCAAGTCATCATGATTACAATTTTGCTAAACCTCACTTATTTCAAACTTAGTTCAAATACAAATTCAAATAACAAGTCAAATTATACTTTCATAAAACAGTGAGATAAAAATGTTCGTTGGGTTGCAAATATTCAATACCTAATTAACATGTAGAAACCGACATCATTTGACTCATCATTTAATTCATACGATAATATAAAGTGGTCTAACAACATATTAATTGACCTTTTAAATTTCAAAAAAAATGCTTGAACAATTCCATTGGCTCTGAAACATTTTATGCAACACCACAATGTTAAGCTTGAATTATGTGCCAAATTTCAATATTAACTAAATTCATTTACTATAGCATTTAAATAGAAAACAGTGGAGAAAGAAAAAACAGAAAAAGTCTAGCCAAAGAAAAGGAGAAAACAGGAGGGACATAAACTACTGGGCACTTCGGATGATTAAGCAAAACAGTGCAGCCCAAGCCCACGTGGAGCTCTTCCCCTACCCCCTGTTCACATAGCAGGGGCGTGGCAGCCATCCGGGACGCCCTGGCCTTGGCTGTCGGCGTGGCAGCCATCCGCCACCCCCTGGGCGCCTACAAGGTGACCCCCCTCGACCCCCTTGCTGAAACCCTAACCCCCATACTCTCCTTCCCTCATTTTTTCTCGATCTAGAGCTCACCTCGAGCTCAACGTCGACGTGCGCTCGTCGATCCTGCGACCGCCGTGTCTCCCGAGCCACGTGGAGACGTATAAAAGCTCTGCCACGCTCGCCTTCGTCGGATGCATCCACCGGTTTGACCGGGGCACTCTGCATCATCGTCGCCATCTTCTTCCCCATGACGAACCGAACCACCAACGCCACTGCCTCATCATCGTCCCCGCTGTTCGACGCCTCCGCCCTCCTCCGGGCGCCCAGCCACTATGAGCCCCTCCACAACCCCCGCTTCCCTTGTTAGCCGCTAGTCCACGACGCGCCAAGCTTCGCCACACCCAGGATGCGCCTGCCTGCAGCCAGCTCCGCCTGCCAGCGCTGACCTGCTGCCAGATCCATCACTATCACAGACGCGCCTGGTCAGACTCCCTACCTCGCGTGCATGCTGCTGCCCGCGAGCGCCTCGCCCCTGCCCACTCGCTGCCACCCCGCGACCTGGCACAACCCCACGGCTGCCCAGGCTCTGCTCCCACCCGCGTCGCTCGCCCTGCCGTCTGCCGGAGTCCTCGCCTCCGCCCGCTATTGCTTCCATGACCGCCACCGACCGCCGATGTCCGCAGCTCGCCTCCGGTCACCGCTCACTCGCACCGGCCCACCATGGCTCGCCCTTCTCACCCTGGTTGCCCCGCGAGACCGCCGCAACCTCCCGCTTCCCCAGCGTCACCCCCTGCTGCTCCGGCCAAGCCACCCCGCGGCTGCTGCCGCGGCTCCCACTGGGCCGCAGCCGAGCGCCGCCGCCGCCCCTGCCTCAAGCCTCCGGCTGCCGCCCGGGCATCACTGCAGCTTTGCCCTACTCAAGGCTTCACCGCGCCAGCGCTGCTAATCAAGACACACCGGTTGGCCCTATGGGCCACTGCCCAATGGGCCCCCCTGTCTACAAAAAAAATGTTTTTTAACAAAATATGTAAATAGTAATTAATTAATTAATTAACTTAATTAACCTTGCTTAGTTAGTCTAATGAACCATATTAGTCTAGCTAAACTTGCTTAATTAGGTAGGACAATGGCAGATGGGTCACGGCCGATAGTTTGACCAGCCGACGCTCTGTTGACTGCTAACATCATGATGACGTCGGGCGAACATCATAATTGCATTTTTGAATTAAAGATAATTTTAGAATATTGTTTAAAACTTTAGAAAATTATTATAAAATAATCCGCAAATCGGATGAAAATACTTTGTACATGAAAGTTGCTCAGAACAACGAGATGAATCCGAAGACGCAGTCTGTTTGTCAGCCAAACGTCCCTAGCATAGCGAACATGCAACTTTTCCCCTCCGGTTCATCTGTCCGAAAACGCGAAACACCGGGAATACTTTCTCGGATGTTTTCCCCCTTTGTCGGTATCACCTAGTGCTGCGTTAGGTCACCTCTAGCACCGCATATTGCCATGTTATGCTTTGTGATGCTTTTATTGCTCTGTTATTTATTGTGTTCCCCCTTTGTTACTTTTTCCTGTAGACCCCAAGACCGCTGTCGGTACCCCTATGATCGACTACATCAACGACGAACCCTTCTCTTGCTGTGAGCAACCTGGCAAGCCCCCCTTGATCACAAGATATCGCCTATTCCTTCTCTCTACTGCTTGAAATTAGAGTAGTGTAGCATGTAGGGCTGGAATTCGAGCCGAGTCGAGCCAGCTCGGCTTGACTCGCTAGAGCTCGTTTCGTTGACGAGCTAGCTCGACTCAACTCGTTACTATAACGAGCTTAAACCCAAGATTGGCTCGACTCGTATAACTCGCGAGCTGGCTCGTTTAGCTTGTTAAGCTCATTAAAGATATGAACATAAAACCCTCAAAATGGTAAAATTGATTATGTATATAATAAACATATATATCACAAAACAATTGTAATTTCCTTGTAACGCATGAGTCTCCTAGGCGGCTGGGCCTTCAACGGCTGGGCCTGGTGTTGTGGGACTGGAACGTAGGGTGCTGAGTGGCTTATCTTTTTTTGTATTGAGAGTGGCTGATCTTTTGTACCGAGCCTAATGAGTTACACGAGTACTCGTGAGATTGGCTCGTTTAACTGGTCTATAAACGATCTTAAACTAAAGCTTGGCTCGACTCGTTATTCTTCGAGTTCGAGTCGATTTGAGCCGAGTCACGAGCTACTCGTTTAGCTCGCGAGCTTCTAGCTTTTTTTCCAGTCCTAGTAGCATGTTACTGCTTTTGGTTAATCCTATTCTGCTGCATAGCCTGTCATTGTTTCTACAGTTGTTACCCTTACCTGCAATCCTAAGTGCTTAGTATAGGATGCTAGTATTCCATCAGTATAGGATGCTTAGTATAGGATGCTAGTATTCCATCATGGCCCTAGATTCTTTTACATCTGCCATGCTATACTATCGGGCTGCGATAACTCGGGAGGTCATCACGGGTATATACTTATATACATAATATTTGATACATGTGGTGACTAAAGTCGGGTCGGCTCGTAGAGTACCCACGAGTGATTCACGGATTGGGGGCTGAAAGGACCTTTGTCCCGAAGGCCCTTTGGGCGGATCTTTATGGCGGAGTGAGAGGGCAGGTTGAGACCACCTAGGTGAGAGGTGGGCCTGGCCCTGGTCGGCGTTCGTGGTTACTTCAAAATAACACGCTTAACGAGATCTTGGTATTTAATCTAAGTCTGGCCATTGGCCTATACGCACTAACCAACTACACGGGAACAGTTATGGGCACTCGACGTCGTGGTATCAGTTGAAGCCTTCTTGATGTCAGCGACTGAGCGGCGCGCGCCGAATTGGACCGCAAGACTGCGCTTGTATTATGGGGGCTAGGTATGCTTCCGGTCGCCCTCACAACGTGCAGGTGTGCAATGGGCGATGACCCAAACCCCTGCGCCATAGGATTTAGACCGGCGTGCTGACCTCTCTATTGTGCCTAGGTGGGGCTACGACGGTGTTGATCTTTTGAGGCCAGGCATGACCCAGGAAAGTGTGTCCGGCCAAAGGGGATCGAGCGTGTTGGGTAAAGTGGTGCACCCCTGCAGGGAAGTTTATCTATTCGAATAGTCGTGATCCTCGGTAACAGGATGACCCGGAGTTGTACCTTGACCTTATGACAACTAGAACAGGATACTTAATAAAACACACCCTTTCAAGTGCCAAATTCAACCCGGTGATCACTCTCTCACAGGGCGACGATGAGAGGATCGTCGGGTAGGATTATGCTATGCGATGATACTTGGTGAACTTACCATCTACTCTCTTCTACATGCTGCAAGATTGAGGCTGCCAGAAGCATAGTCTTCGACAGGACTAGCTATCCCCCTTTTATTCTAGCATTCTGCAGTTCAGTCCACCGATATTGCCCCTTTACACATATACCCATGCATATGTAGTGTAGATCCTTTCTTGCGAGTACTTTGGATGAGTACTCACGGTTGCTTTGCTCCCCCTTTCCCCCCTTTCCTTTCTTCTCGGTTGACGCAACCAGATACTGGAGCCCAGGAGCTAGATGCCATCGTCGATGATGACTCCTACTACACCGGAGGTGCCTACTACAACGTGCAGGCTGCTGACAACGACCAAGAGTAGTTTAGGAGGATCCCAGGCAGGAGGCATGCGCCTCTTTCGATCTATATCCCAGTTTGTGCTAGCCATCTTATGGCAACTTGTTTAACTTATGTCTGTACTTAGATATTGTTGCTTCCGCTAACTCATCTATGGTCGAGCACTTGTGTTTGAGCCCTCGAGGCCCCTGGCTTGTATTATGATGCTTGTACGACTTATATTTATTTTAGAGTTGTGTTTTGATATCTTCCAGTGAGTCCCTGATCTTGATCGTACACGTTTGCGTGTATGATTAGTGTATGATTGAATCGAGGGCGTCACACCCTGCCGGAAACAACTCCTCATAGCCTGCCGGACCACCCCCTCCAGCCGGGCCTATGGACCCCACGAACGAGGTTGGTGCTTGATACGTCTCCAACGTATCTACTTTTCCAAACACTTTTTCCCTAGTTTTGGACTCTAACTTGCATGATTTGAATGAAACTAACCCGGACTGACGTTGTTTTCAGCAGAACTACCATGATGTTGTTTTATGTGTAGAAAAGAAAAGTTCTCGGAATGTCCTGGAAATCCACGGAGGCGCTTTTTTGAATTTATAAGAATTTTTGGCAGAAGAATTAATGTCAGGGGGCCCACAGCCTGTCCACGAGACAGGGGGCGCCCCCCTAGGGCGCGACCTCCTATCTCGTGGGCCCCCTGGACCTCCACTGACCTCAACTCCAACTCCATATATTCTGTCTCAGGGAGAAAAAAACCAGAGAAAAAGTTTCATCGCGTTTTACGACACGGAGCCGCCGCCTAGCCCTAATCTCTCTCGAGAGGGCTGATCTGGAGTCCGTTCGGGTCTCCGGAGAGGGGGATTCGTCGCCGTCGTCATCATCAACCATCCTCCATCACCAATTTCATGATGCTCACCGCCATGCGTGAGTAATTCCATCGTAGTCTTGCTGGACGGTGATGGGTTGGATGAGATTTACCATGTAATCAAGTTAGTTTTGTTAGGGTTTGGTCCCTAGTATCCACTATGTTCTGAGATTGATGTTGCTATGACTTTGCTATGCTTAATGCTTGTCACTAGGGCCCGAGTGCAATGATTTTAGATCTGAACCTGTTATGTTTTCATGAATATATGTGTGTTCCTGATCCTATCTTGCAAGTCTATAGTCACCTATTATGTGTTATGATCCGACAACCCCGAAGTGACAATAATCGGGACACTTCTCGGTGATGACCGTAGTTTGAGGAGTTCATGTATTCACTATGTGTTAATGCTTTGGTCCGGTTCTCTATTAAAAGGAGGCCTTAATATCCCTTAGTTTCCGTAAGGACCCCGCTGCAACGGGAGGGTAGGACAAAAGATGTCATACAAGTTCTTTTCCATAAGCACGTATGACTATTTACGGAATACATGCCTACATTACATTGATGAATTGGAGCTAGTTCTATATCACCCTATGTTATAACTATTGCATGAGGAATCGCATCCGGCATAATTATCCATCACTGATCCATTGCCTACGAGCTTTTCATATATTGTTCTTCGCTTATTTACTTTTCCGCTACATCATATAACTACTACAAAACCCAAAACATTTATCTTTACTTTTGCTACTGCTACCATTATTATCATACAACTTTTGCTACTAAACACTTTGCTGCAGATACTAAGTTATCCAGGTGTGGTTGAATTGACAACTCAACTGCTAATACTCAAGAATATTCTTTGGCTCCCCTTGTGTCGAATCAATAAATTTGGGTTGAATACTCTACCCTCGAAAGCTGTTGCGATCCCCTATACTTGTGGGTTATCAAGACTTATTTCTGGCGCCGTTGCCGGGGAGCATAGCTCTATTCTCTGAGTCACTTGGGATTTATATCTGTTGATCACTATGAAGAACCTTAAAGACGCTAAGACCAAGATTTTTCCCTCAACTACGATGGGAGGTAAGGAACTGTCATCTAGCTCTGCACTAGATTCTCCTTCCGTTATTAGTAGGCTTGCGATACCTAAACCTGCTACTACTATGAATTATGATATGTAGCATGTTATTGATGATGCCACTTCTGCTATGCATGATGAAACTACTTCTGTGCGTGATACTACTTTGCCATTAGGTGAATTTCTTGATGAACAACTTGCTAGAGTTAGGGGGAATGATATTACTGAAGATCCTATTATTGACGATAGTGATGATGAAGGTTCTCCCAATGATCATGTATTACCTGTTGTTCCTAAGGGTTATGTTATGAATGAAACAGCTGCTATGGAAATTCTTGCTTGAAATGATAGAAATGATCTTAAGAAATTATTAGCTAAATGGAAGCAGCAGTCTCTTAATGCAAGAATGAAACCCTATCCTGCTTTTGCTACTTCACCTATCTGTATTACTGTTAAGGATTATGAATTCTCTGTTGATCCTGATATTATTACTTTTTAGTTGAATCTGATCCTTTTTATGGCCTTGAATCTGAAACTGTTGTGGCACATCTTACCAAGTTGAATGATATAGCCACCCTATTTACTCATGATGAGAAGTCTCGCTATTTAAATATCCTTACGATATTTCCGTTCTCATTAAAGGGTGATGCTAAGACTTGGTATAATTCTCTTGATCCTGGTTGTGTGCGTAGTCCCCGGGATATGATTTATTACTTCTCTGCTAAATATTTCCCTGCTCATAAGAAACAAGTTGCCTTATGGAAATATATAATTTTGTGCAAATCAAAGAAGAGAGTCTCCCACAAGCTTGGGGGAGGCTTCTCCGGTTACTTAATGCTTTGCCTGATCATCCTCTTAAGAAAAATGAAATACTTGATATCTTTTATAATGGACTAACGGATGCTTCTAAGGACTACTTGGATAGTTGTGCTGGTTGTGTTTTCAAGGGAAGAACAGTCGACGAAGCTGAAATATTATTGAATAATATGTTGACTAATGAAAATAATTGGAATCTTCCCGAGCCAGTTCCTGAAGTAATTCCTGAACCAATTGAGCCAACTTCTGAGTCTATTCCTAAACCTACTCCGAAGAAGAGAGGTGTTTTATTTCTCAGTCCTGAAGATATGCAAGAGGCAAAGAAATCAATGAAAGAAAAAGGTACTAAAGCTGAAGATGTTAATAATTTACCTCCTATTGAAGAGATACATGGTCTTAATTTATCATCAAGAACCACATTGTCTTGATAACCCGACACGTAGTAAAGGTAAATTCTCTCTATAGATATGATAAAGTTGAAATACCCTCTACTAAATTTCATAGCCCATGCTTAGATGAATTTGATGACTTTATGGCTAGGCAAGAAAGTTTTAATACTTATGTTGGTAGAGTGTTAAAGAATAATGCTTTCGAGATAGGACGCGTAGGTGATAATCTGGCTAGAGTTAAAGATGAACTTCACCGCGTTAGCAAATATGCTTCTACGGTTGCTACTCAAGCTGAGCAAGTACTTAAAGCTCAAAATGATTTGCTTCATGAATTAAATAATAAAAATGACTTTGCTATTAGAGTGGCTACTAGAACTGGTAGAATGACTCAGGAACCTTTGTATCCTGAAGGCCACCCTAA
The DNA here is from genome assembly GCA_021605205.1 of Aegilops longissima. Taxonomy (NCBI): domain Eukaryota; kingdom Viridiplantae; phylum Streptophyta; class Magnoliopsida; order Poales; family Poaceae; genus Aegilops; species Aegilops longissima. The sequence continues at coordinate 320,319,672 of CM038677.1, forward strand.
GAGAATCGAACAAGGTTCTCAAAGAAATAATTTAGAGGCACCTAGTTCTTCTAAAAAGAAGAAGAAGAAAAACGATAGAACTTTGCATGCTTCTAGTGAACCTACTATAGACACACAGTCCCAATGATATTTCAATTTCTGATGCTGAAACACAATCAGGTGATGAACATGAACCAAGTGATACTGTTAATAATAATGTTCATGTTGATGCTCAACCTAGCAATGATACTGATGTAGAGATTGAACCTGCTGTTGATCTTGATAACCCACAATCAAAGAATCAACGTTATGATAAGAGAGATTTTGTTGCTAGGAAGCACGGTAAGGAAAGAGAACCATGGGTTTAGAAACCCATGCCCTTTCCGCCTAAACCATCCAAGACAAAGGATGATGAGGATTTTGAGCACTTTGCTGAAATGATTAGACCTATTTTCTTACGTATGCGCTTAACTGATATGCTGAAAGTAAACCCTTATGCTAAGTATATGAAGGATATCATTTCAAATAAAAGAAAGATACCAGAAGCTGAAATTTCCACCCCGCTTGCTAATTACACTTTTAAGGGTGGAATACCAAAGAAACTTGGAGATCTGGGTGTTCCAACTATACCTTGCTCCATTAAAAGAAATTATGTTAGAACTGCTTTATGTGATCTTGGAGCCGGAGTTAGTGTTATGCCTCTCTCTTTATATCGTAGACTTGAATTGAATAAGTTGACACCTACTGAAATATCTTTGCAAATGGCTGATAAATCAACTGCTATACCTGTCGGTATTTGTGAGGATGTGCCTGTTGTGGTTGCAAATGTCACTATTTTAACGGACTTTGTTACTCTTGATATTCCTGAGGACGATAGCATTTCTGTTATCCTTGGTAGACCTTTTCTTAATACTGCAGGGGCTGTTATTGATTGCAACAAAGGCAATGTCACTTTTCATGTTACTGGTAATGAGCATACGGTACACTTTCTGAGGAAACAATCTCAAGTTCATAGCATCAATTCTATTGAAAAAGTTCCAACTATCATTTTTGGAGGTTTTGAATTTCTTCTTCATACTGTCAAGAAAAAGTACGGTATTCTTTTTGTTGGGGATTTTCATATCCCCGTTGAGGTAACTTAGTGTTATTCGAAATTTCTCCGGTTCCGTGTTATTCGGAATGAGTTTGTTAACAAGACTTGATCAACCTTGTTAGTGGGTTCATTTTGATGATCACGAGATGGATGAAACTAGAAGGCACAACCTTCTGTACCCTCCTTTTACTTTCTGTTATTTAGAATAAATAAAGAAAAATATTATTATCCGTCTGTTTTCTGAATTACCCGTGCATTAAAAAATAGCCCGAAAATAAAAGTGCTCCAAATGCCCTACAAATCCAGTATGATTTTTTCTGGAATATTTGAGGATTTTAGGCACTGAAAACACTGCAGAAGGGGCAAGCACCAGGCCACGAGAGAGGAGGGCGCGCCCCCCTGCGGGGCGCGCCCCTGTCTCGTGGGCCCCTGGTGGCTCCCCTCGACTTATGCCAGCACCCACACACTTCATCTTCTACCCAAAAAATCCCCATCCAGCTCAAGCCCGAGTTCTAGCTCGTTTTGCTACGATTTTCTATCTCTTAGCTCAAAGCTCCATTCACAAAACTGCTTTGGGAGATTGTTGCTTGGTATGTGTCTCCTCCATTGGTCCAAATAGTTTTTGTTCTAGTGCTTTATTCATGCAAATTTTTGCTGCATAGGTGACCATGTTCTTGAGCTTGCATGTTAAATTTTTTAGGTCCCAAGCAATTCCAATGCATGATATAGGCTCTAGGCACTTGTAGGAGTAGTTGCTATCAATCATGTTTAGTTTTATTCACTTTTGTTTTGAAGTTCCTAAAATTTTAGAAATTTTCAGAAAATGTTAAGGAGGCTCTTTAAAGGCTCTTCTAGCCAAGGCTATAAGGAAAAACAAGACAAAGAGAAGGACAAACCCAAGTATAATCTTCCTCGCTTAGCGGAAGTACGGTCGTGTGAATGGCCATGCGAGGATTTCTTGAAAGAAGCCGGAATTCATGAAGATTTTTATGCTTTTATCGAGACTACAGGCCTCACCGCTTTCATCAACGACCGAATCGATCAGTATCTCTTACTTACCAATACTTTTGTGCAAAACTTTTATTATTATCCTAAGAAGTCACCGCCTGCAGTATCATTTCATTTATATGATGAGTTCAAAGAAATGTCTTTATGTCACTTTTGTGCGGTATGTAGGATACCTTATGAGGGAGAATTAGAGGAACCCCATCGTGAAGATGTGGATGGCTTCGTTAAAACTATTGTTGTGGAAGAGCCAAAGAAGGGCTCTGAGGCAAAAGTCTCTAGCATACACTTTCCTGTTTTACGCTACTTTGCCATATTTGCTAGTAGATGCTTGATTGGTCGTGGAAATAGTGGAAATTTGAGCGTTCCAGATATTATTATTCTTCAGCATGCTTTGCTAGGAGACAACACTTTTAGTATGCGTGCCGTCGTTGCTAAACGGCTAGCCCTGAATCATACAAAAGGCCCCATATTTGGAGGTATCTATGCGGCACGTCTTGCTGAACATTTTCATATACCCATTAGGCACCATGAGGAGGATGATATAAAGTTGCATCCTCACATCTTAGATTACAAGAGCATGGTAGCACACAAGTTTATTGTTGACAATGAAGAGAAGATGCTCTTGTATAGACTTAGATTCAATAAGAAACACTTTGAGTTTATTATTTTGCTCGCCTCTGTTGTTTGATTTGCTTGCGAAAAATCATCTTGTCACGCCGAAGCGGTGAACAATCATCGAGCTCAAGCTTTTACTCCGTAACCGAACTCCGAGCCGAACCTGAGCTGGACCCTTATCGCATCATTTGTCCAGTGGGATCTGGAGATGACCAACCAGTGGTATCCTGATTACACCTCCCACTACACCCGGGAGAGTAGCGGCGGTCCTTGGTATTAAACCAATTAGACCAAAAGCCTAAGCTTGGGGGAGTACGTATTTCTCACCGACTTTACATTCATGTTCACACACTAGTCGTCGGTGCTCATAATCTTTCATTGTATCATCCATGCTAGTTTAAATTTCTTTTTCTAGCTTTCTTCTTGTGTGTTTGATAAACCTTAAGAAAAACCAAAAAAAAGTAGTTAGTTAATTTCCTTGCTTGTAGTAGAATTAAAATGAAAACCCAAAAAGATTTCTCGTTCTTCTTTTATTTGTTGGGAGCTTTCCTGTGTAAATAGTTTCCTTTTCTTTTCTTTCCTTTGGGGGTCGAGAAGACCATATTGAAAATGCTTAGTGGCCCTTATATGCATGATTGTTTATTTAATTTAGATCCCATATTACCTGTCTTTTCTCTTGAGTTGAATGCTTGCAGATTCTAGCTTAGTCCAATGCACGTGCACTCTTATTATTATACACATCGTTCGGTCGTGCGAGTGAAAGGCAATAATGACGATATATGATGGACTTATTGGGATGAAAAAAGCTGGTATGAACTCGACCTCTCTTGTTTTTGTAAATATGATGAGTTCATCGTTCCTGAGTCAGCTATTATGAAGTAAACATATTTGCAATGACATTTAGTGATTATAGTTGCTTGTGCCATGCTTGACTAGCTATGAGCTATAATGGTTTACCTTGCGTGCCAACATGCTATTGGAATGATTATGATGTGGTATGATGGGATGGTATCCTCCTTTGAATGAATTGAGTGACTCGACTTGGCACATGTTCACACATGTAGTTGAATCAAATCAACATAGCCTTCATGATATTTATGTTCATGGTGGATTATATCCTACTCATGCTTGTTCTCGGTGTGAATTAATTTTAATACATGTTTACTTTAATGTTGTCGCTCTCTCGCTTGGTCGCTTCCCAGCCTTTTGCTAGCCTTCACTTGTACTAAGCGGAATACTGCTTGTGCATCCAAACTCCTTAAACCCCAAAGTTGTTCCATATGAGTCCACTATATCTTCCTATATGCGATATTTACCCGCTGCTCCAAGTAAATTTGTATGTGCCAAACTCCAAACCTTCAAATGAAATTCTGTTTTGTATGCTCGAGCAGCTCATGTTTCAACTAGGGCTGCCTATATCTTCCATGCTAGGTGGGTTATTCTCAAGAGGAGTGGACTCGCTCCTCATTCACGAGAAAGGGCCGTAACCGGATGCCCAAATTCCATGATCCAAAAAGATCAAAGCAAATCAAAATAATTAAACAAAACTCCACCAGGGCTGTTGTATGTTGGAGGCACTCGTTGTTTCGAGCAAGCCATGGATTGATGCTTGTTGGTGGTTGGGCGAGTATAAACCTTTACCATTCTGTTTGGGAACTGCCTATAATGCATGTAGTATGGAAGATACAGCCATCTCATAGTTGTTGCGCTGACAAAGAAAAGTATACCGCTCAAAATGTTACTCAATCTCTAATTTAAAATCGAGCTCGCACCTCTACAAATCCCTGCTTCCCTGTGTGAAGGGCTATCTATTTACTTTTATGTTGAGTCATCATCCCTTCTTATTAAAAGCACCCGCTGGAGAGCACACTGTCATTTGAATTCATTACTATTGATTTATATTGGGTATGACTTGACTGGATTTCTTTTACCATGAATTACAATGTTTAGTCAGTCCTTGATCTTTAAAGGTGCTCTGCATCTATGTTTTGCGGTCTCAGAAAGGGCTAGCGAGATACCATTTTGTTATATCATGTTATGATTGTTTTGAGAAAGTGTTGTCATCTGAGTTTTATTATTATGGCTCGCTAGCTGATTGTGTTATTGATACGAGTAATTGTGAGACCTATGTGTTATTGTGAGTATGGTTAGTTCATTATACTTGCTGAAACTTGAATGTTGGCTTTTCATGTTTACAACAACAAGAGCAAACAGAGTTTGTAAAAGCTTTTCTTTATCACTTTCAGTTTGTCAACTGAATTGCTTGAGGACAAGCAAAGGTTTAAGCTTGGGGGAGTTGATACGTCTCCAACGTATCTACTTTTCCAAACACTTTTGCCCTGGTTTTGGACTCTAACTTGCATGATTTGAATGAAACTAACCCGGACTGACGCTGTTTTTAGCAGAACTACCATGATGTTGTTTTATGTGTAGAAAAGAAAAGTTCTCGGAATGTCCTGGAAATCCATGGAGGCACTTTTTGGAATTTATAAGAATTTTTGGCGGAAGAATTAATGTCAGGGGGCCCACAGCCTGTCCATGAGACAGGGGGCGCGCCCCCCCAGGGCGCGGCCTCCTATCTCGTGGGCCCCCTGGACCGCCTCCGACCTCAACTCCAACTCCATATATTCCATCTCGGGAGAAAAAATCAGAGAAAAAGTTTCATCGCTTTTACAACACGGAGCCGCCGCCAAGCCCTAATCTCTCTCGGAGGGCTGATCTCGAGTCCGCTCGGGCTCGGAGAGGGGATTCGTCGCCGTCGTCATCATCAACCATCCTCCATCACCAATTTCATGATGCTCACCGCCGTGCGTGAGTAATTCCATCGTAGGCTTGCTGGACAGTGATGGGTTGGATGAGATTTACCATGTAATCAAGTTAGTTTTGTTTGGGTTTGATCCCTAGTATCCACTATGTTCTGAGATTGATGTCGCTATGACTTTGCTATGCTTAATGCTTGTCACTAGGGCCCGAGTGCCATGATTTCAGATCTGAACCTATTATGTTTTCATGAATTTATGTGTGTTCTTGATCATATCTTGCAAGTATATAGTCACCTATTATGTGTTATGATCCGACAACCCCGAAGTGACAATAATCGGGACACTTCTCGGTGATGACCGTAGTTTGAGGAGTTCATGTATTCACTATGTGTTAATGCTTCGGTCCGGTTCTCTATTAAAAGGAGGCCTTAATATCCCTTAGTTTCCATAAGGACCCTGCTGCAACGGGAGGGTAGGACAAAAGATGTCATACAAGTTCTTTTCCATAAGCACGTATGACTATTTACGGAATACATGCCTACATTACATTGATGAATTGGAGCTAGTTCTATATCACCCTATGTTATAATTATTGCATGAGGAATCGCATCCGGCATAATTATCCATCACTGGTCCATTGCCTATGAACTTTTCATATATTGTTCTTCGCTTATTTACTTTTCCGTTGCTACTGTTACAACTACTACAAAAAACCCAAAACAATTATGTTTACTTTTGCTACCATTACCATTATTATCATACCACTTTTGCTACTAAACACTTTGCTGCAGATATTAAGTTATCCAGGTGTGGTTGAATTGACAACTCAACTGCTAATACTCAAGAATATTATTTGGCTCCCCTTGTATCGAATCAATAAATTTGGGTTGAATACTCTACCCTCGAAAGCTGTTGCGATCCCCTATACTTGTGGGTTATCAGTGCTCCCAAAGTAGAGGAGGTGCTGCTAGTCCTCGTTGCTGAGCCCCAGGCTCCAACTTGGGCATGGCACATTGTCCACTTACTCCAAACCGGAGAACTTCCTGGCGACCAAGATGAAGCTGAGAAAGTAGCGTGAAGGGCCAGTATGTACCAGTTTGTCTATGACACTCTGTAGAGAAGGTGGCCCAACGGTGTGAAATTGAAGTGTCTGGCGGGAGGATGGAAAGGAACTGCTGGCTGAGATTCACAGAGGAATGTGCGGCTCACTCATTGGATCAAGGGCATTAGTTGTGAAAGCATTCCAGCAAGGATTCTATTGGCCCATAGCCCTCCAAGATGCAGTTGAACTCGTCACGACATGTGAAGCCTTCCAGTTCCATTTCAAGAGAACACACCTGCCTGCCCAAGCCCTTCAGAAAATCCCTCTATCATGGCCATTTTCAGTCTGGGGCTCGATATTCTCGGCCCCTTCCCCCGAGCAATCGGTGGCTTTGAATTATTGTTCGTTGCCATCAACAAGTTTAGAAAGTGGCTGGAAGTGACTGTCGTGAGAAAGGTGACTGCTCAGTCAGCTATCAAGTTCTTGAAAGAACTGGTGTGTCGTTTTGGAGTTCCGGCAAGGATCATTACCGACAACGGCACCCAGTTCACGAGCCGCGCCTTCATGCAATATGTTCATGCCCTCGGATGCAAGATCTCATTTGCCTCTGTGGCACACCCCCGGAGCAATGGACAAGCTGAGAGGGCGAACGCTGAAGTGCTGCGAGGACTCAAGACAAGAACCTTTGATATGCTGCAGAAACACGACAGGTGGTGGATCGATGAGCTGCCGGTAGTTCTCTGGTCTCTCAGAATGACACCAAACCGAGCTACCGGACAGACTCCCTTCTCCCTGGTCTACAGGGCAGAAGCAGTTATCCCCATGGAACTCATTTACGAGTCCCCTTGAGTGCTTGCCTATGATGAAGTAGCGCAAGATCAGAACTGGCGTGACAACGCTGTGCTACTCGAGGAGATCATCTCCGGGCTGCTACGCGTGTTGCATGCTACCAGCAAGCCCTACGTCGCTAACACAGCCGCAGGGTTCACGCCCGGTGTTTTGAGGAAGGTGACCTTGTCCTTAGGCGCGTTCAGTCCGCCAAGGGTACAAACAAGTTGTCACCAAAGTGGGAAGGCCCTTACCGGGTGGTACGAGTCACAAGACCCGGCGCAATCTGTCTGGAGACCGGAGATGACACTCAGCTGCAAAACTCTTGGAATATTGAGCATCTCCGCAAGTACTACCCGTAAGGTGCGAGGCTGTCGGGCACCGCCCGGCAGCCACCCTTTTGTACAGGCCTTGCCTCTGCTGCATGTAACCCCTTGTACAAAGTCGGGGCGATGACTCTGTGCAAGATAAAATAAAGAAGCACTATAGGGGGGCCCCAACTAAGATTGCATGCATGCACGAGCACACCCAAATCACTGCATAAGCATTTCATGAGCATTTGCATATGCGTATAGATAGGATTGCATCCTGCATTCATTTCTCATCTACATGGAGTTGCAAGTTCCTGTCGTGAGCTTGACTTCGACAAAGGACGAGAAGATTGAACGGCACAACGATCCCCGGCAAAGTCAAATAGATAAGTTTTCCTCATGTCCATTAGGGTTCTGTAAAGCTATTTCTTCGCATGAGAAAACCTCGCCTCTCTTTTTGAGACTTAGGTGCTCCCATCTATGACTCGAACATTGCTTCGGTTAGGATGGTCGCAGTAGCCTTTGGTAAAAAGGAGCTGGCAGGGGCCTGGCCCCTCTGTCTATTCGTCGGCAGACATAGCTCTCCAGTAGACAAAGAGGGTGCCGGCAAGATATCCTGTCGGGAAAAATCGTTTATTTACATTAAAGAGGCACTCCACCTCTGCATGGACATATACATGCACGGGTTCCCCGCAAGGTTCATCTTTTTCATTCATATGCTGATACAAGTACAAGCATTACAGAACACAAAGATGGACTCGAGAGAATACATTATCTGAATTAAAATTTGGCGATTGCCTACAAGTTTAAGATTGAAAAAAGATAAAAACCCAATAACCCCTCTTTTCCTTTCTCTGCTCCTCTTCTTGAGGATACTGGAGCAAGAGGGAAAGGAGAATAACAGGAGCAGTTGGGAGAGGGCAGCGACGAAGAGGCCGGCAGAGCGATCATCCGCCACGGTCCGCAGGTGGCATGCCCCAGGAGCTGCGCAAGGTGACGAGCAAGGCCCGTCACCCCTCCCCAAGCAAGAAGAAGAGGGAAAGAAAAGGGGGAAGGGGCAGAGACGGTAGCGGCATCACCCACAACAAGCAAGCAATGCTATCATCGCCTCGACGGACCGGAGGGTGCGCCTCTCGTCGACAACAGCCCCAAGGCCTCCGGGAGGGGCAATGATGGGTTACCAATGATCCCTAGCCCTGCCTCCCGGCCAAGCCTCGAAGAGACCAAGGGATTCACCATGCCAGGGACCAGGCTCACTCCTCGAGCGCCAGCACCAGCCTGGAGCGACAATGACCCCAAGCGGAAGCCCGAGGGCTGGCCCCAGGCTCCTCCCTTCGGCATCGCTGGCAGAAGAAGAAAACAAGAGAAAAAGAAGGGGGTGTAGAAATGGATGACTCTGCCCTCCTCCGCCCTCCCTTTTATATGCCGGGCAGGGAGGGGCAGCTGCTCCATCACCGGGTGACCACCGTCGTCCTCCCCAAATTCAAGGTGGGTGGGCCCTCTCCAAGATGCTCTCCCGCGCCACGCGCCTCCGTTACCTACCCCGCGTGATGCATGCAGCATATGTGGCCAAAGGATAAGGGCGCACGGTGGGAAGAGTAAATTGGCAGTTTCTACCCCGTGCGTTAAAGTCATTCACGAGCCATCACTGGAGCAGCCCCACCACTATTGGCTTCACACCGCGCACGGGGAAACCGGAAACTTCCCCGAGATCAAGACTAATAAAACAGCAATGGAAACCTTAACGGGCCAACCCCTTCGGAGATCCTGCCTGTGCACTTATTAGGCCCTACCACGACGATGCTCGGCAGCGCGTTCGGGGCAGCCTCGGGGGCTTCTGTCGGTGCAACAAACCCTGTGACTGTTGCCCTTGTGCACATGCACAAGATCAAGATTGAAGCACCAGCTCAAGCCGAAGACCGAAGATCCAAGAGATTTAAAGAACCAACATGCAGCTCAGAGAGGCCAAGATCGAGCCAGATGAGTGAGATATCGGCAAGAGAAGGGCCTCCATGGCCGGGCAGGCGAGCCCGGCAAGGGGCAAGGCCACCACCAGAAGCAAGCAGCCAAGCCTCCCCGGCAGGGCCTGCCGGGGCTCACAGGGGTCGAACCACCCCACCAACCACTCAAGCACGACCCGCATCGTCAATCAGTGCAGTGTCAAGCCGCAAGATGGTTAAGTGGCAGCCATTCGCCACATGGCAGCCATTCTCTATAGAAGAAACCCACAGATGACACCCGTCCTGCAACGTGTAAAGGGAATAGGCGCGGAGCTGGCAGGATAGCCTGACAGGCCTTGCCGGGCAACCAGTGATGTGACACTAAGCAGCGCATTTAATGCACCCTGTCAGCCCGCAGAGTTAGGTATGATAGTACTGTTTTCTATCATATCAGTGGATAATGACCACTTTGCCACTGTGGTGACCCCTTAATCTATAAAGGGAGGCCCAGGGCACTCGTAGAAGGGGTTAGAAGGATTGAAAGCTGACGAGCCTAAGCCGCCATACGCGCATAGTCGTTGTGGCCCTGAGGTAGACCTTGCCGGGCAAGTTTACTACGCACCACCACACTGATTCCACCATCAATCCAACGAAGCAGTTGTAGGGTCTTACGCCTCGCGGTGGCCCGAACCTGGGTAAATTTCTTGTGTGCTCTCTGTCGTGCTGCCGTGCGCTGATCTGCTCTTTGTGCAACGCGACGTCCCCCCGCCAAACCAGCAAGGGCCGCCCGGTCCCATAGGTGGCCGCGGATATCCCGCGATACTTTATATTCATATTGGTTTCTCTTCAACATTGGTTTCACTTCAAAGTTTATATTTGCAACGTTGATTTTGTCTTCACTAATATATATATATATATATATATATATATATATATATATATATATATATATATATATATATATATATATAGGATAAATATTTCCTACAGGCAAGTGGTAGTTACCACCACTTGCTTTTATATGTTGTATGTAGTATTTGTCAAAATCGAGAGTACGTCGTGTAGTATGTAGTATATAACAATGCTTAGATATTATATATACTAATTTTAGGTAGTATGTATCATATTTTGAGTATACTCTTTTTACGCATAAATATGTATGTATTTCATAAATATAACAAAACTATGGGCTCATATGCAATTTTTTCGTAACTTGCTTTGAAATATCTTAGATATAGTATGTAACATATTTAGAATGATAAATTATTATATATACTACTACATGATAGTATATGAGACATATGGGGTAACTACCCCAGGTGGTAGGATGGATTTTCCCTATATATATAGGACATCACTATTCTAATCCCAGGATTAGAATAGTTATTTGGATCGCAACCATCATGATCCCTCCCCTCGAGCAGCGGCCAACCCCCGCCTCTGCCGTGACTCGCCGCCGGCGACCGGATCTAGCTCCTCCGTCGCCGTCCACTCTACCATCATCGCCGACCAGATCCAGCTCCACCCCCTCCGTCAAGACCTCATGTCCGACAGCCGGCGCAGGCGAGCGAGCGACATCGGATGCCGGCGAGAGGGAGCCCGCGTCGCCTGGAGGCGGTGAAGCCACCGGACTTTCTGCGACGAACCGCCGCCATGGACTTCCGGAAGCCTCCACCTCCTAACATCCTCACCTCCCAATGGCTTGGCACATCAACGGCCAAGGCAGAAGGTACGACGAACGGCGCGGCCAAGGGAGCATCTCAGGGGCGGCGCCTTCAAATCTAGCAACGGACGCGACACAACAGGTAGATGAACTTCCTCCCTCTTCTTGCCTACTCATTCAATATTGACTTACCTGACTTTCTTGCTTCATGTAGATGAACTTCCCGCCCTCTGCAAGACATGGATTGCCATGCGATTCCTCTCTTAACTCTCCATCAAATTGCTCTCAAGGTGGCCTATCTGCTGCTAGAAAAATGTTGGCCGAACTTCTATCCTAGGTATGGTTGAACTTCCTGCCGTCTGTTATCTTCTTTCAGCCATGTGAAGTTCTGGTAGTGTGTGAGCCTCAGTCTAGGCTACAAACATTAGAAAATCTGCCAGCATTCATATGTAAAAAACCATGTGAAGTTCAACTAGTAAGTGTGCTAGAGTTCAGGTTTGTATGTATCTGGTTGTGTGCAAAAAATAAAAGGAAAATAAAAAATGCATGTGATCACATGAAGGTTAGGTTGGTATGCACTAGTGGTTCAACCATTCAAACACATGAAGGTCAGGGTTTTTAATTGTAGATAGTATTTCCCCTTTGGAAATAAGGAGTTCAGTATGTGGAGAGTGCTCAGTTCAGGTACAAAAAAATCAAATAGTCTAGAATAAAGAATGTGAGGTTCAATCTGTGAAGAGTGCTCAGTTCAGGTACACAAGTATGGGCAGATGCTCAGCTCATCTCAGAGTGTGATACCTGTCCTAGTGAAAAATGTGTACATGAACAACAATTTTATGTGACAAGTTCAGGCTCTGAATAATGCTCAGTTCAGTTACACAGGTATAGGCAGATGTAACATGTGTGCTAACACATTCTTTTTTTTATGCCAGCAAGATGAGAGACACAGAAAGAAGCTTAGAAGTTCCCAGCAGCAAGTACACAATCCTAAGCCTGGACGCATTTCGCCACCCCCTCAATGGGTCACACCTCAAACGCACCAACAGCATTACCAACCTGCTCCACACCAAAATTGGATGACACCTTAAACACATGCAGACATCCAAGATGCTGGGTCACATCCCTATTCGCACCACTTTGCGCCTCCACCTAATTGGGTGACGCTGGAAATCCCCCACGGATTATTTGTATCCACCAACAGACTTCCAAGCACACCGATGGAGCAAGGGGTTAGCTCAAGTCCTACGTGTAACTCTGGAGGTTATCCTCGTCATTGCCAAAGGGTAGCAACTAAACCGGATCCCAGGAAAAATCCAATAGGAACACACATGGAGGAGAGTGATGTGCACACTACCGCCATTGGATGCTGCTGCTGCTGGTACAACTCAGGATTGTACGGGACATAAGGTAGATGGATTTCTTAACAGAACAAAAGAGCAAACCAAAACCAGGATCGCAATACCTCCACAACCACCACAAGCAAAAAGGACGCAAACAAGAGCGGGGCCATCTTCAGCCCTCCTTCCTCCTCGTGATCCACTCCCGCATCCTGCTATGATAACTCCGCCGTGCCCCATCCCATAGGTTCAGCAGCAGAATCCGGTGGAGTTGCGATCATACACACACGTAAGTGAACAAAATTTAGGTATTTATATATGCATCTTGTATGATCTAATTTTTCTGCTCCCTCCAGTATAACAAGTTTATAAACTGCATTTTAACGTGGCGTTCGGATTATTTTTTCTTTTTTTATAGATGCCGGATCTCCCAAATTATCTAATACCAAGACTAAAGATGCGATTCCAGAATGTAGAGAAAGCAAGGGAATTTTACAACAGATAGGCCAGACACGCTGGTTTTGGAATTAGGAAGATGGGAGGGAATGACAATCACAAGTATTTTATTTGCGCGTTCCAAGGGAAACACACAACTTCTCTTTTAGAGGCTGACAGGAAGCGAAACAAAACATCGCAGAGGACATGCTACAATGCAAGAATGAGGGTGAAGGTGCAGGAGGATAACACATGTATGGTAGTGGACATTGAGTACAATCATAATCACCACCTCATGCAAACTGATGACAGGCTGGTATTCTTGCACTCACACAAGAATTATGACCCCGCTATTTTGGAGTACGTAAACTCCTGTAGTACCATGATGTCAATCATACAACAATCATGCCCATGCTATCCGAAAATGAAGATGGAAGCTACTTCCTAAGCATGACCTGATGAGACCTACTAAACCAGTACGTATTCAAAAATGCACATACTGCAATGTACATAGCATCCTAAGTCACCACCCTTTGCTAGCAAAAATAATAAATCCATATTTGCATATAATTTGCAGGAAATCCATGAATGCAAGGAAAGATGATTTGGATGATGTATTGAAACTTGTATCTTTCTTTAAAGACGTGAAGGCAATCAATGATGGGTTTTTCTATGACATACAAGTAGACAGCGACAAATCAGTTAAAAACATTGTCTGGTCCAATGCAAGCTGGCGAGGAGCGTATCAAGACTTTGGCGATTGCGTAACATTTGACACAATTTACAAGACCAATAGATTTCATATGCCTCCAGGAGTGTTTGTTGGAACAAACCATCATTTGCAGTCAATGATATTTGCTGTTGACCTGATCAGAGACGAAGATGCAAAGTCATTCAAGTGGTTGTTTGATACATTTGTACGGTGCATGAACAACAAACACCCAACTTGCATTCTAACAGGTAAGTTCAAAAAAAACTCTAGAAGTTTCATCATCTTTTCAGTCTCTGTGTCTATATTGGGTACACTAGTTTTGTCTGAAAATAATATAAAGCAAGCATTTCAACCACTATTAGCACAGAAGTCCAACAAAAGAGTACAATAAGCAAAATTATATGTCACATGTTTAGAAAAAAAATAGCTCTAGATGTGAAGTTCAAATATAGGAATCAGATAAGTTCAAGGACACAGTTGCAAGAAAAAATATATGTAACATGTTCAGAAAATATAGTTTTGTACGTGAAGTTCAAGTACTGGTACCACAGAAGTTCAACAACATTGCTATAAGAAAAAATTGTGTTTCATTATTAGATAGTCCAATTGCTACCTGTGAAGTTCAAGTACTTGTATCATATAAGTTCAACAACACTGTTGTAAGAAAAATATATGTGACATTATTAGATAGTCCTACTACGACCTGTGAAGTTCAAGTACTTGTACAACATAAGTTCACCATCAGTGCAATAAGCAAGTTTCATTTTTTTATTCATGCAGACCAGTGCTCGTCGATGGCGAAAGCTATACCACAATAATTCCCAAACACCGTACACAAGCTATGCCGTTGGCACATCCTGAAGAGTTCAAGGAATACTGCGCGTTGCTATACAAAAAGTATAAAACATTCAAAGAGGAGTTCACAGCTATCTTAAACTGGACGCTAATGCCAATGGAGTTTGAAGCTGCCTTGGCTGCACTCGTGCACAAGTACAACCTGCAGAACGACCAGATGATGATGCAGCTGTGGAGTGATAGGAAAATGTGGATATCAGCATGTTACAAGAACATTTTCTATGCTGGAATAACTTCTACACAACGAAGCGAGAGCATGAATCATGTGCTCAAGAGAGGGTTTGTCAAGGGGACCCAGAACCTACACAAGTTTGCTAGGCTGGTAAATGCTTGCATACAAACTCGGATGCATAAGGAGAACGAGCAAACAATGACGAGCATGGTATTTAGACAAAAAAAAACCCCACCATATTCTGACTTCCTTCAACATGTGCACTTTGCATTTAAAAAATGAAACCCATGACTCTGCTTCGTCTAATATCTTATTTTTTGACATGTGCAAAGCAATACTGTGACAAAAACAACATATGGCTATGAGGAAGACATGGCTATCAAGTACACGAGAGCCGTGTACAGCAAGATGAGGAGTAGGATGAGAAAAGCCACACTATTTCGCGCAAAGCCTACAACAGAGCCCACTAAGTACCTTGTGTACTACCACAACAAGGCTGGCCATGATGACGAAGACAGATTTGCCTCGTCGAAGCATGAATTCCAGGTTGTAGCTGACCCAGAGAATGAAATATACGAGTGTGAATGCAAGCTTTGGACACACACAGGTGAGCGGAAAAACAAACTCATTAAATAGCTAAACTAGTAGTGTCATATCAATATATGAAACTCATTGATGGCTCACAAACTATGTATTCTGCATTCATCACAAAATGCAGGTCTGTTCTGCCTTCACATCATGAACATACTGGACTACCTGAAGCCTGACAAATTTCCAGACAAGTATATCCTCAATAGGTACACAAAGACTACAAAATCACAACCAACATTTGATACAAGGGAATATAACACAACTGCATCGGATGGCAGCTCAAGACTATCCAAGCAAGACATCTTGCTGCAGCTAAATTTGATGGTTAAGAAGAAAGCGATGAGATGTGACCAGCAATATGACAGATCCTTCTATGTTCTCAAGAGGCTCGTGGAAGAGCTTGATGCAATACATTCAGCAAATCAAGCGGATGCTGACGAAAGGATGGCTGAAGAGGATGCTGAAATTGAAGATGACCTTCATTATTATGAAGATGAAATGCTCCGCCGCTGCTCAAGCCAACGAATGCAAGCAGGATGTTGACCAATTACAATAGCGGCAGCAAGAGACGGTGAAGCTGCTACTGCACTCTAAAACAAAGGGTAGGAAGAAACTTTCTGTAGCAAAGAAAAGTGACAAGAGAGCTCAAATAAAGGCACCATCTGCAGGAAGAGTCGTCGTGCTCGATGCGAATGGAGTGCCACTTGGACACAGGCAATGTAGTGTGTGCAAAAAGGTTGCAAGACACAATAAACTCACCTGTCCAACACTCTTAGAAAGAAATGATGCCGAGGAGGTCAAGCAATCCAAAGTTCAAAAACAGCAGCCCAAAGTTCTAGAACAAAACAAGGGACCACAGCTACAGAAAGCAAGCAGCAGGCTTTGTAGCATATGCAAGGAGTATGAACCACACAATGCAAGAACATGCCCGAAGCGCGCAGATGCTGAAAAGACAAGCCAAAAGCCAGAAAAGAAACAGAAAGCAAAACCTAGAGCTAGCAACAAGAAAGTGGTGGAAGATGAAGAGGAGGAAGACGAAGACGAATATGAAGACATCATCGAAGAAGAGGAAGACGAAGAGGAAGAGGAAGAGTAAGAGGAAGATGACGACGAAGAGGAAGACGAAGACGAAGAGGAAGAGGAAGAGGTACATGTCAAACAAAAACCACTACAAGAAAAGCCTTGGAGGAGCGCAAGGCTGATGAACAATTAGACTAGGTCGATGAAACAAAGCAAACTTATGTCATGTCAGTGTGCAGAATGTTATTACACTGTTAAACAATATTTTAGGAGAACCTTACTTGAACTTCTATGTTTGAAGTTTCAAATAAATTATACGGTAGAAGTTCAAGTAAGCTTACAGTAGAAGTCCTGGTATAGTATGAGAGGAGGTGCTGGTGATGTATTGCATGAAAGAGCAACCAGGAATAAAATGAAATATACATTGTGAAGTTCAAGTAAGCTTACGATAGAAGTCCTGGTATATTATGAGAGAAAGTGTTGTTCTGGTGATGTATTCCATAAAAGTGCAAGTAGGAATAAAATGAAAATATACACTATGATGTTCAAGTAAGCTTACGACAGAATTCTGGTATATTATGAGAGGAGGTGCTGGTGTTGTATTCCATAAAAGAGCAAGCGGCAATAAAATGAAAAAATACAATTTGAAGTTCAAGTCAGCTTACAAAAGAAGATCTGGTATATAAATAGATGTAGGAAAAAAATATGCTTGACAAAATAAGTACTGCCGTATAAACCAAGGTTAGTAAGCCTAAGACAATGCATTCAGATATGAAGTTTTGTTTGGATACGTGGAGAAGTTCATGTAGAATGCTGAAAATAGATAAATAAACATAAAGGGGTGTATGAGAATATTTTTACATTAAGTTATAGTTGAAAACCATTCGCAGTTAAAAAATCACAAAAAGCACATATAGATTCTATGCAAAAGGCTACATATTGGTTGAGTTGAAAAATAATAATACATTACACAACACAACACAAAAATTCTCTCCATCTAAAACCAGCACCCCAGCTAGATCTCAAGCAGAAGTTCAAGTCAAAGATCATATGTTGGGGCCAAAATTAAACAACCCAAAAAACCAGTAGTTCAACCATAACCCAGACAGAAGTTCAAGTACATATGCTCGGGGAAAAACATACAACTATGATCATTGCCTTAGATAACTTCATAACTATGCGCTGTTCTATCAATTGCTCGACAGTAATTTGTTCACCCACCGTAATACATGCTATCTTGAGAGAGGCCACTAGTGAAACCTATGGCCCCTGGGTCTCTTTCTTATTATATTGCATCTCTTTTATTTACATCGCATCTTGTTTGCTATGTTGCAATCTTTACTTTTCAATCAATACAACAAAAATACCAAAAATATTTACTTTACTATCTTTATTAGATCTCACTTTTGTGAGTGGCCGTGAAGGGATTGACAACCCCTTTATCACGTTGGTTGCAAGGTTCTTGATTGTTTGTGCAGGTACTAGGTGACGTGTCCGTTGTCTCCTACTGGATTGATGCCTTGGTTCTCAAAAACCGAGGGAAATACTTACTCTACTTTGCTGCATCACCCTTTCCTCTTCAGGGGAAAACCAACGCATACTCAAGAGGTAGCAAGAAGGATTTCTGGCGCCGTTGTCGTGGACATCTACGCCAAGTCAAGACATACCAAGTACCCATCATAAGATCTTCTCCCTCGCATTACATTATTTGCCATTCGCCTCTCATTTTCCTCTCCACCACTTCTAAAATGATTTTCGAAAACCTTTGCTTTTTATCGCCAAGGCCGAACCAATAGGGGCTAAGGGTTTTCTCCCAGGTTCCAATACTTCGGATAGTCCCTCTGTCCTTTCTAAGCTCATAAATAATGATGCTATGGAAATACCTACCGGGATTACCAATGGAAGTTTTAATAATTTTGATCAAGATGATCCCGGAATTTTTCGTTATTTGCTTGATGAATCTTTGAAAGATGCTTGGGATAGGTTATTAAGGATCCGAGCCAGCTATGTGCCCCAATATAAAATTGAGATTTACTCAAGAAGTTTTTATGTTTGCTTACCTTCTTCTTTCAAGAAAGTTTTGGATTCTATTTTTGAAGAAGGTTTTCTTGAGGGGGATGCCATCGATACATATGAAAAGCTGAAAGCTATATTTGGGCACCCCATGAGTGAAAAATGTTGAATCTACCTCTCTTTTGTGTTTTTATCAGAATGAAATTATCAAAGAGATGAGGGCTAGTTTAGATGCGAATTTTCGTAGTGTGCTTAATCTTTCTTCTACCATTAATGGCCACTTACTCTCACAAAATAGAAAATTAAGTTATTTAGATAACAAATGTTCTCTTTATCACCAAAAGGGAGAATATGGCAATACCTAGTTCTATTCTTGCTTTTATGCGTAGCTAGGGGTGTTAAACGATAGCGCTTGTTGGGAGGCAACCCAATTTTATTTCTGTTCTTTATTTTTTGTTCCTGTGTAGTAATAAATAATTTAGCTAGCCTCTGTTTAGATGTGGTTTTAAGTTTTAATTAGTGTATGTGCCAAGTAGAACCTTTGGGAAGACTTGGGTGAAGTCTTTGCGATCTTGCTATAAAAAACAGAAACTTTTGCACTCATGAGATTAGCTGCCATGTTTTACTGGAGAGTGCTTTTACGTTAACTCTTTTGGAAGATGATTAATATACAAATTCCTCACGTCCACAAATTTATTCCCAAGGCACCCCAAGGTAAAATTCAAGTACAACCAAAACCCTAAGCTTGGGGATGCCCCGGAAGGCATCCCCTCTTTCGTCTTCGTCTATCAGTAACTTTACTTGATGCTATATTTTTATTCAACACATGATATGTGTTTTTCTTGGAGCGTCTTGTATGATTTGAGTCTTTGCTTTTTAGTTTACCACAATAATCCTTGATGTACACACCTTTTGGGAGAGACACGCATGAATCGGAATTTATTAGAATACTCTATGTGCTTCACTTATATCTTTTGAGCTAGATAATTTTGCTCTAGTGCTTCACTTATATCTTTTTAGAGCACGGTGGTGGTTTTATTTTATAGAAATTATTGATCTATCATGCTTCACTTATATTATTTTGAGAATCTTTTAAAACATCATGGTAATTTTCTTTCAGTATAAAATTAGTCCTAATATGATGGGCATCCAAGATGGGTATAATAAAAACTTTCATATAAAGTGCGTTGAATGCTATGAGAAGTTTGATGCTTGATGATTGTTTTGAGACATGAGGATGGTGATATTAGAGTCATGCTAGTAGATTAATTGTGAATTTGAGAAATACTTGTGTTGAGGTTTGCAAGTCTCCTAGCATGCACGTATGATAACCATTGTGTAACAAATTTGAAGCATGAGGTGTTTCTTTGATTGTCTTCCTTATGAGTGGCGGTCGGGGACGAGTGATGGTCTTTTCCTACCAATCTATCCCCCTAGGAGCATGCACATAGTGCTTGGTTTTTGACGACTTGTAGATTTTTGAAATAAGTATTTGAGTTCTTTATGACTAATGTTGAGTCCATGGATTATACGCACTCTCACCCTTCCACCATTGCTAGCCTCTCTAGTACAATGCAACTTTCGTCGGTACCATAAACCCACCATTTATCTTCCTGCAAACAGCCACCATACCTACCTATTATGGTATTTCCATAGCCATTCTAAGATATATTGACATGCAACTTTCCACCGTTCCGTTTATTATGACACGTTCCATCGTTGTCATATTTCCTTGCATGATCATGTAGTTGACATCGTATTTGTGGCAAAGCCACTATTCTTAATTTATCATACATGTCGCTCTTGATTCATTGCACATTCTGGTACACCGCCAGAGGCACGCATATATAGTCATATTTTGTTCTAGTATCGAGTTATAATTTTTGATTTGTAAGTAAATAGAAGTGTGATGATCTTCATTATTAGAGCATTGTCCCATGTGAGGAAATAAATAAAATATATATATAAAAGAGAGAAAGGCCAAATAAAAAAGGAGAAGGCCAAAAAAAAGAGAGAGAGAAAAAGAGAGAAGGGACAATGCTACTATTCTTTTTTCCACACTTGTGGTTCAAAGTAGCACCATGATCTTCATGATAGAGAGTCTCTTATTTTGTCACTTTCATTTACTATTGGGAATTTTTCATTATAGTACTTGGCT
Source organism: Aegilops longissima (assembly GCA_021605205.1). Classification (NCBI taxonomy): domain Eukaryota; kingdom Viridiplantae; phylum Streptophyta; class Magnoliopsida; order Poales; family Poaceae; genus Aegilops; species Aegilops longissima. The sequence continues at coordinate 320,340,206 of CM038677.1, forward strand.
TGTATATTCCAACGACGGGCTTCCTCAAATGCCCTAGGTCTCCGTGAGCAAGCAAGTTGGATGCACACCCACTTAGTTTCTTTTATTGAGCTTTCATATATTTATAGCTCTAGTGCATCCGTTGCATGGCAATACCTACTCACTCACATTGATATCTATTGACGGGCATCTCCATAGCCCATTGATACGCCTAGTTGATGTGAGACCATCTTCCTCCTTTTTTTTCTTCTCCACAACCACCATTCTATTCCACCTATAGTGCTATGTCCATGGCTCGCGCTCATGTATTGCATGAAAGTTGAAAAAGTTTGAGAATACTAAAGTATGAAACAATTGCTTGGCTTGTCATCGGGGTTGTGCATCATTTGAACATTTTGTGTGACGAAAATGGAGCATAGCCAAACTATATGATTTTGTAGGGATGAACTTTCTTTGGCCATGTGATTTTGAGAACACATGATTACTTTGTTATTATGCTTGAAGTATTATTATTTTATGTCAATATTAAACTTTTGTCTTGAATCTTTCAGATATGAACATTCATGCCACAATAAAGAAAATTACATTGATAAATATGCTAGGTAGCATTCCACATCAAAAATTCTGTTTTTGTCATTTACCTACTCGAGGACGAGCAGGAATTAAGCTTGGGGATGCTTGATACGTCTCCAACGTATCTATAATTTTTTATTGTTCCATGCTATTATATTATCTATTTTGGATGTTTAATGTGCTTTAATATGCTCTTTTATATCATTTTTGGGACTAACCTATTAACCGGAGCTCGAGTGCAGTTTCTGTTTTTTTGCCTATTTTAGTGTTTTGCAGAAAAGGAATATCAAACGGAATCCAAACGGAATGAAACCTTCGCGATGATCTTTCTTGGACCGAAAGAAAACCAGAAGACTTGGAGTTGAAGTCTGGAATGCCACGAGGCAGGAGGGCGCGCCCAGGGGGGTAGGCACGCCCCCCACCCTCGTAGGCCCCTTGTAGCTCCACCGACATACTTCTTCCGCCTATATATACTTATACCCTAAAAATATCAGGGAGAGCCACGAAACCACTCTTCCACCGCCGCAACCTTCTGTACTCGTGAGATCCCATCTTGAGGCCTTCTCCGGCGATCTGCCGGAGGGGGAATCAATCAGGGAGGGCTTGTACATCAACACCATAGCCTCTCCGATGAAGCGTGAGTAGTTTACCGCGGACCTTCGGGTCCATAGTTATTAGCTAGATGGCTTCTTCTCTCTCTTTGATTCTCAATACAAAACTCTCCTTGATGTTCTTGGAGATCTATTCAATGTAATACTCTTTTGCGGTGTGTTTGCCGAGATCCGATGAATTGTGGATTTATGAACTTGATTATCTATTAATATTATTTGGTTCTTCTCTGTATTCTTATATGCATGATTTGATATCTTTGCGAGTCTCTTCGAATTATCGGTTTAGTTTGGCCTACTAGATTGATCTTTCTTGCAATGGGAGAAGTGCTTAGCTTTGGGTTCAATCTTGCGGTGTCCTTTCCCAGTGATAGTAGGGGCAGCAAGTCACGTATTGTATTATTTCCATCGAGGATAAAAATATGGGGTTTATATCATATTGCTTGAGTTTATCCCTCTACATCATGTCATCTTGCCTAATGCGTTACTCTGTTCTTATGAACTTAATACTCTAGATGCATGCTGGATAGCGGTCGATGTGTGGAGTAATAGTAGTAGATGCAGAATCGTTTCGGTCTACTTGACACGGACGTGATGCCTATATTCATGATCATTGCCTTAGATAACTTCAGAACTATGCGCTCTTCTATCAATTGCTCGGCAGTAATTTGGTCACCCATCGTAATACATGCTATCTTAAGAGAAGCCACTAGTGAAACCTATGGCCCCCGGGTCTCTTTCTTATTACATTGCATCTGTTTTATATACATCGCATCTCGTTTACTATTTTGCAATCTTTACTTTTCAATCTATACAACAAAAATACTAAAAATATGTACTTTACTATCTTTATTAGATCTCACTTTTTGTGAGTGGCCGTGAAGGGTTTGACAACCCCTTTATCGTGTTGGTTGCAAGGTTGTTGATATTTTGTGCAGGTACTAGGTGACTTGCGCGTTGTCTCCTACTGGATTGATACCTTGGTTCTCAAAAACTGAGGGAAATACTTACGCTGCTTGGCTGCATCACTCTTTCCTCTTCAAGGGAAAACCAACGCATGCTCAAGAGGTAGCAGCTGCCTCCCTGAACACTCGTGTAGACATACCAGGAATAATAACCTTCATGAAAAGAATCAGGTAAAATAGCTGCAGAGCCAGATCATCCTTCGTCTCATCCTTCACAAGTTCCCCGACAATCTTCCGCAGATCCTTTGTCTTGATGTCATCACTCCTATTGTATCCAAGTTTGACCTTCAGCCACATAACAACATTATCAAACCCATCATTAGAGGACCTAGAAGGGGTACGATCACCTTGAGGGAATCCAAAAAGATGGTGAACAGCATCACTTGTAATACGCAAAACCTGTTCGCCTCACCCATGTCCAGAATCATAGTTGAAGGGTCAATCCTCGTGTAGATGTGGCCCATCAAAGGACGAGAAATGTTGGAATCAACCTTAAAGTCAAACTCACAACCAAAACCATCCTTGATAACCATCGCCTTGTGCCTAAGTTGTAGCAATTTTTCGCACAACTTGACCTCTTTCAGTGAGCAGCGTACCGTCTTGTTAAAACGTCTCGCATCATCTCCTCCTTCATCACCTTCTTCGGTTGCTTTGCCTCCTCTCTTCCTCTTCTCGGGCCACTCCACAAGCTAATACTGCAAAAAATACAATGACAAGGAAAAAAGGCAGAACAATGAGTTAGAAAAACTACACCAAAATTTCACTAATGTCTACATAGGCAGTACATTTCAGAAGTCCAACTATGTCTACATAGGCAGTACAACCATGTATGACCAGAAGTTAAGATGCTTTCAAAATGTTAGAAATTTACAAAGCAGAAATTCAACCATGTACACCAAGGTAAAAACCATGTATAGAAAGAAGTTAAGCTAATTTCTTCATGTATATATCCAAAAGTTCACCTATGTACACAAAGGCAGTAATACCATACAAGCCAAGCTTTTCAGCTAATTTATTCGTGTATATGAAGCAGAAGGTCAGCTATGTACACCAAGGCAGTACTACAAACACAAATATAACAACAAATCTACAAATGTTCTCAAAACCAGTAGACATGAGCGATTCATACCTGATCAGCAGCAGCAGCATCATCGTCATCAGCGTTGAAATCATCATCATCCTAGTCCTCTGGATTAACACGAGAATGCTTCTTGCAACCCTTGTTGATCTTTGCTGGTGCAACCTTGCGCTTAACACCGCATTTCTTGCCCTTACCAAATGCACCAGCACTAAGCGGAGAAGGTGTAGGCGCCGCAGTGGCAAGCACATGAGGACTACGACGTGACGTACCACCAAGGGCTAGACCTTCCTCTTCAGAAAGTTCTGCAGCCCTTGAAACACGTGGGCTCCTTCGAGGAGTAACTTCACTAACTAAATGCTTCCTCACTGCGGTCTTCTTGATTTTCTTCTTCACAGGGATAACCATGCCATCAGTGCCACACGGCACGCCTTCTTCAGCAACAGAGCAATGCACAACCATGAGTTCAGCAACATCACCAGATTTAGGAACATCAAAACCTTTCTTAACGCGGGCCGCCATCATCTTGTCAAAAGCTTCTTGCTTCTTCCTCTTGCGTTGATTCTCTAGAAGAAGTTGAAGGGGCACATCCTCAGCTTGCGTGACAGGTTCAGTGCCATCAACAGACTAGGACTACATCTCTAACATCTGAAGAGATCACAAAGGCTCCGGAACGGAATCACAACCTTCGACTAATGGAGCCCCCTGCTCGGCTGCAGCAGTATTTTCTGCCACACCCAACTCAGATACAACATTGTTCATGGTGTTCATAGCTTCCTCCTATGTGGATACATCTGCAAGAACACAAAAAACGTAGCAAAAAGGAAAATAGTCAGGAACAAATACAAAAACACACGACAGGAACAAATTAAAAAACCATGGCTGGAGAATTTAAAATAAAAAGCAGACTAAGGCATAGCCTAGTGATGGGAAGGGGCTCATGCCTTCGCACCCACCCAGGTTCAAGGCATGGTACTTGCAATTTGGGTTTGTTGCACCAATTATACTGTAAGGTTTTCCCTTACAGTCTTTCTGTCAAAAAAAATTTAAAAGAAAAAGAAAAGGAGTTGCACATACTAGGTGAAGCAAGAGCTACAGAAGCAAGATCATCGAGGCTTAAATTTTTCTCAAGGCTCGAAGCAACCTCAGCAATCACTGGTACGCGTCGGTGCTATACAAATGGTTTTTAGCTCCTTTCCGCGACGGTGTTCGGAACCGTCACCTAGTGAGTGTGGGCAATAGGGGGGTCCTTCCCACACGACCCAGAAACCGTCGAGGATATGCCCTCCTGGCACACACGCTCGGCAAAATGAGGTCGTAAAGCATCAAGTAGCACTCAAATACAAAATACATACAATAGTGCTAAAAAATACAATTATACAAAGTAAATCATTTCCGGTCGTAAGTACATCCCACACATCGAGTCACCGCTAAACGCTTCCGTCAGATATACATCCCACAGTCCTCCAAGGAAAACGTTTGCGCAAGGTGGCGTGACGCAAACAGTTTTCGAGAGAATGTCGTGTGTGATTGTTCATTGACCCAACACGGTTTATTCTAGAATCTATGTGCATTGCCTGAGGTCATCGCCCATAGTGTTTTCTCAATAACCGTTTGCAATAGGAAAACCGCTAATTGGCCAATTAGCGGGCTAATTGCCCTAGTATTAATAATTCATTTACTAATCTAATTGACATTCATATTAAGCACATAATATATTCCATTTCCATATTAAGGAAGCAGGATTTCATTGAAATACATCAGAGTACACCATGATGTAGCTTCAGCACTTAGCTAGCCCATTACACAACTGCACCAGCAGCAAGTTTCACATGCAACATCTAGAACCTTTCAAAATTAGCACCATAGATGTTACATAGAGAGATGCATCTCATCTGGAAAGCTGCTGAAGCGGAAGGAGAATATTGAGCCTTCATTCATGTTGAAGGTCTTTGCAACTTTAGGCCAGTGCCTCTGGAGGATTGACCGTCCATCCTTCGACCTCTTCAGGAACACTTCAATATTGAATCGTGGGTGTTGTATGAAAACTTTCCTCGCCTCCTGACCACAGAGGTGGTTTCAGAGGTATTCATCAGTGAAGCCTGAAAACAAGGATGTGCATAAATATCTTCTCTATATTGGAAATGGGGCAAGGGAATAAAAAAAGGCAAGGTATAATAGTTAGTACCATCTTGTAAACCTCAGTGCTTCCCATTGTTTCCCTGCAACACATATAAGGTAGTTAGTCATCATGTTAAGTAAGGGTTCACATGCTATCAGTAAAATATGTTCATGATAAATAAGCACATTGCAGATTCATCAGATTAATTCAAGCACATGGAAAACCCATTTATCCATACCAAGCATGATTAAGAACTAGGAAATATAGCACTTTTATATGTTTCTCTTGTATTAAGTGCAACCAAATTCAATTTATTCCTCACATGGTATGCAATAACAAAATGCAGCCACAACAATTGAACATTGCATTGCAGAATTGAACCAAGCAGTTAACTTAACACCACAACAAATGAACCAAACGTTAACTGAGAACCACATTGCACAATATAACATACTCCTAATAGAAGATCAGATAGTTAACCAAACCAAGCATGCTTAACAACTTGGAAATATAGCAATTGTATTTGTTTCTCATGTATTTAGTACAGCCAAATTCGATTTATTCCTCACATGGTACACAATAACAGAATGCAGCCACAACAATTGAACATCGCATTGCAAAATTGAACCAAGCAGTTAACTAAACACCACAACAAATGAACCTAACGTTAACTGGGCACCACATTGCACAATATAACATACTCGTAATAGAAGATCGGACAGTTAACCAAACCAAGCATGCTGAACAACTTGGAAATATTGCACCCTCAAGAACTGAACATCACATTTGCAGAATTGAACCAAGCAGTTAACTGAACACCACATTGCACGACATATAGAATATATACACTATAGCAGAAGATTGCATGGTAAAAGTAGATAGCACAATTCACTATAATTTGTTAAGGAAAGGCAGTAGCTAGCAAACTAAACATGGGTCCTTATTGTGAGCTAATAAGACAAGCTACTCCTCATTGTCGGAGATATCAATGACGATTGGCTCCTTGGACATGGAAGAGGGTGAGGCCTCCGCATCGTGGGTGCCCTCGTTGTAGTGGTGAGTTGCCTGAGCCGCTCCGGGCACCAACTTGCTGGCTCTCGAGATGAGGTAAGCACGTGCACACTGAGAAAACACCTCGTAGTCTTCATCAAAGGCACCGACGGTGGCCTCGAGAAAACGCCACAAACTGTCATTTAAAGCATCCAACCGCATCACGGCATCAGCACGCGAGGCATCAACAGTGGCCTCGACGGTGAGTTGCTCCTCCAAGATCTGGGGTCGGCACGAATGGCAGCCATGGTGACCTCATCCGCGCGGGCGGCTGCGATTTGCTTCTCCGCAGCCAAATGCTCCTTGAGATCCTAGCTATACTGCATGCACCATGGCTTAGGGCGGCGCTTATTTTGTGGAGGTTCAGTGATTTGGGTGGAAGGTGTCGCGCTCACACCGACGGTCGGGGCATGTGGGATGTGGAAGGAGGAGGAGGATGGGGGTCAGGTGTGGATTACCTGCCTGGATAGGTGAGGCCGAGCAGCGTGAAGGAGGGTCGCCAGCGAGGAGGTGGCGCTGCAAGCAAGGAGTGAAGGTTTCAACTTTGAAAGGAAGGCGGAAAAAGGGGAAATGTGGCTTTTGGTAAGGGGGAGGGGGTGGGGAGGTAGATATTTTCGCGGAAGCCGAACATTTGGAATCACTTCAGCGAAAAACAGGCGCGCAAAGTGTCATCAGGCATGGTCCCTTATTCAGAGCGGGCTATGGACTGTAGCCGTCGCACCTTATCGTGTAAGCCGTATGCATACTATACTCCAATGGTGCTCCAAGATATTTTGTGCTGCATCTCACATGGTTGGTTATAATAAACTGTGTGGGATCTACTTGATTTTTTCGTCTTGATTTGAATTACATAATGGGGCCACAGCAGCATGGACGGTGTTTGAATTGCTAGACCTTTTATCTGCAGTGAACATGCAACTATATGTGTGTCATAAAAGAATTGGAATTATTCAGGGTTCGTTTGGACATCTTTATGCATTAACTGAGTTTCAATGCATTTATGTGCATAATTCAAATTTGAACTACATGCACAAGCTCGAGTGCATATAAATTGGTTGAAAAAACAAATCTTTGTCCTTGGGTGCATGCTTAGGTCCCATGCAAGAAATGGGAATGAATGTCAAACAACCTGCCATCGTCACTCGACCGCAAACATTGAGATACCTTGTTTTTTAAATTCTAGTAAATCCAAAACTCGTCTGAAATTCATGAAACTTGGCATGCTATCATGGAGCGGCATCAACATGCCGTGGTAAATTATTTGTCCCATTTGGGGCAGGTTTGGGTATATGCTTCTCACAAACCAGAGCTTCTCACAACAAGCATGATGGTTTTAGTAGGGAACGCCCCAGCTTTGCGGACGAAATGATATCCATTGCCTCTTATTGCTTTCAAAATATTCCTCGTGTCAACATAGAGCAACAAGAGTGTTGTGTTATTTTTTGTGATTTTTCGGGGTTCGTTTGGACAATTTTATGCATTAACTGAGTTCTCAATGCATTTATGTGCATAATTAAAATTTGAACTACATGCACATGCTCTAATGCATATAAATTGGTTGAAAATTCAAATCTATGTCCTTGGTTGCATGCTTCGGTCCCATGCAAGAAAAGGGAATGAATGTCAAACACCCTGCCACGGTCACTCGGCCGCAGACATTGAGATACCTGGTTTTTATATTCTAGTAAATCAAAAGCTCGTTTGAAATTCATGAAACTTGGCATGCCATCATGAAGCGGCATCGACATGCCGTGGTAATTTTTTGTCCCATTTGGGGCAGTTTTGGGATATGCTTCACACAAACCAGAGCTTCTCACAACAAGCCGGATGGTTTCGGTAGGGAACGTCCCACGTTTGGGGACGAAAAGATATCCATTGCCTCTTATTTCTTTCAAAAAATTTCTCATGTCAACATAGAACAACAGGAGTGTTGTGTCATTTTTTTGCGATTTTTCGAGGTTCGTTTGGAAATTTTTATGCATTAATTGAGTTTTCAATGCATTTATGTGCATACTTCAAATTTGAAATACATGCACATGCTCTAATGCATATAAATTGGTTGGAAAATCAAATCTATGTCCTTGGGTGCATGCCTAGGTCCCATGCAAGAAATGGGAATGAATGTCAAACACCAGGGCACGGTCACTCAGCTGCAAACATTGAGATACCTGGTTTTAAAATTCTAGTAAATCCAAAACTCGTCTGAAATTCATGAAACTTGGCATGCTATCATGGGGCGGCATCAACATGCCGTGGTAAATTTGTTGTCCCATTTGGGGCAGGTTTGGGGATATGCTTCTCACAAACCAGAGCTTCTCACAACAAGCGTGATGGTTTCGGTAGGGAACGTCCCACCTTTGGGGACGAAATGATATCCATTGCCTCTTATTGCTTTCAATTTTTTCTCGTGTCAACATAGAACAACAGGAGTGTTGTGTCAATTTTGGGATTTTTCGGGGTTCGTTTGGACATTTTTATGCATTAATTGAGTTTTCAATGCATTTATGTGCATAATTCAAATTTGAACTACATGCACATGCTCTAATGCATATAAATTGGTTGAAAAGTCAAATATGTGTCCTTGGGTGCATGCTTAGGTCCCATGCAAGAAATTGGAATGAATTTCAAACACCAGGGCAACATTGATTGCCGGCAAAATGTTGAGATACTTTGTTTTTAAATTCTAGTAAATGCAAAACTCATGTGAAATTCATGAAACTTGGCATGCCTTCATGGAATGGCATCAACATGCCATGGTACATTTTTTGTCCCATTTGTGGCAGGTTTGGGTATATGCTTCTCACAAACCAGAGCTTCTCACAAGAAGCATGATGGTTTCGATAGGGAACACCCCTCCTTTGGGGACGAAATGATATCCATTGCCTCTTATTGCTTTCAAAAAATTTCTCGTGTCAACACTGAACAACAGGAGTGTTGTGTTATTTTTTGTCATTTTTTGGGGTTCGTTTGGACATTTTTTATGAATTAACTAAGTTCTCAATGCATTTACGTGCATAATTCAAATATGAACTACATGCACATGCTCCAGTGCATATAAATTGGTTGAAAATCTAATCTTTGTCCTTGGGTGCATGCTTAGGTCCAATGCAAGAAATGGGAATGAATTTCAAACACCAGGGCACCGTTGATTGCCGGCAAAACGTTGAGATACTTTGTTTTTAAATTCTAGTAAATCCAAAACTCGTCTGAAATTCATGAAAGTTGGCATGCTATAATGGAATGGCACCCGACATGTTGTGGTATTTTTCTTGTCCATTTTGAGAGAAGGCGCACTCGAATAACAACCAACAAAGGCATTTTGAAAAAATAGCTGCCACTTTAATATCTCAAACATTTGTATAATTCAAATCGTGTGCGTTATGTTAACCATTCACGTGATGCCACGTGTCTTGGTTTTAATGTCTATAGGTTTTAATGGCTCTTGATCGCAAACGTTTTAGATAGAACACCCGTATGCAAAGTGAGAGCAGGATTTGTGCATCTCTTGAACACAAACAGTTCTTTTGGATGACCCGTGCGAACCACTTACAAACAATTTGGTGCGATTTGCATCTGTCATATTGGGTATGTTGCCATTTGTCAAACTAGAAAGATTGACATTTGTTGATCTAGTAACATTGCCATTTCCTACCTTGTAACACTGCGATTTGTCAAAATATGAAGCTAAAAATCACTAGCAGTATCTAATTTTTGCAAGTAAAATTCAGTAATTAAGGATAGATGGAGGCGAGGAGGCATGTTCAGCCGGGCGTGCAGCAGCCGGTGCAGTACTATTCAATTTGACAGCATGCGGCACAGTTCTCGGTACGGCTTTAATGCAAACGAGGGAGAGGGTAGCGGTTCCGAAATGTTGAACGGCCAATGATGCATCCTCCTTCAATTAGCATTGTGTGAATGCATGAGGGAAGTAATGGGAGGAGGACCGAGAAAAGAGGCAGCACGATGTGAATGCAACGCAGTTTGCACTCATATAAAGGTGCCCCTCCATTCCAATGCATCTACCACATCATACACACCTAAGTATTTGCCTAAGCACCTACACTAATAAGCGCAAAAGTGCTCACTCTAGACCCATGGCGGCGATGCGCGCGAGCGGCCAGCGATTGTGCAGATGGTCCGCGATGCCGGCTTGCGGCATGGCACCATGGATCGTCTCTACACGGTGTTGGCGACCGGCTGGTGCATGGCCGCCGTCGACGCCAGCTACGACTCTCGGTACGACCAGATGATCGTTCGTACCACCAACAGGTTCACCGTCGTCAAGAAGCTCGCGGACGACATCGTCGTACTCCTCCAGCCTGTGTGTTTGGGATCCTCATTGCCTGCCACCCTAATCAGCCTCCATGGTCGGAACCTCTTTCAAGAACTGGTGGCCCTGCGACTGCCCGCTGACGCCACGAAAAATGTCCACCTGGATGTCGCGCTCGCCGCGAGGCACCTCGTGCTGTAAGAAACCATAGACCTGCACATCCATGTGTACGAGCGAATCGTGTACATAGGTATCTACAAGGCCAGTGAGGATGCTACGACGTTGGCCTTCTTCAAACGGCTGGAAGCCTTGTATGCCTTAGCTAAGAAGCACCTTGACCTCGCCACAAAAGCCGCCACTCCTTAGCCGCCGGACAGTGGCCCAACGCACTAAGTTGAGGAGGAGGAGGTCGTATGTTGATGGATGCAACTTTCTTCTTGCCTCCTGTAACCACCACTGCGATCGCATCATCGTGGTCTTAATTCTTATTGAGCTATTGCATTCTCTTTCTAGTCAATACAGACATGTGCAATCCCTTTGCTTAATTATATGCTTCACTATAACTAGTACTCCATCCGTCAATTTATAAGTTATGCTGCCAATGTTTGGGGCCGGCGCACAATCACGCACGTTCATGTGCATGCGGTTGCACCGGGCACATCTTGTTAAGTTGAACCGTTTATGTTCTCTTCCATAATCAAAAACAGTTCATTCGACTGAACCATATGCCGTATATCACACACACCTTGATCTGGCTGGCCGTTTTTGTTGCTTTCCCTAATAGAAACAGTTCATCGGAGCGAACCGTATGCCGTATATCACACATGCATTAATATGGCTTCCTGTTTCTGTTGTTCTGTCTAATCACAAATAGTTTGTGTGGATCAACCGTATGCCCTGCTTCACACACGCAACTAAAATCTGAACCGTGTTTGACGCATCCATCATCGCAAATGTTGTGCACCTTTTTAACAGTTCTTTTACACCACCGTTTGCGATTATGGCATCACACACAGTTTCGGCGAAGGGTCTTTGATCATAGTGTCGCATTTGTTGCATCCTGTAGTAGTGAATCACAGTCAAAGGAATAATAGGTGTTTTAGCTGCATCAGATCTTGGAGCATCAGTATTAACTTTTGAAGCTCCATCTTGATCGCAGGCATTTTTTCAAAATTATTCAATTCATCACCAACTACAAGAAATGGAAGTAAAAGGCAACTAAGTTCTAATACGCAAACCTGCACCAAAGGAAGTTCTACTTATACATGAATGTCCAATATCCAGAAGTTCAACAATACCTAACAAAGCAATAAAACAATGAACAATCTACAATTTACATACTAAAGATATAACAATCTACACTAGAGGGAGTACTACATATAGATGAATATCCAGAAGTTCAACAATATATAACAAATCAGTAAAACAAATGCGCAGAACAGAAATTCAACCAAATTTCATTATAAACAACAATAATTAAAACCAGAAGTTCAACTATGTGACCAAAGCAAGTAGCAGATAAAAAGATGTAGCATGACCAGAAATACTATTTCACAACCAAACTAATTATCAATACCATGAAAATGATCTCAAAAAACAAAGATATACACTATAAATATGAAACATTTAGGAAGTCCAACAACACTTGGCGACATAGTTCACCAGCAATTCATCAAATAAAAATTAAGCAACACTCTACTAACTTAAACAAAGGGTAAAATGCATACACATCACCTTTGTTAGAAGTTCACACTTTTAAGGATGGGCAGTCCAACAAGACAACCAAGTGAAGATATGGGCAGACATATAAAAGAAAACTGCTATTTAAAATACAAGATGCATATACATTAAAATACCTGGGGAAGGTTTTGAAGCTATGACAACACAATCCCCTTGATGAATGGAACTCCAAACCATAGAAAAACCTACAAAAAACAAGGGAGAAATTGCATGTAATTAGCAAGTAGAAAATCATACAACAAATACAAAAAACAACTAAATCAAACCCTAGGATGAAACAACTAAAACACATCAACAATGATGAAAGATGTACAGTAGCACATCTAGGCGAGCGCAGCAAAAAAAGTACTCATAAATTAACTAGCATGTGACAGAAACAATCTAGACTATGAAATCAATAAAAATAATGCATTTAGATACAACAGATCTAGCAGCAACCACCACAACACACCCTTCTTACATGCATCTCACTCGTGAAATTACAAAAAGGGGAAATCAAATCCACACAAGTATGACAGGTGAAATAGCACACACAAGCATCCCAGAGATAAAAAATGACCACGGGGGAATCGAATCCACCCACCACACGCACAAACAACCCTACCTAATCTCGCATCCAACCATCAGAAGAAAAGGAAGGAGGTGGATGCAAGAGCACACAGAGGAAATAGAGAGAGCTCGTCAGATCTGGCGAGTACTAAGAGCAAGCATTGGGGGAGGCAGCATTTGTACCTCTCCAAACGTCCCCGATGCAGGAATCCGCGGTGGTTCTTCCACCCCCACGACGCCATGCGCATGTTGGAACCACGCAGACAGTTGCGGCTTTGCTTCAGAGGAGAAGAGAGCAGGCTGGGCGAGGGAGTGCGGGGCGTCGGGAATAAATAGGAGCGGGGCGGGCACCGGTTACTCCGCTCATGAGCGCAGGAGACAGCGGCGGAGAAGTTGGGGGAGGTTGGAGGCGACGAAGCGAGCGGAGCGTCAGAGGGAGAGAAGAGAGCGAGTGACAGGGGGGATTTCTGACAGGTGGTCGCGAGGGAGATGGACAGTTAATGCCTCTCTGTAGTGGGTGTTGAAGCGTCAGGGTAATTACAAGTTTACCCCCCAACAACTAAAAAAGTAAATGCATCTATTGATTAATCAATGCACCATTTGAACGCATCTATTTTAAAAAGATAAGACCAAATAGCATATCTGCTGGTATCCCTTAACACAAAAAGTTGATGGCAAATAGAAGGTCAAGTACACTAAAAAGGGAAGAAAAATACATACACAGATAAGCACTTACAAAAAAGAAGAAGTTTAAAAAATAAAGAACAGAAGTTCAAGTACACTATTTAGCGAAGTCAGGCATATGAATGAATAAACACTAAGAAACAAAAAAGAAGAAGTTCAAATACAAAAACATATGAAGTCCATATCTAACTAAAATACACATCTTACAAACTATATAAAAGTTCAAAATTCACCTACACACAAAGTACACATGCGGCTTGGCCTCGCGCTACCACATTTCTGCGCGCTAGGTTTTGACAGGACGCAATGCGGTTATTCTATTTCCACCCCCACCGCATGCACCCCTGAGCCACACCCCTAAGATAGATAGTGGGGTCACGGATGTGACGAACTCGCCTCCACATGCGACGACGCGGCACGCCGGCGTCGTCGCCTCCCGCTTGTTCTGTCTCACCCTCGACGCTGAGGAGGGGGGTCCCGACCCCCCTCCCCCTGGCTCGCCTCGCTACCGCATTGTTGTGCGCTAGGTTTTGACATGATCCAATGTGGTTATTTTGTTTCCACCCCCACCGCATGCACCCTAGAGCCACACCCCTAAGATAGATAGTGGGGTCATGGATGCGACGGACTCGCCTCCGCATGCGACGACACGGCACGCTGATACGTCTCCAACGTATCTACTTTTCCAAACACTTTTTCCCTTGTTTTGGACTCTAACTTGCATGATTTGAATGAAACTAACCCAGACTGACGCTGTTTTCAGCAGAACTACCATGATTTTGTTTTATGTCTAGAAAAGAAAAGTTCTCAGAATGTCCTGGAAATCCACGGAGGCACTTTTTGGAATATATAAGAATTTTTGGCGAAAGAATTAATGTCAGGGGGCCCACAGCCTGTCCACGAGACAGGGGGCGCCCCCCCCTAGGGCGCGGCCTCCTATCTCGTGGGCCCCCTGGACCTCCTCTGACCACAACTCCAACTCCATATATTCCGTCTCGGGGAGAAAAAAATCAGAGAAAAAGTTTCATCGCGTTTCACGACACGGAGCCGCCGCCAAGCCCTAATCTCTCTCGGGAGGGCTGATCTGGAGTCCGTTCGGGGCTCCGGAGAGGGGGATTCGTCGCCATCGTCATCATCAACCATCCTCCATCACCAATTTTATGATGCTCACTGTCGTGCATGAGTAATTCCATCGTGGGCTTGCTGGACGGTGATGGGTTGGATGAGATTTACCATGTAATCAAGTTAGTTTTGTTAGGGTTTGAACCCTAGTATCCACTATGTTCTGAGATTGATATTGCTATGACTTTGCTATGCTTAATTCTTGTCACTAGGGCCCGAGTGCCATGATTTCAGATCTAAACCTATTATGTTTCATGAATATATGTGTGTTCTTGATCCTATCTTGCAAGTCTATAGTCACCTATTATGTGTTATGATCCGACAACCCCGAAGTGACAATAATCGGGATACTTCTCGGTGATGACCGTAGTTTGAGGAATACATGTATTCATTATCTGTTAATGCTTTGGTCCGGTTCTCTATTAAAAGGAGGCCTTAATATCCCTTAGTTTCCGCTAGGACCTCGCTGCAATGGGAGGGTAGGACAAAAGACGTAATACAAGTTCTTTTCCATAAGCACGTATGACTATTTACGAAATACATGCCTACATTACATTGATGAATTGATGCTAGTTCTATATCACCCTATGTTATAACTATTGCATGAGGAATCGCATCCGGCATAATTATCCATCACTGTTCCATTGCCTACGAGCTTTTCATATATTGTTCTTCGCTTATTTACTTTTTCGTTGCTACTGTACAACTACTACAAAAACCCAAAAACATTATCTTTACTTTTGCTACCGTTACCTTTATTATCATACCACTTTCGCTACTAAACACTTTCCTGCAGATACTAAGTTATCCAGGTGTGGTTGAATTGACAACTCAACTGCTAATACTCAAGAATATTCTTTGGCTCCCCTTGTGTCGAATCAATAAATTTGGGTTGAATACTTTACCCTCGAAAGCTGTTGCGATCCCCTATACTTGTGGGTTATCAAGACTAATTTCTGGCGCCGTTGCCGGGGAGCATAGCTCTATTCTCTGAGTCACTTGGGATTTATATCTGTTGATAACTATGAAGAACTTGAAAGACGCTAAGACCAAGATTTTGTCCTCAACTACGAGGGGAGGTAAGGAACTGCCATCTAGCTCTGCACTAGATTCTCCTTCCGTTATTATTAGGCTTGCGACACCTAAACCTGCTACTGCTATCAATTCTGATATGTCGCATGTTATTGATGATGCCACTTCTGCTATGCATGATGAAACTACTTCTGTGCGTGATACTACTTTGCCATTAGGTGAATTTCTTAATGAACAACTTGTTAGAGTTAGGGGGAACGAAAATATTGAAGAAACTATTATTGATGATAGTGATGATGAAGGTTCCCCCAATGATTACGTATTACCTGTTGTTCCTAAGGGTTATGTTATGAATGAAACAGCTGCTATGGAAATTCTTGCTTGCAATGATAGAAATGATCTTAAGAAATTATTAGCTAAATGGAAGCAGCAGTCTCTTAATGCTAGAATGAAACCCGATCGTGCTTTTGCTACTTCACCTATCTGTGTTACTGATAAGGATTATGAATTCTCTGTTGATCCTGATATTATTACTTTAGTTGAATCTGATCCTTTTTATGGCCTTGAATCTAAAACTGTTGTGGCACATCTTACCAAGTTGAATGATATAGCCACCTTGTTTACTAATGATGAGAAGTCTTGCTATTTATATATCCTTAAGATATTTCCGTTCTCATTAATGGGTGATGCTAAGACTTGGTATAATTTTCTTGCTCCTGGTTGTGTGCGTAGTCCCCAGGATATGATTTATTACTTCTCTGCTAAATATTTCCATGCTCATAAGATACAAGCTACCTTATGGAAATATATAATTTTGTGCAAATCAAAGAAGAGAGTCTCCCACAAGCTTGGGGAGGCTTCTCCGACTATAATGCTTTGCTGATCATCCTCTTAAGAAAAATGAAATACTTGATATCTTTTATAATGGACTAACCGATGCTTCCAAGGACTACTTGGATAGTTGTGATGTTTGTGTTTTCAGGGAAAGAACAGTCGACGAAGCTGAAATATTATTGAATAATATATTGACTAATGAAAATAATTGGACTCTTCCCGAGCCAGTTCCTGAAGTAATTCCTGAACCAATTGAACCAACTCCTGAGTCTATTCCTAAACCTACTCCGAAGAAGAGAGGTGTTTTATTTTCTCAGTCCTGAAGATATGCAAGAGGCAAAGAAATCAATGAAAGATAAAAGGTATTAAAGCTAAAGATGTTAAGAATTTACCTCCTATTGAAGAAATACATGGTCTTAATTTACCGCCTGAAGAACTACATTATCTTGATAACCCGACACAGGTAGTAAAGGTAAATTCTCTCTATAGATATGATAAAGTTGAAACACCGTCTACTAAAATGCATAGCCCATGCTTAGATGAATTTGATGACTTTATGGCTAGGCAAGAAGGTTTTAATGCTTATGTTGGTAGAGAGTTAAAGAATAATTCTTTCGAGATAGGATGCGTAGGTGATAATCTGGCTAGAGTTAAAGATGAACTTCATCGCGTTAGCAAATATGCTTCTATGGTTGCTACTCAAGCTGAGCAAGTAATTAAAGCTCAAAATGATTTGCTTGATGAATTAAATAATAAAAATGACTTTGCTGTTAGAGTGGCTACTAGAACTGGTAGAATGACTCAGGAACCTTTGTATCCTGAAGGCTACCCTAAGAGAATCAAAAAGATTCTCAAAGAAATAATTTAGAGGCACTTAGTTCTTCTAAAAAGAAGAAGAAGAAAAATGATAGAACTTTGCATGCTTCTCGTGAACCTACTGTAGACACACCTGAGAATCCCAATGATAATTCTATTTCTGATGCTGAAACACAATCAAGTGATGAACATGAACCTAGTGATAATGTTAATAATAATGTTCATGTTGATGCTCAACCTAGCAATGATAATGATTTAGAGATTGAACCTGTTGTTGATCTTGATAACCCACAATCAAAGAATCAACGTTATGATAAGAGAGATTTTGTTGCTAGGAAGCACGGTAAAGAAAGAGAACCATGGGTTCAGAAACCCGTGCCCTTTCCTCCTAAACCATCCAAGACAAAGATGATGAGGATCTTGAGCGCTTTGCTGAAATGATTAGACCTATTTTCTTACATATGCGCTTAACGGATATGCTGAAAGTAAACCCTTATGCTAAGTATATGAAGGATATCATCACAAATAAAAGAAAGATACCGGAAGCTGAAATTTCCACCATGCTTGCTAATTACACTTTTAAGGGTGGAATACCAAAGAAAATTGGAGATCCGGGTGTTCCAACTATACCTTGCTCCATTCAAAGAAATTACGTTAGAACTGCTTTATGTGATCTTGGAGCCGGAGTTAGTGTTATGCCTCTCTCTCTATATCGTAGACTTGAATTGAATAAGTTGACACCTACTGAAATATCTTTGCAAATGGCGGATAAATCAACTACTATACCTGTCGGTATTTGTGAGGATGTGCCTGTTGTGGTTGCAAATGTCACTATCTTAACGGACTTTGTTATTCTTGATATACTGAGGACGATAGCATTTCTATTATCCTTGTTAGACCTTTTCTTATTACTGCAGGGGCTGTTATTGATTGCAACAAAGGCAATGTCACTTTTCATGTTAATGGTAATGAGCATACGGTACACTTTCCGAGGAAACAATCTCAAGTTCATAGCATCAATTCTATTGAAAAAGTTCCAACTATTATTTTTGGAGGTTTTGAATTTCCTCTCCCTACTGTCAAGAAAAAGTATGATATTATTATTGTTGGGGATTTTCATATCCCCGTTGAGGTAACTTAGTGTTATTCGAAATTTCTCCGGTTTCGTGTTATTCGGAATGAGTTTGTTAACAAGACTTGATCAAACTTGTTAGTGGGTTCATTTTGATGATCACGAGATGGATGAAACTAGAAGGCACAACCTTCTGTACCCTCTTTTTACTTTCTATTAGAATAAATAAAGCAAAATTAGTATTATCCGTCTGTTTTCTGAATTATCCATGCATTAAAAAATAGTCCGAAAATATAAGTGCTCCAAATGCCCTGCAAATCTAGTATGATTTTTTCTGCAATATTTGAGGATTTTAGGCACTGAAAACAATGCAGAAGGGGCAAGCACCAGGCCACGAGAGAGGAGGGCCCCCCCCTGTATGGCGCGCCCCCTGTCTCGTGGGCCCCTGGTGGCCCCCCTCCACTTATGCCCGCACCCACACACTTCATCTTCTACCCAAAAAAATCCCCATCCAGCTCAAGCCCGAGTTCTAGCTCGTTTTGCTGCGATTTTCTATCTCTTAGCTCAAAGCTCCATTCACAAAACTGCTTTGGGAGATTGTTGCTTGGTATGTGACTCCTCCATTGGTCCAAATAGTTTTTGTTCTAGTGCTTTATTCGTTGCAAATTTTTGCTGCATAGGTGACCATGTTCTTGAGCTTGCATGTTAAATTTTTGAGGTCCCAAGCAATTCCAATGCATGATATAAGCTCTAGGCACTTGTAGGAGTAGTTGCTATCAATCTTGTTTAGTTTTATTCACTTTTATTTTGAAGTTACTAAAATTTCACAAATTTTCAGAAAAAGAAATATACTTACGAGAATGTACCAAGGAGGTTCCTCGGCAAAGGAAGGGCCAAGGATTGCTATACGTGAACAAGATGTTAATTTGCCAAGGGACGCAAATGTACGGGCTTGTGAGTGGCCATCTGATGATTTTATGGTCGAAGCAGGCTTCAAGGAGTAATTTGACGCATATGTGCGTAATGCCGAGCTGGAGGACTTCTTACAAGATAAGTGTCCTCAGTATTATAATTTGACCGATTCCTTTGTGCGGAGGTTCGAATATATTTCTGCGCGTAATTCTACTAGTGTCATGTTTGATATTTATGATACATCTTATACCATGGATTTAGAGGATTTCGCAACTGCTTGCAAACTCCCGCAGTGGGGTAATATCAATGATCCTCGCAAATCTGAATTTAGAGATTTTCTTGCTAGTATCACCGTGGGAAAATCTAGGGACGTAACACAAGCTACCATAGGGAGCATTCATTTTTCTGCTATACATTACTTTGCTCTCTTTATTGGTAGATGCATTAACGGTAAGGACGAAGTATGTCACATGTGTGCTCCTGATCTTTGTGTCCTCAAGAGCGCTGTGTCAGGTTATAAAGGTTATAACTTGGGGGCAATAGTTGCACGTAGGTTGCAGAATAATAGTAGAAGGGGTGATTTCTTTGGAGGAATTTATGCAACCCGTGTGGCTAATTTTCTTAATATAGCTCCATGAGAGGGGGATATGATTGTACCTCCTGCTTATTTGGATAAAAAGCTATGTTTGATCATCATTTTCTTGAGAGGAATGAACAATTCCTCCATTATCGACTAATCTATGACAGGCGCAATGTCGTACCTGTTACTCTTCCTGCCCCCTACCTTTTTGATTGTCAGGCAAAAGGAAGATATGTTGTCACCAGGGAGGAAGCAACAGAGTATGAGAGGGGAATGGAGGCAGCTCGCCAACACGCTGCTGCTCAGGAGGCGGTCGCCTCTGCATCTCAGTACAAGCCCAGTTTCACTTATGGATATCAGCCAGGGGTCTTTGGTATTAAACCAACTTAAGCCATAAGCCTAAGCCTGGGGGAGTACGTATTTCTCACCGACTTTACATTCATGTTCACGCACTAGTCGTCGGTGCTCATACTCTTTCATTGTATCATCCATGCTAGTTTAAATTTCTTTTTCTAGCTTTCTTCTTGTGTGTTTGATAAACCTTAAGAAAAACAAAAAAAAATTAGTTAGTTAATTTCCTTGCTTGTAGTAGAATTAAAATGAAAACCCAAAAAGATTTCTCGTTCTTCTTTTATTTGTTGGGAGCTTTCCCATGTAAATAGTTTTATTTTCTTTTCTTTCCTTTGGGGGTCGAAAAGACCATATTGAAAATGCTTAGTGGCTCTTATATGCATGATTGTTTATTTAATTTAGAGCCCATATTACCCTGTCTTCTCTCTTGAGTTGAATGCTTGCAGATTCCAGCTTAGTCCAATGCACGTGCACTCTTATTATTATACACATCGTTCGGTCATGCGAGTGAAAGGCAATAATGACGATATATGATGGACTTATTGGGATGAGAAAAGCTGGTATGAACTCGACCTCTCTTGTTTTTGTAAATATGATGAGTTCATCGTTCCTTAGTCAGCTATTATGAAGTAAACATATTTGCAGTGACATTTAGAGATTATAGTTACTTGTGCCATGCTTGATTAGCTATTGTTATAATGGTCAACGTTGCGTGCCAACATGCTATTAGAATGATTATGGTGTGGTATGACAGGATGGTATCCTCCTTTGAATGAATTGAGTGACTCGACTTGGCACATGTTCACACATGTAGTTGAATCAAATCAACATAGCCTTCATGATATTTATGTTCATTGTGGCTTATATCCTACTTCATGCTTGTTCTCGGTGTAAATTAATTTTAATGCATGCTTGCGACTGTTGTCGCTCTCTCAGTTGGTCGCTTCCTAGTCTTTTGCTAGCCTTCACTTGTACTAAGCGGGAATACTGCTTGTGCATCCAAACTCCTTAAACCCCAGAGTTGTTCCATATGAGTCCACTATATCTTCCTATATGCGGTATTTACCTGCCGTTCCAAGTAAATTTGTATGTGCCAAACTCCAAACCTTCAAATGAAATTCTGTTTTGCATGCTCGAGCAACTCATGTTTCAACTAGGGCTGCCTATATCTTTCATGCTAGGTGGGTTATTCTCAAGAGGAGTGGACTCCGCTCCTCATTCACGAGAAAGGGCCGGTAACCGGGATGCCAAGTCCCATGATCCAAAAAGATCAAACAAAATCAAAATAATTAAACAAAACTCCCCCAGGGCTGTTGTAAGTTGGAGGCACTCGTTGTTTCGAGCAAGACATGGATTGATGCTTGTTGGTGGTTGGGGGAGTATAAACCTTTACCATTCTGTTTGGGAACTGCCTATAATGCATGTAGTATGGAAGATACAACCATCTCATAGTTGTTGCGTTGACAGCAAAAGTATACCGCTCAAAATGTTACTCAATCTCTAATTTAAAATCGAGCTCTGGCACCTCTACAAATCTCTGCTTCCCTCTGGGAAGGGCCTATCTATTTACTTTTATGTTGAGTCATAATCCCTTCTTATTGAAAAGCACCCGCTAGAGAGCACACTGTCATTTGCATTCATTATTATTGGTTTATATTGGGTATGACTTGACTGGATCTCTTTTACCATGAATTACAATGTTTAGTCAGTCTTTGATCTTTAAAGGTGCTCTGCATTTATGTTTTGCGGTCTCAGAAAGGGCTAGCGAGATACCATTTTGTTATATCATGTTATGATTATTTTGAGAAAGTGTTGTCATCCGAGTTTTATTATTATGGCTCGCTAGCTGATTGTGTTATTGATACGAGTAATTGTGAGACCTATGTGTTATTGTGAGTATGGTTAGTTCATAATACTTGCTGAAACTTGAATGCTGGCTTATCATGTTTACAACAACAAGAGCAAACAGAGTTTGTAAAAGTTTTCCTTTATCACTTTCAGTTTATCAACTGAATTGCTTGAGGACAAGCAAAGGTTTAAGCTTGGGGGAGTTGATACGTCTCCAAAGTATCTACTTTTCCAAACACTTTGCCCTTGTTTTGGACTCTAACTTGCATGATTTGAATGAAACTAACCCGGACTGACATTGTTTTCCACAGAACTACCATGATGTTGTTTTATGTGTAGAAAAGAAAAGTTCTCGGAATGTCTTGGAAATCCACGGAGGCACTTTTTGGAATTTATAAGAATTTTTGGCGAAAGAATTAATGTCAGGGGCCCACAGCCTGTCCACGAGACAGGGGGCGCCCCCCCTAGGGCACGGCCTCCTATCTCGTGGGCCCCCTGGACCTCCTCCGACCTCAACTCAAACTCCATATATTCCGTCTCGGGGAGAGAAAAATCAGAGAAAAAGTTTCATCGCGTTTCACGACACGGAGCCGCCGCCAAGCCCTAATCTCTCTCGGGAGGGCTGATCTGGAGTCCGTTCGGGGCTCCGGAGAGGGGGATTCTTCACCATCGTCATCATAAATCATCCTCCATCACCAATTTCATGATGCTCACCGCCGTGCGTGAGTAATTCCATCGTGGGCATGCTGGACGGTGATGGGTTGGATGAGATTTACCATGTAATCAAGTTAGTTTTGTTAGGGTTTGATCCCTAGTATCCACTATGTTCTGAGATTGATATTGCTATGACTTTGCTATGCTTAATGCTTGTCACTAGGGCCCGAGTGCCATGATTTCAGATTTGAACCTATTATGTTTTCATGAATATATGTGTGTTCTTGATCCTATCTTGCAAGTCTATAGTCACCTATTATGTGTTATGATCCATCAACCCCGAAGTGACAATAATCGGGATACTTCTCGGTGATGACCATAGTTTGAGGAGTTCATGTTGTCGGCGTTCTGGGAACGGGGGTCCCCAGACTTGCCTGCCTGCGGCCTGCGGCGTGGCTCAAAGGAGGCCCAGCACGGCCCATGTTCATCAACGCAAGCTCAAGACCCTCGCGAGGGGCCAAGCCTCATGGGCGGACGACAAGGAGCTTCTCGAGCACGGCCTCGTCGAGCAGGCTCATGAGGAGGCGGAGAGTTCAAGGCAGGTACCTCGCGAGGTGCCCATGACGCAAGCCATGACGACCAAGGGAGCGATCGAGGCGCCAGCCCGCGCAATGTCCTCCTTTCCTCTTTGGTGCAAAGGGAGCAAGCGCAGCGAGAGCATCAAGCAAAGGCATCCGCTTGTGCAACAAGACCAAGACCAGCCCAACGGCTGGAAGGAGTCGATGGAGCCCAAGCAGCATCATCACGAGCCTTTGGCAAAGCGAGGACCAACTTTAGTCGGGATAAGTGTACCCGCTGTTCCCCTTCAAAATGGCCAATTGTTGGCGCCCTTCCCGCTCAATATTTGGGAAGAGGCCCAGGGCCTTCGCCTATAAATAGGAGTAGCCACCCCCAGGGCGGAAAGAATCTGAATCCTCATCAAGAAACCAGTAGCTAGAGCGACTGAACACCACCTGGCAGTTCATCGCACCCGCCAAGAACAGACCCTCACGAGGCTGTTCTTCCTTGTATTGTTCCTCATCAGCCCAAGAGGCAGTCCACCACACCACACACTGGAGTAGGGTATTACACCACAATGGTGGCCTGAACCAGTATAAATCCCGTGTCCCTTGTGCCGTTCTGTTTAGTAGTTTAGGTCCCAGCGATTCGGCGAGTGCGAGACGGTGGAGGTTGGATCTCCGCGCGCAGTGTTCGAACCTCAAGGGTCAGCCGGAACCCGAATCGACATTTGGCGCGCCAGTAGGTGCGCCGAATCCACCTTCGCCACCTCATGTTCCATCGCATCGTCATCACCATGTCCGCGACCAAGCAGCAACCCAGATCCTTAGGCGGCGTGGCCCGCCACAGCAGAGCCGCTTCGCCTCGGCGACCCGCGCCCTGTGCAGCTCGCGTCCGCAGGGCGCTGCAGTCCGCGGGCGGCGCGGACAGGCTCGACGGCTCTCACGCCGCGCGGCAGCGCGGTCGGCAGCAAGGGCCTCAATCACGCCGCGACCACGCCATCAGACATCCGCCGGGGCAGGCGACCTCGAGGGCAGCGCCACAGTGGCCCGAGAGATGCTGCAGTGCAGGCTGCTGGAGATCGGCCGCGACGTGCTGCTGGAGCGAGTGGCAGAGCTCCTGGGCTTCGCCGTGTCGGGGGCTCACCCCTTCTGCAGCCAGCTTCCATCTCAGGCCCAGGGCGGCCCGCGCGGGGGCTCCACGCGTGCCCGCGGGCTCGAAAGCTACTCCAACACCGGCGAAGCTGTCAGCACCGGGCCGGCGGCGGGGTTGCCCCCGCCCCCGGTCCGCGGAGAAGAAGGACTCGACGTAACCCACGTCCCAGGTGGACTGCCGCGCCACCACCCCACGGTGGGCGCATCAAGCGGAGCCGCATGGCACGCTGAGCACTACGGCGTGGCCTTCGAGATGACGGCGCCAGAAGAATACGTGCCCCACATGATGGACCAAGGGCACCCGCATGAGGGAGAACAAGGCTCGCTCCTCAGCCCGAGCTGAGGGATGAGGCGCCAGAAGCTGAGCTCTTCCAGGAGCCTTGGGATTGTCCCACTGGTCGCGCCGGGGGCGACGATTATCGGGTACCGCTACTTCCTTTGGAGCAAGCATATGCTAATCATGGATCACAGGAGGTGCAGGTCGCCGCGGCGAGCAGCTGCCCCGCTCCCGCAGTCTCCTACCCCTCGGGAGGAGGGCGCAGGGAGCTGCAGGAGAGGGGCCGAGATCCAACATCACCACCGCAGCGTTCGGAGCAAGGCATTCTCAGGAGGTAGGCCCTCTGCTGGGGAGGTGCCTCAGGGCCTGCCCCTGGCGGAGGACCCGTGGTCGTCGGGGGAACCGCTGGCGATCGCTCTACCCCATCGGCGGCGTCCTGGTTTCCGGTCGTCGTTGATGGCACTAGAGTGTGGCGCAAGGTGGGGCCCTCGTCTGGCGATATGAAGAAGGCCGGTACCTGTGAAGAAGGCCCAGGCTCGTGAAGCTCGCCGCCCGTGACACTCTCACGTAATAATGAGTGGGGCTGTACACGCCTGAGTCTCAGGGTGCCGCCTCAGCCCCGGGCTCCCTCCCACGCCCAATGGCAGCACTTAGCTCCACTGGTGAGAAGACGCCCAAGACTAGACTAGGTGCCGGACGCGGCTTTTCTTCTGCTTTCTTCGCCTTTCCCTTTAGTTGTCCCTTTCCCCCGCTGGATTTAAGTTGGATTCGAATTTGAGATTTGCGTGTGTTCGGGGAAGGGGTGCATAGTCTCGTTCGAGCAAATCTCTCGCGTTTCGGTTACCACTCCGCCTCAGCTGCCTCCCCTCGCGAGCCCCTCGCGAGCCGGGCCAGGCCTAGCTTGCGCGCGGCCCAGCCTGCCGCCGCCGCGTCCTCTCCGGAGGGTTTTTACTGCAGATCCTACGGATTCGATCAGGAGGCACTCGGATCACCGCAGCCTCCCACCGGCTATCTCAGGGCTCGTACGAAACAAAGGTAAACTGGCCAACTAGCACGTCGCTTAGCCAACCACTTGGCGCGGGCGTATGGGCGATGTAACACCTGCTAATACGATGAACACAAGTTTTACATGAGGGGCTCCCCCTCCCAAAATGCTCTCACAGCCATCAGGCCAAAGCCTGAGTTCTATTCATGTAGGGTAATGGAACAGGGACAATACATAATCAGTAGGATAAAGCCCCCAATGCGTCCTCAGGAGCACCTCCCGAGCCGTTGCTAGCGTCGCTGGCCTCGCCACCATCGCTCTGCGTGGCCATCGGCAGCGTCGAGCCGCTCACCATGCCGCGCCATCGGCAGCCACGATCATGCCGCCATTGTGCAAGCAAAGGCCCTGATGAGAGCATCCACATTTTCTTCCACCGGGCGCCAGTCGCCCGGACGGCCTGGGAATCGGGCGATGGCTGCGCCAAAGTCGGCGTGGGGTCCATGTTCCGAGATGGCTGAAGACGTGAGAAAAGGCACGCCAAGCAGCGCGCTCTCTCTCCTCCACCAACCTATTGGCCCCGACCGACCGTGCCTCCAGCCGCCACCACATCGGTGAAGAACTCAAGGTTGCGGCGTAGTTAATCGCAGCGGCTCGCCAACAGCCACCTCGCAGATGTCACCCAAGGCTGTGTTGGCTCTTTCCCGAGCGTGCAGAGCATGGGGCCGTGCTCATGCTCCAGATTCGCCATCGACGATCTCGTCCGCGATTCTCGCGGCGCGACGGCCTCGGCCTCCCCCACCCGTTGGCGAAGAAGGAGCACCTCGGCCTGAGGGGTGGTTGACTCCCCATGCGCCACCTCGAGGGCGGCCCGAAGAGCATCGGCCCGCCGCGTCGCCTCCTCCAGCTTGGCCCTCAAGGCAGCGGTCCTGCCTTCAGCCTCGGCCCTGATCGACCCCAGCCTCTCCTCGAACTCGCGCCGAGGTTCAAGCCGCTGCCGCCACTCGGCGTCCGACCTCCTCCAGACGCTGGCTTCCTGCAGCGACCTCATCCTCCGCCTGCGCTGCCAGCGCTCCCTCCTCAACGCCAGATTGCTGCTCGGCGGCTTCAAGCGTCAACACCTCCTCACGCTTCTGGAGGTCCGCCGGGTCGTCGGAGGCCACCTTCATCGATGCGAGGGCTGCCTCGCGCAGCTCCACTTGCTCCTCCAGTGAGTGACACCAGGCAAGGAGTTCCTGTGCCCGCTCCTCCGCCGCCGCTCGCCGCCTGTTAGCTTCCCGGGCCTCCTCGACGGCCCGAGAACAGGCCTCCCGAGAGGCTACCAGCGACGCCTTGGCCTCCTCATCGTCAAGATCGCTCTGATGGCGCGCAAGGGCGACAGCGCCCTCCAGCTCACACCTCTCTGCGGCAGCGCAGGCCTCGGCCTCAAGGCGCGTCTTCATCAGCGAGCTCTTCACCAAGAAGGCTCACGCGCCGGCCGCCCTTCAAGAAATCCTTGGCGAAGGCGCGCGCGCCCGGGCGCCTTCGTGCACGTCTTCCACACCATCAACCGCCCCAAGCGGGCGCCGGGAGCCACGAATCAGCACTCCCCCTCCGGGCAGGGGCTGGGGCTGGCACCCTCGCGACGGCCGGGCACGCCGCGCCAGAAGCCCGCCCGGAGCCAGCCCACCCCTGCATTTAAGAACGCAGAAGCGCCTCAGCCAATCGCCGTCCACGACCAGGCAAGAAGCCCACGGCAGGCTAGCTATGCCACGAGAGGGCTCGCGAAGAAGGGTCGCGAGGCGCGCAGGGCCTCGACGCGCCTCGGGGCGGTTCGCCCCCCTGATCGCCCTCACCACAAGGGCTCCACTGCTCGGAGCACTCAAGGACGGGAGGGGCGGCCGAGGGGACAGCTCTCACCCGCCTCTCGTGAGTTCGGCAGAAGGGCTGCAGGCAAGGATCGATACAAGCAGCGAAGGATCAGGAGCTGGAGAAGGAGAAGGCTTACTCATCGCTGGCGGCATTTCCCACGCTTTAGCAGGCGACAAGGGTAATCATCGCCCAGGGCCTCCCTTCTCTTCCGGAGGGCCTCGAAGTCCATGCGGAAGCGACCCAAGATTTGAGCGCAGGGGTCAGCCTGCGA
This sequence comes from Aegilops longissima, assembly GCA_021605205.1. NCBI lineage: Eukaryota > Viridiplantae > Streptophyta > Magnoliopsida > Poales > Poaceae > Aegilops > Aegilops longissima. The sequence continues at coordinate 320,368,138 of CM038677.1, forward strand.
TGAGGGAGAAGCATCAAGGCGACCTGCGTCAAGGGCGTCCGCCTGACGCGCGCTGCTGGTCGCCTCACCAAGAGAAGCAGCAGTGGCCTCGGGGGCCTCATCCGCAGGCGCTGCGGGCAGCGGCCTGCCGCCCTCAGCCACGGCGGCATGAGCCTCAGGAGCTGCTCCTCATGAGCGTTGCCGTGGCCTGTCACCCCGGGCGGGGTCCTTCGACCTCGGCAGCTCGTGCCTCCCTGCCCCGCCACTTGAGGAGGAGCCGCCTTGGCCGACTGGAAGGGCAGTCACCATCACTGGATTCTCGCGAGGCCCCGAGGTCAAGGCGCGGCCCCATTCACAAAGACAGCATCTGGTTCACAAAGTCGCCTGCTCGGCAGAGGTACAACAAGGCCCCTCCATGTCGGATGCCGCGGGGTTGAGGTCACCAACAGACCAGAGCATTGTCCTCAAGACTTGTGTCGTCGTCCTCCTTCCGAGCCTCATACGATCATCAAGCCCGTTGAAAGCCCACATCCGGTGGGAGTGGCGTTGGAGAGGAGAGATACAACATAGCAGGAACTCCTTCACCACCTTGGGCGCCGTCACGCCAAGCTTTCTCAGGAACTCGAAGCGGTGCGAGACGAAGGCAAACTGGGGGCCCGCGAGTGTCACTTGGCCCCACCTAAGTTGGGGACAGCAAGCGAAGATGGCTCACAAGACGGGCTGGGCACCCTAACGCCCACGTACAGCCACCGCCATGAAACCCAAAGTAGGGCGGGGAAGGCTGAAGTCAATTCTCGAAGCCGCTGTCTCGGCGCAGCGATGAAGCTCACGCACTTGAGCATTGAATGGGGTCGGCGAGGCGAGAGAGAAGAAGTGGCGCAGCAAGGCAACCAAGGAATGATGCCCGCTATTGTCTCATAAACGAATGCAAATACCGCGAGAAGGGTGATGGATTCAGGACCCGATGCATCATATGGATCTCGTAATGGGAAAGCACGGCATTGAAGAAATCTGAGAAGGGGAACCAGTCCTGCCCAAAGGGCGCCGGCAATCGGACCTCGGTGGGAATCTGTCAACGGAGAAGCGAGACGCAGGCCAGGCCGTCGCCCTCCCGCACTCATTGAAGATGGAGGCCAGGGCGAGCGGAGCTTGCCTGTGGCCTCTTGGTTGACTATGGCCGGCCAATCGACGGCGGGGGTCGCCGTCGACGGCGAGCGAGGCGGCGGCACGAAGTTTTTCCTTTTCCTTCCTCGCCGGGCCATGACGGCAGGAAGGAGATGGGGAAGGTTCGAGATCAGGGTGGATGCAAGAGCTGGAGTTCGAGAGAAGGAAGGACAGGGAGCGCTCAAGCAGCAGAAGGGGGAACGGATGTGTACAGCAGCGTGTCCGCCTAGCAAGGCACGAAATAAGGAGGCGTGGGGGAATAGTGCCGCCCACGTCCAATCAACCGCCACGCGGCGCCCAAGGCCGCAGGCTGTTAGGGCCCGCGACGCTTCACACTTTCCCTTTCGCCTCTCTGCTCGGCCAAGTTCGGGCGCGCCATGGGCCCGGGCTACTGTCGGCGTTCTGGGAACGGGGGTCCCCAGACTTGTTTACCATGGCTGCGGCGTGGCTCAAGGAGGCCCAAGACGCCCATCTTCATCAACGCAAGCTCAAGACCTCGTGAGGGGCCAAGATTCATGGGCGGACGACAAGGAGCTTCCTCAGGCACGGCCTCGTCAGGCAGGCTGATGAGGAGGTGGAGTGTTCAAGGCAGGGTACCTCGCGAGGTGCCCATGACGCAAGCCATGATGACCAAGGGCGCCAGTCGGGCGCCAGCCCGCGCAGTGTCCTCCTTTCCTCTTTGGTGCAAAGGGAGCAAGCGCAGGCGAGAGCATCAAGCAAAGGCATCCATTTCGGTGCAACAAGACCAGGACCAGCCCAACGGCTGGAAGGGAGTCATCGTGGAGCCCAAGCAGGCGTCATCACCAGAGCCTTTGGCAGGCGAGGACCAACTTTAGTCAGGATAAGTGTACCCGCTGTTCCCCTTCAAAATGGCCAATTGTTGGCGCCCTCCCGCCCAATATTTGGGAAGAGGCCCAGGCCTTCGCCTATAAATAGGAGTAGCCACCTCCAGGGCGGAGAGAATCCGAATCCTCATCAAGAAACCAGTAGCTAGAGCGACTGAACACCACCTAGCAGTTCATCGCACCCGCCAAGAACAGACCCTCACGAGGCTGTTCTTCCTTGTATTGTTCCTCATTAGCCCAAGAGGCAATCCACCACACCACACACTGGAGTAGGGTATTACACCACAATGGTGGCCTGAAACAGTATAAATCATGTGTCCCTTGTGCCGTTCTGTTCAGTAGTTTAGGTCCCAGCGATTCGGCGAGGTGCGAGACGGTGGAGGGTTGGATCTCCGCGCGCACCCGAGTGTTCGAACCTCAAGGTTCTGCCGGAACCCGAAATCCGACACATGTATTCACTATGTGTTAATGCTTTGGTCCGGTTCTCTATTAAAAGGAGGCCTTAATATCCCTTAGTTTTCGCTAGGACCCCGCTGCAACGGGAGGGTAGGACAAAAGACGTAATACAAGTTCTTTTCCATAAGAACGTATGACTATTTACGAAATACATGCCTACATTACATTGATGAATTGGAGCTAGTTCTATATCACCCTATGTTATAACTATTGCATGAGGAATCGCATCCGGCATAATTATCCATCACTGATCCATTGCCTATGAGCTTTTCATATATTGTTCTTCGCTTATTTACTTTTTCGTTGCTACTGTTACAACTACTACAAAAACCCAAAAACATTATCTTTACTTATGCTACCATTACCTTTATTATCATACCACTTTTGCTACTAAACACTTTGCTGAAGGTACTAAGTTATCCAGGTGTGGTTGAATTGACAACTCAACTGCTAATACTCAAGAATATTCTTTGGCTCCCCATGTGTCGAATCAACAAATTTGGGTTGAATACTTTACCCTCGAAAGCTGTTGCGATCCCCTATACTTGTCGGTTATCGCATGCCGCGTCGTGGCCTGCTCTAGGTTGTTCCAGTCTCGGCCTCGTAGGGGGAGGGGAGGGGGTCCCGTCCCCCCGCCCCCCGCTCGGCCTCGCGCTACCGCATTGTTGCGCGCTAGGTTTTGATAGGACCCAATGCGGTTATTCTGTTTCCACCCCCACCGCACGCACCCCAGAGCCACACCCCTAAGATAGGTAGTGGGGTAACGGATGTGATGGACTCGCATCCGCATGCGACGACGGGGCACGCCACATCGTCGCCTGCTCCGACTCGTTCCTGTCTCGGCCTTGTGGGGGGAGGGGAGGGGTCCCTCCTGATACGTCTCCAACGTATCTATAATTTTTTATTGCTCCATGCTATTATATATTCTGTTTTGGATGTTTAATGGGCCTTATTTTACACTTTTGTATTATTTTTGGGACTAACCTATTAACCCAAGGCCCAGTGCAAATTGTTGTTTTTGCCTATTCCAGTGTTTCGCGGAAAAGGAATATCAAACCGAGTCCAAACGGAATGAAACCTTCGGGAGCGTGATTTTTGGAACAAACGTGATCCAGAGGACTTGGAGTGGACGTCAAGAAACGAACGAGGAGGCCATGAGGCAGGGGGGCACGCCTACCCCCTCTGGGCGCGCCCTCCACCCTCATGGGCCCCTCGTGGCTCCACCGACCTAATTCTTCCTCCTATATATACCTACGTACCCCGAAACCATCGAGGAGCACCACGAAAACTTATTTCCACCGCAACAACCTTCTATACCCATGAGATCCCATCTTGGGGCCTTTTCCGGTGCTCCGCCGGAGGGGGAATCGATCACGGTGGGCTTCTACATCAACACCATAGCGTCTCCGATGATGTGTGAGTAGTTTACCTAAGACCTTCGGGTCCATAGTTATTAGCTAGATGGCTTCTTCTCTCTCTTTGGATCTTAATACAAAGTTCTCCTCGATCTTCTTGGAGATCTATTCGATGTAACTCTTTTTGCGGTGTGTTTGTCGAGATCCGATGAATTGTGGGTTTATGATCAAGATTATCTATGAGCAATATTTGAATCTTCTCTGAATTCTTTTATGTATGATTGGTTATCTTTGCAAGTTTCTACAAATTATCAGTTGGGTTTGGCCTACTAGATTGATCTTTCTTGCAATGGTAGAAGTGCTTAGCTTTGGGTTCAATCATGCGGTGCTCGGTCCCAGTGACAGTAGGGGAAACGACACGTATTGTATTGTTGCCATCGAGGATAAAAAGATGGGGTTCATATCATATTGCTTGAGTTTTTGCATCTACATCATGTCATCTTACCTAATGCGTTACTCTGTTCTTATGAACTTCATACTCTAGATGCATGCTGGATAGCGGTCGATGTGTGGAGTAATAATAGTAGATGCAGGCAGGAGTCGGTCTACTTTTCACGGACGTGATGCCTATATACATGATCATGCCTAGATATTCTCATAACTATGCTCAATTCTATCAATTGCTCGACAGTAATTTGTTCACCCACCGTAATACTTATGCTATCTTGAGAGAATCCACTAGTGAAACCTATGCCCCCCGGGTCTATCTTCCATCATATTAATCTCCCGTCAACTAGCTATTTCTTTTGCCGTTTATTTTGCAATCTTTACTTTTAATCTTTATCACAAAAATAACAAAAACATTATCTTATCATCTCTATCATATCTCACTTTTGCAAGTGGCCGTGAAGGGATTGACAGCCCCTTTATCGCGTTGGTTGCAAGGTTCTTATTTGTTTGTGTAGGTACGAGGGACTTGCGTGTGGCCTCCTACTGGATTGATACCTTGGTTCTCAAAAACTGAGGGAAATACTAACGCTAGTTTGCTACATCACCCTTTCCACTTTAAGGGAAAACCAACGCATTCTCAAGAGGTAGCAAGAAGGATTTCTGGCGCCGTTGCTGGGGAGTCTACGCACAAGTCAAGACATACCAAGTATCCATCACAAACTCTTATCCCTCGCATTACATAATTTGCCATTTGCTTCAAGTTTTCCTCTCCCCCACTTCACCCTTGCCGTTTTATTCTCCCTCTCTTTCCGTTCGCCTCTTTCCCGTTGTTTTCTTGTGCCATTGCCGAATTAAAGAGGGCTAAGGGCTCTCTCCATGGTTTTAATACTTTGGATAGTCCCTCTGTCCTCTCTAAGCTCATAAATAATGATGTTATGGAAAGACCTACCGGGGTTATCAATGAGGGTTTGAATAATTTTGATGAAGATGATCCCGGAATTTTTTGTTATTTACTTGATGAGTCTTTGAAACATGCTTGGGATAGGCTTTTAAGGATCCGAGCTAGCTATGTGCCCCAATATCAAATTGAGATATACCTAAAAAGCTTTTATGTTGGGTTGCCCACTTCGTTCAAGCAAGTTTTAGATTCTATTTTTGAAGAGGGTTTTCTTGAAGGGTATCCCATAGATACCTATGAAATGATGAAAACTATATTTGGGCACCCCATGAGTGAGAAATTTGAATCCACCTCTCTTTTGTGCTTTTACCAAAACGAAATTATCAAAGAGATGAAAGCTAGCTTAGATGCAAATTTCCGTAGCATGCTTAATCTTTCTTCCACAATTAATGGCCACGTGCTTTCTCAAAATAGAAAGATAAATGCTATAGATAATAATTTTTCTCTTTTCTTTCCCAACACCAAAGATGGCAATACCTAGATCTATCATTTATGCCTAGTTAGGGGCGTTAAACGATAGCGCTTGTTGGTAGGCAACCCAATTTTATTTTAATTTCTTGCTTTTTGGTTCTGTTTAGGAATAAATATTTGATCTAGCCTCTGGTTATATGTGGTTTTATGTTTTAGTTAGTGTTTGTGCCAAGTAAAACCTATAGGATCTTCTTGGATGATAGTTATTTGATCTTGTTGAAAAAGTCAGAAACTTTCTGATCACGAAAACAATTGTTAAAAATCACAAGAACGTGATAAAATACTGATTCCAATTGCAGTAGATCAATAAACAAATTATCTAGGTCTACCTAATTTGTTAGATTTTTCTGAGTTTCAGAAGTTTGCGTTAGATATAGATTACTACAGACTGTTCTCTTTTTGACAGATTCTGTTTTTCGTGTGTTGTTTGCTTATTTTAATGAATCAATGGCTAGTAATGGATTTTATGACATACAGAAGTTGGAATAAATTAGGTTTAACACCAATACAAATAAAGAATGAGTTCATTACAATACCTTGAAGTAGTGTTTTGCTTTCTTTCGCTAACGGAGCTCATGAGATTTTCTGTTGAGTTTTGTGTTGTGAGGTTTTCAAGTTTTGGGTAAAGATTTGATGGATTATGGAACAAGGAGTGGCAAGATCCTAAGCTTGGGGATGCCCAAGGTACCCCAAGGTAAAATCCAAGGACACCAAAGTTTAAGCTTGGGGATGCCCTGAAGGCATCCCTCTTTTGTCTTCGTCCATCGGTAACTTTACTTGGAGCTATATTTTTATTCACCACATGATGTGTGTTTTGCTTGGAGCGTCTTGTATGATTTGAGTCTTTGATTTTTAGTTTACCACAATCATCCTTGCTGTACACACCTTTTGGGAGAGACACACATTATTCGGAATTTATTAGAATACTCTTTGTGCTTCACTTACATTTTTTGAGCTAAACAATTTTGCTCTAGTGCTTCACTTATATATTTTAGAGCACGGTGGTGGTTTTATTTTATAGAAATTATTTATCTCTCATGCTTCACTTATATTATTTTGAGAGTCCTTTTGAACAACATGGTAATTTGCTTTGGTTATAAAATTAGTCCTAATATAATATTTGGGAGAGACACGCATGAATCGGAATTTATTAGAATACTCTATGTGCTTCACTTATACCTTTTGAGCTAGATAATTTTGCTCTAGTGCTTCACTTATATCTTTTTAGAGCACGGTAGTGGTTTTATTTTATAGAAATTATTGATATCTCATGCTTCACTTATATTATTTTGAGAATCTTTTAAAACATCATGGTAATTTGCTTTCAGTATAAAATTAGTCCTAATATGATGGGCATCCAAGATGGGTATAATAAAAACTTTCATATAAAGTGCGTTGAATGCTATGAGAAGTTTGATGCTTAATGATTGTTTTGAGACATGAGGATGGTGATATTAGAGTCATGCTAGTAGATTAATTGTGAATTTGAGAAATACTTGTGTTGAGGTTTGCAAGTCTCGTAGCATGCACGTATGATAACCATTGTGTAACAAATTTGAAGCATGAGGTGTTTCTTTGATTGTCTTCCTTATGAGTGGCGGTCGGGGACGAGTGATGGTCTTTTCCTACCAATCTATCCCCCTAGGAGCATGCTCGTAGTGCTTGGTTTTTGATGACTTGTAGATTTTTGCAATAATTATGTGATTTCTTTATGACTAATGTTGAGTCCATGGATTATACGCACTCTCAACCTTCCATCGTTGCTAGCCTCTTCGGTATCATGCATTGCCCTTTCTCACCTTGAGAGTTGGTGCAAACTTCGCCGGTGCATCCAAACCCCGTGATAGGATAAGCTCTAGCACACATAAACCTCCATATATCTTCCTCAAAACAGCCACCATACCTACCTATTATGGCATTTCCATAGCCATTCCGAGATATATTGCCATGCAACTTTCCACCGTTCCGTTTATTATGACACGCATCATCATTGTCATATTGCCTTGCATGATCATGTAGTTGACACCGTATTTGTGGCAAATCCACTGTTCATAATTCTTTCATACATGTCACTCATGAGTCATTGGCCATCCCGATACGCCGGAGGCATTCATATAGTCATATTTTGCTCTAGTATCGAGTTGTAATCGTTGAGTTGTAAATAACTAGAAGTGTGATGATCAGTAAATATAGCATTGTTCACCCAAAAAAGAGAAAGGCCAAAAAAAAGAAGGCCCAAAAAAGAGAGAAGAGAAATAAAAAGGGGCAATGCTACTATCTTTTTTTTCCATACTTGTGCTTCAAAGTAGCACCTTGATCTTTATGATAGAGAGTCTCTTGTTTTGTCAGTTTCATATACTAGTGGGAATTTTTCATTATAGAACTTGTCTTGTATATTCCAACAATGGGCTTCCTCAAATGCCCTAGATCTTCGTGAGCAAGCAAGTTGGATGCACACCCACTTAGTTTCTTTTGTTGAGCTTTCATACATTTATAGCTCTAGTGCATCCGTTGCATGGAAATCCCTACTCCTTGCATTGACATCAATTGATGGGCATCTCCCTAGCCCTTTGATTAGCCGCGTCAATGTGAGACTTTCTCCTTTTTTGTCTTCTCCACACAACCCCCATCATTATATTCTATTCCACCCATAGTGCTATATCCATGGCTCACGCTCATGTATTGCGTGAAAGTTGAAAAAGTTTGAGATTACTAAAGTATTAAACAATTGCTTGGCTTGTCATTGGGGTTGTGCAAGATGGGAGCATTCTTGTGTGACGAAAATGAAGCATGTCCAAACTATATTATTTTGTAGGGATGAGCTTTCTTTGGCTATGTTATTTTGAGAAGACATAATTGCTTGATTAGTATGCTTGAAGTATTATTATTTTTATGTCAATGCTAAACTTTTATCTTGAATCTTTCGGATCCGAACATTCATGCCACAATAAAGAAAATTACATTGAGAAATATGCTAAGTAGCATTCCACAGCAAAAATTCTGTTTTTATCATTTACCTAGTGGAGGACGAGCAGGAATTAAGCTTGGGGATGCTTGATACGTCTCCAATGTATCTATAATTTTTGATTGCTCCACGCTATTACATATTCTGTTTTGGATGTTTAATGGGCTTTACACTTCTATATTATTTTTGGGACTAACCTATTAACCCAAGGCCCAGTGCAAATTGCTGTTTTTTTGCCTATTTTAGTGTTTTGCAGAAAAGGAATATCAAACAGAGTCCAAATGGAATGAAACCTTCGGAAGCGTGATTTTTGGAACAAACGTGATCCAGAGGGCTTGGAGGGGACGTCAAGAAATGAACGAGGAGGCCACGAGGCAGGCCCTCCACCCTCGTGGGCCCCTCGTGGCTCCACCGACCTACTTCTTCCTCCTATATTTACCTACGTACACGAAACCATGGAGGAGCACCACGAAAACCTATTTCCATTGCCGCAACCTTATATACCCGTGAGATCCCATCTTGGGGCCTTATCCGGCGCTCCGCCGGAGGGGGCATTGATCACGGAGAGCTTCTACATCAACACCATATCCTCTCCGATGATGTGTGAGTAGTTTACCTCAGACCTTCGGGTCCATAGTTATTAGCTAGATGGCTTCTTCTATCTCTTTGGATCTCAATACAAAGTTCTCCTCGATCTTCTTGGAGATCTATTAGATGTAACTCTTTTTGTGGTGTGTTTGTCGAGATCCGATGAATTGTGGGTTTATGATTAAGATTATCTATGAGCAATATTTGAATCTTCTCTGAATTCTTTTATGTATGATTGGTTATCTTTGCAAGTCTCTTCGGATTATCAGTTTGGTTTGGCCTACTAGATTGATCTTTCTTGCAATGGGAGAAGTGCTTAGCTTTGGGTTCAATCATGCGGTGCTCGATCCCAGTGACAGTAGGGGAAACGACACGTATTGTATTGTTGCCATCGAGGATAAAAAGATAGGGTTTATATCATATTGAATGAGTTTATCCCTGTACATCATGTCATCTTACCTAATGCGTTACTCTGTTCTTATGAACTTAATACTCTAGATGCATGCTGAATAGCGGTTGATGTGTGGAGTAATAGTAGTAGATGTAGGCAGGAGTCGGTCTACTTGTCACGGACGTGATGCCTATATACATGATCATGCCTAGATATTCTCATAACTATGCTCAATTCTATCAATTGCTCGATAGTAATTTGTTCACCCACCGTAATACTTATGCTATCTTGAGAGAAGCCACTAGTGAAACCTATGGCCCCCGGGTCTATCTTCCATCATATTAATCTCCCCTCAACTAGCTATTTCTTTTTCCATTTATTTTGCAATCTTTACTTCTAATCTTTATCACAAAAATACCAAAAATATTATCTTATCATCTCTATCAAATCTCACTTTTTGCAAATGGTTGTGAAGGGATTGACAACCCCTTTATCGTGTTGGTTGCAAGGTTCTTATTTGTTTGTGTAGGTACGAGGGGCTTGCGTGTGGCCTCCTATTGTATTGATACCTAGGTTCTCAAAAACTGAGGGAAATACTTACGCTACTTTGCTGCATCACCCTTTCCTCTTCAAGGAAAAACCGACGCATGCTCAAGAGGTAGCACCTCCCCCCTCCGGCTCGGCCTCGCGCTACCGCATTGCTGCGTGCTAGGTTTTGATAGGACACAATGCGGTTATTCTGTTTCCACCCCACCACAGACACACCAGAGTTGCACCCCTAAGATAGATAGTGGGGTCACGAATTCGATGGACTCGCCTCCGCATGTGACGACGCGACAAGCTACGTCGTCGTCTGCTCCGGCAAGTTCCTGTCTCGGCCTCGCAGGGGGAGGGGAGGGGGTCCCGACCCCCCTCTCCCCCAGCTCGGCCTCGTGCTACCGCATTGCTGTGCGCTAGGTTTTGACAGGACGCAATGTGGTTATTCTATTTCCACCCCCACCGCACGCACCCAGAGCCACACCCCTAAGATAGATAGTGGGGTCACGTATGTGACAGACTCGCCTCTGCAAGCGACGATGTGGCACGCCGCGTTGTCGCCTGGTCCGGCTCGTTCCTGTCTCAGCCTCGCAGGGGGAGGGGAGGGGGGTCCCGACCCCATCCCCCCCCCGGCTCGGCCTCGCGCTACCACATTGCTCCGCGGTAGGTTTTGACAGGATGCAATGCGGTGATTCTGTTTCCACCTCCACAACACGCACCCCAGAGCCACACCTCTAAGATAGATAGTGGGGTCACGGATGTGATGGACTCGCATCCGCATGCGACGACACGGCACGCCGCGTCGTGGCCTGCTCCAGCTTGTTCCAGTCTCGGCCTCGCAGGGGGAGGGGAGGGGGTCCCGTCCCCCTCCCCCCACTGGCTCGTCCTCGCGCTACCACATTGTTGCGCGCTAGGTTTTGATAGGACCCAATGCGATTATTATATTTCCACCCCACTGCACGCACCCTAAGATAGATAGTGGGGTCACGGATGTGACGGACCCGCCTCCGCATGCGACGACGCGGCCTCCGGCTCATTCCTGTCTCGGCCTCACAGGGGAGGGGAGGGGCGGTCCCGACCCCCCTCCTCCTTGGCTCGGCCTCGAGCTACCGCAATATTGTTGCGCGCTAGGTTTTGATAGGACGCAATGCGGTTTTCAATGATTAAATATTTAAAATCCAAAAATATATCAAAATTTATTGATGATGTTCAAATTGTAAAGACACAGAAGTTTGGGAGTTTGAAAAAACATCAGATGAACATGTAAAAAAAGCGAATTATACGGGAGCAAAAATCTTGTAAGTTCAGGTTTAAATACGTACTAAAGTGCTACCACTGCTCGAAGTATGCAAATATGTTACAAAAAAAATAAAAAAAAGTATGCGTGCATAGTTGGGACTAATCCCATGGTTGCCCATGGGACAAACTCAAAAACCAATTCGGAAAATTGATAATTAAAAAAAAACAAAGAAATATAGAGCACAAGGCTGCACCGCCTTGCAATGTGGAAAGCCAGAAGTTCAATCACTATTACCATATAATTCCAACTTCCACTATAGACCATGGATGATCCAAAAAACCATCCCCGAAGATTGATCAAAATAAGAAATTAAAATAACAAACATAATTAAAATAAGAAGTTCAAATAGTAATGATATTGAAGTTCGGGGTTTTGTAAAACCTCAAATTAACATGTTAAAAACAATTAGCATACATAAGCTCAGGATAGTTATTCAGTGAAGACCAAAAACTATTAGAAGTACGAAAACATACTAAAGAAAATAAAAAAATACATGCATATCCATCGGTCAATTAATTCCATGGTTTCTTATGGGACTTAGTCAAAAAATTCAAAACCAATGCAATAATGAAAAATGACAGAAAGAAAGAAAGAAAGAAAGAAATATAGAGGACTTGCTGCATTACCTTGCAAAGAAGAAATGAACAACACAGAAGTCCACCTTGTACGGCTTGTACAAACGACACAGAAGTCCAGCTTGTACAAATGACCATTAGATGATCTATAAAATATGAACGAATGAATTTGTCCGAAGCATAATATCCTCTGCGCCAGATTAGAACACGTCTGCAACACCTTGGAAATGATTCGGCAACTCCCTTTACACAACAAAAATGACCAGAGGGCAAATCTCAAAACCGTAAAAAAAACCCGTCCAACAGCCACGGGAGTACCAACATCAAATCGCCAGAAATCAAACCGTGTCGACACTCCCGATTGCAATTGACGACTTAGTAAGCCTTGAATTTCACTAAACTACGCAAATCAGCCAGCAAGCTTTATAGAAAAACGAGAAAATCATCAGAAGCGGAGGCTGCATCTTAGGCGCATGAAGAACACGGCCGATTTAAAATTTGTTTGAAATAACAAAAATTTGTGCACCAAACTCGTACCAAAACCTAATTCCCATTGTGCCAGAGCTTCGACAACATCCACAACAAGATTAAACTTGTAACAGACACACGTTCATCACGTCCTGAGAGAAAATCCGCCAATGACCGAGATTCCTACTTAAAACGGGCATTTAGTTGCTAAAAACCATATCCAGATGACACTCACATCACAAACAACACGACTGACTAGAAAAAATTGCGCCAGAATGCACCATTGCGAAGATAGCCCGAAGGCCGGGTTCCTACAGAGGGATATACATAAACACTATTCTTATCACGGGATCAGAATATTATTCTGATCACAACCTGAACTGCGTGAGTAACGCGCCTGAACTTCCCTCTGTACGAACACGACCTTCGGGCTATCTTCGCAACAGTGGCTTTTCCCGCGAATTGTTCTTGTTAGTCGTGTTCTATATGATGTTAGTGTAATCTAGAAACGTTTTTTAGCAACTAAATACTGGTTTTAAATAGGAATCCCGCTCGTTGGCGGATTTTGCTCTCGGGTCGTGATGAAGTTGTGTTTTTTGCAATTTTACTGTCTGAGTTGTTCGACCTGAACTTCCCCTAATGCTAGGTTGAACTTCGCCAACATTGCCCAAATAGGACTTGCGATATACCGTTGGAAAGCTATGAACACCAGTATCATGACCCAAGTTAATTTTTTGGCAAAATGTAAGCGGTTTAAGAGCAGTTTTGAAAACCGTGTTTTCTTCATACAAAAAACGTGAATCGTATTTTCGATCGCATTTCCAAATCGTTTATCGGAATGAGGCAAATAATATGGCGCTGGAAAGCTGCTGCAAAACCGCTCCTTCCACATGTTGAAAGTTTTCTCTAATTCCCTACGGTTAAAGAGTAATTTGAAAAATCGTAAAATTTTACAAACCGAACAACCGAGTTCATATTTTCGATGTCATTTCTAAACGGCTAATCTAATTGTGGCAATGATATGGCCTTGGAAAGCTTATGAAAATGCGCTACTTTTTCATGTACAAAGTTTTTTCAAATTTTGAACGGTTTAAGAGTAATTTAGAAAACGGTACAAGTTCCACCGAGCTTGTATTTTTATCTATTATTTTAACCATATGTCTGAATGCAGCAAATGATATGGCGTTGGAAAGCTTGACGAAACGCGAAACTTTCTGGTACATATTGTTTCTCCCAATTCCTTACTGTTTTAAGTCAATTTTGAAAATGGCTAAAAATGTATTTTAATCATAATTTCTGCAAACTTTACCGGAATGAGGCAAATAATATACCGTTGAAAAGCTAAGGAAAATGCAAAACTTTTTCATGTTGATGGTTTTCTGTGATTCCTACCGTTTCCAAGTAATTTCGAAAATGGCGAGATTATTCGTTCTGCCTTTATTGCGAAATAGATTCTTCGAAAATGCACCACGTGAAGAACCTGATTTCTCGGCATGTCTACTTGAACTTCACTATGTTTTTCACGTGCTTTTTTTGCTCGTAGTTCTCCATCCACTCACCGAAATTGAGCAAGTGATATACCGATGGAAAGCTGTTGTAGACACGCAACTTTCCTGTGTTGATCACTTTTTCATACTCGCGATGATTTTAAAAGTTTTTCATCTGATATTCATTCAGTGTAGTAGGTGTACTTCCTGCTGTTTTCACGTTGAACTTCTGCGACACATTTTTCATTTGTAATTTTCTCATCCATTCGTCAAGTGTTACACAAATGGTATTTCATTTGTATAAACCTCTCTCACAATATTTTTTTAACTTTCTCCGACGGAGGACTTGAACTTATATCAACAAAATTTTCGTCTTTGCTTTTTTATTCTTATTAATAAAAAATGCACACCGTGTAGTACGTGAACTTCTGGCAGTTATCAAGCTGAACTTCTCTCGGTTATGTGAAAATATCTGAGTTTTTATGAATATTAATCTGAATTTCTTAATCTTTTTTACGAAATTTTGAAGCGCTCTATTTTTAAAAGTTGAACTTCTTGTTATTTAATTTTTGAACTTCTTGTTTCCATTCTTTAATTACGAGGAAAATTTGAGTTATCTATAATCATTGAACTTCTCCATCTTTTTAATTTGGACTTCCTGGTTTTATTTCTTAATCTTTTTATGAAATTCTGAAGCGCCCTATTTTTAAAAGTTGAACTTCTTGTTATTTAATTTTTGAACTTCTTGTTTCTATTCTTTAATAAGAGGAAAATTTGAGTTTTCTATAATCATCGAACTTCTCCATCTTTTTAATTTGGACTTCCTGGTTTTATTTCTTAATCTTTTTTATGAAATTTTGAAGCGCTCTATTTTTAAAAGTTGAACTTCTTGTTATTTAATTTTTGAACTTCTTGTTTCCATTCTTTAATAACGAGGAAAATTTGAGTTTTCTATAATCATCGAACTTCTCCATCTTTTTAATTTGGACTTCCTGGTTTTATTTCTTAATCTTTTTATGAAATTATGAAGCGCTCTATTTTTAAAAGTTTAACTTCTGGTTATTTAATTTTTGAACTTCTTGTTTCCATTCTTTAATAACGAGGAAAATCTGAGTTTTCTATAATCATCGAACTTCTCCATCTTTTTAATTTGGACTTCCTGGTTTTATTTTCTTTTAGTAATGAAAAAAATCCAACTTTTTGATAGACATCGAGCCACTCGATTTTTAAATTTGAACTTCTTTTATGTATTTTTAGAAATGTGAAAATTGGAGTTTTGTTAGAAACATCAAACTTCTTCATTGTTTCAAATTGAACTTATTGGTTTTATTCTTTAGTAACCAGAATTTTTTTTTCTAAATAAATATCAAACTGCTCCGCTTTTTCAGATTGAACTTCTTGGTTTTATTCTCTATTAACGAGATAACATGAGTTCTATTTATATACATTGAATTACTCTTTTTTAATAAATTGAACTTTCTTGATTTTAATCTTTAGTATTGGGGAAATCTATGTCTTCTAGGTTTCTTTAGAAATGGAAAAATATATTTTTCTAAACTTTTTTAATTTCCCTATTTATGTAATATGAGCTTCTTTGTTTTGTACTAAATATTTGAACTTCCCCATTATTCGAATTTGAACCTTTGTTTTTTAGAAACAAGAGAAAACACATTTTCTTACTAGACTTTTTTAAACTATTCCTAAACTACAACCTTGTACAAGCACCATTAGCGCCACATCACACAACTTTTTATTCAACTGCTGAGTAAATTTCTTATCTTTTTTATATATATACAGTAAATTGTACACATATTACTGAACAGACAAAATTATTGTCAGCAAATCGTCTCACAAATGGAACTCAAGTCAGATGCTCAAAATAAAGAAACAATCAATAATTTAGTCTGTGACGCAAACCTTTAAACAGAGAAAAAAATTGGTTGGTGAATTTTGGACAAAGCGATGCTCTTTTACCCCCACTAGGTGTTCTCTATATAAAACCAAAAGGATCTTATCCTTTGAGAAACCACTTGCAATCTCCAACTCACCATTTTCGTTTTCGTCTTCTTCAGTGTGTGCCCATATCCCAAGATCTACTAGCGCTAGCAACTTTGTTTGTGTAAAATAAAAGCACAGCCAAACATCAGTAGTTTGGCCTTCAGAGCAGATTTGGCTATAGTGCACTGAAAATGCTCTCCGAATGTACTAAGAAATATATCTTTGAACCTTGTTTCCCCATTATCTCTGAATTGCATTCCGCCTAAAAATTTTGTGTGATTTTCTTGTGCAAAATAGGACGAGCTGGTCCATCATGGTGGTGAAGCACCCAAGAGGAATTAGCACTCCACGGCGTTGATGCATTTTGGAGAAGAAAACTCATGTGTTCCAATATTGAAGGACCTGTGAAAATGAACCAACATATCACAACACCAACTTTTTTGCATCTGCAAGTTCGTCTGAACTTCACACAAGAAAATCACTTAGAAAATGGACCTTGGGGGCGTCATGTGCTGGGCAGCCACACGCCATAGCTGCCAGGAGGGGGAGGTGGATCTATACACCGTATGCAGCTCGTACACGAGAAAATGGTCAAGGGCATCTCGCTGATGGATGACCATGAGAGGCCGCTCGAACTTTAGTTCATGCATTTGAACGGGTTCGGGCTGCTGAATCGAACTTCCTGTAGTATCTCAGAGACGAACAACGATTGTGAGGGAACCAGCGGCGCGCCTGCATCATGTACTTGCCTGGCTCCGTTGCAACGCCGCCGTCGACAACTTTCCTCTGTGGCGCTCTCACCCTCACGACAGGACGTAGTCTTGTCCCGCTAGGCGGAGGAGCAGGACACCGCGGCCAGGCCTCACGAGCGATCTGGCAGTAGTTGCTGCAGGGGGCTAGCTGGCTGGGAGGAGGCAGGGTTCTGGGCGGGGACACGCGGCTGCGCATGGGAGGAGACGGGGTGCAGGGCAGGGAGCATCGGCGGCGCACGGGAGCAAGTGGCGTTCTGGGTGGGGATGCACGGCGGCGCGCGTGAGCGAGCGAGGTTCTGGGTGGGGACGCACGGCGGCGCACAGGAGGAGTGGGAGGGTGTCGGTGTCAAAACCGGCGGATCTCGAGTAGGGGGTCCCGAACTGTGCGTCTAAGGCATATGGTAACAGGAGGCAGGGGACACGATGTTTACCCAGGTTCGGGCCCTCTCGATGGAGGTAATACCCTACTTCCTGCTTGATTGATCTTGATGATATGTGTAGTACAAGAGTTGATCTACCACGAGATCGTAGGGGCTAAACCCTAGAAGCTAGCCTGCGGTTTGATTGTTGTTGTCCTACGGACTAAACCGTCCGGCTTATATAGACACTGGAGGGGGCTAGGGTTACACAGAGTCGGTTACAAGGGAGGATATCTACATATCCGTATCACCAAGCTTGCCTTCCACGCCAAGGAGAGTCCCATCCGGACACGGGACAAAGTCTTCAATCTTGTACCTTCTAGTCCAACAGTCCGACCAAAGTATATACTCCGGCTGTCCGGATACCCCCTAATCCAGGACTCCCTCAGTAGCCCCTGAACCAGGCTTCAATGACGATGAGTCCAACGCACAGATTATCTTCGGCATTGCAAGGCGGGTTCCTCCTCCGAATACTCCATAGAAGATTTTGAACACAAGGATAGTGTCCGGCTCTGCAAAATAAATTCCACATACCACCGTAGAGAGAATAATATTTCCACAAATCTAATCTGCCGACACACTCGATATCATGACAACATACCACGGGCCGGTCTTTACTTGAACCGTTATTCTCAACAAGCCTTGGCGCATATCGCGAGGCGGTTTCCTTGGCACGTCTTGTCGGAGCAGAGATCGTGTCCCCTTATTACGGGATTCTCATCAATACGGACGTGGGTAACCCAATCGTGCCCGTTGGTATGACTGCTCGATTATAGGCAAGTCCCAAACGGTCACGAGGAGGACGCTTGGTATTCACCCTCTTTATAAAGAGACCAAGGCCTATCCTTTTTACTCCTCGAACTCAATCGAATCATTCCCCCGCCTCGAGTTCCAACACCCGAAGCTCAAGTCAGGCGCTTCGGACCTTCAACCATGTCCAGATCCAACCTTCAAGGTCGGTGGATGCCTTCCTCCGTCACAGAGGAAGACGTCAAAAAGTTAAGAGAGGCCAGGTTCGTGACCGGCGAGATCCCGCACCGGTTGCCTGCTCAAGGGCAGGTCATTCCCACTCCCAAACCCGGCGAGAGCGTTGTGTTCGTATCTCACTTCCTACGAGGGCTAGGCCTTGCTCTAGATCCCTTCGTGAGGGGGCTCATGTTTTACTATGGGCTGGATTTCCATGATCTGGCTCCGGATTCTGTCCTCCACATCTCGTCGTTCATCGTCGTGTGTGAAGCTTTCCTCCGCATTACCCTTCACTTCGGCCTGTGGCTCAAGACCTTCAAGGTGGAGCCGAAGATTGTCGAGGGGCGACACGCAGAGTGCGGAGGTGCCGTAATAAGCAAAAGTGTCGATGCCCCATGGCCAGAGGGTTCTTTCTAGGAGGTGTCCAGCTTATGGCAACGAGAATGGTTTTATATCACAGCTCCCAGGGGTACCAAGTGGGTGGCTCCCCCTGCTTTTTGCTCGGGCCCCCTTTGAACGGGTCCCTGCTGCATGTCTGCGCCTGTATCTCCGTTGTGCCGTCTCCTGGACGGGTGTAGCACGATTGTCATCTGTAAAAGAGAGGAACTTAGTTGAAAGTTGTCGTGCAAAAAATTGGCTATTATAAATAAACCAGTTAAAAGTCAAGATGGGTAAAGTTGAGCCGAATTATTGCTAAGAAGTCCCTGGTACCGTCTATAAGGGTATAACCATCAAACCAATCTCTATCCAATGATTAGCCGGACTCGTCTAACCGTGTCCGTGGTCTTAACGACCGGTCATCTGTTCTGGTGGCGAGGTCGTCTAGTGTTCGGCTATTAAAGCAGCCGTACATTCTTCTGCTCGTAAAGAGCGCCCAACATTTCCATGTACTATGATAATGCCACGCGGACCGGGCATTTTAAGCTTGAGAAAAGCGTAATGCGGTATTGCATTAAAACGAGCGAAAGCCGCTCGTCCGAGTAGTGCTTGATAGCCACTTCGGAATGGAGCAATGTCGAAGGTTAACTTTTCACTTAGGAAGTTGTCGGGCGAGCCGAACACAACCTCTAGTACTAGAGAGCCCGTACAGCTGGCCTCTATGCCTGGTATTACTCCCTTGAAGGTAGTATTACTGTGGCTGATTTTTGTTGGGTTTATCCCCATTTTGCGGATGGTGTCCTGATATATCAGATTGAGACTACTACCGCCGTCCATAAGGACTCGTGTGAGATGGTATCCGTTTATTATTGGGTCCAGCACCAAGGCAGCTGATCCTTCCTGCCGGATGCTTATTAGGTGATCCCTGCGATCAAAAGCGACCGGGCAGGCCAACCAGGGGTAGAACTCAGGGGTGACGGGCTCTACGGCTCGTGTATCTCGGAGTGCATATTTGTTTCTCCTCTTTGTCACGTGGATCACGTTTACTATTTTGACTTATGGTGGGAATTTTTTCTGTCCCCCACTGCCCTACTGGCGAGGCTCATCCTCGTCTTCGCTCGGTGTGTCCTCCCCCTTGTGTTCGGCGTTTAGCTTGCCGGCCTGCTTGAAGACCCAACATTCTCTGTGGGTTTGATTTGCAAGTTTACCGGGGGTGCCGTGGATCTGACATAGTTTGTATAGAATCTTGTTTAGGCTGGTCGGTCCATCTCTGTTGCCTTTAAAGGGCTTTTTCCGCTGACCCGGTCGAGAGCCCCTGAATCCGGCATTTACCGCCGTGTTATCTGGGCTGTCCTCGTTATTCCGGCACTTGTTTTTACTGCTTCGTGGTTTTCCATTGCCGTCCCTGACTCCGGGTGTGCTTGGGTTGCTGGTGCTGCTTCGGGCTAACCAGCTGTCCTCGCCCGCGCAAAAGCGGGTCATGAGGCTTGTTAGGGCTGCCATTGTTTTCGATTTTTCTTGGCCGAGGTGTCTGGCAAGCCAGTCAGCTCAGACGCTGTGCTTGGAAGCTGCTAAGGCTTCGGCGTCCGGACAGTCGACAATTTGGTTCTTCTTAGTGAGAAACATGTTCCAAAGCTTTCGGGCTGACTCTCCGAGCTGTTGAATTATATGACTCAAATCGTCTGTGTCCGGTGGTCGGACATAAGTCCCTTGAAAATTAGCCCGAAAAGCATCCTCGAGCTCCTCCCAACTTCCAATGGAGTTTTCGGGGAGGCGTTTTAGCTAGTGCCGAGCTGGTCCTTTGAGCTTGAGGGGCAAGTATTTGATGGCATGGAGATCTTCTCCGCGCGCCATATGAATGTGGAGGATAAAGTCCTCAATCAAGACCCCCGGGTCTGTGGTCCCCTCATACGCCTCTATGTTCACTAGTTTGAATCCTTCTGGAAATTCATGGTCTAGCACCTCGTCGGTGAAACATAGGGGGTGTGCGACACCCCTGTATTTAGCTGTACCATGGAGTTCGGACGGTTGTAATTTTTGGGTTTGGCTGAGTGCTGGAGCGCGTTTCCTTGATCCGTAGATGGATCTGGTTGCGCCGGCCCTTTGATGCGAGTCCTCGCATGGGTCATGTACTGACTTATGTGCGGTCTTGTTGGCCGCTCTATCGCGGCCACGAGGTCGTCGATCCGACCGGTCGGCAGTTTTATTTTTGGCCTGTGGGTGCTCTAAGGCCTCATCATCAAATTCAGGCAGCAACTTTCGCTTTGGGTAGCTCTTTGTGTGGTGACTGCCACCATACTTTTCTGCCGTATCGAGCACTTTGTTCCATCTACTGTTGAGTGTGTTTTGTGTGGCCTTGAGCCTTTGCTTATGCTTCTTTAGACTCCTCGCAATGGCGATAACCCTTCTATGGAGGTTCTCTTGCTCCAGCTGCCTTTTCGAGATGATGTGTTCATTGTCATCTGGACTGTTCTCTTCTCCAGAGACGGGTTGATTAGCTTGACGCTCGGCGTCGCCGTGTTCGGACAGCGGCTCCGTACTTTGTTCGTCGTCCGCTGGCTCACCCTGCTCTGCCGCTGGGTCTATTCGGTCGTAGTTTCCTCCGGAGTCGACCAGGGTATTGTTTTTTCTTGCACTGTTATCGCTGTTTTTGCTGAGGCAAGATTTGGAGCGGCGCCTACGGCGCCGCTTTGATTGCTTCTCGTGGGAGCTATCTTTAGCTGGATCCTTCCGTTCCTCGTCATCATTTTCTTTAGGTGTATCCACCATGTATATGTCATGTGATGAAGTGGCGGTCCAGCGCCCTGTTGGCGGTGGTTCCTGTTCGTCTCCTTCATCGTTGTCCATACCATCGATGTCTTCGGAGTCGAAGTCGAGCATGTCGGTTAAATCATCGACAGTGGCTACTAAGTGGGTGGTGGGTGGGGAGTGAATTTCTCCGACATCCGCATCCCATTCTTGCCGGACATAGTTCAGCCAAGGTTCTCCTGACAGGGAGAGAGACCTTAACGAGTTTAGTACATCACCGAAGGGTGAGTGCTGAAAGATATCCGCAGAGGTCAACTCCATGATCGGTGCCCAATCGGATTCGATAGGTATGGGCGCAGGCAGTTCGGAGTCCGTGGCCGGAGACGAGTCCATTGGTTCGGTGTCATGGCTCTCGTGAAGGGTAAGGTCAGTGTTCGGCTCTATCGCCGCTGAGAGTGCGGCCTCCAAGGCGGGGTCTATCCGCCTGTCCTCGGATGGCGCGATCTGTTCCGGATTGAAGGCCGGAGTGGTTGCTGGCGTGATTTCCCGAACGTTGTCCGACGGCATAGCTACATCATGCTCGTTGTGATCGTGCGACACACCTGGCATGGGCTCGAATCCGTCGAAGATCAAGTCTCCACGGATATCGGAAGTGTAATTCAAGTTTCCAAACCTGACCTGGCGGCCAGGGGCGTAGCTCTCGATCTGCTCCAGATGGCCAAGCGAGTTGGCCCGCAGTGCGAAGCCGCCGAATACAAAGATCTGTCCGGGGAGGAAAACCTTACCCTGGACCGCATCGTTATCGATGATCGAAGGAGCCATCCAGCTTTACGGCAACGGCACAGTGGAACTCTCAATGAAAGCACCAATGTCGGTGTCAAAACCGGCGGATCTCGGGTAGGGGGTCCCCAACTGTGCGTCTAAGGCGGATGGCAACAGGAGGCAGGGACACGATGTTTACCTAGGTTCGGGCCCTCTCGATGGAGGTAATACCCTACTTCCTGCTTGATTGATCTTGATGATATGTGTAGTACAAGAGTTGATCTACCACGAGATTGTAGAGGCTAAACCCTAGAAGCTAGCCTATGGTATGATTGTTGTTGTCCTACAGACTAAACCGTCCGGTTTATATAGACACTGGAGGGGGCTAGGGTTACACAGAGTCGGTTACAAGGGAGGAGATCTACATATCCGTATCACCAAGCATGCCTTCCACGCCAAGGAGAGTCCCATCCGGACACGGGACTAAGTCTTCAATCTTGTATCTTCATATTCCAACAGTCCGGCCAAAGGATATAGTCCGGCTGTCCGGATACCCCCTAATCCAGGACTCCCTCAGAGGGACTGAAGTCCAAACCAACCTCGCCCTAAAGGAGGGAGCCAGCTTCGCATCGTAAGGAGGCGACGGCGGCGGCCTCGCACCGAACGAAGGCGGGGCGGCTGCACGATGGGAGGTGGCGGGGCCGGCGGTGCACCCGAAGAGGAGGGGCCGGCCGCGCGCCTGGAAGGTGGATGGGCCGGCGGCGCGTCGGAGCAGGGTGGGCGGCAGCCGGACGTGGTTGGTGGGTTGGGGAGGTTGCTGGGCAACGTGGGTGACTGGGAGTGATGGAGATAAGGTTCCGGACGCTTTGCTTTGCGCTTTTTATTTTCGCTCGCCAGATCTCAGGAACACGTCGTTGGGCCCTATATAGGTCTGGCGTGATCCGAATAGTTATTCTAATCCTAGGATTAGAATAGTGTTGTCCTATATATAGGCTGGACTATTCTGTTACTAGTAACAGAATAATATTCTGTACCCTACCCACTATATAGAGCGCGAGCACGACCCACCGAAACGGTACGCGAAAAAGAAAAAAGCACACAAACTTAACCATAGGTCGTAACAAGAAAAACACCAGCCACACCGCATTGAATCCATTCGCGCACACAATCTCCGATCCGCCGCATGAGCAACCTCCCCCCGTCGCGCCACCACTACCACCCTCCCACAGACCGCCAGCTACCTACCCTGCCCCCCGCCACGCCACGCGGGCTACCTCCCTCCCCACACAAGGCGCCGGCAAACTCACTTCCCTCAGGTCAGTCCAAAGAACCTCACACCCCCGCCGCCGCACCTCCAACAACCTCCTTCCCCGCCAAGGCCCAAAGAACCTCCTTCCCCCCCTGGCCCAAAGAACCTCCTTCCCCGCCATCGCCTCCAGCCTGCTCCTTCCCCCGCCGCTGGTGCCTCCAGCCTCCTCTTACCCCCGACGCGACCCCGAGCTCCCTGATCAGCCGTCTCCTCCCTCACAACCCCCAAGTTCAACGACCACGCCCTCCTCCGTCCATGGCTCGCCACTGCCCCCGCGCAACTCGTCACTATAGGAGCCCCTATGAAAGATAACCCGGTGTTCCCCTACCCGAGTTCAACCCTGGACTCGACCGTCCCAGTCCAGCCCCGTGGCGTGGTGGTGGTCGAGTACATATCTGCAAGTTCAGAATCGGGAAACAGGTAGGTTCAGACAAAAATTAAACTGTCAAAAAACATGAGTTTTTGTACATTTCAGAAACATTGGACAAGGACGAAGCACATCTCCTCTTTGTTCGTAGCTATGTTCTCTAATTTCTTCTCCATGCAAGTATTAGAGAACAATGTAGTGTTGCGTGTCAACTACTGGTTTGGTCAGTTTTGAGTTTTGGCCTGGCTGAACTTTTGATAGGGCAGCGGCTTGTTGTCAGTCCTAATGCGCTCAAGCATGGGTGAGAGTTGAACTTTGATAGAGCATTGGTTTGTGAGTTCTAGTGTGCTCAAGCATAGGGAGGGATTGACCTGTTATCGACGGATTTAACTTATTATGTCAGTTCCAGTGCAACGCTAACGAAGGTACAAATGTACTGAATGTTCACACCTTTAATCTTTTCATTTTGTGAACATGCATCAGTTCAGTATGAAAAAGGAACACAATAAGTTAACTTTGCAAGTGCATCAGTTCACCTTGAATAAAATACATAAGTACACCATCAAGTTTTCTATCAGTTTGCTTATTAAAAAACAGAAAGTTGGTTGCGTAAAGAAAACAGGAGAACCAATGTCAGCCTAGAAGTTCACTAGGTAACTCCACGCAAGTGCACTCGTTAGAAAACTTGGTCTCCTATATTTTAGAGGCTGCAGAAATTTTGAGTTTGCTATGTTTGCATTATTTAACGTGTATGTATGATGTATTAAATTCTAGTCCATCCAATTCATCGAGCGGCTGCTGAGGACTATCGTACGTAAATCATACAAAATTTGTCATACGTGTAGCACGATTCATTCCAGTGTGATGGATGCCAGGGTTTATTACCTTCTCTCATTTTAATTTATTGACAAGTACACTACTACACGTACTCACATCGGTACAGTCTGTTTGGTACATTTCATGGATTTGATTTTGTTGGAGAAGTCTGAGTTTAAAAATATTGCAAGTTCAGATAAGCCCACCAAATATGTTCAGGAACTACGTTCTAAACTAAAGCTTAGACAAGGAGACATAGATATATTGATTGTGTTGTGTGATGTTAGTTCAGAATAGTTCAGGGGGGAAAGCAGATACTCGTCATGGATTATGAAGTAGATAGAGTACATAAGATGCCTACCATGGTCTATGAAGTACAGGCAAAAAGGCGCCACTTGCCGTCGTCGCTCTCTTGTCGTGACGAACATGCCAAGCAACACGACTACGTGAGAAGGGTGAGAATTAGCAGGAGCAGGGTATGGATGAGGAAGGAGCACCAGTATCTTCACTTTTGCTGCTGTTTCGTTTCCATCCCTCCCTCACGTGTGAAGGTGAGCTTCATAATAGAGTAGCTAGACCTATCCGCCTTCCGTTTTCTAATTTTTTCTGGGAGCTAGTAGTACCTAAAAGGAGGAAGCTGGCAACTCCGTTTACCTAAACATGTATAGCACATGTGATGCTACAGAATTTTGTTGGAGCTGGATGAGAATTTTGCCGTTCCCCTTGTACTCCTTCATATAATCAGTTCACGTTTTCAAACCCTGTAAAGTAAGATATATCACCTAAAAAAGTACAAAGTAAAACTTTTGTAAGTTCAGTGCGTGTGCGGCTACAATCCTGAGCTTCTTGTCAAGCTATACTAGTGCTGATGAATATCGAGTTGATTGAAAATGTAGTTGATTCCTGAGACCCTTGCTAGTCCTTCTACATACAGAATTTTTTTATTCATTGTGAGAAGAGGAAAATGTTGCTCTAGTTAATTTCTTGCAACTATATCATGTACAAGCTCTAGTTGATACAACATGTATAGGCTCTTTATATGCCTAGATCAGCACTTCTTGTTCATATATGTAAGTAAATTATGCTGATTATATGCATGTTTCAGTTTTCCCATAGCAAAAAGGTCATGCTTGGAAACTTTATATGTTTGTACATGGAAACTTAATAAGTTCAGAAAAAATTCAAAACAAAAAGATGTTGACTGTACATTGCTAACAATTCAGTTGTTCATACTGAAGCCTAGATCTTTTTTTTATCAAAATAGGGGGCTATAAGATGTTGACTGTCATTGCCCTTCCAAACATGTCGTTGGTGTCGAACCATCAGCAGTGAGTTTCAGTCCATAGGCTACTCGTGATCCTTGCTCCTTCAGCTCCACTTCATCGGCGCCGTCAATCCATAGGAGTAGGGGCGGCGTGCCTGTCAACAAACAAGAACATAATGGTATGTGCTTGGAAAATTTAAAATTATATACACATTTGGGCAACAGAAGTTGTAGCTTATTTCGAAGTTCAAAATGAAAAGATATTCAGTTTAACTTGTTCTAGAAAAACATGTGTGTGACCTTGGCAGCATGTCTAAACACTATCTAGTGCAGAAAAAATGTCCAGCGTAGTCCAACATGCCGCTGTCGCCTACCCCCTGCCTCTGAGCACCACTGGTCTATAAGTTCAACATGTATAACCCTATAAGTTCATACAAAACAGAAAACAACATAAACAAAAATAATGAAACACAAAAACCCCATGGAATTCATAGGGAAAAGATAACTAGTTCTAAGGAAATAAATGTAGAAGTTCATGTTTCAAAAAAAATGAAGTATTGGGAAGTAAAAATGAAGTACTTTTCTAAGTACAAAAATCTATTTAGGTTTCTTTGGGAACTTCTAAAGTTACTGAACATGAACTTGCTTGGTTACACAAATATGAAACTGATTGTGCACGTCACTTAGAATGTGTTTGAACTTGTTATGGGAACTCATGACTTGTTATGATTAAATGCAGGGAGAAACTGGTGCCGAATTATGATGCAGAGGCTGGGGGCACGCCTCCATTTCCAAAAAAAACTGGTGCCGAATGGGCCCTTGGGAGCTAGTCTAACCCGCTTGCAGACTGGAGGGTATGCCGGTTTATTTCCAACAAAACCATAGGTACAATTAGTCTGCTCGTTTGATAAGAAGGAGATAACATAGAAGTTATGGTTGAAGCAAGTCCCTCCGTCCAGTTATGTCCGATTTTTGTGATAGTAGTTCAAAATGAGGGATATATTTGTATAAATTTTATGCACTTGTGCCCAGGTTGCTCCAATGCTTTATTGGCCTCAGTACTACTGTTTGGAGGATACACCATTTTTTTTGAAATCAAATGGGAACCTCTCTCTTGTTGGCAGTAATTTTGTTACTCCTATATCATTTTTATACATAGAACTCTATGAACTCCTGGACATGTTCATAAAGTATTCCTGGAATAAAAACTCTGTGAACTCCTAGACCTGTTCATAGAGTATTGTTGGAGAAGTCTCAGTAGTTCTAGTATTATAGTGTGTGTTTTGAACAAAGAGATATACTCTATGAACTTTCTGTACTTTCTAGGAAGCATTTTGTTCTCATATATAAAATCAAGTGCATATATGAAATCTTGAACAAAATGCTCAATGGACTCTTGGACTGTATTGTTGGAGAACTGTTGTTTGGTGCCTAATGGAATTTGCACATGAAGAATTTTGTTCTCAGTTTTTTGGGTGAAAGTTTGATTCCTATAATGCGTAGCTGCTCTAGTGAACACGGTGCCAACTTGTTGCGAGTTATATTGAAAGTCCTGTTGGAAATATGCCCTAGAGGCAATAATAAAAGCATTATTATTATATTTCCTTGTTCATGACAATTGTCTTTTATTCATGCTATAAATGTATTATCCGGAAATCGTAATACACGTGTGAATATATAGACCACAATACGTCCCTAGTGAGCCTCTAGTTGACTAGCTCGTTGGTCAATAGATAGTCATGGTTTCCTGACTATGGACATCAGATGTCATTGACAACGGGATCACGTCATTAGGAGAATGACGTGATGGACAAGACCCAATCCTAAGCATAGCACAAGATCGTAGTTCGCTTTTGCTAGAGCTTTTCCAATGTCAAGTATCTCTTCCTTAGACCATGAGATCGTAACTCCCGGATACCGTAGGAGTGCTTTGGTGTACCAAACGCCACAACGTGAATCGGGTGACTATAAAGGTGCACTACGGTATCTCCGAAAGTGTCTGCATTGGTTGACACGGATCGAGACAGGATTTGTCACTCCGTTATGACGGAGAGGTATCACCGGGCCCACTCGGTAGTGCATCATCATAATGAGCTCAAAGTGACCAAGTGTCGGTCACGGGATCATGCATTACGGCACGAGTAAAGTGACTTGCCGGTAACGAGACTGAACGAGGTATTGGGATACCAACGATCGAAGTCTCGGAAAGTAACATACCGTCTCGACAAAGGGAATAGTATACGGGTTGCTTGAATCCTCGACATCGTGGTTCATCCGATGACATCATCGAGGAGCATGTGGGAGCCAACATGGGTATCCAGATCCCGCTGTTGGTTATTGACCGAGAGCGCCTCGGTCATGTCGCAGATGTCTCCCGACCCGTAGGGTCTACACACTTAAGGTTCGGTGACGCTTAGGGTTATTAGGAAGACTTGTATTTGATTACGAATGTTGTTCGAGTCCCGGATGAGATCCCGGACGCCACGAGGTGTTTCGGAATAGTCCGGAGGTAAAGATTTATATATGGAAGTTGTCAAACGGACACCGGAAAGTTTCGGGCTTACTGGTATTGTACTGGGCCACCGGAAGGGTTCCGGAGGTCCACCGGAGGGGCCACCTCCCGGGGCCACATGGGCTGCGTGGGGCAGGAGCCAGCCTCGGTGGCTGGGCGCACCTCCTTGGGCCCTTGCGCCTAGGGTTTGGGGGCAACCTCGAAGGGGCGCCCCTTGGGGGGCAAGCCACCCTCCTCCCGCCGCCGCCCCCTCTAGATTCCCATCTAGAGGACCGGCCCTGCCCTTTCCCCTATAAATAGAGGGCGAGGGAGGCTGCACACACAAGTCAAGGCGCAGCCCTCCCTCCCAACACCTCTCCTCCTCCGTGCGTGCTTGGCGGCCTGTTGGATTATCGCTGCACCAACATCACCACTCCATCGTGGCTGCCGCTGGAGCTGTCTTCCTCAACCTCTCCTTCCTCCTTGCTGGATCAAGACGGAGGAGACGTCGTCCGCACTGCACGCGTGTTGAACGCGGAGGTGCTGTCCGCTCAGCACTTGGTCATCGGTGATCCGAATCACGGCGAATACGACTCCTCATCACCATCCCCTTGAACGCTTCCGCACTCGATCTACAAGTGGTATGTAGATGCAAACTCACTCCCTTGACTCGTTGCTTAGATGAACTCATAGATGGATCTTGGTGAAACCGTAGGAAAATTTTAATTTTCTGCAACGTTCCCCAACAGTGGCATCATGAGCTAGGTCTATGCGTAGTTCTCTATTGCACGAGTAGAACACAATTTTGTTGTGGGCGTGGATCTTGTCAACTTGCTTGCCGCTACTAGTCTTGTCTTGCTTCAGCGGTATTGTGGGATGAAGCGGCCCGGACCAACCTTACACGTACACTTACGTGAGACCGATTCCACCGACTAACATGCACTAGTTGCATAAGGTGGCTGGCGGGTGTCTGTCTCTCCCACTTTAGTTGAAGCGGATTCGATGAAAAGGTTCCTTATGAAGGGTAAATAGAAGTTGACAAGATCACGCCAGGTTATTCGTAGGTAAGAAAACGTTCTTGCTAGAACCCAATTGCAGCCACGTAAAAGATGCAACAACAATTAGAGGACGTCTAACTTGTTTTTGCAGCAATTGTCATGTGATGTGATATGGCCAAGTTGTGATGAATGATGAATGACATATTGTGATGTATGAGATCATGTTCTTGTAATAGGAATCACGACTTTCATGTCGATGAGTATGACAACCGGCAGGAGCCATAGGAGTTGTCTTTATTTTGTATGACCTGCGTGCCATTGAAGAACGCCATGTAAATTACTTTACTTTATTGCTAAACACGTTAGCCATAGAAGTAGAAGTAGTCGCTATGCGTGACAACTTCATGAAGACACGATGATGGAGATCATGATGATGGAGATCATGGTGTCATGCCGGTGACAAGATGATCATGGAGCCCCGAAGATGGAGATCAATGGAGTTTTATGATATTGGCCATATCATGTCACTACTATATAATTGCATGTGATGTTTATTATGTTTATGCATCTTGTTTACTTAGAACGACGGTAGTAAATAAGATGATCCCTTACAAAAATTTCAAGAAGTGTTCTCCCCTAACTGTGCACCGTTGCTAAAGTTCGTCGTTTCGAAGCACCACGTGATGATCGGGTGTGATAGATCCTTACGCTCACATACAACGGTGTAAGACAGTTTTACACATGCAAAACACTTAGGGTTAACTTGACGAGCCTAGCATGTACGACATGGCCTCGAACACGGAGACCGAAAGGTCGAACACGAGTCGTATGGAAGATACGATCAACATGAGAATGTTCACCGACGATGACTAGTCCGTCTCACGTGATGATCGGACACGGCCTAGTCGACTCGGATCGTAACACTTAGATGACTAGAGGGATGTCTAATCTGAGTGGGAGTTCATTAAAATAATTTGATTAGATGAACTTAATTATCATGAACTTAGTCTAAAACTTTTGCAAAATATGTCTTGTAGATCAAATGGCCAACGCTCATGTCAACTTGAACTTCAACGCTCCCTAGAGAAAACCAAGCTGAAAGATGACGGCAGCAACTATACGGACTGGGTCCGAACCCGAGGATCATCCTCATAGCTGCCAGAAACAATATGTCCTAGAAGGACCGCTAGGTGACGCCCCCGTCCCGAGAACCAAGACATTATGAATGCTTGGCAGTCTCGTCTTGATGATTACTCCCTCGCTCAATGCGGCATGCTTTACAGCTTAGAACCGGGCTCCAAAAGCGCTTTTGAGCAACACGGAGCATATGAGATGTTCGAGGAGCTGAAACTAGTTTTCCAAGATCATGCCCGGTCGAGAGATATGAAGTCTCCGACAAGTTCTATAGTTGTAAGATGGAGGAAAACAGTTCACAAGGAGCACATACTCAAAATGTCTGGTTGCACAACCGCCTGTCCCAAATGGACATAAACCTCCTGACGAGGCGGTCATTGACAGAATCCTTCATCGCTCCCACCAAGCTACAAGAGCTTTGTGATGAACTACAATATGCGGGGATGGTGAAACCATTCCGAAGTATTCTCAATGTCAAGTCAGCAGAGGTTGAAATCAAGAAAGAACATCAAGTGTTGATGGTCAATAAAACCACTAAGTTCAAGAAGGGCAAGGGCAAGAAGAACTTCAAGAAGGACGGCAAGGAGGTAGCCGCCCCCGCAAGCAAGTTGCCGGAAGAAGTCAAAGAATGGACCCAAGCCCGAGACAGAGTGCTTTTATTGCAAGGGAAGGGTCATCGAAGCGGAACTGCCCCAAATACTTAGCGGATAAGAAGGCCGGCAACACAAAAGGTATATTTGATATACATGTAATTGATGTGTACCTTACCAAGATCGTAGTAACTCCTGGGTATTTGATACCGTGCTGTTGCTCATATTTGTAACTCACAGCAGGAGCTGCGGAATAAGCGGAGATCGGCGAAGGACGAGGTGACAATGCGCGCCGGAATTGTTCCAGAGTCGATGTGATCGCCGTCGACACGCTACCTCTACATTTACCTACGGGATTAGTTTTTAACCTTAATAATTGTTATTTGGTGCCAAGTTTGAGCATGAACATTGTATCTGGATCTCGCTTAATGCGAGATGGCTACTCATTTAAACCGAGAATAATGGTTGTTCTATTTATATGAGAGATATGTTTTATGGTCATGTCCGATGGTCAATGGTTTATTCTTAATGAATCTCGAACGTAATATTACACATATTCATAGTGTGAATACCAAAAGATGTAAAGTTGATAACGATAGTCCCACATACTTGTGGCATCGCCGCCTTGGTCACATTGGTGTCAAGCGCATGAAGAAGCTCCATGCTGATGGACTTTTAGAGTCTCTCGATTATGAATCATTTGACACATGCAAACCATGCCTCATGGGCAAAATGACCAAGACTCCGTTCTCCGGAACAATGGAGCGAGCAACCAACTTGTTGGAAATCATACATACCGATGTGTGGGGTCCAATGAGTGTTGAGGCTCGCGGAGGATATTGTTATGTTCTCACTCTCACAGATGACTTGAGTAGATATGGGTATGTCTACTTGATGAAACACAAGTCCGAGACCTTTGAAAAGTTCAAGGAATTTCAGAATGAAGTAGAGAATCAACGTGACCAAAAGATAAAATTCTTATGATCGGATCGTGGAGGAGAATATTTAAGTCACGAATTTGGTACACACTTAAGAAAATGTGGAATCGTTTCACAACTCACGCCACCGAACACCTCAGCGAACGGTGTGTCCGAACGTCGAATCGCACTCTATTGGATATGGTGCGATCTATGATGTCTCTTACCGATTTACCGCTATCATTTTGGGGATACGCCTAGAGACAGCTACATTCACTTTAAATAGGGCACCGCCTAAACCGCTGAGACGACACCGTATGAATTATGGTTTGGGAAGAAACCTAAGCTGTCGCTTTCTAAAAGTTTGGGGATGCGATGCTTATGTCAAGAAACTCCAACCTGAAAAGCTCGAACCCAAGTCCGGAAAATGCGTCTTCATAGGATACCCTAAAGAAACCATTGGGTATACCTTCTACTTAAGATCCGAGGGCAAGATCTTTGTTGCCAAGAACGGATCCTTTCTGGAAAAAGAGTTTCTCTCGAAAGAAGTAAGTGGGAGGAAAGTAGAACTCGATGAAGTACTACTACTTGAACGGGATAGTAGTGCAGCTCAGGAAAATGTTCCTGTGATGCCTACACCAACTGAAGAGGAAAATAATGATGATGATCAGGGTACTTCGGATCAAGTTGCTACTGAACTTCAGAGGTCCACTAGGACACGCCCGCACTGCAGTGGTACGGCAACCCTGTCCCGGAAATCATGTTGTTAGACAACGGTGAACCTTCGAACTATGAAGAAGAGATGGCGGGCCCAGATTCCAACAGATGGCTAGAAGCCATGAAATCCGAGATAGAATCCATGTATGAAAACAAAGTATGGACTTTGACTGACTTTCCCGATGATCGACGAGCGATAGAAAACAAATGGATCTTTAAGAAGAAGACGGACGCGGATGGTAATGTCACCATCTATAAAGCTCGACTTGTCGCTAAGGGTTATCGGCAAGTTCAAGGAATTGACTACGATGAGACTTTCTCTCCCGTAGCGAAGCTTAAGTCCGTCTGAATCATGTTAGCAATTTCGCATACTATGATTATGAGATATGGCGATGGACGCCAAAACGGCATTCCTTAACGGCATCTTAAGGAAGAACTGATATGATACAGCCGGACGGTTTTGTCGATCCTAAGAATGCTAACAAAGTATGCAAGCTCCAAATGATCCATTTATGGGCTGGTGCAAGCATCTCGAGTTAGAACATTCGCTTTGATGAGATGATCAAAGCGCTTGGGTTTATGCAGACTTATGGAGAAGCCCGCTTACAAGAAAGTGAGTGGGAGCTCAGAGCATTTCTCATATTATATGTAGATGACATACTTTTGATGGGAAATGATATAGAATTCTTGGACAACATTAAGGCCTACTTGAATAAGTGTTTTTCAATGAAGGACCTTGGAGAAGCTGCTTATATATTAGGCATCAAGATCTATAGAGATAGATCGAGACGCCTCATAGGTCTTTCACAAAGCACATACCTTGATAAGATTTTGAAGAAGTTCAAAATGGATCAGTCCAAGAAGGGTTCTTGCCAGATTGCAAGGTGTGAGATTGAGCTCGGCTCAATGCCCCACCACGGCAAAAGATAAAGAAGAGATGAGTGTCATCCCTATGCTTCAGCCATAGGATCTATTATGTATGCCATGTTGTGTACTGACCTGATGTAAACCTTGCCGTAAGTTTGGTAGGAAGGTACCAAAGTAATCCCGCAAGGAACACCGGACAGCGGTCAAAAATATCCTGAAGTACCGAAAAGGACAAAGGACATGTTTCGTTTATGGAGGTGACGAAGAGCTCGTCAGAAGGGTTACATCGACGCTAGCTTCGACACGATCTGATGACTCTAAGTCACAAACGGATACGTGTATATGTTGAATGGTGGAGCAAGAAGCTAGTGCAGCTGCAAGCGAGCGCGCCGTGGCGGGATCTACATGTGAAGCGGAGTACATGGCAGCCTCGGAGGCAGCGATGAAGCAATTTGGGTGAAGGAGTTCATCACCGACCTAGGAGTCATACCCAATGCGTCGGGGTCGATCAAACTCCTCTGTGACAACACTGGAGCCATTGCACTTGCCAAGGAGCCCAGGTTTCACAAGAAGACCAGGCACATCAAGCGTCGTTTCAACTCCATCCGTGAAAATGTTCAAGATGGAGACATAGAAATTTGCAAAGTACATACGGATCTGAATGTCGCAGATCCGCTGACTAAACCTCTCCTCGGCAAAACATGATCAACACCGTAACTCTATGGGTGTTCGATTCATCACAATGTAACTAGATTATTGACTCTAGTGCAAGTGGGAGACTGTTGGAAATATGCCCTAGAGGAAATAATAAAAGCATTATTATTATATTTCCTTGTTCATGATAATTGTCTTTATTCATGCTATAAATGTATTATCCGGAAATCGTAATACACGTGTGAATACATAGACCACAATACGCCCCTAGTGAGCCTCTAGTTGACTAGCTCGTTGGTCAACAGATAGTCATGGTTTCGACTATGGACATCGATGTCATTGATAACGGATCACATCATTAGGAGAATGACGTGATGGACAAGACCCAATCCTAAGCATAGCACAAGATCGTAGTCCGCTTTGCTAGAGCTTTTCCAATGTCAAGTATCTTTTCCTTAGACCATGAGATCGTAACTCCCGGATACCGTAGGAGTGCTTTGGGTGTACCAAACGTCACAACGTAATCGGGTGACTATAAAGGTGCACTACAGGTATCTCCGAAAGTGTCTGCTGGGTTGACACGGATCGAGACAGGATTTGTCTCCGCATGACGGAGAGGTATCACCGGGCCCACTCGGTAGTGCATCATCATAATGAGCTCAAAGTGACCAAGTGTCCGTCACGTGATCATGCATTACGGTGCGAGTAAAGTGACTTGCCGTAACGAGACCGAACGAGGTATTGGGATACCAACGATCGAAGTCTCGCAAGTAACATACCGTCGACAAAGGGAATAGTATACGGGTTGCTTGAATCCTCGACATCGTGGTTCATCCGATGACATCATCGAGGAGCATGGGAGCCAACGGGGTATCCAGATCCCACTATTGGTTATTGACCGAGAGCGCCTCGGTCATGTTCAGATGTCTCCGAACCCGTAGGGTCTACACACTTAAGGTTCGGTGATGCTAGGGTTATTAGGAAGACTTGTATGTGATTACCGAATGTTGTTCGAGTCCGGATGAGATCCCGGACGTCACGAGGAGTTCGGAATAGTCCGGAGGTAAAGATTTATATATGGGAAGTTGTCAAACGGACACCGGAAAGTTTCGGGCTTACTGTATTGTACTGGGCCACCGGAAGGATTCCGGAGTTCCACCAGAGGGCCACCCCCCGGGGCCACATCGGCTGCGTGGGGGCAGGAGCCAGCCTGGTGGCTGGGCGCACCTCCCTTGGGCCCTTGCGCCTAGGGTTTGGGGAACCTCGAAGGGGCGCCTGCTTGGGGGCAAGCCACCTCCCCGCCGCCGCCTCTAGATTCCCATCTAGAGGGGCCGCCTGCCCTTTCCCCTATAAATAGAGGGGCGAGGGAGGCTGCACACACAAGTCAAGGCGCAGCCCCTCCCTCCCAACACCTCTCCTCCTCCGTGCGTGCTTGGCGGCCCTGCCGGATTATCGCTGCACCAACATCACCACGCCGTCGTGCTGCCGTTGAGCTGTCTTCCTCAACCTCTCCTTCCTCCTTGCTGGATCAAGACGGAGGAGACGCCGCCGCACTGCACATGTGTTGAACGCGGAGGTGCTGTCCGCTCAGCACTTGGTCATCGGTGATCCGAATCACGGCGAGACGACTCCTCATCACCATCCCCTTGAACGCTTCCTTTCGATCTACAAGTGGTATGTAGATGCAAACTCACTCCCTTGACTCGTTGCTTAGATGAACTCATAGATGGATCTTGGTGAAACCGTAGGAAATTTTTAATTTTCTGCAACGTTTCCCAACAAGTCCACCTTGCAAAACAACATCAGTTCTCTCATGAACATGCTTCGGTTCAA
This sequence comes from Aegilops longissima, assembly GCA_021605205.1. Classification (NCBI taxonomy): domain Eukaryota; kingdom Viridiplantae; phylum Streptophyta; class Magnoliopsida; order Poales; family Poaceae; genus Aegilops; species Aegilops longissima. Next base: position 320,404,107 of record CM038677.1, read on the forward strand.
GGGGTGAACATGCATCGGATCAAGGGATTACAACGTAAAGCAATGTATACACACACACCATAACAATCTTTCCTCATGTAAAAATATTTAACTAGCTAATGCAAGGCATTGCACCGGTTCAATATAGTCTTTCCTCGTGTAAAAATATTTAACTAGCTAATGCAAGGCATTGGGTCGGATCAATATAGTCAGAAAAAAAACCTAATAGTTCAACCGAGGCCATAGGGAGGTTCAATGAACACAATTTCATGGCCAGAAAAAACATAGTATGTTTTATTAAAAGAATGTGCTTCGGTCGGTGAAAACACGCTCTACACAAATCCATACGGAGATTAGTTCGATTACTCTATTTCTGGATCAAAAAAACACGATCGGTCTCACCGTATTCAAAATACTCTATGAAAAATACCTCAGTATAAACAAACACATAAATCAGTACGAGTACTCTGTTTTTCGAACGAACACCACGATAGGTCTCACCGTATTTGAAATTACTCTTAAATGGTTGTGAATTTGAGAAAACATTCAACATGACTAAGTTTCGCATTTTCTATAGCTTTCCAACGATATATTATTTGCCCCATTTTGATAAACTTTTTTAGAAAATCGCGTTTGAAACCAAATTTCACCGTATTTGAATTCGTATTTAAACCGTAAGGAATTAGAAAAAACTTTCTATACGCAAAAGTTGCGCATTTTCCATAGCTTTCCAACGCCGAATCGTTTGCGTCAATCTGACAAAGCGTTGGCAAAAAACAGCGAAAATACTTTTCGCCTAGAATTTAACCATTTTCAAAGTACTTTTAAATCATATAGAATTTGAAAAAATAGTAGATATATGGAAGATGCGGATTTTCACAAGCTTTCCAACGCCATCTCATTTGCTCAATGCCGACAAACCTTTTGAAAATTAAGTGCAAAATACTTTTTGCATTTTTGATTTTGATAAAAACGGCTTTTTCAAAACTGCTCTTAAACCATAATTTTTTGCAAAAAAAATTATAAAATTGTAATGTAGATGTCAAGAGATTTCGAACGATATATTACATGCCCCGTTTCAACAAAAAAAAATTGCAAAAGAAATTGAACTAAAGAACACGATTTTTAACAGAAACGGAAAGCATCAGTTCAAGCGCTCGAATTTCATCAGTTCAGCCGCTTGAATTCATCAGTTCAAGTAGGGTAACAGAATAATATTCTGTTACGCGTAACAGAATAGCCAAGATGTAATATATATGGAAGCTCATACTACTTAATACTACTTAAAAAGAATGTAAGGTTCCCATTTCACCTTTCTTTCCATCACCCCTTCGTCCAATGTTCCATGTATATGATAATCAATCACCTTAATTCACTTACCTTTTACTACTTAAAAAGAATGTAAGGTTCCCATTTCACCTTTCTTTCCATCACCCCTTCGTCCAACGTTCCATGTATATGATAATCAATCACCTTAATTCACTTACCTTTTGAACCAATTTCATTTTAAATTACTTACCAAACATCTAATCAAATTATGAGGTAATTCATGGATAGAATTTGATGAATATTTATTTACACAATCGCATTATTATGGACAGGTAAATCACAAGCTAACGCACTAGAATATTTATATCCTATTGCAACACATGGGCATTGTTCTAGTATAGACACACACACACAGCCGGTGTATTCTGCTAATATTAGCAGAATAACTATTCTGATAACACTTATACGAGTGAACTTCTCGTCGCAAAAATATGCATGCTGTGTTTTTGGTACCTTTTTTGCTCTAGTTTTTTAACCGTTAGTTGGAACGAATATACCGTTGAAAAGCAATGGATTAGGCGCTACTTCGACATGTTGAACACTTTTCGAGATTCCACAAGAGCAGTTTTGAAAATGGTGCGGCCCATGACGAGTGGCAGTGAGCGTTTTTTCGCGATTTCTTATAAACCGCTTGTCGGAATGAAGTAAATGATACACCATTGGAAATATATCGTCGAGGCGCATCTTTTTCATATCTATTATTTTCTCTAACTCGTTACAGTTTAAGAGCAGTTTCAAATTTACTAAATCGCAGAATTCTGTTTTTCAATTTTTTTCAAATTTTCGGTACTGTTTTCAGTCCAGTTTTCTAACCATTTGTTGAAATGAGGCATATGATATGCCTTTGGAAAGCTACGGACGAGGCGCAACTTTCATATGTTAAAATATTTTTGAGATTCCTAACGGTTTTTAGTTAATTATAAAAATCATGCGGCTGACGATGAGAGGCAGCGGCCGTTTTTCGCAAAAAATTTACAAACCGCTAGTTGAAATGATTCAAATTCTATGTCGTTGGAAAGATATCGATGAGGCGCAACTTTTTCCTATAGAACACTCTCTCCGATTCCTTACACTCTCTCCGTTGGAAAGACACTCAGTTTTTTCGCGACACCAAAATCGTCGTATGTACTGCATCAGACAGAAAACCGCACTTCTTTAGACTAAAAACTGCACTTCATCAGACAAACAAGTGCACTGCATGATTTCTTTTTTTGTGGGACGTAAATTTTCCTAAACAAGGTGGAGTGCACTTCATGTCGAGTGTTGGTGAACCGCAAGATTATGAAAAGTGAACCTTGAGACATAAAACCGCACTGCTTGAGAGTAAAAAGCGCACTGCATCAAAAAGTCAAATGAACTTCATGAATTCTTTTGTCGGACGTAAATTTTCTCAGACGAGTTATTGTTGTCTAATTTCAACTTTTTTATGATCGAGAGTGCACCGCAGAGACGAGGGCAAGTGAACCGTAGTATTTATCGAAGCGACCCGCGGTACTGTTTTGTTGTTCTGCTAAAAATTTCGAACTTTCATGTAGGGCGTGTTCTCGGGCGCAAGTGAACACCATCACTCTGAAAAGTGAACCACATACGAGGACCAAACACACTGCAGGGGTAGATTTAGTTGATTAAATTTTGAAACACATGAAACAAATTGCACTTCATACAGAGAGGGTAATGAGCTAATACGTAATTTGTTCACATAAAATTCACAAGTGGACTTCTGAACGAAAATGTGTATGCCATCTTGTTTTTTCCTCCATAGCGGTGCAAAGAAGCAGTGCAGAAGCTCATAGCACCCATTCGAAAACTGCACCGGAGATACATCAGCAACAAACTGCAGCAGAGCACATCTTTTGCAGGAGTAAAAATTCAAAACGCACACTCAGCACCTGGGAAGTGCACGCCGTCGTCAAGTGTTTGCCACATAGTTTTGGCGTCGCGTCGCGAGCCACTATCAGAACTGTTGTGGACTGCACGAAACAAACTCTGAAAACGCAACAAAAATTGATGAAGTAACCATCGAGGGATGACTAAAGGGATGCCCGACTACGGCATAAACTGCACAAGGCCTCCATCACGGACTGCACTACAGTGTCCCTCGTCACGCACTACACTGCAATGCGGCGTCCCCCCTCATGCACTGCACAAGTGCAAACACCACCATGCGTCCCCCGTCACGCACTGCACTGCAGCGCGCAGGTGCACTGCTTCAAATGAGATGCATGGGACGCGCGGAGTGCGCAGGAACCTATCGTTGACCCTGATGATGGAGGTCAAAATCGGTGGCAAGGGAGCGTGGCGATGCGGGGGTGTCTTGGGCAAGCTGGATCCAAGGGCTGGCAACGGATGTTGATCCTGGTAGGTGAGGAGGAGGGGAGGCTGGCCGGGGATTTGGGCGGCACTGGGTTGGGGAGTTGGTGTGTGGGAGGCTTCGGGAGTACCTCAACTGTTGCAGTAGAGGACAACCTCGTGGCATGGGGCACCAGCAGCGGGGAAAGAGTGGGCCGCCATGGCCGCTGCTGAGTGCGCGGTCCATGCCGTGGATCCGGTGCCAGGACTCACCGCGGATGGCAGAGAGCGGCCGAGAAGCACCGGGTCGGATGGAGGTGGCAGCAGGAGCAGTGGGAGGCGCACGAGGCCGTCGCCCTACGGATCCTGCAGACAAAAGGCCGGGGGTGGCCCGATCTGGCGGTGAGGGAGGCCGAGGAGGGTAGGGGTCGGCGCTGACGTTCGTATCGGGGCCATGGCGTCGCGACGGCGCGGGGGAAGGAGGTGGGGTGGCGGTGTGGGTGAAGTTTGCCGCTAGGCGGCGCGGGGAGGGAGGTGGTGCGGCGGTGTGGGCAGGGAGGTGGTCCGGCGACACAGGGAGGAGGTCGTGCGGGGGTGGAGGTGGATCATGCGAGGGTGGAGCACGGGGAGAGAGAGAGGTGGAGGAGAGGATAAGGTGGAGTGAGTTTTCTTTTTTTCTTTTGGCTCCACAGTCGTGTCGTGGTTAGTTTGTAGTTATAGGTGGGTCGGGGTGTTAGCAGAAAAAGCTTCGGTGTTAGCAGAAAAAGCTTCGGTGTTAGCAGAATAAGGGTCTTAAGGGTGTTATTAGAATAGACCCACCTGAATATATATATATATATATATATATATATATATATATATATATATATATATATATATATATATATATATATATATATATATATACACACACACACATACAGGGTCTATTCTGCTAATATAGCAGAATAACTATTCTGATAACACTTCCGCACTGCACGCTCAATGCAAGTGCATGTCATTGTTTGAACCAAGTGTGCTGCAGTACTCACACGAGTGAACTTCCCGTCGCAAAAAACTGCATGCTGTGTTTTTTCGGTACCTTTTTTGCTCTAGTTTTTTAACCGTTAGTCTGAACGAGGCATGTAATATACCGTTGAAACGCTATGGATTAGGCGCTACTTCGACATATTGAACACTTTTCGAGATTCCACATGGTTTAAGAGCAGTTTTGAAAATGGTGCGGCCCATGACGAGTGGCAGCGAGCGTTTTTTCATGATTTCTTCTAAACTGCTCATCGGAATGAAGCAAATTATACACTGTTGGAAACATACCATCGAGGTGCATATTTTGCATATCTATTATTTTCTCTAATTTGTTACGGTTTAAGAGCAGTTTCAAATTTACTAATTCGCGGAATTCTGTTTTTCAATTTTTTGGTACTGTTTTCGCTCCAGTTTGCTAACCGTTTGTCAAAATGAGGCGTATCATACACCGTTGGAAAGCTACGGACGAGGAGAAACTTTCATATGTTAAATTATTTTTGAAATTCTTTACGGTTTTTAGTTAATTTTGAAAATTGTGGCGGCTGACAACGAGAGGCAGCGGCCGTTTTTCGCGAATTTTTTACAAACCACTGGTCGAAATGATTCAAATTATACGCCGTTGGGAAGATATCAATGAGGCACAACTTTTGTATATAGAACACTCTCTCACATTCCTTACGATTTAGGAGAAATTTTGATTTTAACGAAATGCGGACACTCTGTTTTTTCGTGACACCAAAATCATCGTATGTACTGCATCAGACAGAAAACCGCACTTCTTTAGACTAAAACTGCACTTCATCGGACAAACAAGTGCACTGCATGATTTCTTTTTTGTGGAACATAAATTTTCCTAAATGAGGTGGAGTGCACTTTATGTAGAGTGTTGGTGAACTGCAAGACTATGAAAAGTGAACCTCGAGACTACCGTAAACGGGTCATACTGCATCAGACAGAAAATCATGCTTATTTAGACTAAAAAACAAACTTCATTGGACATACAAGTGCACTGCATGATTTTGTTGTGGGACGTAAATTTTACCAAATGAGGTGGAGTGCACTTCTTTAGACTAAAACCTACACTGCATCAGACGGGCAAGTGCACTACATGTTTTTGTCGGATGTAAATTTTCTTAGATGAAGAAGTGAAGTGCACTTCACATCGGGTGTAAGTGAATCGAAACACCATAAGAAGTGAACCGCATCGCCTTTTCTTTTCATTTTTTCAACTTTTTTTTGCACTCTGTGAACCGCATGAGTTACTGTTGACTTTTTCATGGTACACATTTTTTGGGAGAGTGTTTTTCATTAACATGTTTTGGGACTGTAGTGGCGAGCCAAGTGCACTGCTTTCTTCTAACGCGTCCAGACTGCAGAGTAGAGGCTAGTGTACTGCATTAGTTTCTTTTTCTAATGCTTATTACTTAATGCATCTGAACCACTTGATTAAGTCTAGTAAACTATGTGCTTTATTTTTTCTAACTACTTTTTTGTAAATGCATTTGGACTATCGAGTCAAATGTAGTGAACTGCACTTTTTATTAACAAAATGTGTATGTTTTATTTTTTTCAGCCATCATGCGAACCAAATGAACTGCTCCGCCAGTTTTTTGTACATGTGAACTCCATGCATTTTTTGAACTGAAGAACAAAATAAAATTACAAGCAAAAATTGAACTGCACGCACTGCATTTCCTTTTTCGCTTTTGCTTGATATTTGTTTTTTTCTGCAGGGGGTAGCATAGTGAGGAGCCAGAACCCCTTGTACGAGTATGTAGAATAAGAGAAAAAGAACAACAACAAGAAGAGAACCAAACTGCGCGAACAGGCATGCCGCACTGCACCAACATCACCCAATATTTTCCCCAAGGGAGTAAAGTGGCATGGGTGCTACACCTCAGCATCACCCCACTACCGGACTGTGGCTCACCTAAGCATACATGACTAACATCGCCAGACTGCATGCACAAGAGAGCAGATGATGCATTTTTCTTGACTCTGTCGTGGACCGCATGGTGTGCATCTGTGGGCTGCATCACGCGTGACGGCGGACGGGCGGCGGTTGACATGGCCGTGCTTGCAGGAGGTCGTCGGGGCGTGAGGTTGGACGACCGGGGATGCAGGGAGAGGCGCTGATGCGAGAGTAGCCTACTCGACCCCGGCGGCCTGAGGGACGTGAGGCGTCGTGGATTAACGAACCACATCAGGTCCAGCGGCGAGGGAGCACACGGGGATCAGCGGCGGCTCCTACTCGATACCGTCCTCTGCTGGCGCGACAGGGCCAGCTTCTCCCGGATTTATCAACAAATGCTCTGCACGCGTCCGTCGTCTTGCTGCCATTGATGGGTGGGGTGCTGGCATCCATTCGCACGCCTGGGTACCGACTGCATGCTTGACGTTGGCCAGGCGTACCGGGGGCTGGCCAGCGACTTCATGGTGAGGTACAGGCCCGGTGTGCACTGCACACTACAACCTTCCATACCACCTGTGAGCCGCCGATGAGCTGCATGTGGTTATATTTTTAGAAAACCTTCTGAACGCGGGCGCGTGCACTGCCGAACTGCAAGTCACCCCCTCCATTTTCACCTCACACGCGTGCCAGTGTTGCCATTGATGCCCTCCTCATGCAAAACAACACCCTCTGCTAATTTTTCATTTGCAGGAAGCACTGCACTGCAACTTGAGGAGTCGCACACCCACTGCACTGCACGCCGAGTCGCGGTGCACTACACCGCCACGGTCGTGTTGTCCAGCGGCGGACGTGGGCAGAGGACCGCCTCACCAGCGGGGTTGTAGATCGCATGGCAACGTGCTCGGGGGAGGACCTATCCAGCGCTGCTGGGTAGTTGGGGGTTGTCCCGATGCAGAGTCGCTGCAATCCACCATGCGGGTGGTTGCTTCCCTCGCTGTAGTCCACCCCGGGGGAGTTGAGGGGACGCGCCGCCGCCAAGGGAATGTGCAGGTCACAGCCGCAATGAGGCCACGCCGACCTCGATTCGATGGTCGCTGGAGCGCATGGTGGTGGTGCTTGCTGGATCTGTTGGGGACAGGTCCCTGCCGCGCGGATCTGACGTTGGGGAAGAAGACGGGTGGTCAGCCGGCGCATGTAGTGGCCAACCCGGGTGGTGGCCGCCGGGAGGAACTGATGCGGTGGCTCATGGCGGGAGGGGGCGGCGAGATAAGGGAGGCGTTGTGGCGCGGAGGGGGGGGCGCGCGGCAGGGAGGGAGGCAGGCAGCGACGGCCTTGGGAAGGGAGGCGGCGGCGTGGGAGGAGGGCGCGGGGCGGGCAGCAGTGGGCGGCCCAAAAGCCAGCAGGGAGGGAGGCAGCGCGGGGCAGGGTGGGAGGCTGAGATCGTGCGGGAGTGGGAGGTACATGATAGGGTGGGTGGTTTTTTTACCAAGGCAGTTCGGTCGGGTCTTTAGCGTGGTTAGTTTGTAGCTACCAGGTGGGTGGGAGGTGTTATCAGAATAAGGCTTTGGTTTTATTAGAGTAAGGTCTTAAGGGGTGTTGTTAGAATACACCCACCCTATATATATATCTGTGTGTGTGTGTGTTTTGTCCTCTACAACATTCACTTATAGCTATGTCTTCAGGTTGCTATTTTTCTGCACTAAGTGAATGTGATCGGACAATAATCCCTTCTGTGCTTATCCCTCAAATTCTCTCTATCTCTTCATATGCATTCTGTTGACACATGTTGAATGTCTTCACCATGTCCTTGTCAGCTGAAGATACAGAGACACACATTTAAAACTGCATTTAATATTCCTATCCTTTTTGCCAGAATACTGGAGAAGCTGTATCGACCACCTGACAAACCAGGCACACGTGGGGCTGTGGCTAAACCTTCAATAAGTTGCATGCCTGCCACATGTCCTTCATATGTGAACCGCCAGGGGCACCTGCGTAATTGCACTGGGTCCTATTTCATATAAATACCTCTCCCCTCGCGGTCATTATCTCTTCTCCCCTCGCTGTCTCGCTCAAACCCTAGAGCCACCGCTAGCATCCGCCATCGCCGGAGATGAAGCGCTTCGCTGCCTCGACCACTCTGACGTCGTCTTCACGCCGGCCATGGACCTTTTCCTTCTGTCGCCGCCGTAGGTGTCTTCCACCGCCAACTTAGGGCGCGGGAGATTGGACTGCTCGGCCTCTCTACTTCTCGTCTAGTAGTTCGTCGAACGGTAAATAAGAACTCACTTTTTACCATTTATTTGATCCATTCCACTATCTAGATCTTCCAAAAGTTGTTTTTGCACTTCCAAATCTAAATATTTCCTTTTATGAATCTCATAACTTGCAAAGATATTCACTTATGCTTCACAACTAATTAGATTCCTCACTTGTACTTATTCATGGATTTGTACAAATCTGGAACCAACTCACATCGATAAGTGAATGTCTCCGCACTATGAGGTCAATGTCTTCAAACTGATTTATCTTCAAAATCTTCTGAGAATGCATATGACCTCTTCCCCTTCCCTCGCATCTCTAATGTTGTCACAGGTACATGTCCATGGGAGAATCCCCTGGTTCTCATAGTCTGCATTCATTTGCAGAGTTCTTACAACATCACATTGAATCACCTAAAGCCAGCTCTTGTCTGACAAGTAGATTGAAGCCAAAATCAACTATGAAGCCATTAATTCTGAATCCAATGGCTGGCAGAAAATCTGCAAATAAGGGTGGCAGGTAGCCCCGGGACAACATTGCTTTGGACCTGCCACCAGATCTCTATGAGCAATACAAATCTGACCCAGAGGAAACCTACGGTGAACGCAAAACTCAAGTCCAATGGATTCGAAGATATTGGGCAGAGGAATGGTTTTAGTATCACTTTGTTACTCCTGAGTATGCGAAAAAGAATGTTGCGAGGCCACCATGGGCCGATATTGTGTGTAGGAAGCTGCACCCCAAGACGAAGGCTAAAGCCATCGCAAAGGGCTTCTATCCTTGCATTCTTAGAGGACCTCGGCCTCAAGATGCAGACCCATCTAGTCTTAGATGGTGTCGCGAAGAAGAATTGTTTGAACAAAACCTCCAGTTTGCGAGGGCTTCTGCAGTCCAGAATAAGAAGGACCTAGGGACTGACTTCAACCCTGGTCCAGCAGCTCCAAGGCCAGATGGCAGTAGTGAAGCTGGTCAGAATATTATTGGTCCCTTCAAGAGCTTTCATGGGCTTCTCTCCCACACCTCTGCACAAAAGGCCAATGTTGAAGAAGCTACTGGTGAAGAGGAACATGAGGATGTTCCAGAGCCCCTGAAGCCAAAGAAAAATTCTAAGGCTTCAAAATCGGCTGCTGCTCAAGAATCTGAAGCCAAAGCGGCTGAAGATATTCTGGTTGCATCAGCCGATGAAAAAGAAGAAGTCGATCATGAAGTTAGTCCCTCCACCACATAACCAGTTGTTAATGAAGAAGTGATTGTGCCAGACCCCCCAATCCATGAAGCCGAGGCAAATGTGGCTGCCAACACCACCACTAATGAAGCCAATGACGTTGTCTTGGCTGAAGATAATGTGCAGCCATCCACCTCGGATGTGGTTGTTCCTCCCCCTGTGCCTCAGAACATGGAATGCGCGTTCTATCGTGGTGAGCTTTTTACAGTCTGATGGCCAATCTTGACACCACCTGAGGGAGTCCTGGATAAGGGGGTATCTGGACAGCCGGACTATATCCTTTGGTCAGACTGTTGGACTATGAAGATACAAGATTGAAAACTCCGTCTCGTGTCCGGATGGGACTCTCTTGGCGTGGAAGGCAAGCTTGGCGATACGGATATGTAGATCTCCTTCATTTGTAACCGACTGTAACCCTAGCCCCCCGGTGTCTATATAAACCGGAGGGTTTAGTCCGTAGGAAAACAACAATCATACCATAGGCTAGCTTCTAGGGTTTAGCCTCTACGATCTCGTGGTAGATCAACTCTTGTAATACTCATATTCATCAAGATCAATCAAGCAGGAAGTAGGGTATTACCTCCATAGAGAGGGCCCGAACCTAGGTAAACATCGTGTCCCTTGCCTCCTGTTACCATCCGCCTTAGACGCACAGTTCGGGACCCCCTACTCGAGATCCGCCGGTTTTGACACCGACATTGGTGCTTTCATTGAGAGTTCCGCTATGCCGTCGCCATAAGGAAGGATATCTCGTCTCGTTGTCAAGGACAGCGTCACCTCTGGAGGAGCCCTGGCTGTCGGCCACTCCGGCTAGGAGAGTTCGTCATGACCGCTCGTTCGGCTGCTGTGCCGACGATGACTTCTCGGGTCATCGAAAACAGCCTCCACATCGGCTCGGAACTTGCCAAGCAGATGGATCCGATGGAGCTCTCTTCCCTAAATGAGCTCTTGGACCGCATCGCCGCTTTGGGAGTCGCTATGGACTATGATCGGATCGGGCTTAAACCCGACCAAAGGGAGATTAACTCTCCGCCCGTCACCCATCAGATAGCGGTGGTGGAGGAACAATGCGGTAATTTTCACTCAATCTTGAGGACAAGCTATGTCCAGATTCCAGAGCTCTCCGAGCCGAATACCTGCACACGAAAGGACATCCCCCAAGCCTTGAACGTAGAATCAGGCAGTAGGACAGACCTATCGGGCGACACCCCGGAGCCCGAACCTCCAAGATCGGAAACTCCCATGCCCCCGGGTCGCAGATCGGGTCAGGGTTCGGACTTAAATCCGCCCACCCACCCAGATACAAGCAATCTCTCCCACATTAGACAAGAGCCCGTGAAACAAAGACATTACTATTGGGCCAGATTCCTCCTTGTAATGAACAAGGTCAAGGACTGTCGAGAGGAAGACGCAATTTCATTCTTCTGCAATAATTGCACGGACAAGGGAATCCTTAACGCCATAAGCCGCAGCAACATAGCACACTTCGTTGATTGGAGGCCATAGTACGGAAGTACTGTGCGATGGAGAGCGCCTGGAAAACCGAAATAGAGTTTTGCAATAATACGGCTTTGGATAAATACCCAGTCCGAACCAAAAGGGTGCACCCCCGTAAGTCACCCGATTCAATCACAAAAAAAGCGAAAGCCCACTACAGGGCACGGAACCGTATTGGAGGGATGGCTTAACGGACCCTGCAAAATTCACAGTACGGTGGATACCACACCAACGCACAGCCTTAGAGCATGTTGGGTACTCCAGCAGGTTGCTAAGACCGGTGAGGATCTCCTCATTCAAAACACCGCAGAGCAACATCCCGCGAATTACAATACGGTCTTAACAGTCTTTGAGACATTCACCTCGAATAATAGGCGCAAGCGAGCACTCCGCAGCCTTGCGAGATCTGCCAGGTGGCAGCAATAAATCCATGGAGCGACATGGCTATCACCTTCAATTCCAGTGACGAACCTAAATGCCGAACAGCCCGAGCACCAGCCGCATTAGTCCTTAGTCCAATTGTGGACGGCTTTCAGCTCACTAAATTGCACATGGACGGCGGCAGAGGATTAAACCTCATTTACGGGGAAACTCTTCACAAAATTGAAATAGACTGGAACCGCATTGAGCATAACAGCACAACCTTTAGAGGAATCATCCCCAGTCGGGAGGTATGTTGCGCTGGGAAAATCACACTAGATGTGGTATTCGGCAGACCGGAAAATTACAGGTCCGAAGAAATAACATTCCAAGTGGCCCCGTTTAGTAGCGGATGCCACGCCCTTCTAGGGCGGGAGGCATTCATGATCTTCCAAGCTATACCCCATTATGGGTACATGAAGCTCAAAATGTCTGGGCCCAATGGAATTATCACTCTAGCTAGTGATCCGGACATAGCGCTCCACGCCGAAAACAAAACAGCCGCACTAGACCTCGAGGCACTATTCGAAGCCCTAGCGGCAGAGGAGTTAACTGCGCTACGCTCGACCGTGGACAGGGACGACGTGATACTCGACAAGAGACCCAAGTCCACCTCTTTTAAACCATCGGACGAAATAGTCAAATTCCAAGTCCACCCAACGGACCCTACCAAAACAGCCTCAATTGGGGCACAGTTAAACCCCGATGTGGACGCCGACTCACGGGAGTTCTGCGAGAACTCGATATATTTGCTCGCACCCATCAGATATGCCAGGAATCCCACACAAGTTGGCCGAGCATAGCCTTAACATTCTAAAATGGTTCAAGCCGGTCAAGCAGACTCTTCGGCGCTTCTCCGAACCTAAGCGACAAGCTATGGGCGAGGAGCTAGCCAAGTTATTGGAGGCCGGATTCATCAGAGAAATAAAACAGCTGGACTGGCTTGCAAACCTGGTGATGGTACCAAAGAAGGACAAATCCTGTCGCTTATGTGTCGACTTCAAAGACCTCAATAAAGCTTTCCCAAAGGATCCCTTCCCCCTCCCCCGCATCGATCAAATTATCGACGCCACCGCGGGACACGACTCATTGTCCTTCCTCGATGCATACTCCGGCTACCACCAAATCAAGATGGCCGAGCCCGACCAAGCCGCAACGGCGTTTATCACGCCATACGGCCCCTTCTATTTCAACACAATGCCTTTCGGGCTTAAGAACGCTGGTGCAACGTATCAACGCATGATTCAGACACGCCTGGAAAAGCAAATCGGCAAAAAAGTGGAAGCATACGTAGACGATGTGGTCATCAAAACCAGACACGTCGACTCTTTGATAGACGACTTGAGGAGTACGTTCAACAACCTCCGAACATACGACATCAGGCTCAATCCAGAAAAATGCGTTTTCGGCGTGCCCGCCGGAAAGCTCCCGGTTTCATCGCTCTCGATGAGGGATTGAAGCAAATCCGCTAAAATCCGAGCCCTGTCACAATTGGCCATCCCAACAGACCTCAAGCAAATCCAGAAATTAACTGGATGCGTTGCGGCCTTAAGTCACTTTATCTCCTGATTAGGAGAAAAGGCACTACCCCTTTATCGCCTTCTTCGCACAATCGAACACTTCGAGTGGATGATGATGCCACGGCGGATCGGAAGAAATAAAAGCCATACTGCCACCAACCCAATCTGGCGCGCCAAACATCGGCGAACCGATGCTGCTATACATAGCAGCGACTCATCAAGTCGTAAGCGCAACACTCATCGTCGAACGAGAAACGGACGGACATAAATTCCCCCTTCAAAGGCCGGTATATTATGTATCCACTGTCCTCACCCCATGCAAATCACGGTACCCGCATTATCAAAAGATAGCGTACGCGGTACTCATGGCATCCCGGAAACTACGACACTACTTTCAAGAGTGTTCAATTACAGTAGCCTCTGAAGTGCCACTGAACGACATAATAAACAACCGCGACGCCACAGGCCGGATTGCCAAATGGGCCATAGAGCTCCCCCCGTTCGACATAACATATAAACCTTGGCGAGCTATTAAGTCGCAGGTATTGGCCGATTTTGCCGCCGAATGGACAGAAGCCGAACTCCCTAAGGAATACGGCGGATACTCCAACTGGATTATGCACTTCGACGGCTCTAAAATGTTGGTCGGTCTAGGGGCTGGCATCATCTTGACGTCCCCCACCGAAGATACAGTCCAATATGTACTCCAAATACTGTATACAGACTCCAACAATGCCACCGAATATGAGGCCCTGTTACATGGTCTCGGATGGCAGTATCCATGGGCATTCAACGCCTGGAGGTGCGCGGGGACTCGAACCTCGCAATATCCCAAATAAATGGAGACTTGGACGCTAAAGATCCGAAAATGGCGGCTTATCGCAATGCCATACTCAAGATGTCAGCTCGGTTCGAGGGGCTCGAATTCCACCATGTGGCTCGAGAAAACAATCAGGCGGTGGACGTCCGTGCCCGTATCGGCGCTAAGCGTGATCCGGTCCCACCCAACATATTCTTGGAAAGGTTGTTTAAGACATCCGTGGCATGGGAAGGGTAAACAAGCAACAACAGTCCGGACCTGGCTACAACGCCAGATACCGAACACTCTGACATAATCGGTGGCTCCGCCACCGAAGTAACACCTTCAGCCCACGTAATAATGGCCATCATTGCCCCATGGACTGAACCATTCCTGGCCTACCTAACCAGGCAGGAACTTCCCAAGGACCAAAATGAGGTACGCTGCATTGTGCGACAATCTAAAGCCTACAAGGTCCATGAGGGAGAGCTCTATAGGAAAAGCACCACCGGATTCCTTCAAAGGTGCATCTCCGAAGAGGAAGGGCGGAAGCTTCTGGCAGAAATTCACGCCGGACTCGGTGGCCACCACGCCGTAGCTCGGGCCCTCGTAAGTAAGGCAATCCGTACAGGATTTTATTGGCCGACGGCCCGAGCAGACGCACAGGACTTGGTCCAACGCTGTGTCGGTTGCCAGCTCTTTGCAAACCAAAGCCATATGCCACCCGTCGCCCTACAAACAATCCCCATTACCTGGCCTTTTGCGGTCTGGGGGCTTGACATGGTTGGACCCCTTAAAGGGGGAACCCATAAGAAAAAATACTTACTGGTAATGGTGGATAAATTCACCAAATGGATAGAAGCCAAACCTGTTAAAACGGCCGAATCCGGACCAGTGATAGACTTTATATCCGGGGTTGTACACCGTTATGGTGTTCCCCACAGCATCATCACTGACAACGGCACAAACTTCACTGCCGACGAGGTGAAACTATGGTGCAGCAACATGGGCATCAAGCTCCATTACGCTTCTGTCTATCGTCCACAAACTAACGGTCAAGTCGAACGAGCAAATGGTCTTATCATGAGCCGCATCAAACCCAGATTAGTGCGGTCCTTAAAGGAATCTAACACGCACTGCCTAGAGGTGCTCGACTCCGTACTCTGGGGGCTGCAGACCACGCTGAATCGCACTACCGGATACACACCATTCTTTATGGTGTACGACACAGAGGCAGTTCTGCCCTGCAACATAATTCATGACTCACCTCGAGTGCGCATGTATGAAGAGAGAGAGAGGCCGAGCTCGATCGGCAGGACAGTTTGGACGCCCTCGAGGAGGAGCGTGACGTGGCAAAAGCTCGTTCCGCATTCTACAAGCAACAGGCTAGAATATACCAAAGCAGAGAAGTACGGGCCAAAACCTATAACGTTGGTGAACTCGTTCTACGCCTACCGGATAAGAAAAAGGACAATCTCAAGCCCAAATGGGAGGGTCCCTTCATTATTTACCAGGTCTTAACCGGTGGAGCATACCGTCTGCGGGACGCATCGGACAACCGCCTCGAGCCAAATCCATGGAACGCAGCTAGTCTCCGAAGATTCTATGCCTAGTGCTGGACTCCGTGTTCGTCTCCTTACCTCTGTCAAATTTTTATATATTTGTTATCTGTCTTTTCTTTCTTTCTTTCTTCCCCTTTTCTTTCGAGGCCTTGAAGGGCTAAAATGTGTTTTGACTACACAATCTTGATGCGCCAGCCGCGCTCATTATACCTGGGGGCTTCCTATACAGAAGCTTAAATGTTTTATGGGCTTCATGCCCCGCACATATGTTATTCTTCCGGATGTACCTTTTTTTCACCACTATATGCATCGATATGACTTAAGTTTTGGCCAAGTTGGGTTGCTTGGCTCTTGTATTTATGCCCTACGTTCCCGTTAATTCGGCTAGGGCATAAGGGGAGCACCTCTGCGATTGTTACTGCCGGTTCAGCCGGATGTGTACCTCAGACTGGGTGAAGCCGAAAGCTAGTGTTCTTATAAGGGAATATTTGATCGGTGAATAAAAGATGACTTTTTGTTTTTTCCACTTGCCCCTAGATGTTTTTGCGTGCGTCTCTTCTCGCAGTTCGAACATGCACATTAGGGCATGCGTACCCAGGGAAAGGAACCCTTAACGAAACTATTCTCCCTGGAATATGTTTCTTACTACCCATGTAATATAACATAACTAGTTGGGTACTTGTCTGTTCAAGCACTTATGACCCCTACGCCTAGTTTCCACGCATACCCCGGCTTTTACATAACTGCGCTGGTATTCGGATACACTCCGGACTATCGGGTCCAGAGGTTGAAGCGAAAAGGTCCGCCATGACAAATGACTTACAATCTAGCTAGAGACATTCTACATGTGATTCAAATTACATAGTCACTTAGACTGATTAAATTCCTATTCTATGCCATCCAACAGGCTGTCTAGCCTACAATCCTATTGGGAATACTTGGCGGCTAACTCTACTTGGTGATACACCAAACTGATAGGGATTTCTTTCCCATCGGGCCCCACAGGTCCGAACTCGGCCATGTGGTTTGGGTCAGCCTTGGTATACCGCGTCTTCACCATGGCCCAAAGCTTTCACAGCACCTTGACGGCAGGCCGATACCTTCCATAATCGAAGCGCCGCGCGCTCCTTGAGCTTCTCTCGCAAGTCCTCCAAGGCCTTCTGGCAGGGAGACAGATGGCCAGAAGGCCTGGGCAACACCTTGCATCACCTACCGAACTTGTTCGTGCAGTTGGGAGAGCTCTGGTAGAAGATTACCTGCAGACCCGGGCATCTCGTTCATGGGACGACACATCAAGATACCTGCAGACATAACTCTGTTAGCGAGCTTCCTCGCCAACTCTTTTGAAGTTCGCTCAAGCACTTATCGAAAATGTCGCGTCGAAGCCGCTTGTTCTCCTTCATGGAGTCGGCGGCTGGGCGTGAACATCCTTTAGTTCCACGCCAGCTGGGTATTAGCATCTTGGATCGTTTTCTCCGCCTAACGCTTGTAAGCACGCCGCCAGACCTTTAGCCGCCATATGACATGTTGCTCATCCGGATTCACTCCGGCGTCATCTGCAATATTTATTATCAGAATTGCATGCATGTTGCATCCTATATGGTACCTGTCATTCTTTAAAGCAGGTTTTACCAGAGGGGGCCTTCTCGGACTCCTTCAATGCGGCCACTGCGGCCCGTAGCTGGGCCTTGCACTCTTCCAGCTCTTGAGACAATTGGGTATACTGGTAGTATAGTATAATAATATTATCAAAAGGTAAATGCCCTGATTATTTAGCTCTGTTAGATAAATACTCGTCAAAAGTGGGCTCCTATCAAAATTCATTTCCATTATAATCTTACTCATACAATATTCACACCATGTAATTCTGGAAATATATGCTCATATCTAGTTCGGCATAAAAATGACAGTATTGACATGTTATAAATAGTTTGTTTGTCTTTCTGTTTATTTTGTTACATTTTGCAGGGATAAAGTGAAGAAAAGAAGAAAAGATTACTAGAAGATTAGTTTTAGGATTTTCTTTTATTTCCTTGCAATTTTCCTTTTATTGGATACTTCGAAGACATTGTAATATTCTTACTATAATAAAATTATGATTCTATTTCATTTTTGTTTTAAATTATTTTTCCTTTTAGGTTGTTTTCGTAAATTTGGATTTTTTGTTTTCCGGATACATTACTAGTGGCGCATTTAAGCCCTTATTAGTGGCGCACCTTCCTTTATTACTAGTGGAGCACCTATAAGGCTATTAGTGGCGCACCTGGAGGGAATACCAGTGGAGCACCTAAGGTTTAGTAGTGGCGCACCATATGGTGCGCCATTGGTATTTGGATTACCAATGGCGCATCAAAGGTGCGCCATTACTAACAATTACTAGTGGCGTGTTAATAGTGGCGCACCTATAGTGCGCCATTAATAGCAAAAACTGGTGCGCCACTAATAGCCTTTTTTCTAGTAGTGATTCGGTCATGGAGGGCTTCTACATCAACTCTATTGCCTTCCCGATGAAGCGTGAGTAGTTTATCACAGACCTACAGGTCCATAGCTAGTTGCTAGATGACTTCTTCTCTCTCTTTGATTCTCAATATCATGTTCTCCTTGATGTTCTTGGAGATCTATCCGATGTAATCTTCTTTTGCGGTGTGTTTGTCGAGATCCGATGAATTGTGGATTTATGATAAGCTTATTTATGAATATTATTTGAATGTTCTTTGAATTCTTTTATGCATGATTTGGTATATTTGTAATTCTCTTCGAACTATCGGTTTGGTTTGGCCAACTAGATTGGTTTTTTTTTGCAATGGCAGAAGTGCTTAGCATTGGGTTCAATCTTGCGGTGTATGTCGGTGTCAAAACCGGTGGATCTCGCGTAGGTTTACCCAGGTTTGGGCCCTCTCTATGGAGGTAATACCCTACTTCTTGCTTGATTGATCTTGATGAATATGAGTATTACAAGAGTTGATCTACCACGAGATTGTAATGGCTAAAACCCTAGAAGTCTAGCCTGTATGATTATGATTGCCCCTATGGACTAAATCCTCCAGTTTATATAGACACCGGAGGGGGCTAGGGTTGTACAGAGAAAGGAATCTTCATATCTGAACTCCAAGCTTGCCATCCACGCCAAGGAGAGTCCCATCCGGACACGGGTGAAAGTCTTCGGTCTTGTATCTTCACAGACCATCAGTCCGGCCCATGTCCACTAGGCCGGACGTTCGAGGACCCCTTAATCCAGGACTCCCTTAGTAGCCCCTGAACCAGGCTTCAATGATGAGGTGTCCAGTGTGCGGATTATCTTCGGCATTGCAAGGCGGGTTCCTCCTCCGAATACTCCAAAACAGCCTTCGAACACAAAGAACGTGTCCGGCTCTGCAAAACAAGTACCACACACAACCGCAGAGAGTATAATATTTCACGAGTCCGATCCACTGACAACTTTTGTAGCATGACGCCACATCACCACCCGGTCATTATTTCGAACTGTTTTTCGGCCTGCTGCTCCATGTTTTGAGATACGGTTTCATTGGCACGTCTTGTCAAAGCAGAGATCGTGTCCCCTTATTACGGGATTCTCATCAATACGGGCGTGGGTAATCCAACCGTCCCGTTGCTACCTCTTGAGCACTGCGTTGGATTTCCTTGAAGAGGAAAGGGTGATGCAGCAGAGTAGAGTAAGTATTTCCCTCAGTTTTTGAGAACCAAGGTATCAATCCAGTAGGAGGCTACGCGCGAGTCCCTCGGACCTACACAAAACAAATAGCTCAACGCAACCAACGCGATTAGGGGTTGTCAATCCCTTCACGGTCACTTACGAGAGTGAGATCTGATAGAGATGATAGATAATATTTTTGGTATTTTTGGTACAAAGATGCAAATTAAAATAAAAGGGAAAAGTAAAAAGCAAAGCAATAATAAAGTGATGGAAGATTGATATGATGAGAATAGACCGGGGCCATAGATTTCACTAGTGGCTTCTCTCAAGAGCATAAGTATTCTACTTGGGTGAACAAATTACTTTTGAGCAATTGATGAATTGAGCATAGTTATGAGAATATCTAGGTATGATCATGTATATAGGCATCACGTCCGAGACAAGTAGACCGACTCCTGCCTACATCTACTACTATTACTCCACTCATCGACCGCTATCCAGCATGCATCTAGAGTATTAAGTTCAAGAAAACAGAGTAACACCTTAAGCTAGATGACATGATGTAGAGGGATAAATTCATGCAATATGATAAAAACCCCATCTTGTTATCCTCGATGGCAACAATACAATACGTGCCTTGCTGCCCCTACTGTCACTGGGAAAGAACACCGCAAGATTGAACCCAAAGCTAAGCACTTCTCCCATTGCAACAAAAACCAATCTAGTAGGCCAAACCAAACTGATAATTTGAAGAGACTTGCAAAGATAACCAATCATACATAAAAGAATTCATTGAAGATTCAAATATTGTTCATAGATAATCTTGATCATAATCCCACAATTCATCGGTCTCAACAAACACACCACGAAAAGAAGATTACATCGAATAGATCTCCACGAGAGAGGGGGAGAACATTGTATTGAGATCCAAAAAGAGAGAAGAAGACATCTAGCTACTAACTATGGACCCGAAGGTCTGAAGTAAACTACTCACACTTCATCGGAGAGGCTATGGTGTTGATGTAGAAGCCCTCCATGGTGGATTCTCCTTCCGGCGGAGCTCCGGAACAGGCCCCAAGATGGGATCTCGTGGATACAGAAGGTTGCGGCGGTGGAATTAGGTTTTTGGCTCAGTATGTGATCGTTTGGGGGTACGTAGGTATATATAGGAGGAAGGAGTACGTCGGTGGAGCAAAGGGGGCCCACGAGGCAGGGGGCGCGCCCTCCACCCTCGTGGCCGCCTCCCTCCTTTCTTGACGGAGGGGTCCAAGTCTCCTGGATCATATTTGTTGAGAAAATCACGTTCCCGAAGGTTTCATTCCGTTTGGATTCCGTTTGATATTTCGTTTCTTCGAAAGCAATTATGGGCTGAGCCTCCGGTTAATAGGTTAGTCCCAAAAGTAATATAAAAGTGCAAAATAAAGCCCAATATGGTCCAAAACAGTAGATAATATAGCATGGAGCAATCAAAAATTATAGATACGTTGGAGACATATCAGGCATCCCCAAGCTTAATTCCTTCTCGTCCTCGAGTAGGTAAATGATAAAAAAGAATTTTTGATGCGGAGTGCTACTTGGCATAATTTCAATGTAATTCTTCTTAATTGTGGTATGAATATTCAGATCCGAAAGATTCAAGACAAAAGTTCATATTGACATAAAAATAATAATACTTCAAGCATACTAACAAAGCAATTATGTCTTCTCAAAATAACTTGGCCAAAGAAAGTTAACCCTACAAAATCATATAGTCTGGCTATGCTCTATCTTCACCACACAAAGTATTTAAATCATGCACAACCCCGATGACAAGCCAAGAAATTGTTTCATACTTTTGACATTTTCAAAACTTTTTCAATCTTCACGCAATACATGAGCGTGAGCCATGGATATAGCACTATATGTGGAATAGAATGGTGGTTGTGGAGAAGACAAAAAGAGGGGAAGATAGTCTCACATCAACTAGGCGTATCAACGGGCTATGGAGATGCCCATCAATAGATGTCAGTGTGAGTGAGTTGGGATTGCCATGCAACAGATGCACTAGAGCTATAAGTATATGAAAGCTCAATAAAAGAAACTAAGTGGGTGTGCATCCAGCTCGCTTGCTCACGAAGACCTAGGGCATTTTGAGGAAGCCCATCATTGGAATATACAAGCCAAGTTCTATAATGTAAAATTCCCACTAGTATATGAAAGTGACAAAATGAGAGACTCTCTATCATGAAGATCATGGTGCTACTTTGAAGCACAAGTGCGGTAAAAGGATAGTAACATTGTCCCTTCTCTCTTTTTCTCTAATTTTTTTATTTGGGCCTTTTCTCTTTTTTATGGCCTCTTTTTTCCTTTTTTTATTTTTCGTCTGGAGTCTCATCCCGACTTGTGGGGGAATCATGGTCTCCATCATCCTTTCCTCACTTGGGACAATTCTCTAAAAATGATGATCATCACACTTCTATTTTTCTTACAACTCAACAATTACAACTCGATACTTAGAACAAAATATGACTCTATGTGAATGCCTCCGGCGGTGTACTGAGATATGCAATGAATCCAGAGTGACATGTATGAAAGAATTATGAATGGTGGCTTTGCCACAAATACTATGTCAACTACATGATCATGCTAGCAATATGACAATGATGGAGCGAGTCATAATAAACGGAATGGTGGAAAGTTGCATGGCAATATATCTTGGAATGGCTATGGAAATGCCATGATAGGTAGGTATGGTGTCTGTTTTGAGGAAGGTATTTGGTGGGTGTATGATACCGGCGAAAAGTGCGCGGTATTAGAGAGGCTAGCAATGGTGGAAGGATGGGAAAATGCGTATAATCCATGGACTCAACATTAGTCATAAAGAACTCATATACTTATTGCAAAAATCTAGAAGTTATCAAAGCAAAGTATTACGCGCATGCTCCTAGGGGGATAGATTGGTAGGAAAAGACCATCGCTCGTCCCCGACCACCACTCATAAGGAAGACAATCAATAAATAAATCATGCTTCGACTTCATCACATAACGGTTCACTATACGTGCATGCTACGGGAATCACAAACTTTAACACAAGTATTTCTCAAATTCACAACTACTCAACTAGCATGACTCTAATATCACCATCTTCATATCTCAAAACAATTATCAAGCATCCAACTTTTCTTAGTATTCAACGCACTCAAAAGAAACTTTTACAAATCTTGAATACCAAGCATATTATTATTATTAAGCAATTACCATGCTATTTAAGACTCTCAAAATAATCTAAGTGAGGCATGAGAGATCAATAGTTTCTATAAAACAAATCCATCACCGTGCTCTAAAAGATATAAGTGAAGCACTAGAGCAAAACTATATTACTCAAAAGATATAAGTGAAGCACATAGAGTATTCTATCAAATTCCAATTCATGTATGGATCTATCAAAAGGTGTGTACAGCAAGGATGATTGTGGTAAACTAGAAAGCAAAGACTCAATCATACAAGATGCTCCAAGCAAAACACATATCATGTGGTGAATAAAAATATAGCTCCAAGTAAAATTACCGATGGAAGTAGACGAAAGAGGGGATGCCTTCCGGGGCATCCCCAAGCTTTGACTTTTTGGTGTCCTTGGATTATCTTGGGGGTGCCATGGACATACCCAAGCTTAGGCTCTTGCCACTCCTTGTTCCATAATCCATCATAAGATTTCACCCAAAACTTGAAAACTTCACAACACAAAACTCAACAGAAATCTCGTGAGCTCCGTTAGCGAAAGAAAACACAAGACCACTTCAAGGTACTGTAATGAACTCATTCTTTATTTATGTTGGTGTTAAACCTACTGTATTCCAACTTCTATATGGTTTATAAACTATTTTACCAGCCATAGATTTATCAAAATAAGTAAACAACACACGAAAAACAGAATCTGTCAAAAACAGAACAGTCTGTAGTAATCTGTAACTAACGCAAACTTCTGGAACTCAAAAAATTCAGCCAAAATAGGAAGACCTGGGAAATTTGTTTATTTATCAGCAGCAATTGGAATAACTATTTTATCACGTCCTGGTGAATTTGAATAATTGTTTTCGTGAACAGAAAGTTTCTGGAAATTACAGCAAGATCAAATAACTATCATCCAAGAAGATCCTATAGGTTTAACTTGGCACAAACACTAATTAAAACATAAAAACACATCTAACGAGAGGCTAGATCAAATATTTATTCCTAAGCAGAAGTAAAAACAAAGAAACTAAAAATAAAATTGGGTTGCCTCCCAACAAGCGCTATCGTTTAACGCCCCTAGCTAGGCATAAAGCAAGGATAGATCTAGGTATTGCCATCTTTGGTAGGCAATTCTTCAATGAGGCATCTATCTTCCTTAGGATTTTATTTCTTTTTAGTAATTATGAAACTTTTAGGAACAAGATCAAAAAATTTATTTGTAGAAAATGGTTCCTTAATGATAGCAAAAAGGTTGGGATGAATACTTATAGATATAAGATCCGCAGTTTCCTTACTAGAGGATTCACCCTTATTTTTAGGAACATACATAAGATTGGCAATTCTAGTAGGCGGACTTGGAGTATTCTTTACAGAGGAAAAAGCGGTTCCCAAGTTGGTAATGATACCCTCAAATTTATCAATTCTAGAGGATTCTTGATTTATTTCTCATTAACTATGAGTTCTTTCTCCTTAATATTTTACAAAGTTACTCCTACCTTAGTTCCATATTGGGTAATTTGATTGTGGATCTTTTTATCTAGATTTTCAATTAACTCAACGGTAGCAACTTTATTTTCAATAATTTCAAGTCTTTGCAATACATGCTCCAAAGTTAACATAGTCCCATTAACCAAAATAGGTGGTGAGCCAAATAAGTCTATCATAGCATTATAAGAATCAAAAGTATGGCTACCCAAGAAATTCCCTCCGGTAATGGTATCGAGGATATATCTATACCAAGGATTAGCACCTACATAAAAATTGCGGAGAAGAACTAAAGTAGATTGCTTCCTGGTATATCTATTTTGAGCATTGCAAATTCTATACCAAGCGTCTTTTAGGTTTTCTCCCTCCCTTTGTTTAAAATTTAGAACTTCATTCTCGACGGACAACGGAGAAGATATAAGACTAGCCATTACGACAAGCGAGCAAGAAAGAGGCAAACGGAAAAGAGAGCGCGAATAAAACGGCAAGGGTGAAGTGGGGGAGAGGAAAACGAGAGGCAAATGGCAAATAATGTAATGCGAGAGATAAGGGATTGTGATGGGTACTTGGTATGTTGACTTTTGCGTAGACTGCCCGGCAACGGTGCCAGAAATCTTCCTTCGACCTCTTGAGCACTACGTTGGATTTCCTTGAAGAGGAAAGGGTGATGCAGCAGAGTAGAGTAAGTATTTCCCTCAGTTTTTGAGAACCAAGGTATCAATCCAGTAGGAGGCTACGCGTGAGTCCCTCGTACCTATAGAAAACAAATAGCTCAATTCAACCAACACGATTAGGGGTTGTCAATCCCTTCACGGTCACTTACGAGAGTGAGATCTGATAGAGATGATAGATAATATTTTTGTATAAAGATGCAAAGTAAAATAAAAGGGAAAAGTAAAAAAGCAAAGCAATAATAAAGTGATGGAAGATTGATATGATGAGAATAGACCCGGGGGCCATAGATTTCACTAGTGGCTTCTCTCAAGAGCATAAGTATTCTACGGTGGGTGAACAAATTACTGTTGAGCAATTGACAGAATTGAGCATAGTTATGAGAATATCTTGGTATGATCATGTATATAGGCATCACGTCCGAGACAAGTAGACCGACTCCTGCCTGCATCTACTACTATTACTCCACTCATCGACCACTATCCAGCATGCATCTTGAGTAGTAGGTTCAAGAAAACAAAGTAACACCTTAAGCAAGATGACATGATTTAGAGGGATAAATTCATGCAATATGATAAAAAACCCTGTCGTGTTATCCTCGATGGCAACAATACAATACGTGCATTGCTGCCCCTACTGTCACTGGGAAAGGACACCACAAGATTGAACCCAAAGCTAAGCACTTCTCCCATTGCAAGAAAAACCAACCTAGTAGGCCAAACCAAACTGATAATTCGAATAGACTTGCAAAGATAACCAATCATACTTAAAAAATTCAGAGAAGATTCAAATATTGTTCATAGATAATCTTGACCATAAACCCACAATTCATCGGTCTCAACAAACACACGGCAAAAAGAAGATTACATCGAATAGATCTCCACGAGAGAGGGGGAGAACATTATATTGAGATCCAAAAAGAGAGAACAAGCCATCTAGCTACTAACTATGGACCCGAAGGTCTGAAGTAAACTACCCACACTTCATCGGAGAGGCTATGGTGTTGATGTAGAAGCCCTCCATGGTGGATTCCCCTTCGGGCGGAGCTCCGGAACAGGCACCAAGATGGGATCTCGTGGATACAGAAGGTTGCAGCGGTGGAATTAGGTTTTTGGCTCCGTATCCGATCATTTGGGGGTACGTAGGTATATATAGAAGGAAGGCGTATGTCGGTGGAGCAAAGGGGGGCCCACGAGGCAGGGGGGGCGCCCTCCACCCTCGTGGCCACCTCCCTCCTTTCTTGACGGAGGGTCCAAGTCTCATGTATCATATTTGTTGAGAAAATCACGTTCTCGAAGGTTTCATTCCGTTTGGACTCCGTTTGATATTCCGTTTCTTTGAAACACTGAAATAGGCAAAAACAAATTCAGGGCTGGGCCTCCGGTTAATAGGTTAGTCCCAAAAGTAATATAAAAGTGGAAAATAAGTCCCAATATGGTCCAAAACATTAGATAATATAGCATGGAGCAATCAAAAATTATAGATACGTTGGAGACGTATCACCCGTCGGCATGATTCCTTGGGAATAGGTAAGTTTTAAAGCCCATGAGGAGGCGTTTGATATTCACCGCCTTTATAAAGGGGCACAGACCCGTATTTCTCCTCTATGCCTGCCTCTTCCTCAACCTTTCCAACATCGAGTTCCAGCACCTAGGTTTTAATTGCTACGAGCCTCCCAGTCATGTCCGGAACCGGCCTTCAGGACCGGTGGGTGGCCTTTTCTGTCACAGAGGAGGATATTGCGAAGCTCCGAGCGGCAAGATACCTGACCGCGGAAATCCTCCACAGGCTCCCTGCTAAAGGGCAGGTTACACTACAAAAAAAAGACACATCCGTGACATTTTGGGCCTAACGAATTTTTTCTGTCATACATATGACACTTCTATGACAATAATTGTGACAAAACCCGGTATCATCATAGATGTGGTGGGCTCCTACTTCTATGACAAAAAATCATGACACAAAATGGGCTTTTCGTCCTGGATGGGCCGGAGACGCAGCTGCATGACATTCTTTCGGCCGTCCATGACGGAAAAAAACCCTGGTAGAAGCGAGGGGGAGGAAAATTTCGGGGAGTTCCCGGTTACGGTAGGAGGTCAGGGGCCGAGCAATGCGCGTTTCTCTCGTACACGTACGCGGGTATGTGCAAGGCATTGTCTCTAACTGAACCCGAGCGAGGCGTTGGGCTCTAACTGAACCCGAGCGATTGCACTGCAGTCTACGCGTTCCTGAACCCGAGCGATCGATCGATGATCGTTAATCGAACCCGATCGAGCGATTCCTTCACTACTGCCGCTAACTCAAGCCGATCGATTGATGAACAGTGGCGTTATGCGGGGTGGGGGGTGGGGGGGTTGTGGGGACCCGACTCATAAGTCGTGATCACGAATGCACGTGTACAAAGGATCCCGAGATCAATGCTCACTTAACACACAGAAGCTAAATAACAAGAGTCTTACATCCATACATACTGTTTTACACAAGTAGGACCATTATGCTCAAGTCTTGAGTATAACATTGCAGCGGAAATCTTCGTCGATAACTTGGACCCATGCCATGTGCCTTAACCCTACATGCATTCTCGACCGGAAAGTCCTAGCTCGCATGTTCGCCACCAACGTGTCCTTCATCACATCCTGTTATTTCATGCCCGCCAATAAAATAACCAGTGGCAAGCCAATGAGTACTTTGAATGTACTACGCAAGCAACCCATGTTTTGGTTCAAGATTCAACAATGCATGATATAGGTAAATTTTGCGAAAGCTAGTTTTGAGTGCAATGACATGTTCAACAACTTGCATAGCATGCATCAAGAGGATTCATGTAATCCCTGAGGACAAGTTATAGATATCAACATAAATGGAGTGGGCACCAACCCAACTCAATCATGTCAAGTCCTTGGACTTGACCCATGTAGTTCTCTCCACTCATCCATACATACTCACCAGGTTTCGTAAACATATGGACGTGGCCCAAGAGCGGTTACACAACTGTCCTTGACCGTGGACCCGGCTATTCGGATAGATTTACACTCTGCGGAGGTTGCACACTTTACCCACAAGATCCGGGGAACTTCCGTGTCATCCACGACCCGCGGTACCTCAAGTACCCGGGGTAAGCACCCGATCACTACCTTTCCCTAGACGACACTAACATGGAGTCCACTCGATTGGTAGTAACCCCCGTGCCCACATTTCACATAACATTTTCGTGGAGCCTTGCTCCCATATTTATCACTTACCACTGGCACGGGGTACCAACGGTGTGTCCGGTGCCCTGTGAAAACAGTCATGGCCACCCTACCTGGCACGAACCCGTCCCGAGAGAGCGCACCAACAACTCCCCCGTCACTAGTAATGCGGGCTCCAAGCTAGTATCGGTCTAGGTAATCAATAATGCCCTTTCCCATATAAGGGTAGAGTGGTTGCGCATGTAAGGTTGGAATAACGGTCGCAACTTAAACCAATCCGTTTTAAAGACAACACACCCTTGCCTCGGTACACCACTTCGTCATCAAGTGGCTACCCAACTCATCATCTCTCCCGGGCATAAGTGGCACCCGATGGGGGTTTTCGAAAAGTCTTTTGAAATGTTTTTGTCTCCATCACCATGCATACACCATCCCAGTTGCGTAGCATCTACTTTATCATCCTATCTACTCCCACCGGCATAACCCTCATAGGAAGGTAGGGTCATGCACAATGCAAGTATCAACGAGGAAGTAACAGAGGCAACCAACCAACGTGGTTTACCATCTCATCATGATTTCGATGCAACAATAATAAGTGATATATGACATGCATAAAAAGGGTTTCATGGACATGGTCAAAGGGCTGCTTGCCTGGTTCATCTGAGTCTTGAAATCTTCTGGTCCTTCTCCATGTACTCCGTCTACTTCGTCAACTAACGTCGGAAACAATCACAATAAGCAACACAACAAGGCAGGAAATATAAGTGCTCCAAAAATATTAATTTGACTTTTCTAGGACATCTCTGGTTATATGAAAAATAACCAGAGTGGTTTCATTGGAATTGGATCAGTGGATATCTCTGAACGTTTCAATATGATGGATTCAAGGGGTTTATGGATTTGCAAGAAGTGTACAGAAACATGTTTTTTGAAAAATGAGCAAAGGTACCCATTTAACAAACCATGATTTTAGAAGCATCTAGGAGTTGGTTTCACTGGATTTGGAGTTCAAATGAATATTCTATGGATTTGCAAAGTTGACAAATATGAAGAAATGGCTCATTATTTTGTGGGGTACAGAAAGTATTAATAAAAATGTTCATAAACTAAGTTATGAACTTAGAAGCATCTAAGAATTTGAATCATGACATTCGGATCAATTTTGTGCTCTCTGTGATTTTCTAAAGTTCATCACAGAAATAGGAAAATAGGATTTGATAAATATTTAGCGGGGTAGTGCACTGGGCGAGATTTAGCGGGCAAGGTGCCGGGCCTCGCCCAGCCTCTCGCTGCGCCACTGGGAGGCCACGCCGAACGCGCCTCGCGGAATACGCCCACTTAAACGGAGGGGCCCGGCCGACGGTCACAGACCTGCGGGGTCCACCCGCAGGTCGTCTCCTCCTCCTGCTGCTTTGACGAAGAGGCAGAGGAGGCGGGCCGAAGGCTGCCGGCGCCTGCCCGGGCGGCTCCGGTCACTCAAGGCGACGCCCAGACACCGGGCGGGCTCAGGGGAAGAGCGGCGATCCGACGAGGTGCGCCACGACCGCTGGGTGGCGAACGCGAGCACATCATCGGCCGTGCAGCGGGCGAGGCCGGGCGGTGGTGATGGAACTCGACAAAGACAGCCATGGGAAGGAGAGGAGAAGCACGGAGAGGCTCATGGTGGTGGTGGAGGTGCTCTAGCGCCGTCTAGAGGGGAGGAGGAGGGATGGTGTGCGCGAATTTAGGCGGAGGCCGACGGCAAGGCTCCGGCCATGGTGGTGAATGGAGGGCACGGGAGGAAGAATGAGTTGGCCCAGACGGTTGCTGGGAGGGAGAGAGGGCCAAAGGAGTAGAGAGGGAGCTCGGGGGTGGCCTTATGTAGCCGACCCGTGGCTCACCGTGGACGTGGCGCACGGGTGGCCGCGGCAACGGCTCGGGAGGCCAGGAGGGAGGGAGTGGGGTTGTCTACGGCATTCGTGGGGGTGGAGTAGGGCGCCAGGAAGGGAGAGAGGGAGCGGGGCAAGCTCCGGGTGGAGCCACGAGCTCGCACACGCATTGGCGGGCTCGGGCGACTCTGGGCACGCGCGGCATGGGCAAGACAGAGGGGGAAAGGAGGGGGCCAGCGCAGTGGCGTGTTGCGGACGTCGAGGCACATCGACTGGCGCGAGGGGGAGGCTCGAGGTGGTCGGGGGACGCGACGTCAACGGCCGGGAGCACGCTGACGTGCTCCAGAGCGCGCAAATGGCCGGCACCCGCGGCTTTTCCTCGCGTCCTCACGCGCCCACTTGTGTCTAGTGGCTGCACAGGGGAGTAAACAATGTGGGAAAAGGCATTGGATGCCCTGGGTCTTGCCAGGAGTGAGAGAGAGGTGAGAAAATAGGAGGAAAGCTGTTGTCCAGAGGGGGAAAAGGGCTTTTCAACCCCTTCATCATGGCTTCTCGGGCAGGGAAAGATGCAGGGGTTAGAGGGGGACCAGATGGGGCTGTGGGAAAAAGAAGAACTCTTGGAAATTAGTGGAAGGGGTTAAAACATGAATTTTGAGATTCTGCCAGAAGGTGTTTGATGTTGGTTTGGGCAAGAAGATGATCTCCATTTGTCATGAGGCTCCACAGGGTGAAATGGCACACATAATTAGGGCCTTCCACCCATTTTGAGCTCATTTGGGCAAAGTTGCCAATGCAACTTTTGTGAACCCTAGAAATTGGCAGAAATGAACTTGTGTAGATCTAGTTGATCAAATCACTTCTCCTTGATGCACCACTTTGTGTGGTGGCCTCAGTTGGTCATGTGATCATGCTCACAAAAGTTGGAATCAAGGAGAGAAAGTTGGTAATGTAGAGTTGTTCAAATCTGGTTCTGGACAGGAAGGGTTTTGGGGCACTTTGATCAAGTTAAATTGTTCTCCAACTTGTGCCATTTGGTCCAGATGAATTATTAGACCACTTGAGCATGTTTACCAGGTTTGAGAACATTTGGACATGTTTGGCAATGTAAAGTTGCTCAAACTTCAAAATGGACAGAAATGGTTTTGAGGGGGTTTCATGGGGTTATACTATTCTCCATGACATGAGACTTGGCAAGGTCATCAAACATGTCATATGTGACATGCTAGAATTTGCTTGGAATTGTTGGGGAATATTTCCTGTAGAAATATTTCAAATCCTTGAAAGGGGCAGAAATGGTTTTGGGAGGTTTTGTCCAATATTTTGAACATGACCATGTGTTGAAACTCTTTTATATGGACAATATATGTCCACTGAATTTCCCTAAATTTTCACAAATATTTTTAAAGCACTAAAATAATTTTTCCCTATTAAAGACCATTTCTGGACTTAAGAAAAAGCTTTTAAATAAAATAGGAAAATAACTTTTAAAATTATATTTTTGTGGTTTCTGGGTATCCTATATCTAATAGGAGTCAAATATATTTTTGGAGAGATTTTTACTGCCCTTATTTAAGTACTTGCAGTGCAAACCTCAATTCAGGGGTTTTTGAAATACTAAATTTTGAAAATACTATTTGGCCAAATTATTTTTGTAAGAAATTATTTTTATGTCCTATACACATGGCATGATCATTGTTTCAAGAGTTTGGGGCAAGGAGATGAAGTATAAGAGTTGGAGGATTTATTTTATTTTTAGAGAACTTGCAAACAGCAGACAAAAATCAATCAAAGCAAAGACAAAACACTCAAAAGTTTTTGCCAAACCACATTTTATCATGATTCATTAGCTTAAGTGTTGTGGCATGAAAATCAGGGTGTGACAGACCTACCCCCCTTACAAGAATCTCGTCCCCGAGATTCCCAAACTAGGCGCGGAAAGGAGTATTGGATCTGGGGTACTCTTCACGTCCTCATACAGCTTCTTCTTCCGTGTGGTGCCCCATTGAACCTTGATGTACTTGAGGATGTGGCTTCGTGTGTGACGTTCTGCCTGATCCAGGTTGCTAACGGTCTCTCAGATAGGTCTTATTGGACTGGAGGTCGAATGTTCGTTGATCGATGTCCTTGTAGAGACCAAGCTAGTTAGGAAGTTGGAAACATTTTTGGAGTGGTGTCATGTGGAAAAAATGTTGTGCACAGTGGGTGACTCAGGTGGTAATCCTAGCTGGTAGCCGTTTGCTCTTCGTCCTGTAGTGATCTCTGAGGGGATTGTTAAATCTTGGAGTGATCTCGAAGGGGGCCGATGAATCTTGGTGTGGGTTCCCTTGTTATGGAAATGCTTGGTTCCTTAGAGAGGAGCGGCTTGCAGATATACATGGTCTTTGACGCGCAAGTATCCTTCCTGAAGATGGTGGTTGGTGTAGTTCTTCCTCTTAGACATGACAGTCTTCAGATGTTCCTCGACCAGCTCAACGATTCTTCTTCCGTCTTCGGGTAGACGAGTATGTCATCAAAGAAAGATGTCATCTAACTTGCCCAAGCACTCCATGAAGTCTATGGGGTGCGTAAAGTGGGCTGAGGCATTGGTGATGGTCACGGTTGAGTATTGGCCAAGGTCTTATCGATCTAGAGCCAAAGCCCAAGGTCAGGATCCGGCCATGCTGTGGCTTGGTAGGGCGTAAGGGTTTCAAGGATTCTAGTGTGCGAGTGAATGTTCATCATCCCATCCTTGAGCACAGTTCCTGAGATGCCAATTGTTATACCTATTCTTCACCTCATATTACCAAAAGAATCATCTCGTATAGGTCAACTCCAATCATCACTCATGTTATTCATATCCTCATGGCTCCCGAGGGGAGGTCTAACAAAATCATTCATGACAACTATTCCCAAACTCACATCTATGCAAAAGTCCAGGGGTAGAACATACAAGCTGCTAAGCTTGAATTTAATCACCACAATCCAAGTGCTCAGTCTATTGATCCAAGGTCTATGTTAGTGCATCTCTATCCTAAGGAAACACGTCGTATGCCACTCCAAGATCTAGTTTCCTTTCCTATGAATCAACCCCAAAAGCCCATTAGCTACATAATTCTTTAATTCTACAAATCCAATGTCTATGGTGTCCCACATGATCTTCTAATGCCCTATGATCCCAAATATTTGAAAGGGCTACCTTGCTATAGTCAGTCCACCAATTTCCATTATCATGGTCATGTAACTCCAAGGTCAAGCATATATAGATCCCTAAATAAACTCTGACAATTATTCCAATCTCGTAGTTATGGTCCACCGAGAAACATGGTATCATGATCAAGATCATCAGTCTAAATCCAATTTACTCCAAACCATGTTATTACTCTGCATCCATACTCCACTAGGGTAACCTATTTAATCCAAATCTCATGCCCAACGAGGAATCCTACATATCTCCCTCAAGTTATGTATGTAATATCAACTATTTCCTATCAATGGCATCTGATCAAGTCAACTCCTTGCACTTCCAGGAGTTTCAGCTTGCGATCATAATTGTCCTATAAATCCAATTTACTCAGGGATAATGGAAGCTATGCTAATCTATAATCATGATCCCACCAAGTTCATCTACCAACATGAAAGCATCATGATCTACCAAAGTCTCGGTCAATTCCTCAGGGTCTCTGATATAAACTCATCAAGTCATTTGTCCTCCGTTCCTATATCCCCAAATTGGTCTCTCCTATGGCATCATCAGTTTTGGTGCTATCTTAGGACGATAATGTGCTCGTTCGCTATGTCCACTAGTTCCATAATGAACCCAGTGCTATGTGAGGTTACAGAGGCTTAACTGGTCCACTTGTAATTCCGTGGGTTAAGCACTTGGTTAAGGACTCGAGCTGGGGTATCTTGTGAAGTCTCGAAGGGTATTGTGATGGGTTTACAGTCTTGAGAGGTAAACATAACTCTACGGGGTTGCACTTGGTCGAGGAGGTTGTAGCAAAAGTCTTCAGTGCTGGTTGGTTGCCAAAGTAGAATCCTTGGTGTATCTTGTCTTGCTAGCCTTCAGTTGAGGAGAGAGATGAGAGGGAGAAGTAGCATAAAGGAGGGGAATGCCTAAAGGGGGTTCTATAGTGCAGGTGCAAACAAATAGGTGCAAAAAGGGCCAAACAGAAGAGGCAAGGTAAGTAAGGTGATATAGTCGCATACTTGTCGCCTAGGGAAAAAGTGCGACCTATATCGAAACACAACAAATAAAAACAAGCAACACACAATCATGGTTCTATTCGAACCATCATACGGACTCGACTGCGCATAGGGGGTACACGACTCATCCTACCCTAGGGGTTCTCGGACTCAGTAGTTGTGCCTTGTGCCTCATGCAGTCTTTTGAGTTTTCCTCAGGTGTCGCCACCTCTCTTGTAGTTGTCCGATGAAACGATCTAGGTTGAGCCTGAAGATTCTTCAACAACTTATTGCATGTTGAAGCGATGGGGTGATGGTGGCTCCTCGTGGCTGTCTTTGACTTGGTCTTCTCTTGTCTTCTTAACCATGATGATCGCTTTTGCTTTCTAAGCCGTCGATGGTACTAGGTAGGTAATCCTTTATGCAATGACATTAACAAGGCATAGTAGAGGTCCAACATGTCGGTTACGTTGATGACAACATCGACACCAAGAGCGGGGAATGAAGAGAACCGTTTTCCTGCTCACTATAGTGAGGCGGACCAAATGGCTAGGTTCTCATCCATCGGTGGTTGCCGATACAACAACGGTAGTGAAAGGGTTACCCTATTAGCGATGTATATCATGATCTTGCATATCCTATGCCCTGACCGTCATAGGCTAAGGTTGCATCATCTTGGGACAGTGTGAAGGGTGTCACCATCTCCTGGGCCTTCAGGTCCTCATCCCTCGAGGATGTATCTTCTGTTGGTATCGTCTTGTTGTGATGTCGCCAATCTTGTGTTCAGGAGATGTGGATGAATGTCTGGCAAGGCATCTTCCTTCTAGATTATCCACGAGGATTACAAGGAATCCAATGGTCAGGGGCATAAGGGTTCTAGCGAACAAAGGTTTTGAAGGGGAAGAGATCATTAAGGTAAGTATACCTTAGTTTTCGAAAAACTGAGAAGGGAAGAGAAGTATAGATAGTTTTGAAAACTAGTAGTAGTTTTGGAAATAGTTTTACCCTAACTAACGACCATGCTAACTAAGGCTTCCTACAGTCAGGATGGCTCTGATACCAGCTCTGTGGGGACCCCGACTCATAAGTCGTGATCACCGAATGCACATGTACAGTGATCCCAGAGATCAATGCTCACCGAACACACAGAAGCTCAATAACAAGAGTCTTACATACATACATACCGTTTTACACAAGTAGGACCATTATGGTCAAGTCTTTAGTATAACATTGCAGCGGAAATCTTCGTCGATAACTTGGACCCATGCCATGTGCCTTAACCCTACAGGCATTCTGACTGGGAAAGCGTCCTAGCTCGCATGTTCGTCACCAACGTGTCCTTCATCACATCATGTTCTTTCATGCCTGGCCAATAAAATAACCAGTGGTAAGCCAATGAGTACTTTGAATGTACTCGCAAGCAACCCATGTTTTGGTTCAAGATTCAACAATGCATGATATAGGTAAATTTTTGCAGAAAGCTAGTTTTGAGTGCAATGACATGTTCAACAACTTTCATAGCATGCATCAAGAGGATTCATGAAATCCCTGAGGACAAGTTATAGATATCAACATAAATGGAGTGGGCACCAACCCACCTCAATCATGTCAAGTCCTTGGACTTGACCCATGTAGTTCTCTCCACTCATCCATACATACTCACCAGGTTTCGTAAACATATGGATGTAGCCCAAGAGCGGTTACCCAACTGTCCTTGAACGTGGACCCAGCTATTCGAATAGTTTTACACTCTGCGGAGGTTGCACACTTTACCCACAAGATCCGGGAACTTCCGTGTCATCCACGACCATG
The DNA here is from genome assembly GCA_021605205.1 of Aegilops longissima. Classification (NCBI taxonomy): domain Eukaryota; kingdom Viridiplantae; phylum Streptophyta; class Magnoliopsida; order Poales; family Poaceae; genus Aegilops; species Aegilops longissima. Next base: position 320,439,981 of record CM038677.1, read on the forward strand.
GTACCTCAAGTACCCGGGTAAGCACCGATCACTACCTTTCCTAGACGACACTAACATGGAGTCCACTCGATTGGTAGTAACCCCGTGCCCACATTTCACATAACATTTTCGTGGAGCCTTGCTCCCATATTTATCACTTACCACCGCACGGGTACCAACGGTGTGTCCGGTGCCCCGTGAAAACAGTCATGGCCGCCCTACCCGCACGACCCGTCCCGAGAGAGCGCACCAACAACTCCCCCGTCACTAGTAATGCGGGCTCCAAGCTAGTATCGGTCTAGGTAATCAATAATGCCCTTTCCCATATAAGGGTAGAGTGGTTGCGCATGTAAGGTTGGAATAACGGTCGCAACTTAAACCAATCCGTTTAAAGACAACACACCTTGCCTCGGTACACCACTTCGTCATCAAGTGGCTACCCAACTCATCATCTCTCCGGGCATAAGTGGCACCCGATGGGGTTTTCAAAAGTCTTTTGAAATGTTTTTGTCTCCATCACCATGCATACACCATCCCAGTTGCGTAGCATCTACTTTATCATCCTATCTACTCCCACCGGCATAACCCTCATAGGAAGGTAGGGTCATGCACAATGCAAGTATCAACGAGGAAGTAACAGAGGCAACCAACCAACGTGGTTTACCATCTCATCATGATTTCGATGCAACAATAATAAGTGATATATGACATGCATAAAAAGGGTTTCATGGACATGGTCAAAGGGCTGCTTGCCTGGTTCATCTGAGTCTTGAAATCTTATGGTCCTTCTCCATGTACTCTGTCTACTTCGTCAACTAACGTCGGAAACAATCACAATAAGCAACATAACAAGGCAGGAAATATAAGTGCTCCAAAATATTAATTTGACTTCTCTAGGACATCTCCGGTTATATGAAAATAACCAGAGTGGTTTCATTGGAATTGGATCTGGATATCTCTGAACATTTCAATATGATGGATTCAAGGGGTTTATGGATTTGCAAGAAGTGTACAGAAACATGTTTTTTGAAAAATGAGCAAAGGTACCCATTTAACAAACCATGATTTTAGAAGCATCTAGGAGTTGGTTTCACTAGATTTGGAGTTCAAATGAATATTCTATGGATTTGCAAAGTTGACAAATATGAAGAAATGGCTCATTATTTTGTGGGGTACAGAAAGTATTAATAAAAATGTTCATAAACTAAGTTATGAACTTAGAAGCATCTAGGAATTTGAATCATGACATTTGGATCAATTTTGAGCACTCTGTGATTTTCTAAAGTTCATCACAGAAATAGGAAAATAGGATTTGATAAATACTTGTGAAGAAAAGGTCTCTGGAAAAATGTGCATGTTGCACCACCAGGTAGATCATGATTTATAGAGTCACTAGAAATTTGAATCATCAAATTTTGAGTCCATTTGAATTGTTTATGGATTTTACAAGTCTACAGAAAAAGAAAAAGGAGAGGCATCTACCTAAATGGGCTGGATCTAGGGAGGCAGCAGCGTGCACTGGGCGAGATTTAGCGGGGCAGTGCACTGGGCCTGGCCCAGCCTCTCGCGCGCGCCCGCTGGGAGGCCACGTCGAAGGCGGCCTCATGAATCGCCCACTTAAACGGAGGGGCCCGGCCGACGGAACACCGACCTGCTGGGTCCACCAGGGGTTGTCTCCTCCTCCTGCTGCAGACGAAGGAGACAGAGGAGGCGGGGCCGAGCGCTTGCCGGCGCCCATTCCGGCGGCTCCGGTCACCTCCGGCGACGCCCAGCACCCCGGCGGGCTCAAGGAAGAGCGGCACATCCGACGAGGTGCGCCACGACCGCGGGGGTGGCCGGACGTGAGCACATCATCGGCCGCCGCGGCGAGGCTGGAGGTGGTGATGGAACTCGACAACACGGCCATGGGAAGGAGAGGGAGAAGCATGGGAGAGGCTCGCGGTGGTGGTGGAGGTGCTCTAGCGCGGTCTAGAGGGGAGGAGGAGGGATGGTGTGCGCGAATTTAGGCGGAGGCCGACGGCAAGGCTCCGGCCATGGTGGTGGATGGAGGGCACGGGTGGAAGAATGAGTTGGCCCAGACGGTTGCTGGGAGGGAGAGAGGGCCAAAGGAGTAGAAGGGGGCTCGGGGGTGGCCTTATGTAGCTGACCCGTGGCTCACCGTGGACGTGGCCCACGGGTGGCCGCGGCAACGGCTCGGGAGGCCAGGAGGGAGGGAGTGGGGTTGTCTACGGTGGAGTAGGGCACTAGGAAGGGAGAGAGGGAGCGGGGCAAGCTCCGGGTGGAGCCACGAGCTCGCACACGCATTGGCGGGCTCGGGCAGCTCTGGGCACGCGCGGCATGGGCAAGACAGAGGGGGAAAGGAGGGGGCCAGAGCGGTGGCGTGTTGCGGACGTCGAGGCACATCGACTGGCGCGAGGGGGAGGCTCGAGGTGGTCGGGGGACGCGGCATCAACGGCCAGGAGAACGCTGACGTGTTCCAGAGCGCGCAAATGGCCGGCACCCGCGGCTTTTCCTCGCATCCTCGCGCGCCCACTTGTGTCTAGTGGCTGCACAGGGGAGTAAACAATGTGGGAAAATGCATTGGATGCCCTGGGTCTTGCCAGGAGTGAAAGAGAGGTGAGAAAATAGGAGGAAAGCTGTTGTCCAGAGGGGGAAAAAGGGCTTTTCACCACCTTCATCATGGCTTCTCGGGCAGGGAAAGATGCAGGGGTTAGAGGGGGACCAGATGGGGCTATGGGAAAAAGGAGAACTCTTGGAGATTAGTGGAAGGGGTTAAAACATGAATTTTGAGATTCTGCCAGAAGGTGTTTGATGTTGGTTTGGGCAATAATATGATCTCCATTTGTCATGAGGCTCCACAGGGTGAAATGGCACACATAATTAGGGCCTTCCACCCATTTTGAGCTCATTTGGGCAAAGTTGCCAATGCAACTTTTGTGAACCCTAGAAATTGGCAGAAATGAACTTGTGTAGATCTAGTTGATCAAATCACTTCTCCTTGATGCACCACTTTGTGTGGTGGCCTCATTTGGTCATGTGATCATGCTCACAAAAGTTGTAATCAAGGAGAGAAAGTTGGTAATGTAGAGTTGTTCAAATCTGGTTCTGGACAGGAAGGGTTTTGGGGCACTTTGATCAAGTTAAATTGTTCTCCAACTTGTGCCATTTGGTCTAGATGAATTATTAGACCACTTGAGCATGTTTACCAGGTTTGAGAACATTTGGACATGTTTGGCAATGTAAAGTTGCTCAAACTTCAAAATGGACAGAAATGGTTTTGAGGGGGTTTCATGGGGTTATACTATTCTCCATGACATGAGACTTGGCAAGGTCATCAAACATGTCATATGTGACATGCTAGAATTTCCTTGGAATTGTTGGGGAATATTTCCTGTAGAAATATTTCAAATCCTTGGAAGGGGCAGAAATGGTTTTGGGAGGTTTTGTCCAATATTTTGAACATGACCATGTGTTGAAACTCTTTTATATGGACAATATATGTCCACTGAGTTTCCCTAAATTTTCACAAATATTTTTAAAGCACTAAAATAATTTTTCCCTATTAAAGACCATTTCTGGCCTTAAGAAAAATCTTTTAAATAAAATAGGAAAATAACTTTTAAAATTATGTTTTTGTGGTTTTTGGGTATCCTATATCTAATAGGAGTCAAATATATTTTTGGAGAGATTTTACTGCCCTTATTTAAGTACTTGCAGTGCAAACCTAAATTCAGGGGGTTTTGAAAAACTAAATTTTGAAAATACTATTTGGCCAAATTATTTGTGTAAGAAATTATTTTTATGTCCTATACACATGGCATGATCATTGGTTCAAGAGTTTGGGGCAAGGAGATGAAGTATAGGAGTTGGAGGATTTATTTTATTTTTAGGGCACTTGCAAACAGCAGAAAAAAATCAATCAAAGCAAAGACAAAACACTCAAAAGTTTTTGTCAAACCACATTTTATCATGATTCATTAGCTTAAGTGTTGTGGCATGAAAATCAGGGTGTGACAGGGGTTGGATGACCAATGAGCGGTGGCGTTGCCTCTGGTTGAACAGGACCTCGTGGTGTGGAGGGCTGGATGAACAGTAGACGGTGGAGGGGTGCCCGTCGACGGGTGGTTGAACAGGACCCCGTGGTGTGGAGGGCTGGATGAATAGTAGACGGTGGAGGGGTGCCCGTGGAGGGGTGGTTGAACAGTAGCCGGTGGAGTAGCGTGCGGTGGAGGCTGGATGAACAGGAGCCCGTGGAGGCTGGAGGAGGTCGACGGTAGCCCGTGGAGGCTGGAGGAGGTCGACGGTGGAGATGAACAGTATCCCGTGGAGTCCCATTTTGCGGTACGCCACACCCCTCCCGATGAACAGGACCCCGTTTCGACCGTAGGAGGTCCGTTTAAATCCTGCTTTTGATGCACGCCACACCCTCCCGATCAACAGACCCCTGCTTTGACCGTAGGAGGTCCGTTTAAATCCGCTTTGCGGTACTCCACACCTCTCCCGATCTACAGGACCCCCGTTTCGACCGTAGGAGGTCCGTGTCCTCCGTTTTGTGGTACCCCACACCCCTCCCGATCAACAGAACCCCTGTTTCGACCGTAGGAGGTCCGTTTCCTCCGCTTTTGCGGACGCCACACCCTCCCGATCAACAGACCCGCTCGAACGTAGGAGGTCCATTTCCTCCGTTTTGCAAGATGCCGGCCTCGCTTCATCGCTTGTTCCGCCCAAGCCCTCCCGGCGAACACGACCATGCATTTCGCTCCGACCCAGCCAGTTGGGCTCCAACGCTTCCGTTGCCTCCCGATGAACACGACGCATTCCGTTGCCTCCCCATGAACACGATGCATTCCGTTGCCTCCCCATGAACACGACGCATTCCGTTGCCTCCCCATGAACACGACGCATTCCGTTGCCTCCCCATGAACACGACGATGATGATGTTTCTCCGTTCTAACCCAGCCATGTACACGAGCCCTGGCCGTACGTATGCGCGCCGAGTAGGCGTTGAGACCCGCCAGATGTACACATACGTGGTCAGATTTTCTTTCTTGCACCTCGCCATCAGATGCGTGCGTGTACATGCTACGCGCGCGCCTCTACTACGACACATGCGCGCCTCTACATCCACCAGTATATATGTACGTACACGTTCGCGACCAGAATGACAACGCTGCGTACGCTTCGACCAGGTGGGTCCCGACTGTCATGCACTTCCTTGTGTGCGAAGATGTAGCTGGTGGGTCCCAGCAGTCAGGGGGGAAACGTTTTTTCGTGAAATACGATGGCCCGTCCGGTGGGTCCCCGCTGTCAGGTGGAGGAATAATTATTTTGCACGTAATAAGGAGGCACTTCCTTGCTGCAGCCGTGGACCCAGCTGTCAGCCTCTCCACGTACATTCCACGTTCGATGGAAGCCATTCCTTGACCACGTTGACCACGCCGCTCCGAGAGCACCAGGGCGGTCGACGACGGAGAGGCATAGGAAGGGGACGACGTGGAGACGGGGAAGACGTGGCAGTGGATGCCCACGCATAGAGGAGCACGAGGGTTCACTGGTTCGCTGCGGTGTGAGGCTGTCGTCGCCGCAGAATAACAGGGAGTGTGGGTGAGTAGAGGAATGGCCTGGCCAGCTGTGGGAGTAGTAGGGGGCGGTGAGGCCTTCGCGATCGCAGCCGCCACGGAGGCGAGAGCACGAGGCACGACCGGCGCTGGTTTGGGCGGCTGGAGCAAGAAGACCAGAGGTTGAAGAAGCACTACGGCCGTTGGATGGACATCGTACGGTCACTGGAGCTAGAATCGTGCATATTGACTAAGTTGACAAAGCCATCCGTCCCCGTCAACTTAGTAGGCCCACAAGTCAGCCTGCCACTATACTGGGTCCCAGCTAACAGGGGGAGTATTCATTTTTTGTGCATAATAAGGAGGCACTTCCTTGCGTGCGAAGATATAGCTGGTGGGTCCGAGCTGTCAGTGGCGGCAATGTTTTTTTCGCGAAATACAGAGGCCCTTTCGGTGGGTCCTGATGTCAGGTGGAGGAATCATTATTTTGCGCGTAATAAGGAGGCATTTACTTGCGTGCGGCCGTGGACCTAGCTGTCGGCCTCTCCACGTACAGCCCACTTCAGATGCATGTCGGTCATTGACCACGTTGACCAGGCCGCGCCGAGAGCACCAGGGCGGTGGACGATGGCGAGGCCTAGGAAGGGAACGACACGGAGGCAGGGAAGACCCGACAGTTGTTTCCCACGTGGAGGGGAGTACGACTGTACGAGGGTTTACTGGTTCGTCTGCCGTTGCCGGAGAATAACAGCAGGTGTGGGTGAGTAGAGGGATGGCTAGGCCAGCGATGGGAGTACGGTGGGGCGGTGAGGCCTGCGTGGCAGCAGAGCCGGCTGCGGGGAGGAGGGAGCAGGCAGTCCCGCTGGCGCTTGTTTGAGCGGCTAGAGCTGGAAGAGCAGAGATTGAAGAAGCACGACGGCCGTTGGATGGCCATCCAACAATCCTTTGCTAGGCCAACCTTTTTAGGAAAGCCTCAAATCTGTGGAAAACAGCATACAACCCATCTGCCATTATTTCTAATAATTTACAGCCCATTTGCTAATTATTAAGGTTTTTTTGAGCCCATATTGTTTTTGTTAGCATTACAGCCCATATTGTGGCCACGGTTAAAAAATTATACCAATTTTGCATATTTCGGTGCGGTCCGAATTGCTTTTAATCCCGAAATTTCGACTCACCTTCAAACTGATTTTAAAAATAAATGTATATCAATATAAAATCAAACAAATTCTCCACGCATAAAAATTAATGTAATTTAAAATCTCGAAATGAAAAAAAGATATTTGAAACTAATTGCCGGTTTGATGTGTTTTAAAAATGTACAACCCATTTCTCATTACTGAAGGGCCATTTTCTCGGCCAGCCGAATGAAAGCTCTCCTCGTCTTAAAATGTTTGCAGCCCAACAGGCCCGACAAAGCGACTTACTTGGCAAATCACAAAAAAACTGGGATGTGGCCATGGACCCAGCTGTCAGCCTCTCCATGTACAATACTCTTTCGATGGAATGTCGTTGACCATGTTGACCAAGCCCGCCGGGAGCACCAAGGCGGTGGACGACGGTAAGGCCTAGGAAGGGGACGGCACGGAGCCGGGGAAGACGCGGCAGTGGATGCCCACGCGGAGAGGAGTACGAGGGTTCACTGGTTCGGCTGCGGTGTGAGGCTGTCGTCGCCGCAAGGCCTGGCTAGCGGTGGGAGTAGTAGGGGGCGATGAGGCCTCATCGGCAGCATAGCCGGCCACTGGAGGCAGGAGCAGGCGGTCTCCCCGGCGCTGGTTTGGGCGGCTGGTGCAAGAAGAGCAGCGATTGAAGAAGCAGCAGGACCGTTCGATTCAAATCCAACGGTTACTGCTGCTAGAATAGTTTGTTGACTAAGTTGACAAGCCCTGCGTACGTGTCAACTTAGCAGGCCCACAGGTCAGCCTCCCAACCGGTGCGCCCCAGATGTTAGTGGGAGGAATCATTTTTTTCGCGTAATAAGGAGGCAGTTGATTGCGTGCGGCCAGGCCAGCGGAGGGAGTACGGTGGGCTGGGGAAGCTCAAGCGCATCACAGCGGGCCACAAGAGGAGGGAGCAGCAGCAGTCCATGGCGCTAGTTTAGGTGGTCGGAGCAGAAGATCGAGATTGAAAAAGCACGTTGGCCGTTAGATGGACATCCAACACTCACTGCTGCTAGAATCGTGTGTTCACTGACAAAGCCTTGCGTAAACAAGTCAGCCTCGAAATCTATGGCATGTACAGCCCATTTGCTATTATTTTTATAATTTTTACTCATTTTCTAATTCATATGGAATTTATTGCAGCCCATTTTCCATTTTTAGAATTGCTGGCCATTTTCTGGTCAGTACCACGGTCAAAAAATTAACTAAATATGTGGGAAATTTCGAAAATTCGCAATTTTTTGCTGGGGAATGAAATATTGTTAATCCAAAAATTAATAGCCATACTAAAACAAATTTGAAAATAAATTAGTACTATGTCATGTTAAATCCAATGAAATACGTATAAGATATCAGTGAAGAACAAAAACAAAAAAAGAAACTTATATCCCATTTGCTATAATTTTTTTGGAATTTTCAACCCCTTTTGATATTACTTTTAACAGACATTGACCATACTCTTAAGCCAGGCCGGAATGCATCCCTCCTCATCTTGAAAGATTTGCAGCCCAGTAATTCGGAGAAAACAAATAGGCCTAGCTTGGGTATTCTTCAAAAATAAATACTGGGCTACCTATTTTCCCAAAGAACTGGTGCATGAGCATTTAGCTTTATTTATTTATTTATTTACTTATTTATGTTAGGGACAATGAGCATGTACCGGGCCAGATTCATGTGAGAGCCTCCTTCCAGCTTAATTATGGGCTTCTATTGGGCCTTCATCGATGGGCTGCATGTTATCAACAAGTGGAAAATGTGTCCCGTCATTTAAAAATAGTATGCGCTACGTGCGATTTATACGGGCACTAAAGGATCAAACCGTGCAATGACTTCCAAAACATTGTGTTTCTCGTTCTAACAACACATTTATTCTACCAATGTATTTAAATATACTACTGATTGTACATTGAAACAGCAGCAGCAGCAAACAGGGCTGGGGTGCAATGTAGCGATAAGCAGGCGTAAGAGTGAAGACGCAACTCTCTTCCAAAACAAACATCAGCCATCATTACAAAAGGGCTACCAAAAAGAACAAGTGTATGCATCAAACTAAATAAAGATCCAACTACACCAAGTGTACGCATCTAACTAACTGGCTCGCTTAGACGTTATCGCTTTATTAAGTCAGGAGATTGGTGACGGCTTGAACCAGATGGGTGCCTGACGGGGGAAACTCCAGCCAGCAGGTCGAAGTCTGATACTTGCGACCCTCTCTCCTAAATTGGGCTACAGAGCGTGGCGGCACATATCAGGTATGGTGCATGCAGAGACGCATGGTACGCTGTGTACACACAGTTTTGCCTGATGAACGAAACTGCGCTGCCATCATGATCCTTGCCGTCGGTTATCTCCTGGTTAATCAGATAATTCAGTCCGACAAACAGAGAGCGTGTACCAAGGCTACTTACCAGCCTCCAGTCAAAAATTCCTAAAGGCCCAGAGAAGCTGGGATCCTGCTCAAAGACCTTGCAAAGGATCGTGATTGTATTCCGCGAAACAACACGTCCAGTACGTGCGAACGATCATCAATCTTTCGCCGTCGTCTGATTGAGCTAGGAACCACATGCAACTGCCATGCCACTTTTCTTTGAATGGTTCTGGGATTAGGAAGGGTAGGGACACCAAAGACCTACAACATCATATCAAGTTGGAGTCAGATAAAAAAGGGCTCTTGATTTAGTCAATCTTAAGAACAACATGTTATGAGCATGAATATTTTTTAGAAAATGTTGACAGTAATATAAGCAAGCCATCATGATATCATAGGAAAGTAACATACTGCTGTAACAGCCGTTTGTAGTGATGACTGGAGTAGGCCAGCAATACGTCCAGCCATAGAAGGAGTCGACAGTGTAAATGAAGCCCTTGTGTTCAATGGCACCAGAGAACCATGGAGGACGTATGATCCTGCGATGGACGTGCAGATTTATCCACTTACCGCAGTGACCTGTCAGATAGGCGAGACCGCGGTTGAAGAACGCAATTAGCCTGAAGTCTTTATAATTCGCAGATCTTGTGGGCACTTGGCAGATTACAACCTTGAGCAAATCAAACTTGGTATCATGTTGGCTACTGTAAGATTTCGAGTATTCTGGGCCGCGATGCCAAAGCAGTGCAGTGTTAATCGAAGGAAGGGGGATCAATCGTCGGGTGTAGACCTCCACGAGCATCCAGCTGCCGCGACCGTCGACGAGCACCATCCAAGACGTGTTCATGCTGACCCAGTACATACCGTTAATGTAGTTGAGGCTGACGAGGATCGGATCGCAGTCAAGGGGGTTGATTCTCGCCACCCTACGATTGTTATGCTGCGTGACACACCGTTTCTAAAGATCAGGCTGCATCAGCAAGCAAGGAGCTGGCTTAAAAAGCTCCGGCCTGAGGGCTTTGAGTAAACGGTACAGCCCCGACGAGCACGCGAAGAGCGGCATGGTACTGAGATTGTCCACACGCAAAACAATGAGCTTGATTACCTCTGTGGGGAGCGAATTCCAGCCACTCTTTCGGCGGACGCTGCTAGGTTCTGCCATTGTTAGTGCTTGGGTTTCGGACGAGGGGGGGGAGGCGCCTTAGCGGGGATGGAAGAGCGGACAAAGATGGAGAAGCGAATATGTGTTGTGGGAAGTGGACAGGTGATGATGACTACAGCACGCCGCTTGACTTACGAGACACATACCAGCAGCGTAGGGTCATATGAAGTCAGACAACTTGCTTGAGTGATCATAGTACTGGTACTCCCTACAGTACCTGCTACTATGCCCTAACTTGCTTGAGTAGAGTAGTAGTGGAGTAGGACTCTGCTCTACTACTAGCACCGGAGGAGTAGTATGTTCTAATCTAAAATAGTTACAAACTTCAATGCCCGAGCATGGAACGACTACGAACCGCCATCGTTGCTAACTCCAATCCTACAAGTCATGGATTTGTTCATTTTTAACTTTCTGTACAAATCTTTAGCCAGCCTGCAAGTCATGTACACTGTACTGACAGTGGAATCCACAGAGTACTTAGAATACAAGATTAAGGATGCAATTAACTTTTTATAGAAGGAGAATCATACACACAATTAACTCAAATGGATTGGACGTGACTCTATTATTCTCCAACGGCAACCGGCAAATTTCCTCCCACGGGCCGGAGTAGGTTTCTCGGTTTGCATGCGGGTTTAACGGAGGGGTTTGATGGAGGCGAGGAGGCGTGTTCAACCGGGCCTGCAGTGGATGGCGCAGTACTATTTGATTTGACAACTACAACCAGTATATTATAAAAAAAACAAAGAAGAGTAGTAGAGATAGAGATAAGAATAGAGACTAGGGAGGAGCACCATCTACTGCTCCGTGGGCTACTCTTGCGCTCCATTTGGCGGCCGCAACGTCCCCTACAGCCACTCCCTCCTGCGCTCCATTCGGAGGGTGCTGTTGAAATTTGGGGAGCGCACTCTCACGACTGCTAGCAGCGATGACTTCACCGACGACGACTTCTTCCCCGACCTCGGCAACCTCTTCCTCAACGACATGGGCGACAACCTCAACGCTAATGGTGCTGCTCCCGTTGCACCGTATGTGTTTCTGTCCTTCCTGTTCGAAATCATGGTAGAATTCATGTTTCTAGTCTGTGTCCTAGATTCGATCTGTTCATCTACTATGCTAGTCTGCATGATTAGTTTAATCTCTGTTATAGTCGTCATGATTTATTTTGTGCTTATTCGGACTAAATATCATAGTAACTTGCTCATATATTCAACTGGCGGAACATCCCCTACAGCCACTCCCGTTTCATGGGCGTCCTGGTCGATGCCTCTAAGGAGCCCTTCGTCTACTGCTATGAGTGTCCGATGCCGTTTTGGGGCTCGCCGGCGGACATCATGCATCACCTGACACAGGTGTGCGGCAATCACTACTGGCCCTTGGCGAAGAACATCAAGTACGAGACGTGCTATCCGTTCACCGTGCCGGAGTCGCTGGAGGATCAGCGCCGCCTACTAGTCACGGAGGAGGACGACAGTGTCTTCCTCTTGATCGTGGCCATCGGCGAGGCCCGCGCAGGCCGCTGCTACATCTCTGTAGTGTGCGTCAGGGGCGACGCCGCTGATGCTGACACTGAGACGAGGCTGATGTACGGGTGCGTGCTCACCATTACTACCCCTCGGAGGTCCGTGGGCAGCGACACTGGCTACGCCAAGCATACTTGGACTCTGCCGAGCTGGGACTTTCCCGCCGATGTGGACATGGAAGACGCACGGTGTTATTTGACCCCCAACAATGTGCACGGGGACTCCAAGGAGGTTCACCTAGACATCTGCCTATTCAAGGTAAATGTTGATCATTAGTCTTCGCTCAATGTAATCCGCTGTCTAAGCATGTGGAGACTTCCATGCATGATCTTGCTCTATTGGAGTATCGCGCATGAATAAAAGTGTATCCATTTATGGTTTAGTCTAGAATCTTCCATGTATGAATTTTTACTACAGTACTGATGAAAGAGTTATGATGAACCATTTCTTACATATCCTATGCCCCCTTCCAAGTCATCCTGGTTTAATCCCTCCATCTAGGTGTATAAGGGCATGGTTAATACTTAAATAGTATAGCCAACTGTTGGCTATAAGAAAGTGCCATGTCATCTATAGCCAACATGTATAACAATGGATACTCAAAAACTAAATCTTGAAAATCATTTCCTGCAAAGCACAATAAGAGTTATTTCTTCACAAGTTTTGGATGCAGGTTGAACAGTTGAACACTTTTGTTTGCAAAAGATACTTTTTATCTATTTCACCTAGATGTTTGTGAGCTCTAGAGATGAAATAATATCCGAACAAACCTATCGATACTCGTTACACATGAGATGACCCCCACATCCTTTGTCAAAATAAACAACTCCCCGATCAATGCATTTCACTCTTCTGTGCAACGCACGGGCACCTTACTATAGATTAGTACGACAAAAAATTGAACTAACATTATATATAGTACGATAAATGATGATGCATGTCACCTAAAATTATATCATTGAAAACTATGTTCAAATATGAATCCAACGATATTGTTTTTGTTGACATGCACTAACATTTTGTCAGTTAAATCTTCAGTAAATTCAATGGGGGATAAACCACGACCGATGTAGTAGTACTAGTGTAGAGGGCGCTGCACGGGAGTCACACCTCTCACCCCGCTCATGGCGCGGCAGTAAAGCCGTCATATCACAAAACCCAACCACTCCCAGTAATAAGTGGCTTGGTAAAATAAACGGACAATCAACCATCACATCCCTCGTCTTTTTTGCATTTCATCTCTCTACATTTACTTTCTCCGGTTCATCTCGCACACTCGATCCCTGGCTACTACTCCTAGGGCCAGTTCTTTTGGCGGCTTCCCCAGCTTTTCCCACAAGACTAGTCACAGTGGAGAGTAACAATAAGGCGCCTCACTCATTTATTTGGGCTTCTAAACTACTATTCCGTCCTGGTTTATTCCTCACCATTGTAATTTGTGCTAAATTCTGACCAAAGATTTAACTGGTTTATTCCTCACCATTGTAATCCCTCCGTCTATGTGTGTAAGTCATCTTACGAAAACCAAATAATCCCAAAACACTTAGGTGCGGTACATTAACTTCTACCTCGTTTCTTGTTCTTGACATATCAACCAATAAGAGATAAAGAGTGTGCATGCTTTTAATGACTTGAGATATCAAACACGACATGAAGTGGTTAGTTCATTGCATGCAATACTAATAGTTAGCAAATAAACATTAACGTTTCTCATTTTCTCCTCCTCCTTGGTCATGGTGCACAGCCTAAGTTGACTTACTCACCTAGACGGATGGAGTAGTGCATGTGACATGCACTAACATTTCATTAGTTAAATTTATGATCAAAATTTGACACAGATTACAATGGGGACCAATAAACCAGGATGGAGGTAGTAGTTATAGGATTACTAATCTAGAAGCCTAAAAGAACTGGCCCCTGGTACTCCTACTAGTAGTAGTACTCAAGTTGGAATTCCAATTGCACGGCACAACTTGTTAGGCAAAAAATTCGATACAGGGTGTAGGAAGCGGTTTGGGAATTTGCATGCCTTTCCAACCAGTGAGATACTCCATACAAAGTACGACAGAGAAATAACCACAGAGAAGGAAGCTAAAAGTAAACAATCAAATGAGCATTTTTGCATTTGTTTTGCATTGAATCGTTTCACAAGCTTGACTAGTGTTGTTTTTCTACTTTAACAAAAACCGCATCGTAATGTTAAAACGTGCATTTGCACGTACATAAGTAATAGTAGTACTCCCGCCATCTAGGTGTATAAGTCTTCCTCCTTCTTGGTCACGGTGCACAACCAAAGATGACTTATTGACCGGGACGGAGGGAGTAGCACACCGCAAGCATATATCGAGAGAGGCGTGTAGTGCGATAGTATATAGTAAAGTTTGTGCTATATGCATGTACTTGCAAAATGCGCATTTAATACACAAGGTTTCCAAACTTTCCTTTTACATACTTAATTAAGGACGCTAAAATTCCTGAATGTTCGGATTTATCATTTGCGTCCCAAAACTAATGAGATCGCCTTACGAAACAAAAATTATACTCCTCCTAAAGCCACGGCGCCGCAGGAGCGCTTGCGCCGCCACGAGTGCCCCAGTGCGTGGCCGCTTCCCAGCAGCGCGACACAACGCCTCTTCCTCAGCCTTGCAACTCGCGAGGTGCTGATTGACGGCTTGCCGGCGGGCGAGCGCGGTCTCACCGGTGTGGTGATCCGGCGCCAACAGGTACTCCTCCTCGCTGGAAGCGTGCACCCGGTCCACGTACCGCCAAGCGTAGATGAGGCGCTTGGGCCCGACTGCACTCAGGGAGTCGGCACGGGCGTCCTCCGCCACCCTCACGGCCCTCGCACCAGCCTTCTGCCAAAGAGCCAATTGCCTGACTCTCTCGGACGCGACATAGACCTCCCAGGCAGCTTGTTCCATGGTGCGCTTCTCTTCGTCGGCCTTCTTCTCCGCGTCTATTTTGGCGCGCTCTGCTGGAGGCAAATCCTCCCACAAGGCGACATCCATTTCTTTCCAAAGCTCCTCAAGGCTGGGGGGCTCGGCGGGCAGCACGGCGTTCTCCTTGCAGCGGGGAGCCGACATGTCCTCCGGCGCGCGTGCTGGCGAGATTGGGAACGCCGACGCGTCCACCTCGACGCGTCACGGCAAGGAGCGGAACGCCGACGCGTCCTCCTCGACTAGTGGCGGCAAGGAACGGAACGGCGACGCGTCGCGTCACGACGAGGAGCGAAGCACCGACGCGTCCTCCTCGACTAGTGGCGGCGAGGAACGGAACGGCGACGCGTCGCGTAGCGGCGAGGAGCGGAACACTGACGCGTCCTCCTCGACTAGTGGCGGCGAGGAACGGAACAGCGACGCGTGACTGTTCGCGCGGTGCAGCGAGGGGCTCCTAGGGCTTGGGAGGGCGATGCCATGGTGGTCGACGTCAGAGGGAGGGGGAGGAGATAGCGATGAACGTGAACGTGAGGGGGAGGAGATAGCGATGTCGTGGGAGGCGCGGTATTTATAGCGAGCAATGGCACACCTACGTAAGATATGGACTGAGCTGCACTACTTAACTGCAGGTCCAGTTGCGTCACTGACATGTGGCCCAGACCCCTGTTGGGCCCATATGTCAGTGACTCAAGGCACCTGCAGTTAAGTAACAACTACGTGGACATATTTGTTGGAGTAAATTACGGGGGAGCGAAGGGGTGGAAATATTGTTGGTCACAACGGATTGGACGAGCGTGGGGGGAGGAGAGTCATGCATGCAGATTTTTTCACACGGGATGGAGTGGTGGGAGCGCTGGAGGGAGAAGGAGAGTTTGGCAGGCATATTGTTTCCACACATGGAGAGGAAAAGATTTGGAGACGAACTGGCTTCCTGCAGGTATGGGGAACGGTGCATAATAAGCCATCTTGCATGACGGGCTAGGTATAGTCTCAAGTCATTAAAAACATATACACCCCACACATGTTCATATTTCAAGGTGCACTAAATTATTGCATGTGATGATTAAGGCTGGCCATAATGGTGGTATCTTAGCTGGTATCATGCACACGGGAATAGCAAACATGCTGTTGTGGCAAAGAATTAAAGAAGAGAGGGGGTTAGAGTAACTAGTGTTCATGCATGCATTGGTAAACACATTTTTTTGTGAAGAACGACAACACTAGTTGAGTACTTTTGCAGACTTCAAAAACTATTCCACCGCCTCTACTATCTTGCTGAGAGTAGATGAAAATTTTGAATCAAGCCCTTTAAAATAGAAGGGAGGTAGTGGTACTCTAATAGCTAACCTTGTTGTGATGACAAGATAGGACATGGCATGCACCTGGACGGAGGAACTAGTCTGCATTGTGCATTTAAGTTTTGTCTGAAGTCAATGTACCTCTACTTTCACCAGACTTATAGAAAAATGTGTCAACATTCACAATGTCAAATCAATATTTTTACACTCATTATAAAACGTAGTTCTTATACTCATTATAATCAGTATTGTAGATATTGATATTTTTAGTATAAATTTGGTCGTGGGATTTCATTGATGCCTGTCAAAGTGTGGAGGAAGCGGAGCTTAGGGCTTGCATTGCCGGTCTCTACATAGGTATTTATCTTCATAATCCTGTAATTTTAGAGACTGATTGCGCTTTTGTGGTAGCGTCTCTTGCATCGGGGGACTATGACAGGTCTGCTATGCGTGACCTGAAGATGAAAGCGTTGAGCATCTCGAAGTTGTTCAACAATCTTCAATTGTCAAAGATTAGCCGTTCGGCCAATAAGGTGGCACACTTAATCGCTAAGTATAGCTTTGACAATAGATTAGATGGTATTCTTGTAAATAACGTACCGCCCTGTGTGGTGAATATTGTATCGAATGAGTGTACTGGTGTGGATGGTTAATTAATATAAGGTGGTGATAAAAAAATTATAAATTTGGTCAAACACTTTGCAAATGGTTGACGGGAGTAAAAAGGACCAGAGGGAGTATCATGCATGCGGAGTAGGGAGTATCATGCATGCGGAGTAGGCAAAAAATATTGCTTGTCTAAAAAAAGGCAAAAAAATTTGCTCATTTATAGCCGGTCGAAGTCTCAAAGGGCGCGACCGCGCGAGGGAGGCGAAGGTCGTGGGAGGCGCGACGTTTGACGGAATTAAGTGAAGTTACATACACGCGCCAGCATGGCGTGCGAACAGGCAAAAGCTATACCGTCAGGCCTACGATATGGGTCTAGTAGAAATGACATCTAGTGGGTCCCGCATAGTTCTCGAGAACTCTTTGGGGGCTTGCATCCGTTTATCCACCGGGCAAGCCAGCAACCCCACGCCATTCGCACGCCCTACTCGTCCCCGTCTTCTACCTTACAACAGTTCGCTCCCAGTCGTCCCGTCCTTTCACATTACTTCGCTCCTAGTTTTTTTATGCGGGGTACAACAGTTCAACTTCTCCTAACCCTCCTCCAAAATCCATGGCATCTCAAATCTCCATGCTCGCCGCTGAGTACCAGGTTAGAGCCATCACCAGCGATCAGTTCATCGTCATCTACACACGTGGATCCGAGACGGTGAAAGCATGGCTTGCTCGCTTCCTACGCATGTTCAACAGTTCAACGGATGAGTGGGTCGCTGGGCTAGATGTTGAGTACACCATAGTCCTGGGATGAGAGAAGGATCTAAAGGACGAAGAGAGGAAGAAGCCCGCCATGATCCAGGTTTGCGTACATAACGTTTGCTTGGTCTACCACATATGCCATGCCGACGTTGAGTGCCAGGATTTTAAGAACTTCCTCAAGGACAAACGAGTGAAATTCGTTACTGTAGGCTTTAAGAACGACATGGATGTACTGCGTCGGATAGGTCCCGTTGTAGGCCAGCCCTTCGATCTCCAGAAGACAAGCCGGGTGTCTTCCTCTCAACCTTCAATGCTGACCTTGGCAGCAGCCATGATTGATCCTTCGTACGCTAAACTGAAGAAACCTCAGCACGAGTTTCATCATGCATGGGAGTCGAAGACATTAGATGAAGATCACATCCTGTACGCAGCAATGGATGCCTACCTTTGTTTCAATATCTACAAGGGTTGGATGAAGAAGCAGAGCCCAGTGTCCGGTTCAAGCAAAGAAGCGTCGGCGAAGAGGAAGAGGAAGAGGGACGAGGACAAAGTCGAGGACGTGGACTCGGACTCCGAGTAGGTGGCAGTGCCGTCGCTCATGCTAGTTCTACTGCAGTGTCAAGCGGACTAGTTGCTTATTTTATTTTCAAGGGTGTGTTGTGCTGAGGCCCCAGCAGAACTATGTTTATGTTCTTTCTCGTTATTTGAACTCTTTAGTACGTACAGTAGTACTAGTACTATGTCTTACTACTGTTCTTCTTGCAGTTGGTACTACTGCTCGTATCTTCGTGTTCCTACTGTACTTAATACGTTTGTACTAGTAGTATAATTTGGGTCAGTCGATTTGTGAAAGAAGTTTGATGAAGCGAAGGAAGAAGACGGCAGAAGAGGTGGAAGAAGCCCTTGTAGCCATCCATGTTGCATCAAACGGCTCACATGAGTCGACTGACCCAAATTGCTCCTTCAGATTGCAGGATCCACGTGGCATTCAAGGTCTCGAAGGTAGATTCCGCGTCTGCACCCGGTTTGCGGGCTCGACGCGCGCGCGACCGGCTTCTACCGCGACAGCCACCATGCCCGCATCCTCTGCGTGGGCGGAGACGACAATGACACGCTAGTTCCTCCTCGCTGGCGTGTTGGAGCACGCGCTCGTCCTCCTCTTCGTACGCTGCATGCATAGACGCGGCTCCACCAGCTGCTCGCGTGCTTGGCGGCGCAGTGGCATCTCAAGGAGGGACTGCAGACGATGTGAGCGGGCGAGCCTTCGGCTCATGGCACAGGGATGGCGGCGACACGGCGGTGATGGGCGAGAAATTGTTGGCCGGAGCAGGCGAGAAATTGTTGGCCGGAGCAGGCGGGCACCGGCATGCGCAACAGCGGCGGCGACATATTGATGAGTGCGAGTGTGGGAGCTTACTTTAGTTTTATATATAAGGTTGGTCAATCTTAAAAGAAAACCGTACTAGTACACGTAAACATTAGACTTAGGGAGCGCTTTTATTAGTTAGTACCACAGCCATGATACGGAATCCTGTGCAAGCGCGTCAACCGCGGCCGCGCGGTCGATCGAACGGTGCGTCACCGTGTCGCACTCGAAGGACATCCACTGAACCTTTTTGTGTGTGTGAAAACAATCCTCGAATATTACTCAACCTTTTTTCCTGTGAAAGTTCTTGACGCTGCAATATTTCCATATATTTGAATTTAGCTCAAGTTCATGTTTATTTGGATTTGGACGTTTTAGGTGCGCCCTAGTTTTTTTTAATACTGATTTTGTGTGTTACTGTGAGAGAACGTGTGTATGTGTCCATATGTGTGTTGTGGCGGAAGGGCAATGTGGAGACGGTGTGCGTGTGATACAGACATAGAGAGGTGTGAATGTGCAAATGATCATGCATGAGTGAGACATAGACAGATGCCGATATGTTGTGTATACATGAGAGAACGGTCTTCTAGTTTACTTGTGTGTGTGTGTGTGTGTGTGAGAGAGAGAGAGAGGGGGGGGGGGAGACAGAGAGAGGAGCTTCCGTAACACAACAACCATCTCTCTTGATTCGTCCGTCCCTCGCACGGTCGCATGCAACACATGCATCAACGCACACATTTTGACACCCTCACCCGACCCCTGCCCACCTCAAGGCCCGCACAATCTCTTCGTGAATACCCATTTCTCTCCTTAGGTTTGTTTTCTCTCAATATCTGACACACACACACACACAGATACACACGCAGCACAATACACACACACACTCCCCCGAGCACACAATTCATCCCCATCCAAGGTTATACGGTGACCACTCTCGCTTGTGCTTCTTTGCACCCCAACATGCACAACACCTCAATCATCAAAGAGGGCATCGAGCAGATCGAAGAAGGCGACCACACCGCGCTAGAGAATGCGGGGTCATTTGGAAGCAGGGCTGACTGACTCCTCCCCCCACCCTCTCTCTCTCTTGCACAAAATTACCAATCCCTCTCTCCCCCGCACAAAATTGTCAATCCCTCAACCCACGAGATCCTTCCCCTCTCGTCCATGTTTTTCGAGCTCTCTCACCAAACATGGTGTCTCTTCTCCTTCCACGTATACAGAATCCAGATGCACACGCATCTCATGTATATTACATGTATCCATCTTTCTCACAGACCTAACTTCTTCCTCTCTCTTTCTCTCTCTATCTCTCTCTCTCTCTCTCTCTCTGTCTCGTTAGGTTTGTCTCCTACTCTCTCGTCCACATACATACAATCTTTCCCACCCTATCTTCTCCATCTTCAAAAGCTCTCTCTGCACATTTCATTCACACATTGGGATATGTCAAAATGTTGCTTCTATAATGGCTGATGTAGAGTTATGGTTGTTTTTGTTGCATCCTACAAAGTAATAACTATGAAATGTATTTAGATTCTCATTTGACTGGGATTATGTGAGTTTGAGCATGTTGTGAAGTACTATAGACCTTGTATACATCTTGGGATTCGATAATGGTTGTAACTATTGAGTTTTATAGACCATTACATTCGAAGCCAATAGCCTAATATATTTATTTGACAATTTCAACAAATGATTAGTTCACTACAAACTAAGAAAACAAATGTGTACTCCTCCGCTTTTATTTAAGTCCGCATATTAGCATTGTTCAAGTCAATTTTGTAAACTCTCGAAAGCTTATAACAAAAATATTAACATATACAATAACAAATAAATACCATTAGATTCATTATTGAATGTACTTTCACATCATACATATTTGTTATGGTAAATTTTATATTTTTCTATAAACTTGGTCAAACTTTAGGAAGTTTGACTTTGGTCAAACCTAATATGCAGAGTTTACTACTACTACTCGCTAGTTGCTTAGCCGAATCACTCAACACGCCACACGGGAGTCCAAAGGTCACAAAATTTTGAGGTCGGCGGAAAATCTCCGTGACCCAGATTCGAGCAAAGGGAAGTTACCATCATAGCCTTCGAACAGGCCTACGGATGACGCTTGGTAGGGGCTGTTTTCGTAACTTCGTTCACCCTACCCAGCTAACCCCACCCCGGCACCCAGAGTAGTACACCTGAATACTCCCCATTTTCTATCCCCACCGCAAAATAGACTTCTCCACGGCACCGCAGCCTTCGTGGTCCTCCCTTTACATCGGTGCACTCGTCCACCGCAGCAAGATCTGCCTCATCGACGACCTCAGACACCGTGACCGGAGCCGGTCCACCGTCGTCGTCAGACACGGAGCCTCTTCCCGCATCATCTTCCACGGTCTCGGATCTGCTTCTCGGAAGCCGACGCCAAGCGCAGAAGTACCACCGTCGTGGACAATGAACTGACTCCCGTTGCCGACCATGACTCACAGAGGCCGCCGTGACCATCGTTCTCATCCTCGATTGGTAATGTGTGTATTGAATCACTTAGCAGTACATGTGCAGTTCCAATTTCGTTCATACCTACCCTTCAAATATCCTGGTTGCTATTGTTCCCGTAAAAGTAATTGGTTATAGCCTCCATTGTCCAACAGAATATCATCTTGTAATTGTGCGTCGCTCCTGTATCGTGATGTGCTTGGGTAGGTTTTCCATCTGCAACCAGTAGTGTGGCAAATGATGGAAAGGTTTTTAGAACTAGCAAGATGCCCATGCGTTGCACGCATCAAGATGCATTTGTATGAGTAGTTTATCTTGTGGGAGAAAAGGATCAACGAGGGAATGCCTTATTTGCAAATCTGGAGAGGGGTATGGGTATCTTTTTGCAAAATTCCCATTTGTTTCCTTCCTATCTATCAGATATAAATCGGACGGCCTATATTGCAAGAAAAAAAGTATAGAGAAAAAAAGTAGATAGTAAAGGAAGTAGAGATAAATATTAAATATTAAATATTAAATAAATATAACAGTAGAGAAGAGAGTAGAGATAGCAGAGACGTCGTGAAAGGATCACGCGCGCGCAGGAAAAAGCGGTCGGGCGTGCCCTAGTTTTGGCGCGCGGCGTCCGACGCGCTTTATAAAATCCAACGCCCTCCCACCGCTCTGTGCCTTGCCACCGCTCTCTCCTTGCTCTGTGCCTCGCCATCGCTCTCTCCCCGCTCTTTTTCGCCTCGCCGCCGCCGCGCCACCATGCCGCCGCGTCACCGGGAAACTTGGGGATACCGTGTCGTCCGCGCGCGCCCCTCCGGCGGCTTCTCAGCCGAGATCCAGTTTCACGGGATGAGCCCCGTTCTCGGCAATTTCGACACCGCCAACAAGGCCGCCCGCGTGTACGACGCGGAGGTGTGGCACCTCCAGTGGCCTCATAGAACATTGAACTTCCCCAACGTGCCGACGCGGGAGCGGGCGCAGGAGCTCGCGCCTCTGCATCGGCTTAGCACCAACAAGGATCGTCGCGACAACCGGAGGCGGGAGCACCGTCTCGGCATCGCCGAGATGGACGAGGAAGCCATGGCGCTGTGGCGCCAACACTTCCCGCGGGACATCATCGACGAGCGCGAGTTCTACGCGCAAAGGAGGGCGGAGAGGGCTAAGAGGAGGGCGGAGCGAGCCGCCTATCGCGAGCACAAGCGTAGGCGAAATGCGGACGCTCAATTCAACAGGAGGCTAGGAGCAGCGTCGCCCTGGGAATCTGATGACGATCGGTATCTTCACGCCTACAGTAAGACGTCGGAGGATGACATCACCGAGGAGGAGTCGAACGACGAGGAGTAGTTGAATTATCTTTATTTTATCTATCTATGCTGAGAACTATCCTCTACTCTCTAGTATCTACTGCTCGATCTCAGCACTGTAAACGCTTTTTTAAAGCGCCGCGCGTTGCGATTCTGTTGGAGATGCTCTAACATGGCAGACGAGTGCATTAATGTTGCCCACAAGATGCGCGAGTATTACTAGTAGTATATTTTTCTTGCCATGTTGAGATTTTAAAACCACGAGTGCAAACATACAGAGGAGCAATAAAGAACAAACACGGGATATTCGGGACATCTTCAAGGAGCGTGGCAAGTTAAAGAGGAGCTGCACCGAACCTGTAAAACGAGCTTTGGTAAGTAACACCCTTTCAATTACTTTCGTGTAGCCTCGTGTTCTTCGATGTGTATATGTTGTAGTTTCTATTTCTCTTAAGCGTGGTGTTCTTCGATGTGTAATAAGAAGAGTCTTAATCGTCCTAATGCTTTCGTTTTTAGCTTGATGTAGGAAGTGGGTGTTCTCACCTTGTAGTCTGTTTTTTTTCCTTTTGAATTCACTTCTCCGACTTCTGTTTATCTGGCTTCTACTAAATGGATCTAGGTTGCTCTGACTATTGATCTAAAAAAGAAGTAAATTCATGTCAGGATGTAGTTCCTGCGAGGAGGGAAGTATGGTCAACCTCGAGATCATGTTTCCAAAATGAGGCTGGATTACACACAAGGTGCCAGTTCCCTAATGATGCTGGATTAGACACAAGGTGCAAATTCCCAGATGATGCTGGATTACACACAAGCCAGTTGGAGTCGTCAGCTGTTCGTGTCCTCGTGGCATTAGTAAAGGCTGAAAGAAAGCGTGCAGCAGCCCTTGAGAATGTAGCTAAGTTCCTGAAGAAGCGAAAAGAGCAATCAGATGCTCTCTTCACCCAAGCCAAAGAAGAGATGGAAGAAGCCAGAAATAAGCTAGCAGAGGCAGAGCAGGCTAGGCGTCTCCTGCTATCTAAAACTGTTGTCAATACAAAATTTCCTTCATAATTTCTAGGTTCAAATGTTTATCCAGTCAGCATGCCTGTTGTGATGTCCGTGCATCTACTGATGTGGCACAAAATGTTTTTTTCCAGGTCATGTAATATCAGCAATTACTTTCCAACCAATAACAGACGAAGCATTGGACATGGTATAGTTCACGCGCAAGCCCGACAATCCAAGTTCAACTTCCACATCAAACTCATGTTCACAGATATCTACACATTCATACATAATGTCCACAACCATGATTCACTTCAAAGCCAAAAAAAATGTGAGGAGAGTTATAAATAAAGAAAATCCTCTACTAGTTCCTACTACCAGTGCGAGCACAACAAGTCAAGACCATGCGTAAATTAATTATATTTTAGTCATTTTTTGTGTTCTAAAATGCCTGCCGGCTCGCGGAAGGATGTGTTACCGGTACACACGCTGATTCAATGAAGGAAGGTGGGGCAGTCTTAAGCTGGTTGCACGCGGCGAGGAGGCGTGCTCACCGGCCTGCAGCCGAAAAGCGGCCCTCTTGGCGGCCACGTTCAATGCCTGCGCTATGAGAGGTCGCGTCGTGTCGAGCAATCACTCCCTTCAGTCCTTTTTTATTTGGGTATAACAAAATCTCGTTTTCCATTCACATTTTACAAGTAAAATTCATGGACAAACTTTGACCCAAAGTATGATGGGGACTAGTAAACCGAATGGAGGTAGTAGTTTTTTAATCAAAGAAGGGTTTCCCTTCCGATTTTCATTATCAAAACCAGCATCTAAATCTAAACCATAGTATTTGCCCTAGAACTACCAGGTTTAACATCTCTCAACATAAACCCATACAACCTCCATCGAAAAAAAACCATACAACCATACGCCAAGGAGGTACGTAGTACTATGAATTCCATTTTGCTCCATACCAATCGCTCTAAAACTACTTACTACTTATAACGCCATTGAAAATCGGAACTCTTAACCCCGCTAAAAAGACGATATTTTAAACGTGGCTACTCGATCTGTGGCAACTGGCGAGCCACCGCGCTCCAAGTCGTTCACCTGTGGTCCCGACCATCAACTCCTACGGATCAAATTATCACGCGAGCTGACTATTCCTACAAAGGTGCTCCACCACATACCCGGTACCCGCGAATGCAGCAGTCGTGCACCTAGGGTTTTAGGGTTTATTTGTTAATGTCGCCTTTATGTAACACTCATGTGTGCGAGACAGCGAGAGGCCGACTGCGTGCGTGCGCCTCTTCTCTTCGTATATGTACTCCACCATTTGTTTGGTGTCCAAAAAATTATAATAACTACTAGCAATGTGCCAATGCGTTGCCACACGATCAAAGTAGATTAATACATATTCACCGATTTGATAGAAAAAAAGTCTAGTTTTGAAATACGTATATCACTAAAAATATGTTATGTTTCACTCAAAATATATTCCTTTGGCGGTTTTGATGAGATAAGGGAGGAATGTTGTTGGTTTCAAGATTCGAGAAGTGGTATATGTCTAATTTCTACTCTTACTAGCAAGATGCCGTCGTTGCTGTACGAACATCAAGATCTTGTGGGAGAAAAGGATGAACGAGGGAAGGCCTTATCTGCAAATGTGGTGAAGAGTGCGGGTAAATTGCCATATTTTCCTTTCTATCCGTCAGATATAAATCGGACGACCTACATTGCAGGATGGCAGGCCCACCATCATCACCAACTCTATTTTTTATCCTTGCTCTTATAAAAAGCATTGTCGGTGATGATCGTGTGTCTGCCATCCTGCAATATAGGCCGTCCGATCTATATCTGACGGATAGGAAGGAAACTATGGCAATTTTGCAAAAAGATACCCACACCCCTCTCCACATTTGCAAATAAGGCCTTCCCTCGTTCATCCTTTTCCCCCACAAGATAAACTACTCATACAAATGCATCTTGATGTTCCATACAACGCATGGGCATCTTGCTAGTTGTTGCAAAAAGCCCATGTGTGTGTGAGAGAGAGGGAGAGTGGAGGAGGACGGAGTGCATGTGTGACAAAGACACAAGGAGTGTGTGTGCGATAGGTATCAGCTTAAAATGAGGCGATAGTGTGTGTGTACACGATCGAGAGGGCGTGTCTCAAGAAGGGAAGAAAAATCTACATAGATACAAGGAGCGGGAGAGAGACATGTATGCGATGGTGGAAGCACGAGTGTGCGGGTGTATAAACCTATCTAGAGGCTAGCTAGTCGATAAATATTTGTGAGAGAAATACGAGTCGGGGTGTGAAAGCGAGAGTTTTGCGTGTGTGTGAGAGAGAGAGACGGTAGTCGGGAAGGGGAGTGGAAGCAGGAGTTGTGTGTGTGTGTCTGTGTGTGTGAGAGAGAGGAGACGGTAGTCGGGGTTGTCTGATCGGTAAACAAATGAATAATGTTAGCCTGGGATGGAGACGAAAAGGAGACCGCAACAAATGTTGTGTCTACAAGAGAGAGAGAGAGAGAGAGAGAGAGAGAGAGAGAGAGTAATTTCACCCAAACGTGACTTAACCACGTCTCACCCGGATTCATACACGGTGGGTGCCAAAACACAATGTGTCCTCGGCCAAAATCGACTCCCTCCCCGATTCATATTCATACACGGTGGGCGCCAAAACCAAACTCTCGTTGGCAAATATTCGGTGTATGCGAGATTACCGTCCTATCCCCAACCGACTAATGTTGCTGTGATGTAGTAGAAATTTGAAACGGGGGCTAAGTTTGTAAATTTCCTCGCATTTGAGACAAGCGTGCCTGAATACATTGTTCCCCCTCTCTACCTCCTTTTCCCATTCAGTATCCGTGGGCGCCAAAACACCCTCTCCACCCACCCTCCTCCGTCCGCCGCCGTCCGCCACCCCATCCACCGCCGTCCTCTCCACCATGCCGGAGCTGATACCCCGACGCCGCCGTCCATTACAAGAGATCGACCTCTTTCATCCACGGCTTCGGACCGGGATCCTTGCATCCCGTCCTCTCGCTTCATCCCCGCCATTGTCCACCTTGCCGGCGCCGCTCCTACGACTGTCTCGTCCACCATGCCCCGCCGCCACCGTCTACCCTCCTAGATCTGCTTCCACGCTGCCGACAGCCATCGCTACTGCAGCAACGTCAAATTCTCAGCAGATGCGTACACGGCGCCGCACCAGAGGCGGTACTCATTCGTATCTGCTCAAATTATTTATCACAGCAAGAAAATAGATCGCCACTGCTTTACTCTGATTTTTGTCTTGGTTGCGAAGTTGCCTTTGTCCGGTTTGCACTTTCGGATCCGCCATGGCATGCTCATCACTATACTATCAATGCTTAAGGTTTTCCCCTTTGAGGGAGTCCTGGATTAGGGGGT
This sequence comes from Aegilops longissima, assembly GCA_021605205.1. NCBI lineage: Eukaryota > Viridiplantae > Streptophyta > Magnoliopsida > Poales > Poaceae > Aegilops > Aegilops longissima. The sequence continues at coordinate 320,466,867 of CM038677.1, forward strand.
ATCCGGACAGCCGGACTATGTACAACGTCCGGACTATTGAAGCGTGAAGATACAAGACTCAAGACTTCGGCCCGTGTCCGGATTGGACTTTCCTTGGCGTGGAAGGCAAGCTTGGCGATCCGGATATTATATTTCCTTCCTTGTAACCGACTCCATGTAAACCCTAGCCCTCTCCAGTGTCTATATAAACCGGAGAGGTTGGTCCTTAGAAGGCCGATCACAATTACAATCACACCATCATAGGCTAGTTCTTAGGGTTTAGCCTCTATGATCTCGTGGTAGATATACTCTTGTACTACCCATATCATCAATATTAATCAAGCAGGAAGTAGGGTTTTACCTCCATCGAGAGGGCCCAACACAGGTAAACATCTCAGATCCCTTGCTTCCTGTTACCATCAGCCTTGACGCATGATCAGGACCCCCTACCCGAGATCCGCCGATTTTGACACCGACATTGGTGCTTTCATTGAGAGTTCCTCTGTGTCGTCGCCGTCAGGCTCGATGGCTCCTTCGATCATCATCAACGACACTATCCAGGGCGAGACATTCCTCCGTGGACAGATCTTCGTGTTCGGCGGCTTCGCACTGCGGGCCAACTCGCTTGGCCATCTGGAGCAGATCGACAGCTACGCCCCTGGCCACCAAGTCAGGTTCGGAAATCTGAACTACACGGCGGATATCCGCGGAGACTTGATCTTCGATGGATTTGGGCCTATGCCAGGAGCACCGGACAGTCTCGACGAGCACGGCTTAGACCTGCCATCGGACGAAGCTCGGGGTATCGCCCCCGTAGTATCTCCGGACCTAGATCCGAAGAAGGACGCGCCGTTTAAGGACGGAGGGATGGACCCCGCCCCGCCGGTCGCGCACTCATCAGCGGCAGAGCCGAACACGGGCCTTACCCCTGTGGCGGCCTGTGAATCCGGACCCCTGGATTTGTATCCGGACGTTGATTGCGGTCCGCACACTCCCGATCCGGTCCAGCCAGGTGGGGCTCCGGTAAAGGAGTTCACTGCGGCGGATATCTTCCAACACTCGCCCTTCGGCGACATGCCGAACACATTAAAACCCTTCTCTTTGTCAGGAGGCTCTTGGCCGAACAACGTCCGGCTCGAGTGGGAAGCAGGCGATGAAGGAATTCTTTGCCCACCCACCACCCACTTCATTTCCACAGTTGATGATTTAACCGACGTGATTGACTTTGACTCCGAAGACATCGATGGTATGAATGACGATGCAGGAGAATCACAAGAGCCACCGCTCACTGGGCGATGGATAGCCGCCTATCCCCATGATATACATATGGCGGACACTCCGAAGGAAACCAATGGCGATGAGGCAGCGGAGGATAATCCCCCAGGGGGAAAAGTAAAGTATGGGCGTCGTCGGTGCCGCTCCGAGCCCCGCCACAGGAATACCAGCCCAGAAGTCGAAAACAATCCGGATGGCGCCAAAGATGAATATAACCCTAGTCGGCGTGCCTTTCATAAGGCCGGCCTGGCCACTGTGGGACACTTGGAGAGGGACAACTATACGCCCCCTTCCGGGGACGAGGCAAACCTCGGCAATGAAGAATTCGGTGTGCCTGAAGATCTAGTGGAACAAGCTCGCTCCGAGCGACGGCTCATGGCCACGGCAAAAAGCCTGCAAAGGAAGAAAAAACAGCTCAAGGCTGACCAAGATTCGCTGGTGGACAGATGGACCAAGGTCTTGGCCACTGAAAGATACGGACCTGACCGCCCCGACAAAGGGCACAACCAGCCACCCCAACCTAAGCAGGAGAACTCAAGGAACATGCCCCAACGTCAACACACCACTACGGTCCAAAACAACATGAAGGACACAAGAAGAAGCATACTCAAGCCCCGGCACAACAGTCACAAGAGCTCAGACCTATCCGGCCCGAGCCACACACTAGATCAACCATGCGAAATTCATGGTACTCCCAGAAGGACGGCAAAGCATACCAATAGAAAATGCCGGATCCTCAAAGGAAAATGGCTGGCCACATGCCGGAAACAATGAAGGGAGTCTTCTGGTCAAGATATCCCCCCCCTCCATAGCATACAAGTACGACCGCTTGCCCCAGACCGCGCTGACCACAGCAACTCAGTTGCAGTACCTAAGGACATAGCAAACCAGGGGCTCCAGACAACATAAAACCCCCGGAGGTGTGAAATCACCAACAACATCTCTTAAAAGATGTTGGGAGCAAAGGCCAAGTTTTTCTGGCCCATCACTCTAAACGGTTGTCTTCGGATCACCAAACAAATACTATGCCAAAGAATAAATCTTCGGCACCTTCCCACCATGTGGTAATTTACCGTATGCTAACGGGAAGAACCACGTTGGCTGGATCCGGCGTGGTAAATAACTCAGTCCAACACCATGTGATGTAATCACACCTATGGGCAAGGCCGAACCCCGCCCTCGGGGCGGATATCATACAGCTACCGGAGTAGCGAGTCACGCATGCCTATCAAGATTTTGATATGACAGACGACTATCCGGACACCAATTGAGGAGTCCGTGCTACCCACCGGTACGACGGCTGGGTTTACCAGGGCCCGATCAGGAGCCCTTGGACCAACCACTAGCGGACGCGGCTACCTCCGAGTATTCGCCTTACAAACCAACTTTGACGCACGACAGGATAGGTGACGCGGAATTGGCCAGGACACACAAGGAGCCCCTCCCCTAAAAGAAGGCAGTCCAGATTCACTTCTGATCCACTGACAAACTCCCTCCAGTCCGGCCATCACATGTTCCGCCAAAAAACACCTCTTTTCATAATCATACATAGTACTCATATGCATAGACATATCATTTTACTACAATACGTAGACTTAAATAACACTTACCGGCCATCGCTTTTCATCGACACCTTGTGTTAGGCCCGATTACGCCAGGGGCTTCATAATACAGCAATAAAGTCCGACCACCTTCTTGGTCGTCTGGCACCCCGAACTTATAGCACTATATGCATCAGCTCCGAATCATGTCTTGGGTCATTGGTTGGGTTTGCCCGGCTCCCTTGTTTTGGTACCTTAAGTTCCGTTATATCGGCTAAGGTAGCGCAGGGAGAACTACTGCGATTGTGTCCCGGATCTGCCGGACGAGCACCTTAGTAGAGAAAGCCGAAAACCGACTGTCATGATATAGCGAGAGCTCGTCAGCTCTTCGAGAGGTTGTAAAATCCCTAAAGATTTATTCCGCACAACGCCATTTTAAATGTAGAGTGCGACGGATCGGTCTTCTGATCAGGCGCCAACAGAGCCCCTAGTTCGGCCTTCCGAACACTAGGGGCTACGCCGACCATACTCGAATTCCTATGGCTAAGTGAGAATAATAAAGCCTTATAGTCGATTGCCTGGTTCGTGGTGAGAAACGCCTCCGCAAAGGGACTCAACTATGGGATAAAGAGCATTCAGATATATCCCGAACACCCCAGTATTGTTTTTACATGGGGGCAGAAGCCGACGACTGGCCAACTCTCAGGATTTACATACACTAAACAGCCGCACTGGAAGAACAAATGTTCAGACAAAACAGGCAATATATAAATGCCATAATCCCATATTACAAAAAGTGGCAGGAATGCCCTCACGGAAATATAATATCTTTGGTACATTTATCCGCCGGAAGGCAGGGCCCCTTCAATACACCTTCATAGTACAGTTCGGGCTTGCGATGCTCCTTACCCTCTGGCGGCCCCTCAGTCATCAGCTTCTCCGCGTCAAGCTTCCCCCAATGCACTTTTGCACGGGCGAATGCCATACGTGCACCCTCTATGCAGACTGATCGCTTAATAGCATCAAGGCGAGGACAAGCACCCGCAATCCGCTTCATGAGCCCGAAGTAACTGCTCGGAATTGGCTCCGCCGGCCACAGCCTGACAATCAAGTCCTTCATGGCTAGTTCGGCCGCCTGGTGCAGTTCGACCAGCTGCTTCAGCTGATCGATAAAGGGCACCGGATAGTTCGGTGCCAAATACTGCGACCAGAAATCCCTCTCCGCAGACTTCTTTTCCTCGGTTCGGTAGAATTGGGCGGATCTGATATGCTGCGAGGAAGATCCGCAAACGCCCCTGGAAAAATAAGAATTCAGCTTGCCGCTTAGAACTCTTCCATTATCATGAATAAATGGCTAAGAATACAGAAGGCCTTACCAGCTGCAAATTTCCGGGCATCTTGAATGTCCCGTACAGCACCTTGGGCTTCTTCCCGGGCATCTTCCGCAGCTTGGAGCGCTTGGGCGAGTTCGTCTTCTTTCTCTATTACACTTTGCTCCAAGCCCTCGCCTTTCTTCACAGCCTCCTGGAGCTCCCGCTCAGCTGTGACAACCCTGGCCTCGTGTTTTTCACGGAGTGCCTGTTCGGCGGCAGCCTTCTTGTTGGTATCATCCACAGCCTTCTTCAGTGCCTCGTATTCGGCACTCGCTCCTAGGGCGTACAACACAAATACTTTTCAATAAGCACAATTACTTATTTGTGCCTAATGCAAGACAATGTTTTATCATACCTTGTTTATCTTCTAATTGCTTCCTCACGCGGCCAAGTTCTTCTTCGGCCCGTTCCAGGCTCCGCTTCAGTTCGGACACTTCCGCATTATGAGCGGTCGTCCTCTCCGCAGACGCCTGTATTCAAACAAAGAGCTACATGTCATTAACATAAGTTCCCATGACAAGAGAGGATTTGATCCCTTGCCCAGCTCCCTCTCCTTTTCCGGACAGTGTATCAGGGGCTACTACTCATATAATGACGATTCCTCAAAGGTTTCTTGGAAAACATACCTCAAAGGCCTTTATAAGGCCAAGGCGGGACTCGTTCAGCCCGCTCTCGGCAGACTGAATCTTTTCGATGATAGACGCGTTCTTTAACGCCGTCGATAGACCGCCTGGCAGCTCTGTCCAAACAGAGGTTTCCGACGGAGTAGGCAGGCCCCCCACCATTGAAGGTGGCTGCTCGCCCGATCCGGGGGCCTTAGAGGTCTCCCGGACCTTGTCCGTCAGGGCAACCAAGGTCGCCCCCGCTGACGGCACACTCTGGGGCCATCGCTCCCGTGCGTCCGGCCCCAGTGATACGCCCCCCTGGTCCGAGCCCCGTCGAGACGACACCTCAATGTCGTGCCGGGACTTTGGGGAAGGGGACTCTGGAGGCGTGTCGCTCGCCAAAGCGTCCGAGCTCAGCGAATCCTCAAAATGAGGACTGGCCGGCGCGGGACCTCGCCGGACTGTGCAAAATATAGCAACAGTTAAAACTATTATACCCAAAAACAATCTCGGACGCATATGCATGTTCGGATCTCGTACACTTATGACTTCTCCAGGGGGCTGGGCCCTGGGATCCCACTCTGGACTGCTGTCGGCAGCCGTGGTGGATGCCTCTGGGAGGGAACCTTTTCTCCTCTTGGGCGATTCGGCCTCCAGGGACGAGGAAGCTACGCGCTTCTTCCTACCTCCAGAATGAGGATCGCCCTCCTCTGCTTCTTCCTCCTCCTCTTTCGAAGAGGGAGCGTCGCTTGAGTCTTCGGAATTTGCGTCCGAAGCCTCGCGGTGACGGAGGCCACTCCGGGTCTTCTTGACCTTCTTGGAGGCCTCCTTCTTCGGCGTCTCGTAAGGCGCGGGGACCAGCATCTTCGTCAGAAGAGGTCCGGCCGGTTCCTCCGGCAACGGGGCCGGACTGTGTATCCGCTCCACTTTTTTTATCCATCCCTGAGGTCACGATGAAACATGATTAGGATGTTTCCCCCATGACATGCCAGCTGAAGCATGAATAGACAGAGCTTGGCTGTGACTTACCGAGCCACGATCCACGGTGGGGTCCGGCCACGATTTGCCGGACTTGAAGAGCACCTTCCAGATATCCTTGTGGGAGGAATCGTAAATCTCCCGAAGGGTTTGATGCTCGGCGGGGTCGAACTCCCACAGAGTACAAGCTCGGCGCTGACAAGGGAGAACCAGGCGAACTAGCATCACCTGGACTGCATCCACAAGTTTGACGTCCCTATCAACCACGGCCTGAAGGCGCGTGTGGAGCAGTGACAGCTCGTCAGACAAGGACCAGTTCGGGGCCTTCTCGAGCCAGGATGTGAGACGCAGCGGAGCTCCGGATCTGAACTCTGGAGCGGCCGCCCATTTTTTTGCCGCGTGGCTCGATGATATAGAACCACTGCTGCTGCCACTCCTTGACGGAGTCGTTGAAAGCGCCCGTAGTCCAAACGGCCTTGGGCATCTTGCTCACCATGGCGCCGCCGCACTCGGCATGTTCGCCACTCACCACCTTGGGCTTCACATTAAAAATCTTTAGCCACTGGCCGAAGTGAGGTGAGATCCGAAGAAAAGCCTCGCACACGACGATGAACGTCGAGATATTGAGGAAGGATTTGGGGGAGAGATCATGAAAATCAATCCAGTAGTAATACATGACTCTGCGAACAAATGGGTGCAGGGGAAACCCAAGCCCGCGGACAAAGTGAGGAAGGAACACGACTCTCTCGTGAGGTTCCGGAGTGGGGACGACCTGTCCTGCCGGGGGGAGACGGTGGCCGATCTTCTGAGCCAGATGCCCGGCATTTCGGAGCTTCTTAATATCCTTCTCCTGGACAGTAGAGGCCATCCATTTTCCTCCTGCTCCGAATCCGGACATCTTTGGAAAGCCTCTCTTTGGTGGAAAGGAAGAGTGCTTGGGCGTTAGGGCTCGAAAAGAGGGGAATGAGCGAGCGGAAGGAGAAAGGCGTGGGTAAAGAGAAGGAGACCTTGCCTCTTTATAGGGGCGGTAAGTGCTTTTTGCGCCTCCCCACTTGCCTGGTTGAGCCCGTTGGCCTCCCACTCGCCGCGATTAGCGGTGCGGTTGGATTACCCATGCCCGTATTGATGAGAATCCCGTGATACGGGCGCACGATCTCTGCTTTGACAAGGTGTGTCAAGGAAACCGCCTCGCAATATGCGTTGTGGCTGGTTGTGGGAAGACGGTTCGAATACTGACCCGACCGTACTGACACATCGCGTTGCTTGAAAAGTTGTCAGCAGATTGCATTTGCGAAACATCATTCTCTCTACGGTGGCATACGAAGACCATCTTGTGGATCCGGACACGGTTTGGGTGTTCGATAATTACCTTGGAGTATTCGGAGGAGGAACCCGCCCTGCAATGCCGAAGACAAGATCTGCTACGGGACTCATCGTCATTGAAGCCTAGTTCGGGGCTACTTGAGGAGTTACGGATTAGGGGTATCCGGACAGCCGGACTGTGTACAACGTCCGGACTATTGAAGCGTGAAGATACAAGACTCAAGACTTGACCCGTGTCCGGATTGGACTTTCCTTGGCGTGGAAGGCAAGCTTGGCGATCCGGATATTATATTTCCTTCCTTGTAATCGACTCCATGTAAACCCTAGCCCTCTTGATGTCTATATAAACCGGAGAGGTTGGTCCTTAGAAGGCCGATCACAATTACAATCATACCATCATAGGCTAGCTCTTAGGGTTTAGCCTCTACGATCTCGTGGTAGATATACTCTTGTACTACCCATATCATCAATATTAATCAAGCGGAAGTAGGGTTTACCTCCATCGAGAGGGCCCGAACTCTGGTAAACATCTGTGTCCCTTGCTTCCTGTTACCATCAGCCTTGACACACAGATCGGGACCCCCTACCCGAGATCCGCCGGTTTTGACACCGATACCCTTTTATATTCCACACTAGTTAAATCACAGTAGACTAAATTTCAAAATTGGGTCGGATCGATTTTTAGAGTCATGGGAGTTCGCCAAAGGCGACGAAGGGGCTCGGTGGGACGGGGTGGGGTGGGGGTTGCGGAGGAACACATGCGATGGGGGCGGTGGTCCGGCCGGCGACCCGTCTGCAAGGTGTTCTCAGATGGGAAGAATCGAGACGAGGAAGAAGAAGGGTTAGGAGACGTAGGATCTTCATCCAACCGCCTGAAATGGTCGACTGACCCAAATGACAAAAGTCACGCGACTTGCATGCATACATGCCTTTATATTCAGTACCATCATCGTACCTACTTAGCACTGCTCCTGAATCCATCAAGCTAAACAACGTGCCACTCATAATTCCAAACTTGTTGCTCAACTACGAATCTGATATGATGCTGATATTACTAAAACAGAAAACATTTAATTGTTCAGCTAATGTTCCTTCTTTACTTTTGAAAAGCACGTGCACCACATATAGAGAGACAGCAGGGAGTTGCTTTCTTGATGCGCTCTGGTTCATCATGTGTGGGCACTACGCAACGAACATTTTATTATCCAAAATCTGCTTGCTCTTCTTTAGCATGTTCCTCTTACATTCTTCTTTAATAAGTACTCTCTCGTTCCTAAATACAAGTCTTTGTATAGATTCCACCATGGACTACATATGGAGCAAAATGAGTGAATCTACACTCTAAAATGTATCTGGATACATCTGTATGTGATCCATAGTGGAAATCTCTGCCAAGACTTATATTTTGGAAAGAAGGGAGTATGATAGTAGTACAGTATGTTCCTTGTACTAAAGGTGAGCAGGGACATTTGTAGTGTAGAGGTCTATACGGTCGGTTGTGATGGACACTTTGAGCCTCTTTGATTCGTAGGATCTTGTAAACATAGGAATAGGATTTGTAGTGGCCTACCCACTTGAATCCTATAAGAATAGCAAGGAAATGTGGGGAGCTGTGTCGCCTTTGAGAGTTACACTGATATTAACGGTACCGCACCTTCACTTGAAAAGAGCTGGTATCCGAAGCCTTTCTAGCCGTACCGGCAATGCTAGCACATATATTCCAGCAAGTTCCACTTTGCTGATTTTACTCTGATGCTTAAGGTTTTCCCGTTATATCTACACTATGATCTGTGTAGCTGCTTTGTGTCGCACTAGCAGCAGTCCACTCTTGAAGCTAAACACTGCAATGACTTACAAAATTGGCACCAAGGCATTGAGTGCCATTCTGGATGTAATGAAACTCATACGCTCCCCACCTGTTGGTTCTTGTTCAGAATATGATCCTAATGACTATTCTAACCTCGAGGAGTCAAAGGCAGATGGCCTGTCTTGTTCACCCATCAAGGTGTCTGTTCTAATTTGGCAATGTTTTATTGATTGCAGGTATCTTGCATATGTTGTCTTGCATTTCTTCTACTTTGTTGCACCACCATCTGCTTAGTTTACTCATCATATATGTCGAGATGCCATGCCCATCCATTATCAATACATATTCCATCTGTCATCATACCATGTTTTTTTAACTCAAATGTTGTTCTTGTGCATCAGACATCAAAAAGGAAGAGGGTGGTTGCGGAGCCTGAAGGAGAACCACCAAAGTCCTTGAAGAACATGGTGGTGCCGGAGAAATCAGACAGCACCCCACTTATATTGGTTGTACAATCAGTGACACAAAACGTAGGACCGACTCCAGCAGACTGTACCCATACTTCACTGGCCACACCACTAGCCCCACCACACAGGACCTGCACTCCAGCAAAAGGTATACCGATTTCATTTGCCATAGCACCAGCTATACCACAGAAAATTCCCACTACAGGAAAAAGTACAGCAAGTCCACCAGAGACCTATCCCAACTGCAGAGACGGCCAATTCCTGCGGATTGGAACCCAATTCCATTTATTCCCAGTTTAAAAGACAATGCTTTCAATGTTGTTAGGGACTACGTGCATATATTCCCATCATGGGAAGATTATTGTGAAGACAAACACCATTTTCACATCTTCCTGTCCAACTTACGTGTAATTGCTATTATTCATGGTTATTATTTTCCTGTTTTCTACTGATTGAACACATCAATGATTTAAATTACATTGTTGTAACTAGGCGAGGGTCAATCTGGATAGTCATGACGAGCAAAGCTTGCTTGTGCTTTTTCCAGGAAGCATTGCAGCAGTATCGGTGTTACCTGAGGAAATCACACTTTGATGGCAAGTCTATAAACGAATTTCTGGTGAAGTCTCCTGTGCTAAATTGAGAAGACATTGAATGGAAAAACCTTGTTATGCATCGCCTCATTCCTGGATGAGGTAATCGTCTATGAAATCACATGACAATTTGAACTTCTACTTTTTCGCATGTGCCTTACGGATCTTTTTTGCAGGAAATCTGCTCGAAGAAGAATTCCGGTTTGACAAGAACGACAGGATGTCACAAATATGTTGCTCGCTGCTTTGCTCTTGTTAGTAACTGTTGTCCTGTATCACTGTACTTGCATACATACCTGGTTCATTATGTGACATTAGTATGCATGATAGCTTGCTTATCAATTGTTCGCTCCAAATTATCTGATCTGTATGAATGGTTACATTAGTGTAGAATATATCCAATGCCGATGTTTTTTTTAGCTCTGCATTGGTCTTGTAAGTACATGCTGTCCTTTATCAGTGTACTTATAATGACAGGTAGTTGTTCATGTACCATCACTCTGCAACTTATTTTCCTTTTCCCTCCATTTTCTACACATCAGATCTATATTTTCTCTTACCATAAGGTTGGTACTGAAGAAGTTTAGCTTTACATTGCTCTTGGCTGTACCTTTTGCCTGTATCGCTGCACTTACATTTATAGCTACTTGGTTATGTAGCATCACTCTTCACCTTATCTTAAATATTCTCCATTTTTTCGTATATTATCACATCTATATTTACTCTTAACAAAATGTAGAATAAAGGCAATGCTTTTAAAGAAGATTTTGTGGTAAACTTCTTGAATCCCCCCCCCCCCATCGGCATGGACAAGGCCTTTATAGAGCCTGTCGTCACCAATAATGTAAGTTTGTCCATCTCAAGCCTTCAAACTTTGTTGTATATATTTTGTTAGGCATGACTGCAATAGCTGTTTATTTTTGGTGTTTGCATCAAATTGCTTGTTTAAAGTTTATTATGTAGTTCATAAACAAAATTTTGTCCTTTCTCAATTTAAGTTTTCAGTTGTACAACCAAGTTCCTTCTTCATACCATGTAAATTAAACTATACTGAGCAAGTGATCTTCTTTTGCACCGCATGTATGCTTCATTCTTCATCCATAATCCAAAGGTGTGGTGAACCTACCCACTACAAAGACAATGTCATATTCTGTAATGTCTTAACTATTAACAATGTCATATCATTCTACTATTATTTAAACCGTCTCTTTATTTGCCAATCCGAAATGGTATAAATTGACAAACACTAACCATTGATACTTATGAGTTATTGATCGTAATCCGGTGGTGTCGTGAAGCTGCCAACTCCTTCACAATGTCATTTCCTGCCATGTCTTGACCTAAACAATACCATATTGTGTTAATGCAATTTTAAACTGTGTCACTTTATTCGTCAAGAAGAAATGTGATGAATTGTCAAGACGATACGCTTTGTGTGCAAAACCTTTCATCTGCCTTGTTTATCTTTCGAGTGAGGAAGATATAAGTGTTGAACAAGCGCATATCATCATCTTGCTCAGCTTGCTTGCACTGCAGCTCCCAGCAGGCTAACCTTTCTAACTCTATTGAAGTGTTGTCGGTTTTGTATATTATTTTGTCGGTGTGTTTATTTGCACCGTGGCGATCTTTGATGCCCGATGTATGTAATCTGCTTCTGCTTGTGCTTTATTATCATAGTGGCGAACTTGGATTCCCAAAGGATGTAATATGCCGTAATTTCTTTATTGAATAGTCTAGGTTTTTCTTATTCACGATGCTGCAGTTATTTTATCGTATATATATCATGTCTTCGCGATAAACCGCCAAACCGTAAAATTACGGTACATAATCGGGCCGTCATGCAATCACGATGTAGGTTGGGCCTGAAACGTTCGAACAGCTCACGGGCGGCGGTGAGTCTTAATGAACCCGACCCATGATTGTGAGAACCAAATCACGGGCTTTAATAGGCCAAAATTGTCTCGGTCCTTGTTTGGCCCAATCGATATCGGTCATGAAAGGCGGATGCAAACCGGCCGTAGTTAGGCCCAACTATATGACGGGCTTTTAACAGGCCGAAATTAATATAGGGCCGAAATGTTAAACGGACCCTTAACAGGCCAAAACTAATATCAGGCCGAATTACTAAGTGGGCCTTTAGCAAGCGGGCCCAAAAGCATAGTGTCCAGTTGACGGGCCGAATCTGATATGGGCCATAATTGAGCCCAAAGCCTCTTAAAGGGTCGGACCTGATCTGGGCCGTAATTTGGCCCAGAACGTGGTAGGCTTTTAACGGGCCGGATCTCATATGGGCCACTATTAGGCCCGGAGCGTGGCAGGCCATTAATGGACCGGATGAAATATGGGCTGACATTTGGCTCAAAACATGGCAGCCAGTTAATTGGCCGACCTACTAGGGTCCTCAAAATCGTGTGGGCCTACAGCTGGGCCGGCCCATTAATGTCGGCGAAATTTCGTGGGCCTTTAGCTGGGCCGGCCCATTATGATCCGCAGGAATCTTGTGGGCCTTTACCTGGGCCAGCCCATTATGGCACACAAAAATCTTGTGGGCCTTTACCTGGGCCGGCCCATTATGGCCCGTAAAATCTTGTGGGCCTTTAGCTGGGCCAGCCATTATGGTCAGCAAAATCTCATGGGCCTTTAGCTGGGCCGGCTCATTATGGTCCACAAAATCTTGTGGGCCTTCAGTTGGGCCGGCCCATTTAAACTTGATGGGTCGGTCCACGTGTCAACATATCATAGGCGCGTCTCGCCCATTGGATGAGTGACACCTGTGCCAACGCGGACCTGACATGTGTCTCCTCCAGCCAATGATGATTTTACATGTGGAAAATCCCCATTGGTCGGGGCTGTTAACGGGTTATCGGATCGAAAACCCGACCCGATAGCTTAACGGCGTTCCGTTACAGTGGATGCCACGTGCCGGTCACCCTTGACGAAAGCACTTCTGTGACGCGCGATTTATCGTCATGGAAGTGGACACTTCCGTGATGATAATTTTGGTAATGTCATGGAACACTTCTACGACAGCACATGTATGACTATCTTGATTCTCTCATAAATTTGTCATGGATGTACATGCATGACAAAAAGCGCGACCTACTGTGACAAACACGTATCATCACGAAAGTGTATTTTTTTGTAGTGTTATCCCTACCCCCAGATCCGGCGAGAGGGTCGTATTCATCTCCCACTTCCTCCGGGGGCTAGGGTTCGCTCTCCATCCCTTTGTCCGTGGGCTCGTGTTCTATTATGGGGTAGATTTTCACGATCTAGCCCCGGACTTTTCACGATCTTCTCGGCATTCATCGTCATGTGCGAGGCCTTTCTCCGTATTCCCCCACACTTTGGCTTATGGCTCAAGACCTTCAATGTGAAGCCGAAGGTGATCAAGGGGAAGCAAGCAGAGTGTGGTGGTGCCACGATGAGCAAGCTTACCAACGCTCTTTGGTTAAAAGGCTCTTTCACGGAATCCTCCAACTTATTGCAGCCGGACTAGTTTTACATCACTGAACCCCCGCGGTACCAAGTGGGCAGCTACACCCGCTTTCTGATTTGGCCCTCCAATACAGCTTGCATCGTGGATCAATAAGGGGTTGGACAGGGGATCAATTGATGAAGTGCAGAATCTACACAGCCGCGTCCAGAGTCTCCTTGAGAAGGACACCGATCTCATCAATGTAATCCAAGTAATGCCAGTCCGCCGGGCCCTGCCGTGCCAGTGACGGCCTCTCCACATGTGGGAGTTCAACCCGGAAGGGCCGCGGACCCTTCCGCATTTCTTCGGCATGACGCATAGAGGAATGTGGAAGTTATTTTTCAGGACACGAAAGTAGTGGACGGATACCACCGTGGATATCGGCCTTGACTGCAACCATCCGGACACCTCGGTAAGCACTCAACTCCTGAACACAACTTAGTTAAATATCCCATAATAAGGTACTGAGAAAACCATCTTCTTCCAGGGCTGGATAAAGAAGGCGGAGCGAATTAGGTGTTCGGCCCCTCTTCCCGAAGACTCGGCTGATCCTGTGCTAACAAGGATGCTGGTTCCGGCACCATACCAAGTGCCTATGAAAGAGGGTAAGGAGGAGAGCAGGAAGGCCAAAGGTGGCCTCCATTCTGAAGGTACACCAGACACTGTGTCTGGGGAGATTAGGGCTCCCTCTTCCGAAGACAAAAGAGAAGGAGAAGCTGACATTCTTTCTCCCCATGGTAAGAAAAGGGCCGCCTCCGAAGGTTGGGAGGTAAAGGCTCCTAAGCGAGGTAAGATGCCCCTGTCAGGTGGTTCGGGCTCGGAAGACGACGTTGTCGCAAAGTTCCTCCATAAGGACAAGCCTTTAGCCGAATCATAAGTGAACAAGGGTGTCTTAAACATATCCCGTTCTTTTCCAGTTACAAGGGTAACATCTAGAATATATGTCAATGCCCATTTTGCGGATAGTGTCTTGGTAGAGTAGACTAAGGCTACTGCCGCCGTCCATAAGGAATTTCGTGAGATGGAACCCATCAATAATTGGGTCGAGGACTAGAGCTGCTGAACCTGCGTGACGAATACTGACTGGGTGGTCCTTGCGATCAAAAGTGATCGGGCAGGCCGCCCATTGATTAAATTGTGGGACGACCGGCTCTATGGCGTAGGCGTCCCGTAGTGCGCGCTTGCGCTCCCCCATAGGGGTGTGTGTCACGTATACCATGTTTACTATTTTTACTTCAGGGGGAAATTGCTTCTGACCCCTGGTGTTCAGTTGGCGAGTCTCTTCGTCATCGTTTGCAGACCCAACAGCTTCTGTTGGTATGATTGGCTGGTTTATCAGGGGTGCCATGAATCTAGCAGGGCCGATCTAGTATCTTTTCTAAATTGGATGGTCCATCTCTGTTTGCCTTGAATGGCTTTTTCCGTTGACCGGATTTGGAGCCGCTGAATCCGGCGTTGACCGCCGTGTCTTGCGTTCCTTCATTATTATTGCGACACTTGTGTTTATTGCGCCGTGGCTTGCCGTTGCCGTCTCGGACTTCGGAGGTGCCCGGATCGCTGGAGTTGTTGCTTCTACGAGCGAGCCATGGAGTTTGGTTTTTTCTTGACCGAGGTGGTGGGCGAGCCACTCATCCCGGACACTGTGTTTGAAGGCCGCGAGGGCTTCGGCGTCCGGACAATTGACAATTTGGTTCTTTTTAATTAAAAACCTAGTCCAGAGCTTCCTAGATGATTGTCCGGGCTGCTGGATGATGTGACTTAGGTCATCAGCATCTGGTGGCTGGACATATGTACCTTGGAAATTATCGCGGAAGGCGTCTTCCAGGTCCTCCCAGATGCCAATGGAGTTCTCTGGAAGGTTGTTTAGCCAGTGCCGCGCCGGTCCCTTTAGTTTTATTGGGAGGTATTTCATGGCGTGGAGATCATCACCCCGGGCCATGTGGATATGGAGAAGAAAATCCTCAATCCATATCGCGGGATCTGTTGTTCCATCGTATGATTCTGTATTCATGGGTTTAAAACCTTCTGGGAATTCGTGCTCGATTACTTCATCAGTGAAGCAGAGGGGGTGTGCAGCGCCTCTATATCAGGCCACGTCGCGACATAGCTCGGATGGAGTTCGTCTGCGGTTTTTGGCCCAGGCGTGATCATGCTTGTCGCGTCTGGCTAAGTAGCCATCGTCGCGTGTCGGGGCACGCCCCCTCGATCCATAGATCGATCTAGTCTGTCCTGCTCTACTATCTAGGTCCTGCGCAGGTAATATGTATATCCCCGAGCTGTTTTATCTCTGCCTTTACGGTGAGGTAGTACGGGCTAGTGTTTGGCTTGAGTTGCCGCCTTGTCCCGGCCACGTGGTGGTTGATCAGCCGCATTGCGCGATGATGGTACGGGCTCCAGTACCTCGTCATAAAACTGATGTAGCAATTTGCGCTTTGGGTAACTTTTGGTTGGGCGCTCGAGGCCGTATTCCTCGGCTGCCAGGACATTATTCCATCTATCGTTGAGCGGATCTTGGTCAGCTTGAAGCTGCTGCAGCTTCTTTGTCAGGCTCCTTGCAGTGGCTATTAGCCGGTGCTTAAAGCGCTCCTGCTCTAGAGGTTCCTCAAGCACGATGAAATCCTCGTTGCCGAGGCTCACCTCATCCTCGGAGAGTGGAAGATAGTTACTGTCCTCCGAGTCTTTGTTTACGGCCCGTTCATCAGGGTTGACTCGCCCATCTTCCCGTTCGTCCTGTTCGGCGGTTGGCTTAACGGGATCTTCATTGTCTTCGGCATCGTCTAGAGTATTATTTTCTCCTGTGCCGGTATTGCTGTTTTTTCTATGACGTGACTTAGAGTGGCACCACTGACGCCGGTGCTTTGGCTGTATCTCAGGAGGTTTATCCTCGACTGGGTCTTCTTTGTCATCGCCGTTAGCTTCTTTGGGTGTATCCACCATGTACACGTCATACGAAGAGCTGGCCGTCCAGCGTCCGGTAAACGACGGGATTTGGGCCTACTCTTCTCCGGCATCGTCGTCCATACAGTCGATGTTTTTCGAGTCGTAATCGAGAATGTCGGTTAAGTCCTCGACAGTGGCTATAAAGTGGGTGGTGGGTGGGACGTGAAGTTCCCTGCTTTCAGCCCCTAGTCCGGGCTGGGCATAGTTCGGATGTTGCTCCTCTGTAATAATAAGGGATCGCATTAAGTCCAGAGCCTCGCTTGAAGGCGAGGTTTGGCCCAAGAGAAGAGAGCCCATGGGGTACGGCGAGAGGGAGACTCCTTGGCTGAACTCACATGATGTTGACTCCGAAGGTTCGGAGCCAGTGTCCGGAGAAGGGTCTCGCTTCCCGATGGTTGCCAGCAACACTACTTCCTCCAGCTCTCCTGTAGTGGGCTTAGCGGCCGCGGATAGTCCGGCAGGCTCAGGAAGCCCGTCTTCGGACCTGGCCATGCGCTCTAGATCTAAGGCCAGAGCGGAAGTTGGGGTTGTGAATCCTTGGAAGATCAAGTCTCCCCGAACGTCGGCGACATAGTCCAGGTTTCCAAAACTAATCTGGTGGCTCGGGGCGTAGCTGTCGATCTGCTCTAGATGGCCAAGTTATTTGGCCCGCAGTGCGAAGCCGCCGAACACAAAGATCTGTCCAGGGAGGAAAAATTCCCCCTGGGCAGCCTTGTTGCAGATGATTGACGGAGCCATCGAACCTCTTGGTGATGACGCAGCGGAACTCTCAATGAAAGCACCAATGTCGGTGTCAAAACCGGCGGATCTCAGGTAGGGGTCCCGAACTGTGCGTCTAAGGTCGATGGTAACAGGAGACAGGGGACACGATGTTTACCTAGGTTTGGGCCCTCTCTATGGAGGTAATACCCTACTTCCTGCTTGATTGATCTTGATGAATATGAGTATTACAAGAGTTGATCTACCACGAGATCGTAATGGCTAAAACCCTAGAAGTCTAGCCTGTATGATTATGATTGCCCCTATGGACTAAATCCTCCGGTTTATATAGACACCGGAGGGGGCTAGGGTTGTGCAAAGTCGGTTACAGAGAAAGGAATCTTCGTGTCCGAATGCCAAGCTTGCCATCCACGCCTAGAAGAGCCCCATCCGGACACGGGTGAATGTCTTCGGTCTTGTATCTTCACAGCCCATCAGTCTGGCCCATGTCCAACAGGCCGGACGTCCGAGGACCCCTTAATCCAGGACTCCCTCGGTGTCCTTTCCCAGTGACAGTAGGGGAAGAAAGGCACGTATTGTATTGTTGCCATCGAGGATGAAAATATTATTGCTTGAGTTTATTCCTCTACATCATGTCATCTTAATGTGTTGTTCTATTCTTCATGAACTTAATACTCTAGATGCAGGCAGGAGTTGGCCGATGTGTGGAGTAATAGTAGTAGATGCAGAATCGTTTCGGTCTACATGACACGGACGTGATGCCTATATTTCAAAATCATTGCCTTGGATATCGTCATAATTTTGCGCTTTTCTATCAATTGCTCGACAGTAATTTGTTCACCCACCGTATTATTTGCTATCTTGAGAGAAGCCTCTAGTGAAACATATGGCCCCCGGGTCTATTTTCCATCTTATAAGTTTCCGATCTACAATTTTGCAATCTTTTACTTTTCGATCTATAAACCAAAAATATTTACTTTATCTTGTTTAGTTTCATCTATCTCTATCAGATCTCACTTTTGCAAGTAACCATGAAGGGATTGACAACCCTTTATCGCGTTGGGTGCAAGTTGTTTGATTGTTTGTGTAGGTATTGGTGATTTGTGCGTTGTCTCCTACTGGATTGATACATTGGTTCTCAAACTGAGGGAAATACTTATCTCTACTTTGCTGCATCACCCTTTCCTCTTCAAGGGGAAAGACTGTAGGACCTTGAAGTATGTCTGGAGGGGGGGGGGTGATTAGACTACTTGACCAATTAAAAGCTATGCCTTTTCCCAATTTTAGACTTTGGCAGATTTTAGCTATCTTTGAACAATTCAAGCAATCATCACAGAATTCAAGCAAGCATGCAAAGAGTATATAGGCAGCGGAAAATAAAGCATGCAACTTGCAAGAATGTAAAGGGAAGGGTTTGGAGGATTCAAACGCAATTGGAGACACAGATGATTTTGTCGTGGTTCCGATAGGTGGTGCTATCGTACATCCACGTTGATGGAGACTTCAACCCACGTAGGGTAACGGTTGCGCGAGTCCACGGAGGGCTCCACCCACGAAGGGTCCACGAAGAAGCAACCTTGTCTATCCCACCATGGCCGTCTCCCACGAAGGACTTGCCTCACTAGCGGTAGATCTTCACGAAGTAGGCGATCTCCTTGCCCTTACAAACTCCTTGGTTCAAATCCACCATCTTGTCGGAGGCTCCCAAGTGACACCTAGCCAATCTAGGAGATACAACTCTCCAAGAAGTAACAAATGGTGTGTTGATGATGAACTCATTGCTCTAGTGCTTCAAATGATAGTCTCCCCAACACTCAACTCTCTCTCTCATAGGATTTGGATCTGGTGGAAAGAAGATTTGAGTGGAATGCAACTTGGGGAAGGCTAGAGATCAAGATTCATATGGTTGGAATGGAATATCATAGCCTCAACACATGAGTAGGTGGTTCTCTCTCAGAACTGGTAAGTTGGAAGTGTAGGTTTGTTCTGATGGCTCTCTCCGCGAATGAAGAGGAGGTGGAGGGGTATATATAGCCTCTACACAAAGTCTAACCGTTACACAAAATTTACCAAACTCGGTGGGACCGGATCATAAAACTCGGTCGGACCGATTTAGTAAACCTAGTGACCGTTAGGGTTTTCGGTGGGACTGATAAGCAACTCGGAAGGACCGATATGATTAGGGTTAGGGAATAACGTAATCTCGGTGAGACCGATTACACAAACTCGGTGAGACCGATTTTGCTAATTAGCTAACCAGAGAGTTGGTCAGTTAAACTCGGTGAGACCGATTTGCTCTTTTCGGTGAGACCAAAATGTTACAAAAGGGAAACAGAGAGTTTACATTGTAATCTCGGTGGGACCGGTTCGCTCTTTCAGTTTGACCGAAACGTTATGAAGGGGAAACAGAGAGATTACAATCCCATCTCGGTGAGACCGAGATCCCTATCGGTGAGACCGATTTGCCTAGGGTTTGTGGCAGTGGCTAAGACATCTGAACTCGGTGGTGCCGGATAGAAAGAATCGGTAGGGCCGAGTTTGACTTTGGGTTTAGGTCATATGTGGTTGTGAGAAAGTAGTTGAGGGTTTTGGAGCATATCACTAAGCACATGAAGCAAAAGGCTCATTAAGCAACACCTCATCCCTCCTTGATAGTATTGGCTTTTCCTATAGACTCAATGTGATCTTGGATCACTAAAATGTAAAATGTAGAGTCTTGAGTTTTTGAGCTTGAGCCAATCCTTTGTCCTTGATATTTTGAGGGATCCACTTTCATCATCCATGCCATGCCATTCATTGAGCTTTCCTGAAATATTTGTCTTGGAATAGCATTAGCTCAATGAGCTATATGTTGTTATGAATTACCAAAACCACCTAGGGATAGTTGCACTTTCAAAGACCAACGCAAGCTCAAGAAGTAGCAGGAAGAATTTCTCGCGCCGTTGCCGTGGAGATCTACGCCAAGTCAAGACACACCAAGTACCCATCATAAAATCTCATCTCTTGCATTACATTATTCGACATTTGCTTCTCGTTTTCCTCTCCCCCACTTCTAAAACGATTTTCAAAAAGATTTGCCTTTTTCTTTCACCCTCTTTCAGTATGCCTTTTTGCTCGTTTGCTATCTCTGATTGTGTTGCCATGTGCCTTTAATTTTCTTGCATCTTCGCTTGCTAAAAATCTAAGTTTGTGGATCCTCATCCACTTGAAAATCTTTTTAAGTGTTCCAATTTCGATGAACTAATTGTTAGTGAGTTTTGTGTACTAGATTATCTTTATGAAGTTTTGCTTGAAATTCGTGAATCTGAAAATTGTGACGAAGAAATTTATGAAGTGATTCACGATAGCTCCTTGAATAAAAAGCAGGATTCCAATGGTTTTACTATAAATTCTATTAATGTCAATATGCAAAACCCTAAGCTTGGGGATGCTAGTTTTGCTATGTCCACTACTTGTTGCAATGATCATGATTGTGGTGATTCTTCTTATGATCTTGAAAGTTTATTTAAGCCTCATGATGAATATTGTGACGCCCGGATAATTAAGCTACAGTAATCCCCTACTAATGATGCCAGCTCATCACTCCTACTGTTGTTAATCTTCGCTTGATCCAAATCACTGTTCAAATTCAAATTCAAATTCAAAGTAAAAAAATTCAAATTTGTCAAACATGAAAACAATATTGTTCATGGTGTTGCAAATAATCTCCAAGTATTTCTCATGATGAAAACAACCACTTTTGGGTTTCCAAAATCCCCCTGGGATTTAATGTAATGGTCCAACATCATCTTACTGGACCATTTAAATTCAAACATGGTTTTAAACTTTTCAAAATAACCTCAAACTTTGTGGATTGCTCCACAACACAGCAATGTACTTTTGTGACAAGTTTGGCATTAAACAAAATTCAAGTGGTGTGAAAATAAAATGCAGAGCAATGAGTAAATAAGAAACAGAGAGAAATAAAAGAAAAATGGAAAACATGCACTGTACACATGGCCTAGCCGTGGCAACAGTGCGGCCCAGCCCACCACGGCTACTAGGCCGCCCCGTCCCCTTGGGCAAACCCTAGGACGCACTCGCTCTCCCTCTCGCTCGATCTCCTCCTCTGTTCGATGAGGAGCGCTTCCATCGCAGCCACCTTGTCGATCTCGCGACCACCGGCCTCCTCGTCGCTGGCTAGCAGGTCCAAGAGCCTCTCCGCGGTCGTCTCCTTCGACTACACCAAAGAACCCGTGTGGGGACGCCCCGCAGCCTCGCCATCGTCCTCATCTTCTCCGACGGTCATCGACGTCCATCGCCGGTTGCCGCTGCTACGGGCCACCCCCGACCTCCCAACCTCGTCCACAAGCACCGGGGTGAGCCTCTCTGGCGATTCCCTCGCTTTGCCCCTTTGATCTGTGCCGTTTGCCACCGCTCCCATGCTCGTCTGTAGTCGCCATGGCCGGAGCCAGAGCTCCTACGTACGTGTTGCTGCTGCGCTAATTGCTACTGCCGCTGCTACCAGTTCCTCCCCTACCCCGCGGGCCTGCGGCCTTTGCTACCGATCCCGCCTGCTGCTGCTGCCGCACTCCCCAACGGCCGTCACTTGCCTCGCTGCAGCCGCGCCCGGCCTGTGCCCGCCTCTGCCGCTTCATGCATCGCTCGCCCCGCCATACTCCCCCGCACGCCACTTGCTCCTGGCCGCATCCCGCCGCGCCAAGTCTGCGCTCACACCACGCGTGCGTGCACTCTCGCTGGTGCTGCGCTGCTATCGGCTACCGGTGCGGCTGGCTTCAGCCGCCGGCGCCCTGTACGCAAGTGTGTGCGAGCCAGCACGAGGCCACCCTGTTCGTTCTCTACCACATAGACTCTGGCCCAAGTTAATTAGGGAGGCCTAATTAAGTTAGGCATAACCCCCTCTGTTAACTCCAATTGATAGAACGTGTGGGCCCGTTCAGTTAATTAACTATTTATTTTAACTCTAAAAATGTTGAGTCAAAGACATATGGGCCCCGCTTAGTCAACCCTGTCTGGTCAACCATTTACTTTGACCCTGACCCCACCCATCTTACACTATGGCTAAAATAGCACTAGGTGACAAAACTAATTTATGTTTTATTTTCAAATTAAAAGAATTACAAAATACTATCAAAACTTCAGGAAATCATAGTAAAATAACTGTAAGTCACATGAAAATGTTTTCTACATGAAAGTTTCTCAGAAAAATGAGACAAATCCGGATATGCCCTCCGTTCATCTCTCAGATATCCCTAGCATAGTGAACATGCAACCGTCCTCCTTCGTTTCATCTATCCGAAAAATGCCAAACTTCGGGAAAACATTCCCGGATGTTTCCCCCTTCGCCGATATCACGTAGTACTGCATTATAACACCCTAGCTTTGCCTCTTGTCATGTCATGTATCTGTTTGCTTGTATTTATTGTTTCTTCCCACTCTTCTCTCTAGTAGACCACGAGACTAATGTTGCCCCTTTGATCGACTACTTCGACGACGACCCTTCTTCCCTTTCAGCGGAGCTTCCAGGCAAGCCCCCACTTTGATCATCCCGATATCGCCCATTTCATTCTCTCTCTTGCTTGCATTAGATTTTGCTACTGTAATTGATTGCTCCTTTTCTGATGCATAGCCTACTTTGGTAACCTGCTCATTGTACCTTACCCGCTTATCCTAAACTGCTTAGTATAGGTTGGTTAGTGATCCATCAGTGACCCCCACCTTGTCCTTGTTGCCCCTGCTTCATCATCGATGACTCGATCAACGTGATCGACGACCAGAGGCCGACACCTCACATCACATCACACACACCCTTTATTGCTCGGCTCTGCAGAGATACTATTGTAACGACCTGACCCAAAATCGGTCAAATCTACGTGGTTCGTACCATCCCAAGATCATCTTTGGTACTCACGATTACATCGATAAAGTAATCAAAGTTCAATCACACCTGAATATCATTAAACGATTCTCATATAGAGTCTTTATTACAAGGAATAAATTCGCTCAAGGCCAACTCATGAGAAATAAACTAATAATGCTGCAGGCGTCGAAGATAAAGCGAGTCCATCCGACTCAAAGGGCAATCGCCAAGCCGGAGCGTAGCCTCACTCCCGATCGAATATACCTCGCAACATAAGACGTTGCAGCCATGTAGGTCAGCTTTTGGAATAAGTGGCAAGTCATGAATAACAATAATAAACTTACTATCACTATATGCATTTTGGCTGTGGGGCTCTAAGTTTCATCATTTTGCGAAAAGCAAATTTTATCCTACTACAAAGGACTTGCTTGCAAATTACTACAAATGTTGGTAGTTATTGAGATGGTTCCGCCAACCAATATCTCGCTCCCAAAATTATTAAGTCATAAACCCTCAAATTAATTTATTAGTTTTAGTGTTGAGATATCCGAATACTTCCAAGTTCGAGAGGCTCAAATGTCCGTGAATCGGGGACATGGCTAATCGATTAGATCTTTAACTCTGCAGAGGGTTGCGACTTTCCCATAAGAATCATTCCTCCTTTAAAGTCTTCGCACTTCATGGTGTTTGAAGACGGACGAATGAAACAGGGTCTTCCAAAGAGTCCTTCAGCTACCGCGGTACCCATCCAATCCTACCGTTCTTCTACATCTCGTAGTACCGTCCAGCCAGCGTCACTACTAGGGTCAACCCAGCGAGCCCATAATGGCTTGCGGCTGCACAGTAAGCTTCGGTCATGGGGCATCCATCCTTCTCTTCGTGGCTGGGTGAAGCTTTCCGCAAGATGTCATGGCACTTCTCCATGCATCCCGGCCACCACTGGGTTTTCCAGGGTGCCCGTTAACCGTCCTCCACCCAGTAGTGAATTGCCGAAGTCCATCTTGATCATTGTAGTTCATGGGGTTGTCATCATCATTGACTCTCACATCTTGCTTATGAATTTCTCTCAACCCAAAACCCGTCTACGAGCATAGCAAAGTAACTACTTCGTCCCGGGGTCATGGTAACAAGGGGGTTGGTTCATCCTACCACATGATACTACTCAAGTTTAATAACTTCAAAATTTCACTACTGCATGCATGGTGGGGTGGTGACAATTACTAATGCACAAAAACATAGGTATAGAAATAACATGATCAAAACTTGCCTTGCTGATGATCCTCGTAAGCTAAAGAGTCGTAGTAGCAAGCTTCGCACTCCGGAAACTCTACCGAGACAAACAATTCACAAGAAGCATATAGCAATAGGATCACATAACACAACATAACAAAAGTAACATGACACAACAAAACAACATAACCAAATCCAAAGGAAAACTCAAAGAAATCCAATTCAAAGTTTTTCCTACTTCAAACAATAGCTAGAAATAGTTTTATATAATAAAAATTTCTTAACATAACCTAATCATGGTTTTAGTTTAACTTAACAGAAAAGAATGCACTAAGCAACTAGGAGCAAAAAGAATTAATTTAAAAGCTATTATAAAACTCCTATTAGGCCTAATCCAATTACTATTAAGAAAAATAAAATAAAACTTTTATTAATTATAAATAAAAGTTCATCTACTAGAGTGACAGAAACTATCCTAGAATAACCAATCACAAGTTAAAAATAAATTTATTTACTAATTAAAATATTAGGAAAACAAGAACTAGTTAATTAATTAGGATTAATGAGATTCTTCTTAAAACTAATTATTTATTTATCCTAAAATACCCAAGTTAATTTTTATGATTTGGCAATGACAAAATAAAGTTGGGACAAAAGAATCATCCAAAAATAATTTTTCTAACTCAAGTTATAGCAGATTTACTATTCTGACTAAAACTAAATTAAAGAAATTTTTAATTAATTTTAGCATAGCTAAATATATATTCTGCAGAAACTACATAAAATTTCCAACCCAACAAAAAAAGAATCACCTAAAAATATTAAACAGAATAAAAGATATCAATTTTTCAAAACAGAAACTATTCTGTTAAAACAGAAAAACAAAAATAAAAGAAAAAGGCCTAATGGGCCTATTCTGTGCACTGGGCGTCAAATAGCCTAACGGGCCCTAGGGTTAAACTAAAACGAACCGGGCTAAAAAAAATAAACCTAACTAATTAAACCGGAAAGAACCGGGCCGGTCTTTTATAAAACGTATTCCCTTGAGGTCTAATCCTAGCCCTAGATTAGAGATCGGACGGGGATGATTCGGTGGCTTACCGGAGTTCGGCGATGGCGGCGGCGGCGGCGAGAGTGCGGCGAGGGCTAGGGGTGTCGGGGAGCTCGGGGAAGTCGCCGGTCGGGTGCAGAGCGAGGTCGGGGAGGGGGGCTTGGTGGAGTCGTTGGGGGTCGGGGTGGTCTAGGGGGCGACGGCGGCGACAATGGCGGAGTGAGCTTGGCTCCAGCGAGGTCGAGCGGGAGGGAGAGGGGTCCGCGAGGTCTCCGGGGAGAATGGGGTGCGGGCGTTGGCTTTATAGCCAGGGGCTCGGCCTGCTTGGGGCGATCGAGGCGATCGGGATCCGGATCCTTGAGATCCGCGATCCATGGCGACGGCGAGGCGTGGCGGGGAAAGAAGATGGGGTGGGTCCATGGGCAGAGAGAGAGAGAGAGCGAGGCGGCGGGTGGTCAAGCATAGAGGTTGAGGCGAGGACGAGGCCGGTCTTATTGGGCTGGCCGCATTGGCAGTGGGGCACTGGTGGGCAGGCTTGAGTCTTGGCGGCTGGTGAGCCAGTTGGTGGAGTCGGCGCAATTGGCAGGGGCCTAGTGGGCGCTGAGGGGGTTTCTCTTTTAAAATTTATTTTTTAATAAAACAAAAACAGAGTATAACTTAATATATATATAAATATTTTATATAGGGTATATATATACCAAAATGATCGGGAATATTCCTTTCATTTGAACATTTTCCAAAGGCAAAATCCAAACTTTATAAAATCCATTTTTTCAAATTCAAATAAAATTCAGATTTGAATCCAAATCTTTTGGCAATGTTTTCCTCGATATTTTTGGAGTGTCATGTTTACTCCTCTCATACTTTTGATCAAGTATTTATCGTGCTTAGTTTTTGAAATGTTTCCCACTTGCCAAAGTTTGAAATTCAAATTCAAACTCAAAATTTCTCTGAAACTCCAAATGGCATTCAAATTCAAACAGGATGCATAGGATGCTTAGCTATAATTGTAAAACATTCCAAATAGGAAATTTGGGATGTTACAAACCTACCCATTTTAAGATGAATCTAGCCCTCGAGATTCGGGTTGGCTAACAAATAGGTGCGGTGGTCTCAAGAAGGTCTTCTTGGCGCTCCTGTGTGGCTTCTTCCTCGGTGTGGTGACTCCACAAAGACCTTGCAAAATTTGATGACCTTGCTGCGGGTGACTCGCTTGCAGTCTCGAGAATTCGGACGGGTTTCTCCTTGTAAGTCGAGACCCTTTGTCAAGTTGTATGGCCTCTAGGGGCACCGTGTCTCTCAATGGAACATCGGCCATGTCGGCATGACACTTCTTCACCGAGAAACATGGAAGACATCATGAACTCCGGACAATCCTTCCGCAATTCTAACTTGTAAGCAACCTCTCCACGACGTTCGAGGATTTTGTAGGGCCAATGAATCGGGTGCTAACTTTCCTTGACACCAAACCTCTTGATTCCACGAAGTGAGACACACGAAGATATGCTCGGTCTCCGACTTCGTAAGTCACTTCTTTGCGCTTCTTCGTCGGCATAACTCTTCTGTCTTGACTGTGCTATCTTGAGCCTGTCTCGAATCAGCTTGACTTTCTCTTGAATCCTGATAAGATCGGAACGAAAAGTGATCGATCTCCAACACTATCCCACAATGGTGTTCGCACCTCCTTCCGTATAGAGCTTGAAGGGGCCATCTTCAAACTGGATTGATAACTGTTGTTGTATGAGAACTCTGCGTGCGGCAAAATATCATCCCAGCTAGACCCATAGTCTAGCACACAAGCTCTCAACATGTCCTCCGAATCTGATTGACTCTCTCGGTTCGTCCATCATGCTGCGGATGAAAAGCGTCTTCAATTCCAGCCTCGTACCCAAAGTCTCATGCAACTGCTTCCAAAACTTTGAGGTAAACTGCATTCCTCTATCGACACGATTTTCCTCGGAACTCCATGCGGACATACGATCCTGGTCATGTATATCTTGGCCAACTTAGCACTGGTATAGGTAGTCTTCACGGGAATGAAGTGAGCTACCTTCGTCAAACGATCAACCACTACCGGATAGAATCATAACCTGAGCGGGTCTGGGTAATCCTGTGATGAAGTCCATTCCAAGTTTCTCCCATTTCCAATCGGGAATCGGCAAAGGTTGAAGTAACCTGCTGGCTTCGATGTTACGCCTTTACGTTGACAAACATCGCATACGGCTATGTACTCGGCAATATCCTTCTTCATACCAGTCCACGAAACTTTCCTTCAAATCCGGTACATCTTGGTGTTGCGGGGTGAATCGATTCACGGTGAATCATGAGCCTCTGAAGAATTAGCTTCCCGAGTTCGGGATCATTGGGCACATAAATACGATCCTCGAACCATATAGTTCCGTGTTCATCCTTACGGAATCCTTTAGCTTTTCCTTCCTCCATCTTTTGCTTAATCTCATCAATTTCCTTGTCCGACTTACGGCTTCACGAATCCTTTCGGTCAAAGTGGACTGAACTTCGAGTTGCAACAAATCCTTTGGAACTATCTCCGTCGGAGATCTCGAGGTCATCGACTAACTCTGGGTAATCCTCCTGCTTTGTAAGAGTATTTACATAACTCTTACGGCTCAAAGCATCTGCTACAACATTAGCTTTACCGGGTGGTAATGCAATCTCATGTCATAGTCCTTTATCAACTCTAGCCATCTCCTCCGCTCGAGGTTCAATTCCTTCTGCGTGAAAATATACTTCAAGCTCTTGTGGTCTGTAGACATCACAGCGGTTTCCGATGAGGAAATGTCTCCAGGTCTTGAGTGCATGCACTACGGCTGCTAACTCCAAATCATGTGTGGCATAATTCATCTCATGAGGCCGTAGCTGTCTGGAGGCATACGCTACAACCTTCCCTTCCTGCATTAATACTCCTCCGAGTCCTTGACGAGAAGCGTCTAATAGACCTGGTATTCCTTGTGTATGTCCGCAAAATCAACACTGGGCTGTGACCAACCGTTTCTTCAATTCTTGAAAACTGGCTTCACATTCCTCGGTCCAAACATACTTGGCTTCCTTCTTCAACAGCTCAGTCATGGGCTTGGCAATCTTCGAAGTTCTCAATGAACCTCCGATAATATCCTGCGAGTCCGAGAAAACTGCGGATCTCCTTGACCGAGGTGGGTGGCGCCAATCGGTGACGGATTCAACCTTGGCGGGATCAACTGCTATTCCTTCTCCTGAAATAACATGTCCGAGGAATCAACTTCCTTCAACCAAAATTCACATTTGCTGAACTTGGCATACAACTGATGTTCTCGAAGTTTCTCGAACTAGGCGCAAATGTTCCTTATGCTCTTCCTCGCTCTTGGAGAAAATCAATATATCATCGATGAACACCACGACAAACTTATCCAGATATTCCATAAATACCTTGTTCATCAAATTCATGAAGTATGCGCAGAGCATTAGTCAATCCAAATGACATGACGGTATACTCGTATAAACCATACCTGGTAGTGAATGCTGTTTTGGGTATATCCTTTTCACGGATCTTCAACTGATGATACCCTGATCGAAGATCGATCTTAGAGAATACCTTGGCTCCAACTAGCTGATCAAACAGATCATTAATCATCGGCAGAGGGTACTTGTTCTTGATGGTTACTTCGTTCAATGCACGATAATCCACAACCATCCTCAAACTTCCATCCTTCTTCTCTACCAAAAGAACTGGGGCTCCCCAAGGTGATGAGCTTGGACGAATATATCCTTTCTCTAATAACTCATTAATTTGATCCTTGATCTCTTTCAACTCATTCGGTGGCATCCGATAAGGTCTCTTGGATATTGGGGCTGTGCCGGGCAATAGCTCAATCAGAAACTCAATGTCCCTGTCCGGTGGCATTCCTGGTAATTCCTCCGGAAACACATCGGGAAATTCTTGCACTCGGCACTTCCTCTGAACAACTCCCGTGAGGGAATGCACTGATTCTTCATCTGGCGTGCTGGCTACATACTTGATCCTCTTCGCCCGGGGTGGTGAGCAGAATAGACTTCTTGAGGCAGTCTATGTTCCTTCAAACTTTGACAACCAATCCATGCCTAGGATTACATCCAAGGTCCGGGTTTCCAACACTATGAGTCTGCGGGAAATATATGGTTCCCGATGTTGAGGGTTGCATGACAGCCCTCGCTTTGCCATCATTTCTCCTCCAGTGAACCGACGCGAAGGGGCTTCTAAGGGTTTTAGTGGGCAACCCGTACTTTTCCACAACTACCCTTGATATGAATGAATCGTTGCACCGAATCAAAGAGTACCAAAACTGAGCGTGAATTCAATAAAACTTACCAACCACGATTATCGGCTGATCATAGGCGTCCTCCACGTCGATGTGGTTCACCTGAGCACGAGGGAGCGGATTGGGCTTCTTATTTGAGCCTCCATTGCCATTTCCATTCCTCTGCTTGGCCTCCGGGCAGTCGGTGGCATAGTGCCCTGTCTTCCGGCACTTGAAGCGGTGATGTGGCTCAGATCCTTGAGCCGGGGCGAACGGTGCTGATTGCCATTACCATTGCCATTGCCATGGCCGACTTGTTGTCTGGCTGCGGTTGTTCCCATTTCCTCCATGGTTATGACCTCCATGGTTATGATGGGTGTGCCCTCCGAGTATGGTGCATAGCGGGCTTCTGCTGAGCTCTGAGTTGTGCTTCCCCGGCTGTACTTCCGCTTGCGGCTTTCTATCTGCTGCTGCTTGCCTTCAAGAATGGTGGCCTTGTCTACCAGCTCCTCAGTAGTTGTTGAAGGTAGCCACAATAAGCTGCATGCTCGGTTCATCATTGAGTCCCTCAAGGAACTTCTCCTGCTTATGCGGCATCTGTGGCCACATCATCCGGGGCATAGCGGCGAGCTTGCGAAGTCATCCACGTCTTGTGCCACGATGCGGTTCCCTGGCGTAAGTTGCGGAACTCACGCTTCTTTAGACTCATGGCTCCAGTGAGACATGAGCAGTCGGAAGGCCTGCTGGAATTGATCCCAAGTGATGGCACCAATGGGAAAAGTGGCGGTGTAGTTCTCCCACCAAGAAGCTGCAGGTCCATCCGGTTGATGCGCAGCAAAGCGCACCTTCTCAGCATCAGTGCATCCAACGGTGATTAGCTCTCTTCCGACTTTGCGGAGCCAATCATCAGCAACAATCGGCTCAGTGCTACTAGAGAACACTGGCGGATTCAACCTCAGAAATCGAGTCAAGTTGTCCACAGGGGGTGGTGGCGGTGGATTGTTGGCGTTGTTGTTCTGATTCTGAATAAGGAGCTGCATCGGTGCATTCTGCTGCTTGAGCAGTGGGTGAGCTCCGCGGAAACCAAAGGTCACGTCTCGAGAGGCATCTGGTGTTTTGGAGTGGATGAGAAAATTAGAATAGAACAATGGTCTATGAGAAATACACTACCCATATGAATGCACAATCAAAACACACCAATCATTTATTCATTCCACTCAAACATGGTTCAAACTCGATTACAAAAGCTCATGACTAATCGAAGGAAAACATTAGCCTAACTGATCGACGAAAAAGTAAAAGATAACATGGTGGTCGACTAAAAGTCTTCATCGATGGCGCCTCCTCTTGGGGTTTCCTTGGTGGTACTCCTTCAAAATCCTGATCATTGCTCACGAGGGTCCTTCATCTCCACTCGGGTAAAGGTCCTCTCCAAGTCCATCTTTTCCTCTATCGCGGCAAGCTTCATCTTCGGTCGTCATTGTCTCCATGAAGTCCGTGATTTCTTCCTCATAGCCAAGGAAGTCTGCGCGTGCCTTCTCCTCGATTCAGTTCACGGAACAAAAGCTTCCGTGTGTCTTGAGTTCTGGCGAGTCTGAATCTCCCGTTTCACGAGAAGACACTCCAAGTCTGGATGTACGAGAGAGTGGAATCGTCCTCAATGGTACGGATGATATCTCCATTCCTTGCCCTGCGAGAAACCATGGCGAGGTCTGAGTGATCGAGCTCGGCCCTATACTCCTCTCGGAGATGTCCAAGTGCTCGATAGATCGCCACGTCCCTTCCGATGATCCAGTTGAACTCGGTGAACTCAAAGTCAATCGGCTCCGTGTGTCCTCCGAAGGTTCTCCATGGGATATGCACCTCAATCCTGTAGCGGGTGTCCGTCGGAAGTGCATTGGTTGGCTTCCCGGTGATCGAGGGTAGAGCGATCTTCAGCTGCTTCACCATCTGGACCAGCTTTCTTCCGAAGGGCATCGTCTCATCGGGCTAGCAAAACTCCAGTAGCAAAACTGGGGTGAACTCGACGGCCATCTAGAATGTTGAAAATAGGAGAAGAGTCAGAATTGAACAGGGGAGAATTATGGAATGAAAAGGATTCAAAGTAAATGGTCTCTTCTTATGGCTTTCCGATCCTAGGGGTTACGATCCTACGGTCGTGAATGCTCGATACCATCTCTCAGAACGACCGACCCAAAATCGGTCAAATCTACGTATACATACCATCCCAAGATCATCTTTGGTACTCACAATACATCGATAAAGTAATCAAAGTTCAATCACACCTGAATATCATTAAGCGATTCTCATATAGAGTCTTTATTACAAGGGAATAAATTAGGCTCAAGGCCAACTCATGATAAATAAACTAATAATGCTGCGGAAGCGTCGAAGATAAGCGAGTCCATCCGACTCCAAAGGGCAATCGCCAAGCGCGGGCGTAGCCTCACTCTGATCGAATATACCTCGCAACAAAAGGCGTTGCAGCCATGTAGGTCAGCTTTTGGAATAAGTGGCAAGTCATGAATAACAATAATAAACTTACTATCACTATATGCATTTTGGCTGTGGGGCTCTAAGTTTCATCATTTTGCGAAAAGCAAATTTTTATCCTACTACAGTGGACTTGCTTGCAAATTACTACAAATGTTGGTAGTTATTGAGATGGTTCCGCCAACCAATATCTCGTTCCCAAAATTATTAAGTCATAAACGCCTCAAATTAATTTATTAGTTTTAGTGTTGAGATATCCGAATACTTCCAAGTTCCAGAGGCTCAAATGTCCGTGAATCGGGACACGGCTAATCGATTAGATCTTTAACTCTGCAGAGGGTTGCGACTTTCCCGCAAGAATCATTCCCTCCTTTAAAGTCTTAGCACTTCATGGTGTTTGAAGATGGGGCCAATGAAACAGGGTCTTCCAAAGAGTCCTTACAGCTCTGCCGGTACCCATCAATCCTACCGTTCTTCTACATCTCGTAGTCTTGTCCAGCCAGCGTCACTACTAGGGTCAACCCAGCCAGAGCCCATAATGGCTTGCGGCTGCACGTAAGCTTCGGTCATGGGGCATCCATCCTTCTCTTCGTGGCTGGGTGAAGCTTTCCATAAGATGTCATGGCACTTCTCCATGCATCCCGCCACCACTGGTTCTCCAGTGCCGTCAACAAATCCTCCACCCAAGAGTGAATTTCCAAGTCCATCTTGATCATTGTAGTTCATGGGGTTGTCATCATCATTGACTCTCACATCTTTCTTATGAATTTCTCTCAACCCAAAACCCGCTTCTGAGCATAGCAAAGTAACTACTTCGTCCGGGGTCATGGTAACAAGGGGTTGGTTCATCCTACCACATGATACTACTCAAGTTTAATAACTTCAAAATTTCACTACTGCATGCATGGTGGGGTGGTGACAATTACTAATGCACAAAAACATAGGTATAGAAATAACATGATCAAAACTTGCCTTCTTGATGATCCTCGTAAGCTAAAGAGTCGTAGTAGCAATCTTCAGACAGGAAACTCTACCGAGACAAACAATTCACAATAAGCATATAGCAATAGGATCACATAACACAACATAACAAAAGTAACATGACACAACAAAACAACATAACCAAATCCAAAGGAAAACTCAAAGAAATCCAATTCAAAGTTTTCCTACTTCAAACAATAGCTAGAAATAGTTTTATATAATAAAAATTTCTTAACATAACCTAATCATGGTTTTAGTTTAACTTAACAGAAAAGAATGCACTAAGCAACTAGGAGCAAAAAGAATTAATTTAAAAGCTATTATAAAACTCCTATTAGGCCTAATCCAATTACTATTAAGAAAAATAAAATAAAACTTTTATTAATGATAAATAAAAGTTCATCTACTAGAGTGACAGAAACTATCCTAGAATAACCAATCACAAGTTAAAAATAAATTTATTTACTAATTAAAATATTAGGAAAACAGTAACTAGTTAATTAATTAGGATTAATGAGATTCTGCTTAAAACTAATTATTTATTAATCCTAAAATACCCAAGTTAATTTTTATGATTTGGCAATGACAAAATAAAGTTGGGACAAAAGAATCATCCAAAATAATTTTTCTAACTCAAGTTATAGCAGATTTACTATTCTGACTAAAACTAAATTAAAGCAATTTTTAATTAATTTTAACATAGCTAAATATATATTCTACAGAAACTACATAAAATTTGCAACCCAACAAAAAAAGAATCACCTAAAAATATTAAACAGAATAAAAGATATCAATTTTTCAAAACAGAAACTATTTTGTTAAAACAGAAAAACAAAAATAAAAGAAAAAGGCCTAATGGGCCTATTCTGTGCACTGGGCGTCAAATAGCCTAATGGGCCCTAGGGTTAAACTAAAACGAACCAGGCTAAAAAAAAGATAAACCTAACTAATTAAACCGGAAAGAACCGGGCCGGTCTTTTTATAAAAAAAAACGTACCCCTTCGGGGTCTAATCCTAGCCCTAGATTAGAGATCGGACGGGGGGGATGATTCCGGTGGCTTACCGGAGTTCGGCGACGGCGGCGGCGGCGAGAGTGCGGCGAGGGCTAGGGGCGTCGGGGAGCTCGGGAAATCGCCGGTCGGGTCTTGAACGAGGTCGGGGGCTTCTGGTGGAGTCGTTGGGGGTCGGGTGGTCTAGGGCGGCCACGGCGGCGACAATGGCGGCGGAGTTTGCTTCGGGCTCCGGCGAGGTCGAGCGGGAGGGAGAGGGGTCAGCGAGGTCTCGGGGAGAATGGGGTGCGGGGCGTCGGCTTTTATAGCCGGGGGCTCGGCCTGCTTGAGGCGATCGAGGCGATCGGGATCCGGATCCTTCGGGATCCGCGATCCATGGCAGCAATGACGGGCGAGGCGGGGGGGAAAGAAGATGGGGTGGGTCATGGGCGTGAGAGAGAGAGAGAGGCGAGGCGGGGGTGGCGAGCGTGAGGGTTGAGCGCGAGGCGAGTCGGTCTGGTGGCAGGATTGGCCGAGTGGCGGCTGTGGGTCATTGGCCAGTGGCCAAAGTCTGGCAATGGCCGGGCGGTGGTGGTGCTTGTGCTTGGCTGGGCAGGGCCTAAGCTGGCGCTGGGGGGTTTTCTTTTTAAAATTTATTTTTTAATAAAACAAAACAGAGTATAACTTAATATATATAAATATTTTATATAGGGTATATATATACCAAAATGATCAGGGAATATTCCTTTCATTTGAACATTTTGCAAAGGCAAAATCAAACTTTATAAAATCCATTTTTTCAAATTCAAATAAAATTCAGATTTGAATCCAAATCTTTTGGCAATGTTTTCCTCTGATATTTTTGGAGTGTCATGTTTACTCCTCTCATACTTTTGATCAAGTATTTATCAGGCTTAGTTTTTGAAATGTTTCCCACTTGCCAAAGTTTGAAATTCAAATTCAAACTCAAAATTTCTCTGAAACTCCAAATGGCATTCAAATTCAAACAGGATGCATAGGATGCTTAGCTATGATTGTAAAACATTCCAAATAGGAAATTTGGGATGTTACAACTATCAAGTGCCGAGGGGGAAGAAACAATAAATACAAGCAATTCGGTCATGGTCAATGAGGGTGATTCTTCCTTCACCATTCCTGATACGGCTTTGTTATGCAACCTATAAAGTGTGGACCTCGAGGGTGATTCCTCCCACGTTCACCTTGATGATTACATCGAGTGGAATCCACTGAGGGTGATTCCTCGGGTTTTCTCCTTGATGTTTTGGACACGCGGTTACCTGGACTTTACTTGATACCTTTGTTAAAGTCGGGTCGGCCCTGAGGGGTACCCGTGAGTTGATGTGAAAGTTGGGTGGGCCTGCAGAGCACCCACGAGTTTTCAACGAGGCACGACCAGGCATTCTAGACCCTTTTTGTAAGTCCACGAGACGGGGCGACAGGGTCACATTATCGTGAGTCTATGCTCGTCTCCGCGAGCGCCCAATACACTAACAGGTTTGGGTATTTGTTCTGAGTTGACCTTTAGCCTTTATGCACTAACCACCATGCGAGAATAGATATGGGCCTCGACATCGTAGTATCAGCCGCAGCTTTGTCAGACGTCCAGTTCAGCATTGTGGGCATGTCGGGCCAATGCCATCCAGTATGAGGTGGTGCTCGTCCTGGCTCGTCGCACAATGACCCAAAGTGCAATGGGCTATGGCCCCAAGATCCCGGAGTGCTTAGGATGTAGACCGGCGGGGACCTCTCTGCTGAGCCTAGGTAGGGCTGCGACATGTTGATCTTCCGAGGCCGGGCATTGACCCAGGAAAGTGTATCCGGCCAGAGTAATCAAGCATGTTGGAAAACGTGGTGCACCCCTGCAGGAAAAATTATCTATTCGAATAGCGGTGTCCACGGTAATGGACGTTCAGACTTGTATCCTGATCTATTACAACTAGAACTGGTTACTTGAGACATGTGATGGATATGTTGGCTCCGGGATTGCTTTCTCGCAGGAGGTCGAGGGAGGATCTCTGGGCGTTAATGTTACAACATGCTTGTTAATTATAAACTGCTATTTTTTACTCTTCTACATATTGCAAGATGCTTGGAGCTGCTTCAAGATGCTAGTTTTCGATAGGCTAGGCTTTCGCCTCTCTTCTGGCATTCTGTAGTTCAGTCCACAGATACAACCCTTCCATTTGATAACAATGCTACTTAGTATAGATCTGATGCTTGCGAGTACTTAGGATGAGTACTCACAGTTGCTTTGCTACCCATTCCCCCCCCCCCTTCTATCTTCTTTCCAGTTGTTGCAACCAGATGGTGGATCCCAGGAGCCAAATGCCACGCCGTCGACTACTACTACCCTGACGGAGCCTACTGCTACGTGGAGACCACCGAAGACCAGGAGTAGTTAGGAGGTCCCAGGCAGGAGGCCTTGCCTCTTCGATCGTTGATGTTTGTGCTAGCCTTCTTAAGGCATATTTCATTTAACTTATGTCTATACTCATATATTGTTGCTTCCGTTGAATCTTGTGTATCGAGCTATGTATTCGAGCCCTCGCGGCCCCTGGCTTGTAATATAAAGTTTGTATTATTTTATTTGTGCCTAGAGTTGTGTTGTGATATCTTCCCGTGAGTCCCTGATCTTGATCGTACACATTTGTGTGTATGATTAGTGTACGGTCGAATCGGGTGCGTCACAAGTTGGTATCAGAGTCGACTGCCTGTAGGAACCCCCCTTTCCAACTCCTTGGCCGAAGTTGAGTCTAGTCACTTAAAAACTTTTACTAACATGGTTGTGTGGCTTATGTGCCAACGTCGCCATTGGGTGGTATTAGGATCTTTTATTCCTCATCTATACTTTGGGAATCTGATCTCTCTTCCATTCGGGTTAAATGATTTTGCTAACTCTAACGCTAGGCTCTCGTAAATACTTTCTCCCGGAGAGCCCCTCACTCCAGATGATTGCTTGGTGCACCAGAAGATTCTAAAGATACTCTCCGATGTTTTCTCGAGACCCTTGTGCCCTTCACCGTTGCGACTCCTACCACCGATAAATTCTTATGGGTAACTACCTACATTTGTCATTCGTACCTTCATTCCCAGTTGCTCTTGTTATTACAAGATGCCCTGAAATACTATTTGATCCTCCAAAAATACACAGTAGCATATTTCTCTTGTTCCTCCTTATCTGCTTGCATTATGGTTACTCCCATATGTCTAGCAATATTCATTAGCATCCTTAGTCATCGTAATTGCAAGAATTTGATTTCATATGTTTGTGAATGCTCGCGATCATCGATCCTAATTAGAATTCTTCCCTTGGTTCAGAAGTCACTCCAGACATGAGCTGGTGTTCGACAAATCAAAGCTTGATTGATTGTCGATCTATGTCTATTCAACTTACTTGTGTTTGATTAGAGCCTCTGCTTCTGATCACCCGATTTGGGCGTAAATCCGTTACATTTGATATTTGAATTAGTCAGTTGTTTCTATAACCTAATCTCCTTGCATCCTTTCTTCTTCTGGTTGAGTACCATTGCTCACATCAGATCCCTCATGGACCACCAGATCATTTGTTGGGTCCTATCCGACAGCATCCTTCATATTCAATAACCTTGTGAGCCCTTCCTTGGATACATAATGCCTTTGGTAATTTGTATCCTCTGCTTCCTCAACCATGCTTTACATCCGAGCTTGAGATTTTACTCCTGAAGTTTATGGAATAGGTTCCTAAGATGCCCCTATAGGTTATTTTGAAGTAACCGCTGACGCCGACCAGGACCAGGCCCACCTATCTCCTAGGTGGTCACAACCCGCCCTGTTGCTCTGCCGTAAAGTAACACTAGGGGCGTCGGGAACCCAGGCCCACCACTACCTGGGTGGAATCACCTGCCCCTTCAGCTCCCATATCCGAATCACTTGCGGGTACTCTACGAGCCGACCCGACTTTAGTCACATCATGGTATCAGTATATAACCGTGATCACCTCCCGGGTGATCACGGCCTGATAGTATAGCATGGCAGACGGACAAGACTGTAGGGCCACTGATGATAAACTAGCATCCTATACTAAGCATTTAGGATAGCAGGTAAAGGTTCAACAATTGTAGCAACAATGATAGGCTATGCATCAGAATAGAAGCTATCGGATCAACAACTGTAGAAAACTAGTGCAAGAATAAGAGTGAAGAGAATGGGCGATATCTGGTTGATCAAAGGGGGTTTGCTTGTCTGGTTGCTCTGGCAAGAAGAGGTCGTCGTCGATGTAGTCGATTACGGGGGTATCGGCAGCTGTCTCAGGGTCTACCGGAAAGAAGTAACGGAGGGGTAAATAATAGAGCAATCAAAGTATCACAAACCATAACATGGCAATACGCGGTGCTAGGGGTGACCTAACATAGTACTAGGTGCTACTCGCGAAGGGGGGAAACATCCGGGAAAGTATTCCCGGTGTTTGACGTTTTCGGACAAACAAACCGGAGGTGGATTGTTGCAGGTTCGCTATGCTAGGGACATGCGGCGGATGAACGGACTGCGTATTCGGATTCCTCTCGTCGTTCTGAGCAACTTCCATGTACAAAGTATTGACATCCGAGTTACGGATTATTTTATATCAATTTCTAAAGTTTTTAAACATTTTCTATAATTATTATTAAATCAAAAAATAAAATGAAATTGCTATGTGTACCCAATGTCAGCTCAGCCAAAGAGGTTAACATGTGGGTCTAAGTCAAAGTCAACACAGTCAAAATTGACAAGTCAACAGGGTCAGTGGGACCCGACTGTCATTGGCAATATATCTCGGAATGGCTATGGAAATGCCATGATAGGTAGGTATGGTGGCTGTTTTGAGGAAGGTATATGGTGGGTGTATGATACCGGCGAAAAGTGCGCGGTATTAGAGAGGCTAGCAATGGTGGAAGGATGGGAAAAGTGCGTATAATCCATGGACTCAACATTAGTCATAAAGAACTCATATACTTACTGCAAAAATTTAGGAGTTATCAAAGCAAAGTATTACGCGCATGCTCCTAGGGGGATAGATTGGTAGGAAAAGACCATCGCTTGTCCCCGGCCGCCACTCATAAGGAAGACAATCAACAAATAAATTATGCTCTGACTTCATCACATAACGGTTCACCATACGTGCATGCTACGGGAATCACAAACTTTAACACAATTATTTCTCAAATTCACAACTACTCAACTAGCATGACTCTAATATCACCATCTTCATATCTCAAAACAATTATCAAGGATCAAACTTTTCTTAGTATTCAACGCACTCAAAAGAAAGTTTTACAAATCTTGAATACCAAGCATATTATTATTAAGCAAATTACCATGCTATTTAAGACTCTCAAAATAATCTAAGTGAAGCATGAGAGATCAATTGTTTCTATAAAACAAATACACCACCGTGCTCTAAAATATGTAAGTGAAGCACTAGAGCAAAATTATATAGCTCAAATGATATAAGTGAAGCACATAGAGTATTCTATCAAATTCCAATTCATGTATGGATCTCTCAAAAGGTGTGTACAGCAAGGATGATTGTGGTAAACTAAAAAGCAAATACTCAAATCATACAGGACGCTCCAAGCAAAACACATACCATGTGGTGAATAAAAATATAGCTTCAAGTAAAGTTACCGATGGAAGTAGACGAAAGAGGGGATGCCTTCCGGGGCATCCCCAAGCTTTGACTTTTTTGTGTACTTGGATTATCTTGGGGGTGCCATGGGCATCCCCAAGCTTAGGCTCTTGCCACTCCTTGTTACATAATCCATCAAAAGATTTCACCCAAAACTTGAAAACTTCACAACACAAAACTCAACAGAAATCTCATGAGCTCCGTTAGCGAAAGAAAACAAAAGACCACTTCAAGGTGCTGTAATGAACTCATTATTTATTTATATTGATATTAAACCTACTGTATTACAACTTCTCTATGGATTATAAACTATTTTACTAGCCATAGATTCATCAACATAAGCAAACAAGACACGAGAAACAGAATCTGTCAAAAACAGAACAGTCTGTAGTAATCTGTAACTAACTCAAACTTATGGAACTCCAAAAAATCAACCAAAATAGGACGACCTATGAAATTTGTTTATTGATCAGCAGCAATTGGAATCAGTATTTTATCACGTCCTGGTGATTTTTAACAATTGTTTTTGTGAACAGAAGTTTCTGGGAATTACAGCAAGATCAAATAACTATCATCCAAGAAGATCCATAGG
Source organism: Aegilops longissima (assembly GCA_021605205.1). Classification (NCBI taxonomy): domain Eukaryota; kingdom Viridiplantae; phylum Streptophyta; class Magnoliopsida; order Poales; family Poaceae; genus Aegilops; species Aegilops longissima. Next base: position 320,507,078 of record CM038677.1, read on the forward strand.
TTTAACTTGGCACAAACACTAATTAAAACATAAAAATTCATCTAAACAGAAGTTAGATGGGTTATTTATTCCTAAGCAGAAACAAAAAGAAAAAACTAAAATAAAATTGGGTTGCCTCCCAACAAGCGCTATCGTTTAACGCCCCTAGCTAGGCATAAAAGCAAGGATAGATCTAGGTACTGCCATCTTTGGTAGGCAATCCATAAGTGGCTCTCATGATAGATTCATATGGTAATTTTATTTTATTTCTAGGGAACTGTTCCATGCCCTTCTTTAATGGAAAATGGAATCTAATATTCCCTTCCTTCATATCAATAATTCCACCAATCGTTCTAAGGAAAGGTCTACCAAGAATAATAGGGCAAGAAGGATTGCAATCTATATCAATAACGATAAAATCTACGAGCACATAATTCCTATTTGCAACAATAAGAACATCATTAATTCTTCCCATAGGTTTCTTAATAGTGGAATGCGCAAGGTGCAAGTTTAGAGAGCAATCATCAAAATCGCGGAAATCTAGCAAATCACACAAAGTTTTGGGAATAGTGGAAACACTAGCTCCCAAATCACATGAAGCATAAAATTCATGATCCTTAATCTTAATTTTAATAGTTGGTTCCCACTCATCATAAAGTTTTCTAGGGATAGAAACTTCCAACTCAATTTTTTTTCATAAGATTGCATCAAGGCATCAACGATATGTTTAGTAAACACTTTATTTTGACTATAAGCATGAGGAGAATTTAGCACGGATTGCAACAAGGAAATACAATCAATTAAAGAGAAACTTTCATAATTAAATTCCTTGAAATCCAATATAGTGGGTTTAGCAACATCTAGGGTTTTACTCTTTTCAATCCCACTTTTATCAATTTCATAATCAAGATCTAAAAACTCTGAATTTTTGGAACGCCTTCTAGGTAAAGGTGGATCATATTCAGTCTCATCAAGATTCATATTGCAAAACAAAGATTTAATAGCGGACACATCAATAACTTTTAGATCTTCATATTTATTTTCATAGGTATTGGAAGAACACGCTTTAATAAAGGCATCTTTCGTAGCACGCATCCTAGCGGTTCTTTCCTTGCACTCATCAATGGAAATTCTCATGGCTTCGAGCGACTCATTGATATCATGCTTAGGAGGAATAGATCTAAGATTTAAAGAATCAACATCAAGAGAAATTCTATCAACGTTCCTAACCAATTCATCAACTTTAAGCAGTTTCTCTTTAAGCAAAGCATTAAAACTCTTTTGCGAATTCATAAACTCTTTAACACTAGTCTCAAATTCAGAGGGCATCTTATTAAAATTTCCATAAGAGTTGTTGTGGGAATTTTCATAATTATTTGATCTTGCTTGTGCAACATGTTCATGATCAAGTTTCTTAAAATTCATAATATTGTTTCTAAGAGAGATGATCTTAGCGGGAGGAAAATACTTAGAGATAAAAGCATCTTTGCACTTGTTCCAAGAATCAATACTATTTTTAGGCAAAGACGAAAACCAAGCTTTAGCACGATCTCTAAGAGAAAAAGGAAATATCTTCAATTTAACAATATCATTATCGACATCTTTCTTCTTTTGCATATCACGTAAATCAATGAAGTTATTTAGATGAGTAGTGGCATCTTCACTAGGAAGGCCGGCGAATTGATCTTTCATAACAAGATTCAACAAAGCAGTATTGATTTCACAAGATTCAGTATTGTTAAGAAGAGCAATTGGAGTGCTAAGGAAATCATTATTGTTGGTATTGGTAAAGTCACACAATTTGGTATTATCTTGAGCCATCGTGACAAGCAAGCAATCCAACACACGAGCAAACAAAAAGCAAGCGAAGAAAAAAGGCAACCGGAAAAGAGAGGGCGAATAAAATGGCAAGGGCGAAGTGGGGGAGAGGAAAACGAGAGGCAAATGGAAAATAATGTAAAGCGATAGATAAGGGATTGCGATGGGTACTTGGTGTGTTGACTTTTGCATAGACTCCCCGGCAACGGTGCTAGAAATCTTCCTGCAACCTCTTGAGCACTGCGTTGGATTTCCTTGAATCAGAAAGGGTGATGCAGAAGAGTAGAGTAAGTATTTCCCTCAGTTTTTGAGAACCAAGGTATCAATCCAGTAGGAGGCTATGCGCGAGTCCCTCGTACCTACACAAAACAAATAGCTCAACGCAACCAACGCGATTAGGGGTTGTCAATCCCTTCACGGTCACTTACGAGAGTGAGATCTGATAGAGATGATAGATAATATTTTTGATATAAAGATGCAAGGTAAAATAAAAAGGCAAAGTAAAAAGCAAAGCAATAATAAAGTCATTGAAGATTGATATGATGAGAATAGACCCGGGGGCCATAGATTTCACTAGTGGCTTCTCTCAAGAGTATAAGTATTCTACGGTGGGTGAATAAATTACTGTTGAGCAATTGACAGAATTGAGCATAGTTATGAGAATATCTAGGTATGATCATGTATATAGGCATCACGTCCGAGACAAGTAGACCGACTCCTGCCTGCATCTACTACTATTACTCCACTCATCGACCGCTATCCAGTATGCATCTAGAGTATTAAGTTCAAGAAAACAGAGTAACGCCTTAAGCAAGATGACATGATGTAGAGGAATAAATTCATGCAATATGATAAATACCCCATCTTGTTATCCTCGATGGCAACAATACAATCGTGCCTTGCTGCCCTATTGTCCTTTGGGAAAGGACACATAAGATTGAATCCTAAGCTAAGCACTTCTCCCATTGCAAGAAAAACCAATCTAGTAGGCCAAACCAAACTGATAATTCAAAGAGACTTGCGAAGATAACAATCATACATAAAAGAATTCAGAGAAGATTCAAATATTGTTCATGGATAATCTTGATCATAAACCCACAATTCATCGGTCTCAACAAACACATCGCAAAAAGAAGATTACATCGAATAGATCTCCACGAGAGAGGGGGAGAACATTGTATTGAGATCCAAAAAGAGAGAAGAAGCCATCTAGCTACTAACTATGGACCCGAAGGTCTGAGGTAAACTACTCATACTTCATCGGAGGGCTATGGTGATGATGTAGAAGCCCTCCGTGGTGGATTCCCCTTCGGCGAGCTCTAACAGGCCCCAAGATGGGATATCGTGGAGTGCAGAAGGTTGCGGCGGTGGAATTAGGTTTTTGGCTCCGTATATGATCGTTTGGGGGTACGTAGGTATATATAGGAGGAAGGAGTACGTCGGTGGAGCAAAGGGGGGCGAGGAAGTGGGCGCGCCCTCCACCCTCGTGGCCGCCTCCCTCCTTTCTTGACGGAGGGTCCAAGTCTCCTGGATCATATTTGTTGAGAAAATCACGTCCCCGAAGGTTTCATTCCGTTTGGACTCCGTTTGACATTCCGTTTCTTCGAAACACTGAAATAGGCAAAAAAAACAGCAATTCTGGGTTGGGCCTCCAGTTAATAGGTTAGTCCCAAAAGTAATATAAAAGTGGAAAATAAAGCCCAATATGGTCCAAAACAGTAGATAATATAGCATGGAGCAATCAAAAATTATAGATACGTTGGAGACGCATCAATGGTACATTAAAATGTGCAACAGCTTGGGTTTGCCCACCCTTCTTGGAAGATGGCCTCTCCTTGGACAATGTGCCATTGAAGCCGGGCTGTGTGAAGTGCTACGTGACTGAAGTAAAGCCTGGATTCAATGAATTTGCCTTGAAGAATATCCTAGGAGACTTCGATGAGCAAAGGACCTTGGGAGAAACACTGTTACATCACATCCAGTGCCCACCAAAGGAAATAGAGTTCATCGATGAGATCCCTGAAGCCCCGCCAAGAGCAACCACTGTCGCCCCTCAACCGGTGACGCTCTCCTTGCCACAACAGCTCTCGTGGGTTGATGCATCAACCTCTGATCAGCCGGCCCGACTTTGTGGCATCTGAGCCATGTCATCCTCCGCCCCAAAGCAGCCAAGTGGCAAGACCTACAAGCTGACGCACCACGGTGCAGATGCCGGCCGCTGAAGCAGCGGGGAAGACCCAGCTGCAGCACATGCTCAGCAGACCAACCTGGTGGAACGGACTGCTAAGCGATCGATGCTTGAACCGCTTTGCTAAGCGATCTGTAGGTCCGAACCGATCGCTCATCGGTCCGTCGATGCATGCGTGATCAGCATACCAATAAGTCAGCACTTCCTGCTCAGCAAACCAACACGTTGGCACGTCCTCCTCAGCACATCGACAAGTTGGAACCACCTACGGAGAAACCCGACATAGCTTCAACGCATGGTCAGCAGTCTGATACCTCTGCTCCTACAGCCCAGCAGTCCGTCACAACAGCACCGCCAGCTCAGCGGTCCGGCATAGATAAACCGTCTGCTAAGTAGTCCGTCCAAGCTTCACCATCTGCTCGGCAGTCTACCTTAGAAATGCTTCAAGTACCAAGAAGGAAGTGGCCAAAAAGGCTACACCCACGACCACGAGGAAGCGCGGTGGGAAAGTGAAGAGGAAAGATAACGATTGCCTCTTACTTAAAGCACTCATCGCCCGGAACCAAATTAATAGCAGCTTGTACGAATCGGGGAGTAATATTATTTCTGACGCCATGGATGATGAAAGTATGTTTGTTGCTTGCTAAAAGTAAAGCAGGCGTACTTCAAGCACGCTATTACGTCCATGGCCAGCCATTTCTTGTTGGCGAATACTTTGATGAGTGCAGCTCCAGTTGCCGTGATTGCATGGATCTAATGTCAGCAGGTCATCATGGTTTGCTAGTCCACTACAACATAGATCATTTCCGACACGATGTTGGTTCCATCGATGTGAGTTTTGAGGACTTACATCTCTTCTTCAACTTCAACCTGCTTGATGCCACTCTTGTTAAATGCCTGATTTTGTAAGTACTTAATAAAATCTGATCAACTTCTCCATACAAGGCTGTACATGATAAACAACTAACTACATTTTATTCCTGTCAAGGGATTGAACGCGTCGAGAAAAAAAGGGAGAGTGTGTATTTCATAGATCCTGAATTAGCAAATGGCACAAGAATACATGGTAAGGACCTACGGGACTGGGCCGTTAACATGGTCGTCCATATCTTCGAAAACACGTCCCATGCAGAATCATTTTTCTGGCCATATCATGAACAGTAAGTCAAGTAAACAACCACACATACACTTATTGTCTTTCAGGTTTCGATATACTTCATAAGTTCATGGCTTTCTTAATATGTAGCAATCACTGGATATTGGAATTCATTGTTCCAAACAAGAACATAGTTTACTACATCGATTCTCTCAGAGAGTCAACAAGCGCTTTCGAGGATCGGCGCATCTTGACAATTCATGGATAGGTATTGAATTTTGTGATGTTGAAATTAATTTGCATTCATATCTAGTTCAATAATTGATGTTGTCAAAATTCATCATCATTTGCAGTGTGCTCGCATTGTGGAAAACTAAACCAGGGAACCTGTTCAAGAGGGAACTACCTCTGCAGCACGAGATCGTTTCTCCGGTAACACACCGAAATCCGTTATTTTCGGAAAATTTATCCAACATTCTACAAATACCTTTCCTTATGCTAGTCAAATGTTCAAGCTTCTAAATAAACCTCTTTCTATTTTGTCCAAAGTAAAAATAAAACATCTAACACCGGTTAGATTGTTCCTAACAGGACAAATACATGACTAATTCTGTACAAAAAGTTTCAGTGTCCTCAGCAAGAAGCAGGGACCAACCTTTGTGGATACTATGTTTGTAGACACATGATCTTCATCTGCAAATCTGCTGATAGTTGTGATGATCCTCGCGAATTAGTACCAGTAAGTCTATCTTAATTAATATCTTCTACTCCACTCATATGGCACATTTTGACCTTAAAAATACTGCAGCTCATCTTAAATCGAGGACCCCTGAACTGCTCCCGGCTGGTGAATTGCTGATGGTTCAAAGATTTATCAGCGATTTCTTCCTGGATCACTACATCAATCCCACTGGTAATAATGAAGATTTCAGCATGCCTTCTCCCGAAACATTGAGTAAGAGTTAGCCGCTAAACATATAATGCATGGATCCATTGTTTTCCATCTGATGAGGTCTTCGTATTTCGTACACTATGATTAATTATGTAATGCATATATGTGTGGACAATTCATTGGAATTTAGCTACCATATGTTCAATTGTAATTGTTGTGAAATCTGATGAATCTTCTTCCTATGGACACTATTTGTTCAATTGAATATTGTGGCGAATTTGCTTTTTGCGTGCCGATTCAAAATGGGATATTTTTGTTTATTTGTTCAATTGAATATTTTGGCGAATTTGCTTTTTGCGCGCTGATTCAAAATATGATATTTTTGTTTATTTGTTCAATTGAATATTGTGGCAAATTTGCTTTTTGCATGCCGATGATATTTTTGTTTTAACTAGCAATTGCTCCGCACACGGTTCAAATAAATGAGTTTGTGCGATCCACATCGAAAAGCATACGTCAATCGTAGCGGAACCGTCGGTGATACATAGCAGATCGCAAACGATTTGCAGCCCTACTACGTGTGCGTAGGGTCTTCGGAACCGTTCGTGATATCGCGTTATCGCACATGAGAACTGGGAGTAAACCGTGCCCAATGTAAAATACAATCCCAGTCGTAATTTTTTCAGGAAATGTGTGGGATCCCAGACAAAAAGCACACGTCACTCTTGCGGCAACCGTCGGTGATACCCAAAAAATCACAAACGGTTTGCAACACTTGTATGTGTGCGAAGGGGCTCCTGAACCGTTTGTGATAGAACATTATAACAGACGGTAATTGTTGGCAAACGGGTGCGATGGAGTCTTGCATGGCTGACGGGTTACACAGAAAACTCGTGTGCGATGGGGCACAAATCGCACAAAGTTCATATGTTGGCCCATGTTCCTTACATACTATTTCCCAAACGGTTCATTACGAGAGACCGTATGGTTTCACTGCGTCATTAGAAACGTTTAATCACCGATACCACACGTGCGAAAGAATTTAGTGTGTGTTGCATCACACATGATTACATTTTGGAAGGCCTCTAGATCACTGCTCCATATCCCCGACGGTTTCTGGGTCGTGTGGGAAGGACACCCTATTGCCCACACTCACTTGGTGACGGTTCGAAATGTCGTCGCGGAAAGGGGTTAAAAAATGTTTGTATAGCACCGACGCGTACTAGTGGTACTCCGATCATCAATAGGAACATTTGAAGCACAATGCTAAATTTTCTTTATCAGTTATTCAAACACTGTTGTTTGGATAATGTCATGAAATTCCTCTCCCCTTACCTAAATGGTTTTCTACTTCTATCCTGTCATGGGTATCATGCTCTGTTTGTCCTTGGAAGGATATGCCCCTGAAATATGTGTTTAAACACATTTTCCTTTCCATTGTTCTATTTAATTTGATAATCATATTATCCTTTCCATTGTTTGGTTTAACCTTTCTTGAGGTCTATATGATCTAAGCGGTAATATTCTCTTGCTTATGTAAACACCTCAGTGTACAATTCTGTCAGCAAGACCCTATTACTATTGTTGATGACATTTCGATAACCACTGATGGACGAGAACTTTGCCTATTAGTCCACCTTGTTTCAACAAGCAGGAAAATATTTATCTTCATCCCTCACCCTTGGTACCAACATTGTTGCCAACATAACTGACAGCCTATTCTCTAACATGACTTTCTATCATGATTGTGCAAGATGACATCGCCATTCCTACTTTTTAACCCACATGGTGGGACCATAACCCATAGTTCCACATGATCGAAACCTGACTCTCCTATACACCACCTGTTTGCAAAGTTATTCCTCGCACTTGGCTTCGTATGTAATTCACGAGCCATCTTCTGTGAGATCATCAAATCTGGTATTAAACACAATACTTATTCCCGGTGCTCTGAACCCCTTTCACACCCAATTTGAGGAAACGACGACTGTCTATCCACTTCAAACTTCTTATGGTACTTTCTTACTTTGCTCTTGATGTGTTTCAGTTGTTCAACTCGAGAGATACTCATGTGTTCATTCTTGGGATAACCCCAGATGATATTCCCTTATAACATTCTATCGTTGTCGACTTGCCCCTTACATATTCATAAGTACGATGGAGTTCCCGAAGAAAAGATGACAACTTCATCATGATGCATTGGAATAGAGAATTGAAGACATCAACGAAAGGGATTAACTTCTTTGAGAAAAGCAGCCAATACCGAGAATATCCCTTAGAATTTCGTAAGCAGACCTTTCCCCCTTACTCTACCTCTTAAATCGCACGACGAGATTTCTTGTAGTGGAGGATTATTGCGACGCCCGGATAATTAAGCTACAGTAATTCCATGCCAATGATGCCATGTCAGCACGATTACTGTTGTTCAACTCGCGATGATTCAAATCCCGTTTGAATTCAAATTCAAAATCAAGGCAAATAATAAAAGTTTTCAAACATTAAAACTAAATTGTTCAAAAGGGGACTAATAATACAGAAGCAACAACGATGGAGAAACCAACATCTTTAGAAGTGTTTGAATGTCCTAAAATAAATAAAACAGTAGCAAAAACAATTAATTAAATGCCTTTTACAATTAATAAAATATTAAACTATTTTATTTTGTCACCAAATTCTTTTGTGCCATTGGGGATTTTGAAATACTAATTTAGATGCTAATTATACATTTTATACAAAACTAAAACAAATTATAAATTAAAATAAAATAGTAAAAGAAAATAAACAAAAGAAAACAAAATATAAAAAATGAGAAGAACACCCCCCTGCTGGGCCGTGGCCCAGCTAGCCATCGGGCCAACCTGGCCGGCCCAGGCCGCCCCCTACTTACCCCCTCGGTCCACCATCGATCCCTAACCCCCTTCCCACTCGCCCCCACTTTCCCCAACTCCGCTCTCTCCCTTTCCCCCCGATCTGGATCGTGATCGAGGGCAAGGACCTCGCCGCCGTCGCCCCGGGGCTCGATGCCGAATCCCCACCGACCGTGCCACCCGTCCGCCGCGACCAATCACCGGACGTCATCGCCATCGTCCTCATCTCCTTCGCCGACCAAACCCCGACCTCGTCGCCGCCGTTCGTCTACCTCAGGACATCCCTGAGCATGCGTTGCACAACGACAGGCTCGCTGTGAGCCTCTTTCCCCCCCTCACATCTCTTGCTCGCAGTGCGCAACGGTCTTGACCGCGCCCTCGCGGCGCTGGCCTCCCGCAACCACGGTCGCTCACCGCGCCCTGGCCTCTTCTTCCTCCAGCGGCGTCGTCCTCTGCTGGCCCCGCCCGCTAAGGCCACCTACTGCTGCTTGCTTTGCAGCCTAGCCCCATACACGCGCCTCACCCCCGAATGACGCGTCCGGCTGCGCCTACCCCTCGATCTCCACTGCATCTGCTGCGTTGCGTCGGCGGCCGCCGGCAGCTCGTCCCGGCCGCGCCTGCCTCTGGCCACCACCGCAACCGCTCGTGCCTTCCACCATGTTCACCGTTCGGCTCTGCCCATCGCCGCTCCGCATTGCGCGCCGCCGCCGCCGCCCATGCCCCGCAGCCCCCCAACTGCTGCGCCTCCGCTCCCCTGCTCCCGGCGTTTCCCTCAAGCGACCGCCCATGTCGCCACGGCCTCGCCGCAATTAGCGCCTTGCGGTCGTCCTCCCGTTCGCCCTGTCGGGCGCCCGCGCCCGCTAAACGTGGCCCGGCGCCTAGCGCCTGATCCAGTAACCTTTGGGCCACTGACAGTGGGCCCATGCCCCTGAGAATGTAAAAAATATATATAAAAATTAACTAAATAATTGATTAACTTAATTAAGTCTGTTTAATTAACTTAACTTTAATTAACTTTCTAATTAACTAATAAATTGAAATTAGTTATATCTATGTATGACAGGGGGCCCCGCCCCGTGTTGACCAGTCAAACGTTGACTGGTCAACTGGGTCCCCCTGATCCCACCTGTCAGCCAGTGTACTTTTTTTGTGCTCTATGTTGGGTACATCTAGCAATTTAAAGGTTTAATTTTTGAATTAACATAATCTAGAAAATGAATTAAAATTTTGATAATTAATATAAAATAATCCGTAACTCAGATGAAAATACTTTATATATGAAAGTTGCTCAGAACACGAGATAAATCCGAATACGTTGTTTGTTCGTCTGCCACACATTCCCACTACTAGGGCAAACCTTATACACATAATCTTACCAGGAACGCGGTTTAAAAACAAACGCTACTGCTACTTACTAGCAGCGCTCGGTATAAAACCGCGCTACTAATATCCCAGTAGCAGTAGTGCGCTAGGTGAAAAGAGGGCTGCTACTACAATTGCCAATGCGTTGCCTCCAGACTAGGTATAGTAGTAGCCCCCTTTCCAAAGACGCGCTACTGCTAACGTACTTAGGAGTAGCGTATTTCGCCAACACACGCTGCTGCTAAGTATCATGCTCTCTTGCAACTAAGTTTAGTCCCATACTGCTAACCGAACAGGGTGTTAACCACCTTAAATATGTTACTTCTCAAACTATCACAATCACTTGGTCTTCATTAAACAGGTGAGGATTCATGTTGACTATTTAGATTCTACACAAAAAGGTCATTCATTAACAATGAATTTTTGATGTTTATTTTTACATGCTTAGCCTTATCAATAGCGTGTTATTGTAGAAAGCGCTACTGCTATAGAGTTTAGTAGTAGCGCTTTTCCCTAAGGAGCGCTACTGCTAAAGCCATCCTATCTTCTCCACCTAGCCCGGCCGCCCCTCACTCTCCCCTCTCCACTCCCTCCTCCATCCCCTCCCTCACCCCGTCGTCCACCGCCACCGCAGTGCCGCCAGCTGCTGCCGCCATCGCCCCCTCCCTCCTACATCCCCTCCCTCCTCCGCTCCACCACCGTCGCCCCCTCTCCCCCTAGCTCCCTCCTCCATCTCCCTCCATCCCTTCGCCGTTGCCCCCTCCCCCCGCCGTCACCGCCACCGAGGTAACTCCTCCTACCTCCCCCCCCCTCCTTCCCGTCTCCTCCCTCCTTCCTCCCCCTCCTCCCTCCCTCCTCCTTCCCGCCTCCTCCCTCCTTCCTCCCCTCATCCCTCCCTCCTTCCTACCCCTCGTTCCTCCCTTCATTATCTCTGTTCTTGTAGAATGTAGGTAATTTAAATGTGGATTTTAGAATGTAGACATTGCAGAATGTAGGTTTTTAATAGAATAATTTTTTGACTATTTTAGGTGGTTTCAATAGAATAGGAAATTTTACGTCTTTTGATTAGAAATTTAAGTAATGGAAATTTTTAGTTGGTAGAATTTGAAATGGATGGATGGTTATATTGATGGATATATAGATAGTTGGATGGATGGATAGATGTTAGGGCTAGAACTACGGTATAGATAGGTAGAATGTAGGTGCTTAATATAACTAGTTTATTTATAGTAAGTGCTTAATATAACTAGTTTATTTATAGTAAGTGCTTAATAGAACTTGTTTATTTATAGTAAGTTCTTAATAGAACTAGTTTATTTAGTAAGTAGTTAATAGAACTAATTTATTTAATAAGTGCTTAATAGAACTAGTTTGTTTATGCAGAAATCGAGTATTTGCCCCTGCCTCATCTCCGCAGTCGTCCCCATCGCCGACCCCTTAATTATCTTTATTTCATTATCATTTTGTGATCAAAGAATGCTATATGGGATTTGATTATCTAAAATTTTACTCGGTGGAATATGCAGGCTTTGTACAGTCGTGTCTCCCTGGAGTGACCGTCATCCGAGCTAACTCTACTTCCTCTACACCCGAGTCGGTGAGCTAAAAGTCCACCTCCTCCTTCTCCACTCCTCGTGTGTTGAATAGAGTAGAACTAGGGTATTTTGTCGGTGAGCTCATGTGCGAATGCTTATGATAATTGATCCGGATGGAATTGCAAGTTTAAGCATCATTTTATGTGTGTGAACATCTTTGTATCACTGGGAAAATCAGAGTGGCCTATGTTTTGCCGGAGTGTTGATTCACTTTCGTTCCGGCAAATTTCAGGCACTAAATATGTCCTATTTTAGCAAAGGTCATGCCGGATTTTTCAATGAATTTAAGCATGACTTGTGCTAGAATATGTAGGAAATATTGAGTGCCCCGGATTTGTGTGTTGGGTTTCCTGGTAGTTGCCTTCGATCGATTTTCAATTAATGTTTCAACTATGAACATAGGAAATGTCTGGCGACGAAAAGAATTTCGGTATGTGCAAATACTGCGAGGACATTTCCTAGTTGATGATGGGCGCTTCAGCATCAAGCTGGATGAGAACTTCAAAGTGGATACACTAAGTCACAACGACAAGTCTTTTTTCGTAATTAAGCATGATTTCTGCTTCTTTTGCTTCAACTTATAATTTTAATTTTTACTATTATACTAGTGTATCCCCTGCCACGCAAGAATTTTTGTCTTGGATATGATTGGTTTCAGTCCTATGAAAAATATGGAGGTAAAGAGAGTTCACCTGAAGACCGAGCATGATTATACTTTCGACTCAAAATTATACAATGCAGACACCTACACGTATTTTGAATGCAAAAATTGGAGAGCACTATGCAAGGCTTATGCATTTGAGCCTGATATGCTTATCACCTGTGATATTCGTCCGGAAGATGATATTGAAGGCAATATCGACATTTGGGTCGATGTGCAGACGCCTCAAGTTCGACCATTATGTGAGTTTCTCAACCATATTTATGTCTTGGATATTTTTTATTTAAAAATAGTTGACAACTAATTTCTATTGATAGCTTATTTCCAATCAAGCAAACATGTTCGTCGCTTGGTAGACATGACCTACTACTATCTCAAAGCTGAACTAAACTGCGAGGAGATAACTCATTATGTTTCATGGCTTGAGGATCTTGATGTTGTCAAGAGAAATTATTTTCCTGGACTTGAAAATCTTAGTACTCAAAACATGTGACCAATAATGTTCGTATTGAACTACGGTCACATCTATTTAGGAAAGATGGTAAGATTTTTACTATTTGTCCTCAGTGCATCTTTTGCATACATTATTTTTAAGCTAAACTTCATTGCTAAGTATGTTACTACGATGTTCTTCAACAGGGACTCCCGACGATAGTTGTGCCTCATTGGATCGAGCCTAAAGGTCGTATGGCAATGGTTAGCTTACAGCCAAGACATCCTACATTGCACATGAGTGCATTCAGGATATCTAAAACCGAGCAAGTCTTAATGGTGAAAGACTGGAGCAAAATTGTGAAGGATCACAGAGAAATACTAGGGGGCAACAATTAGAAGCGCATCCCACAATTAGGAGACAGGTTCATCTGCATGCTCGAATATGATGAATTATGACTGCTACACATGTTCTATGCTATTTTACCTATTAGCTGTAGCGCCGTAGTAGTAGCGCGGTTACCCGCCACTGATAGGCCAAAAACCCACGCTACTGCTAGGCTTTTCCCTAGTAGTGCTAGCATGGCGAACATGCAACAATCCCCCTCCGGCTCGTCTATCCGAAAACGTCAAACACCGGGAATACTTTCCCGGATGTTTCCCCCTTTGCCGGCATCGCCTAGTACCGCGTTAGGGCATACCTAGCACCACGTATTGCCTCGTTATGTTTTGTGATGCTTTGTTCGCTCCGTATTTACTGTTTCTCCCCCTCTTCTTCTCCGATAGACCCCGAGACCGATGCTGAAGCCACTGAGTACGATTACGTCACCGACGACCCTTCTTCCTGTGCAACAGAGCTTCCAGGCAAGCCCTCCCCTTGTTCATCCCGATATCGCCTACTCCTTCCCTCTACTGCTTGCATTAGAGTAGTGTTACTATTTCATTGGTTCGATCCTATACTGTTGCATAGCATGTCCTTGTTACTACTATTGATACAATTACCTGCTATCCTAATGCTTAGAATAGGTTGCTAGTATTACATCAGTGGACCTACACTCTTGTCCATCTGCCATGCTATATTACTGGGCCGTGATCAATCTGGAGGTGATGACGGGTATATACTATACTATTACATACTTATGTTGATGATTCAGAGATGAGGGCTGAAAGGGCAGGTGGTTCCATCCAGGTAGTGATGGGCCTGGGTTCCTGGCAGCCCCCTGATTGCTAATTTGTGGTGGAGCGACACGGTAGGTTGCGACCACCTAGGAGACAGGTGGGCCTAGTACCTGGTCGGTGTCTGCAATTACTTCAAGATAACATGCTTAACAAGATCTGGATATACGATCTAAGTCTGGCCACTGGCCTATACACACTAACCAACTACGAGGAGCGATTATGGGCACTTTCGGCGTGAATATCGATCGAAGCCTTCTTGGCGTCGGCGACGAGCGCGCTACGCGAGTTGGACTAGAACGCCTGCTCTTGTATAAGGGGGGCTAGGTCTGCTCACCGGCCGCGTACGCGACATGCAGGTGTGCAACAGGCGATGGGCCGAGACCCCTACGCGCTTAGGATTTAGACGACGTGATGACCTCTCTGTTGTGCCTAGGTAGGGCTGCGACGTGTTGATCTTCCGAGGCTGGGCATGACCCAGGAATGTGTGTCCGGCCAAAGGGATCGAGCGTGTTGGGTAATGTGGTGCACCTCTACAGGGTAGTTTATCTATTCATATAGCCGTGTCCCTCGGTAAAAGGACGACCCGGAGACGTATTCCGACCTTATGACAACTAGAACCGGATACTTAATGAAACACACCCTTTCAAGTGCCAGATACAACAAGGTGGTCACTTTCTCACAGGGCGACGAGGAGAGGATCACCGGGTAGGATTATGCTATACGTTGTTACTTGGAGAACTTACCAGCTACTCTCTTCTACATGCTTCAAGGTGGAGGCTGCAAGAAGCATAGTCTTCGATAGGACTAGCTATCCCCCTCTTATTCTGGCATTCTGCAGTATAGCCCACAGATATTACCCCTTTATACAAATACCAATGCATATGTAGTGTAGATCCTTGCTTGCGGGTAATTTGGATGAGTACTCACGGTTTCTTTGCTACTTCTTTTCCCCTTTTCCCGGTTATTACGATGATATGATGGAGTCCAGAAGCCAGATGTGACGCCCCCGATTCGATCGTACACTAATCATACACGGAAATGTGTACAATCAAGATCCGGGGACTCACGGTAAGATATCATAACACAACTCTAGACACAAATTAAAATAATACAAGCTTTATATAACAAGCCAGGGGCCTCGAGGGCTCGAATATAAGCTTGATACACAAGCGTCAGCGGAAGCAACAATATCTGAGTACAGACATAAGTTAAACAAGACTGCCTTAAGAAGGCAAGCACAAACATCAACGATCGAAGAGGCAAGGCCTCCTGCCTGGGACCTCCTAACTACTCATAGTCGTCGACGGTCTCCAAGTAGTAGTAGGCATCCGCGGGGGTAGTAGCAGATGTCAGCGCAGGCATCTGGCTCCTGGGATCCACCATCTGGTCGTAACAACCAGAAAGAAGGAAGAAGGGGGAAAAGGGGTAGCACAGCAACCGTGAGTACTCATCCAAAGTACTCACAATCATCTATACTAAGTATGAATTAGTATCAAATGCAAGGGTTGTATTTGTGCACTGAACTATAGAATGCCAGAATAGAGGGGAAGGCCTATCCTATCGAAGACAAGCATCTTCAAGCAGCTCCAAGCATCTTGCAGCATGTAGAAGAGTAAAGAATAATAGTTTAGAAATAACAAACATGTTGTAGCATTAATGCCCAGAGATCCTTCCTTGACTCCCTGCGAGAACACAATCCCAGAGCCACATATCTCAAGTATCCATTTCTAGTTGTAAAAGATCAGGATATAAGTCTGAACGTCCGTTACTGTGGACTCGGCTATTAATAGATAATCTTCCCTGCAGGGGTGCTCCATGTTTTCCAACATGCTTGATTGCTCTAGCCGGACACATATTTCTAGGTCAATGCCCAGCCTTGGAAGATCAACATGTCGTAGCCCTACCTATGCTCAGTAGAGAGGTCCCCGTCGGTCTACATCCTAAGTACTCCAGGGTCTGGGCCCATCGCTCATTGCACCTCGGGTCATTGCAAGTAGGGCAGACCAGACACCACCTCTGGGGTGCCGGCCCAGCCGTGCCGAAATGCTGAACTGGACGTCTGACATAGCTTTGGCTGATACTACGACATCGAGGCCCATAACTATTCTCGCGTGGTGGTTAGTGCATAAAGGCCAGAGGCCAACTCAGAACAAATACCCAAACCATAGTGTATTATTAGCTTGCGCAGACGAGCAGAGACTCATGATCGATGTGACCCCGTCGCCCCGTCTCGTGGACTTACGGTAAGGGCCCAGAATGTCCGACCGTGCCATGTAATTATCTTGCGGGTGCTCTCCGGACCCGCCCGACTTTCACAAAGTTCTCAAGTAAAGTCAAGGTAACCGTGTGTCCAAACATCAAGAGGAAAACCCAAGGAATCACCCTCGGTGGGTTACACTCGATGTAATTGTCAAGGTGAATGTAAGAGGAACCACCCTCGAGGTTCACACTTGAGGGGTTGCATGACAGAGTCGTATCGGGAGTGGTAAAGGAGGAGTCACCCTCGATGAACACAGCCGAATAGCTACACTACAGAGTCATCATCAGGAGTGCGTTATGAGGTATCAGGCACTCGATAGTAGCTCTGCAGAGTCGAGCAGCAAAAGGGGCGTGATGTGATGTGAGGTGTCGGGCTCTGGTCGTCGATCACGTTGATCAAGTCGTCGATGATGAAGCAGGGGCAATAAGGACAAGGTGGGGGTCACTGATTGGTCACTAACCAACCTATACTAAGCAGTTTAGGATAAGCAGGTAAGGTACAACAGCAGGTACAAAAGTAGGCTATGCATCAGAATAGGAGCAATCAACTACAGTAGCAAAATCTAATGCAAGCATGAGAGAATGGAATGGGCGATATTGGGATGATCAAAGGGAGGGCTTGCCTGGAAGCTCCGCTAAAAGGGAAGAAGGGTCGCCGTCGACGTAGTCGATCACAATGGCATCAACAGCGGTCTCGGGGTCTACCGGAGAGATGAGGGGGAAGAAACAATAAATACAGAGCAAACAAGTGCAATACTATGCATCACTAGACAATAAGCAGTGTTAGGGGTGTTCTAACGCAGTGCTACACGATATCGGCGAAGGGGGATAACATTCGGGAAAGTTTTCCCGAAGTTTAGCATTTTCGAAGAAATGAATCCGAGGTGGACGGTTGCATCTTCGCTATGTTAGGGATGTGTGATAGACAAACGGAGGGCGTATTCGGATTTGTCTCGCTTTTCTGAGAAACTTTCATGTATAAAGTACTTTCATCCGAGCTACGGATTAATTTATATGACTTTCTAAAGTTTTAGCAATTTTCGAGATTTATGATTAATTCAAAAATGGAGTTATTGCACCAGCATGACGTCATCATGACGTCAGCGGTCAATACTGACAGTTGACTAGTCAAACAAGGTAGTGGGGCCCGTCTGTCATTGACCCAGCTTAACTAATCAGGTTTAACTTAACTAACCTAGTTAATTAAGCTAATTAAGTATAGTTAATTAAATTAATTAATTATATTACTAATTAATTAATTGTATATATATATATTTATATTTATACACATTTTTTTTGTTTTAATAGGGGCGGCCCCATTTGTCATTGGCCCATAGGCCAAGCGGGGCGGATAACGAACGAAGCGCCGCCCAACCGGCACTGCTCAAAGCAGCCATGCTGTGAGCACGGTTAGCGACCGCCGGCGAAGCGAAGGCCACGGGCCAGGGGCGGGTGCTCGGGACATGGCCGGGGTGAGGCTAGGGCGACAAGGCGGGTGCGAGGAAAAGGACGGCCAGGGGCGGCGGAGTGGCGAGCGACAGCGAGGCGGGGCCGCATCAGGGTGCCGTGAAAGGGAGAGCGGTAGCAACCACGCAATGAGCAGAAAGCGCGGCGGAAGCCGGAGGCAGCGGGGTAGGTAGCGCGGTGGCAACAGTGTGAGGGGGGGGGCAGCAGAAGGCCACAGCGGGCGGGCGGCGCGGCGCGGT
The DNA here is from genome assembly GCA_021605205.1 of Aegilops longissima. Classification (NCBI taxonomy): domain Eukaryota; kingdom Viridiplantae; phylum Streptophyta; class Magnoliopsida; order Poales; family Poaceae; genus Aegilops; species Aegilops longissima. The sequence goes on from CM038677.1 coordinate 320,525,112, forward strand.
TGCGGTGACCACGGGCGCGAGCAAAAGGCAGGGGCCAGTGCGTGCGGGCGTGGTGACGCGCGTGTGGCGGGTCGGCGAGCGTTGTGCAAGGCGGCGTTGGAGCAGTAGTAGTGCTGGGCAAAGGCGAGCTAGGCGGCAGCGGTGAGGCCTCGCGAAGGCCAGCAGGCGGATGCGGGTCTGCGCAGACGCAGAAGCTGTAGTACGCGGTCAGGGCGGAGGGGACGACCGGCGAGCGTCGGCGTTGCGGAGCAGCAGGGTGCGACGCGGGCGACCGCATCATGGAGGCCTCGGGATCGTCCGAGCCGAACTAGGGCATGCACGCGCCACCCTAGCGTCCAGGAGCACGGCAACAGGCAACGGGTGCGAGCTAGGCTTCGGTGGCCGCTGCGGTGAAGCAAACAGGGGCGACAGCTTTGGGTGTGATGGGGACCGACGCTAGAAGGGGCGAATGAGCTAGCTAACAGAGGGAAAACAGGTGGAGCTCACCTAGGAGGCACAAGGGGGCCCGGCGAAAGCTTAGTAGCAGCACGGTACCCGGGATCGAAGGAGATCGCCGACGGGCAGAGGAAGAAGATGTTGATGACACGCTTGTCATTCGGGATCCGAACTCAACCTGGTGCGCATAGATGATGTAGCAGACGGTGCCGGTTCTTCTAGACAAGTTCCTATGGCCCGAGGTTGACGGTGGGCGCGTGAATCGTCCACGGCCATGGTGACGGTGGCGCAGTCGCTGTGGACCTGGAAGAGAGAGAGAGAGAGAGAGAGAGAGAGAGAGAGAGAGAGAGAGAGAGAGAGAGAATATCTTGGGGAGGAAGGGGGGCTGACGAGGCCAAGGGGGCTCGTCCTTATCTAGGTGCTGCCGCGGTGCGGGAATAGCGAGCCGGTCGGGCGGCGACTGCTACCTCTTGAGCACTGTGTTGGTTTTTCCTTGAAGAGGAAAGGGTGATGCACCAAAGTAGCGTAAGTATTTCCCTCGGTTTTTGAGAACCAAGGTATCAATCCAGTAGGAGGCTACGCGCGAGTCCCTCGCACCTACACAAAACAAATAAATCCTCGCAACCAACGCGATAAGGGGTTGTCAATCCCTTCAGGTCACTTACGAGAGTGAGATCTGATAGATATGATAGGATAATATTTTTGGTATTTTTGTGATAAAGATGCAAAGTAAAATAAAAGCAAAGTAAAAAGCAAAGGAAATAACTAACTGTTGGAAGATTAATATGATGAAGATAGACCCGGAGGCCATAAGTTTCACTAATGGCTTCCCTCAAGAGCATAAGTATTTTACCGTGGGTGAACATATTACTGTTGAGAAATTGACATAATTGAGCATAGTTATGAGAATATCTAGGTATGATCATGTATATAGGCATCACGTCGGAGACAAGTAGATCGACTCCTGCCTGCATCTACTACTATTACTCCACTCATCGACTGCTATCCAACATGCATCTAGAGTATTAAGTTCGTAAAACAGAGTAACGCCTTAAGCAATATGACATGATGTAGAGGGATAAATTCATGCAATATGATAAAAACCCCATCTTGTTATCCTCGATGGCAACAATACAATCGTGCCTTGATGCCTCTCATCACTTGGGAAAGGACACATAAGATTGAACCCAAAGCTAAGCACTTCTCCCATTGCAAGAAAGATCAATCTAGTAGGCCAAACCAAACTGATAATTCGAAGAGACTTGCAAAGATAACCAATCATACATAAAATAATTCAGAGAAGATTCAAATATTGTTCATAGATAAACTTGATCATAAACCCACAATTCATCGGTCTCAACAAACAAACCACAAAAAGAAGATTACATCGAATAGATCTCCACGAGAGAGGGGGAGAACATTGCATTGAGATCCAAAAAGAGAGAGGAAGCCATCTAGCTACTAACTATGGACCCGAAGGTCTGAGGTAAACTACTCACACTTCATCGGAGAGGCTATGGTGTTGATGTAGAAGCCCTCCATGATGGATGCCCCCTCTGGCGGAGCTCCGGAACAGGCCCCAAGATGGGATCTCATGGGTACATGAGGTTGCGGCGGTGGAATTAGGTTTTTGGCTCCGTATCTGATCGTTTGGGGGTACATAGGTATATATAGGAGGAAGGAGTACGTCTGTGGAGCAACAGGGGGCCCACGAGGGTGGAGAGCGCGCCCTGGGGGGTAGGCGCGCCCCCTACCTCGTGGCCTCCATTTTTGTTTCTTGACGTAGGGTCCAAGTCTCCTGGATCTTGTTCGTTCCAAAAATCATGTTCCCGAAGGTTTCATTTCGTTTGGACTCCATTTGATATTCTTTTTCTGCGAAACTCTGAAATAGGCAAAAAACAACAATTCTAGGCTGGGCCTCTGGTTAATAGGTTAGTTCCAAAAATAATATAAAAGTGAATAATAAAGCCCAATAATGTCCAAAGCAGAAGATAATATAGCATGGAGCAATCAAAAATTATAGATACGTTGGAGACGTATCAGCGAGCACGGGTGCGGGTGCTCGATCGCCCGCACAGTGAAGACAATGCGGGAGGGGGAGCTGGGTCGCTGGCCGGCTGGGGGAATAAGGCCCAGGGGTAGGGCGGCCGTGTCTCTTTTCCCCATTTTCATTTCTTTAGGTTTTTACTTTTAAAACCTCTGTTTCTTTTACTTTAGCTAGCAAAAATAGTTTTACTAAATATAAAAGTGGCTCCACAAATAGAGTTGCAAAATAACCCTTTGTCACAAAAAGTTTAAGGCCGAAAGTTGTTGTCTAACTATTTTTAGAAATTGAAAATGCCAATTTTAAATGCTACTGGATCACTAAATAATTTCCAGAGGCACTTTCCGAATCCAAAAGAGGTTGGTTCCAACATGACAAATATCCAGGGATTATTTACCACACTTTGAACATTTTAGTTTTCATGTTAGGCAAATTTGAATTTTTGAATTTAAATTTTGAGTTTGAATTTGAATCATGATTTGGATCAAGTGAGGATTAGCAACAGTAATGTGATGACATGGCACCATTAGTGGGGGATTACTGTAGCTTAATTATCTAGGCGTCACAATTCACCTCCACTACAAGAAATCTCGCCCCGAGATTTAAGGGGTGGAGTAAGGGGGAAAGGCTCACGAAGGACGAAGCTCAACAAAAGATAAGGTACCTTGGGCTATCTCATTGAACATGGTATAGAGATAGGTAAGAAGGTGCAATAAGAAGCTTCAAGCGGGTAGGCAATTGTTCGTTGCCTGAAACAGAGGGTGAAGGGGGTTCAGAGCAATGTGAATAAGTATTGCGTCTGATACCAGAATAGATCACTAGGAAGGTGGCTCGTGATTTACATACGAAGCCAAGTGCGGGGAAATACTCTTGGAAAACAGGGATGTACAAGAGAGTCAGGTTTCGATCCCGAGGAACTGTGGGTTATGGGCCCACCATGTGGATTAACAACAGGAAGGCACTAACCATTTTGTACGGTCATGACCGCAAGGCAGGTCAGGGGATAGCCTGTCAATTATGTTTGCAACAATGTTGGTACCAAGGGCAAGGGACGAAGAGAACCATTTTCCTGCTCGTTTAAACGAGGCGGACAAATAGGCAAATTTCTCGACTATCGGTGGTTACCGGAATATCACCCACCATAGTAACAGGGTCTAACTGACTAAGTTGAACACTGAGGCATTTACATAAGCAGAGAATTATCACTGCTCAGATATGTTAGGTTACAAGAAAGGTTAAACAAAACAATGGAAAGGAAAATGTAGACTCAAATCAGTTATCGGTGTTCTCGAGTGTATAGCAACTCAGAACCCGTGGAAAATTTGAATCGGCGTGAAATAATAGTTGATGAAGAAACCATTAGAAGTTATGTAGTTCCGCGAAATTATCGAGATACCAGAGGGTGATACTCGAAGGTAGAACATGATAGAGGTTGGACAGGTGAAAAGATCTGTAGAAGACAAGTACTTCAACTTGTCCGAGAAATGGGATCAAAGAATATGGCCGGGACCACAGTTGCGAAGGACCAAATGTAGATACAAGATGAAGTTATCATAAGGGGATTAATATTATTACAAGAAACTTCCATGATAAGTTCCACATCGGGTCCATGGGCATGAACACGAAGGCTCAAGGTCGACTCCCACTTCTCTAATGCACAACTTTCCATTCACTTCTCGTATTCGAAGAAGTTGTAGTGTTGAAATTTCACCTGATGGAAAGCCATTAGAGTATAACCCGCATAACTTTCGAGGTCACGCGAATTTAGGGAAGACATAGATTCAACCCATCGGGGCATCTTAGGAACATATACCAAAAATTTAGGAATAAGTAACTCAAGCTCGAAAGTAGAGCCTGGTTGAGGAAGAAGAGGATACAATTTACCAAAGGCATTATGTATCCGAGGAAAGGCTCACAAGGTGATTGATTATGAAGGACGTTGTCGGATAAAATCCAACAAAGGACCTTGTGGTCCACAAGGGATCTGATCTGGGTATCGGTACTCAACCAGAATAAGAAAGAATGCAAGGAGACCGGATTATAGAAAAAATTGATTAATTCAAAGCTCAAATGTAAAGGAATTTGGATTTCCAAAATCGAGGGATCAGTAGCAGATGCTCTGATCAAAGACAAGTAATTTGAATAGACATAGATCGACAATCAATCAGGGTTTGATTTGTCGAACACCAGCTCATGTCCGGGGTGACGTCTAAGCCGATGGGAAGAATTCTAATTGTGATTGAGGATTGCATTCACAAACATATCGAATCAAATGTTCAAAATGACAATGGCAAAAGATACTACTGAATATTTCCAGACATATGGAAGGTATCCATAATGCAAGCAAACAAGTATTTGCAGAGCAATAGTGGGAGAGGATTATCGGAAGATTGGTTAGTATTTCAAAGTACCTTGTGAATCACTTGATCAACTAGGAATGAACAAATCCTCGATAAGTGTGAGAAAATTATCCGTATATGTACTTATGTGGCAAAGAATCGCAAGGCAGCGATGCAGGGAATTCTCACAAGTCGGAGAATAATTCGATGTATCTTGTAATAACAAGAGCAACTGGGAATGGTTGTATGAACGAAAAGTGTAAGAAGTTATCCGTAAGGATATATCGGAGGTAGGGAAGTGCAAAAGCGACGAGCACAAAAGTCTCGGAAATACAGAAGGGTATCTTCTTCGGAATCTTCGGGTGAAGCAGGCCATCATCTGGAATGAAAGGGCTCTCCGGGAGAAAGTATTTATGAGAACCTAGAGTTAAAGTTAACAAAATGATTAAACCCGAATAGAAGAGAGGTCAGAGTCCCAGAGTATAGACGAGGAGTAAAAGATCCTAATACCACCAAATGGCGACGTGGGCCCATAATCCACACAACCATGTTAGTAAAATAGTTTTTCATTGACTAGACTCGACTTCGGCCAAGGAGTTGGAAATGGGGCTCCTATAGGCGGTCGGCTCCGATACCAACTTGTGACACCCCCTATTCGACTGTACACTAATCATACACGCAAATGTGTACGATCAAGATCAGGGACTCACGGGAAGATATCACAACACAACTCTAGACACAAATTAAAATAATACAAGCTTTATATTACAAGCCAGGGGCCTTGAGGGCTCGAATACAAGCTCGATACACAACCGTCAACGGAAGCAACAATATCTGAGTACATACATAAGTTAAACAAGACTGCCTTAAGAAGGCAAGCACAAACATCAACGATCGAAGAGGCAAGTCCTCCTGCCTGGGACCTCCTAACTACTCCTGGTTGTCGGTGGTCTCCAAGTAGTAGCAGAGGTCAGCGGTGGCATCTGGCTCCTGGGATCCACCATCTGGTTGCAACAACCGGAAAGAAGGAAGAAGGGGGAAAAGGGGTAGCAAAGCAACCGTGAGTACTCGTCCAAAGTACTCGCAAGCATCAGATCTATACTAAGTATGCATTGGTATCAAATGGAAGGGTTGTTCTGTGGACTGAACTGCAGAATGCCAGAATAGAGGGGAAGGCCTAGCATATCGAATACTAGCATCTTCAAGCAGCTCCAAGCATCTTGCAACATGTAGAAGAGTAAAGAATAGCAGTTTATAAATAACAAACATGTTGTAGCATTAATGCCCAGAGATCCTTCCTCGACTCCCTGTGAGAAAACAATCCCGGAGCCACATATCTCAAGTATCCATTTCTAGTTGTAAAACATCAGGATATAAGTCTGAACGTCCGTTACCATGGACACGGCTATTAATCGATAATCTTCCCTGTAGGGGTGCACCACGTTTTCCAACACCCTTGATTACTCTGGTCGGACACACTTTTCCTGGTCAATGCCCGGCCTTGGAAGATCAACACGTCGTAGCCCTACCTAGGCTCAGCAGAGAGGTCCCCGCCGGTCTACATCCTAAGCACTCTGAGGTCTGGGCCCATCGCCCGTTGCACTTCGGGTCGTTGCAAGCAGGGCAGACCAGGCACCACCTCTGGGGTGCTGGCCCAGCCGTGCCACAATGCAGAACTAGACGTCTGACAAAGCTTCGGCTGATACTATGACGTCGAGGCCCATAACTATTCTCGCATGGTGGTTAGTGCGTAAAGGACAGATGCCAACTCAGAACAAATACCCAAACCATAGTGTATTATTAACTTGCGAAGACGAGCAGAGAATCACAATCGATGTGACCCCGTCGCCCCGTCTCGTGGACTTACGGCAAGGGCCCAGAATGCCCGGCCGTGCCATGTAATTATCTTGCGGGTGCTCTCCGGACCCGCCCGACTTTCACAAAGGTCTCAAGTAAAGTCAAGGTAACCGTGTGTCCAAACATCAAGGGGAAAACCCGAGGAATCACCCTCGATGGATTCCACTCGATGTAATCGTCAAGGTGAATATAAGAGCAACCACCGTCGAGGTTCACACTCGTGGGGTTGCATGACAAAGTTGTATCGGGAGTGGTAAAGGAGGAATCACCCTCGATGACCACGACTGAATAGCTACACTACAGAGTCATCACCAGGAGTGCGTTATGAGGTATCACCCTCGGCACTCGATAGTAGCTCTGCGGAGTCGAGCAACAAAAGGGGTGTGATGTGATGTAAGGTGTTGTGCTCTGGTCATCAATCACATTGATCGAGAAATCGATGATGAATCAGGGGCAACAAGGACAAGGTGGGGGTCACTGAGTGATCACTAACCAACCTATACTAAGCAGTTTAGGATAAGCAGGTAAGGTACAACAGCAGGTACAAAAGCAGGCTATGCATCAGAATAGGAGTAATCAATTACAGTAGAAAAATCTAATGCAAGCACGATACAATGGAATGGGCGACATCGGGATGTTCAAAGGGGGGCCTTGCCTAGAAGCTCCGCTGAAAGGGAAGAAGGGTCGTCGTCGATGTAGTCGATCACAATGGCATCAACAGCGGTCTCGGGGTCTACCAGAGAGAAGAGGGGGAAGAAACAATAAATACCGAGCAAACAAGTGCAATACTATGCATCACAAGACAATAAGCAGCGTTAGGGGTGTTATAACGCAGTGCTACACTATACCGGCGAAGGGGGATAACATCCAGGAAAGTTTTTCTGAAGTTTGGCATTTTCGCATAGATGAATCCGAGGGGGACGGTTGCATGTTCGCTATGTTAGGGATGTGTGACAGACGAACGGAGGGCGTATCCGGATTCATCTCGCTTTTTTCAGCAACTTTCATGTATAACGTATTTTCATACGAGCTACGGATTTATTTATATGATTTTCTAAAGTTTTAGCAATTTTCAGGATTTATGATTAATTCTAAAACGGAGTTATTGCATCAGCATGACGTCATCATGACGTCAGCGGTCAACACTGACCGTTGACTAGTCAAACAAGGCAGTATGGCCCGTCTTTCATTGACCCAGCTTAACTAATTAGGTTTAACTTAACTAACCTAGTTAATTAAGCTAATTAAGTATAGTTAATTAAATTAATTAATTATATTACTAATTAATTAATTATATATATATTTATACATTTTTTGTTTTAACAGGGCGACCCCATTTGTCATTGGCCCATAGGCCAAGCGGGCAGTGGATAACGGCACGAACACCGCGCAACCGAACAGCCCGAGCCAGCCAGCCAGTGGGCATGGTCAAGACGGCCCGGTGGCGAAGGCTGGGCGGGCGCTCGGGATGTGGCCAGGGTGAGGCTAGGGCGACGAGGTGGGCGCGAGGAAGAGGACGGCCATGGGCGGCGGAGTGGCGAGCGACAGCGAGGCGGGGCCGCATCAGGGTGCCGCGACAGGGAGAGCGACGACGCCTGGCAGCGGGGCAGCAGCAGCATGCAACGATGGAGTGCGGCGGAAGCAGCAGGCAGTGGCCGCCGGGTAGTATAAGCAGCGCAGCAGTATGAGGGAGGGTAGCAGCAGCAGAAGGCCACAGCAGGCGGGCGGCGCGGCGCGGTCGCGGCAACTGCGGGGGCAAGCAAAAGGCAGGGGCCGATGCACGCGGGCGTGGTGACGCGCGTGTGGCGGGTCGGCGAGCGCCGTGCGGGGCGGCATTGGAGCAGTAGCAGCGTTGGCCGAAGGCAAGCCGGGCTGGAGCATTGAGGCCTCGCGAAGGCTAGGAGGCGGACGCGGGTCTGCGCAGACGCCGGAGCTGCAGAACACGGTCAGGGCGGAGGGGACGGCTGGCGAGCGTCGGCGTTGTGGGGCAGCGGGGTGCGACGCGGGCGACTGCAACATGGAGGACTCAGGATCGATCCCAGAGGCTTCTCCGAGTCGAACTGGGGCGTGCACGTGGCACCCTTGCGTCCAGGAGCACGGCGACAGGCAACGGGTGCGAGCTAGGCTTCGGTGGCCGCGACGTGAAGCAAATGGCGGCGACAGCTCCGGGCGTGACGGGGACCGACGCAAGAAGGGGCGAGGGAGCTAGTTAACATAGCGAAAAGAGGTGGAGCTCACCTAGGAGGCACAAGGGGGCCCGGCGAAAGCTTAGTAGCAGCAGGGCAGCCGGGATCGGAGGAGATCGCCGACGGGTAGAGGAAGAAGATGACGACGATGCGCTCGTCATTGGGGATCCCAACTCAACCTGGTGGGCGTAGACAACGTAGCAGATGATGCCTGTTCTTCTGGACAAGGTCCTAGGGCCTGAGGTCGATGGTGGGCACATCAATCGATGACGGCCATGGTGATGGTGGCGCGGTCGCTGTGGATCTGGAAGAGAGAGAGAGAGAGCGACCAAGGAGGAGGAGCAGGGAGAAACTATCTTAGGGAGTAAGGAGGGGCTGATGACTCCAAGGGGGCTCATCCTTATCTATGTGAATATCAATAAACATAAATCATTATGTTGTCTTCCTTGTCCAACGTCAACAATTTTTGCATATAATAATTTGATGGGGCCTCACAATCACAAAAGATGTCCAAGATAGTGTATTTGCATGTGAATCTTCTCTTCCCTTATTAATTCTTTCACAAATTGCATCATTGACCAATGCTATGTTTGTAAATCTCGAATAAATTTTTTGTACTTATACTCTTCCTTATGTGATGTCATTACTTACCATAAGATTAACATATGATCTTTTTCATTTATTTCCTTTCTTTTTATTGAAACATGAAAGTAAAGAAAGCAAAACTCAAACTAAACTTCATTATATATCTCGCACACGATTAAAAGGATAGATCACTAAACAAACTCTCAAAAACAAAGGATCGAACTAAACTTTTATTCATCTAAAGCAAAAGATAGTTATGGATCGAAGTAAGATAAGTAAAGGCAAAGGATAGTGGAGGTGATATGATACCGGGGCACCTCACCCAAGCCAAGTGGAGTGCCCATACCCAATACTCAATTTTCCTTTGGTGATGAAGAAGGAGGTGGTGGTGATGAAGTAGCTGTCGGTGTCAAAACCGGCGGATCTCGGGTAGGGGGTCCCGAACTGTGCGTCTAGGCGGATGGTAACAGGAGACAAGGGACACGATGTTTACCCAGGTTCGGGCCCTCTTGATGGAGGTAAAACCCTACGTCCTGCTTGATTGATATTGATATTGTGGATGTTTACAAGAGTGGATCTACCACGAGATCAAGGAGGCTAAACCCTAGAAGCTAGCCTATGGTATGATTGTAAGGGTTGTTGTGATTGTAGTCCTACGGACTAAAGCCATCCGGTTTATATAGACACCGGAGAGGGCTAGGGTTACATAGAGTCGATTACAATGGTAGGAGATATCCGTATCGCCAAGCTTGCCTTCCATGCCAAGGAAAGTCCCATCCGGACACGGGGTGAAGTCTTCAATCTTGTATCTTCATAGTCTTGGAGTCCGATCGATGATGATAGTCCGCAAATGATAGTTCGGTGATGATGGTAGTCCGGCTATCCGGACACCCCCTAATCCAGGACTCCCTCAGTAGCCCCTGAACCAGGCTTCAATGACGATAAGTCCGGCGTGTATATTGCTTGGCATTGCAAGGCGGGTTCCTCCTCCAAATGATAGAAGATTGTGAACACCAGGATAGTGTCCGACTCTGCAAAATAAATTCCACATTCCACCGTAGAGAGAATAATAATATATACACAAGTTCAATCTCCTGACGTTTTTCGTGGCATGACGTCACACCACTACCAAGCCATTACTCGAATTGTTTTTTACTTTACCACCTCAGCGCATTTAGCGAAGCGGTTTCCTTGGCACGTCTTTGTCGAAGCAGAGATCGTGTTTCCCCTTAATCCGGGATTCTCATCAATACGGACGTGGGTAACCCAACAGCGCCCGTCCGCCACGCCCCCTCTATCGAAGGCGAGTCCCAAACGGTCACGGAGACGGCTCTTGGTACTCTCCCTCTTTATAACGGGACCAAGGCTCGTTTCTTTTTTCTTCAATCCTTCATCGAATCCTCTCCACGCTCCAAGTTCCAGCACCTAGAGCCCTAGATTCGAGCGCTTTGGACCTTCAACGATGTCCGGTTCTGACCTCCAGGGCCGGTGGATGCCCTCCTCCGTCACGGAGGAGGACGATGCTAAAGCCGCGGGATGCCAAGTACTGTCTTTTGAGATTTAGACAGGCTGCCTGCCAAGGGCAGGCCATCCCACCCCGAGCCCGGCGAGTATGTTGTTTTTGTATCCCACCTCCGTCGGGGTTTAGGCTTCCCGATGGATCCTTTTGTGAGAGGGCTCATGCTTTATTATGGGTTGGAATTCCACGATTTGGCTCCGGAGTCCATCCTCCATATCTCCGCATTCATTGTGATCTGCGAAGCCTTCCTCCGCGTCACCCCTCACTTCGGTCTGTGGCTGAAGACCTTCAATGTGGCGCCGAAGATGATCGGGGGGCGTCAAGCGGAGTGTGGCGGGGCGGCCATAAGTAGGAGGGCCAATGCCCGTGGCCTCACCGGCTCCTTCAAGAGGAGCTCGGCTGTGGCAGCAAGAGTGGTTCTATATTACCGTTCGAGGGGCCGCAGACAAAAGCCGCCGCCCTATTCCGCTGGGACCTCCACGACGATTGATGTCGTGGGTCAACCAGGAGCTCAAGCGGGGGCCGTCAAAGGGCGTGCCCCTCTGCGCAGGGCAGTTCGAGATATCCTAACGAGGGAGATCGATATGGTGGTGGTGATGCAGGTTATGCTAATTAGGCGTCTCCTGCCTGCAAGCGCCGCCCTCTCCGGCTATGGGAGTTCAATCCGGAGGGCCCACGGATTCTTCAACACTTCATGGGTATGACACCCACGGAGATGTATAACTTGTTCTTCGGATCGCAAGAGGTGCGTCCGAATTGACCGAGATCTGGACTAAGCTGCAATCGCCGGATACTCAAGTAAGTAGTTCCAAGTCCGGACATACCGTTTGTTTGCCTTCGATGATCCGCCTTATGACCGATCTCCTTCTACACAGGAGTGGATAGCGGAAGCAAAATTGATCTGGTGTCCGCCCCCCTCCCGAGACCGCGCGGATCCGTGCTGGTCCGGATCTTTGGAGGTTGCGCCTTGAGAGGAAGGCGAAGGGGAAAGCAAGGAAGCTACTGCCCGCCTAAGGAGGCTCTTGAAAGAGGGGATCGAAAATCCCTCCTCCAAGGGTTGAAGAGGACTGCCTCAGGGACCGGGGAAAAGCCCCTAAGCAGGGGAAGAAATCTTCGCCAGAGGTCCTGCGTCCGGGAGGCCCGCCGCACAATCTCCCTTAATGAGTCAGCCCTCCAGCGAGCCGTAAGTAGAAAGAAAGGAGTTTTATAATAAGGGACATCCCTATTTGTGCTTCTGAGGATAACTAAAGTGTTTACCTTGTAGTTCGGATATCCGTCCTTCACAAATGAGCTCGTCTTCGGGGGACCTTCTTCCGGAGATGATGGAGAGCGAGACGCCTCCGTCCGGGGCGCCGTCGGATAGGGCGGACGAGCCTGAAGTGTCATCACGGAGGGAGCCCCCGGGTGTGGCAAAGCCGGATAGTTCGGCGCCAAGCGGTGTCTGGTGAAGGATCTGCTTGAGAAGGCGTCTATCTCAGAAGATCAGCACACATTGATGAGCATGGTGATTGAAAGGATTGCGTCCGCCGAAGGCGGGTTGCATGATGCCGCCGGAGTTCTTGGCGGGGTTCGAGGTACATAAAATGACACACCTTTTAACAGTTTTGCATATAGAATCGCCTGTATAGATAGTAGCCCACGAGACTCGGTAGGTTGTCGATATCGACAGCGTGCCAGGATCAAAATCGCAGGTTTAAATTCCGTCGTGCCGATGCGGGTGGCGGGTCGTCCGGGGCCAGCCGGACTGATGGAGTTGCTGAATTAAAGCGGCAACTCGATGTGGCGGATGAAGACATCGCGCTGATCAGCGAGCGACTTGATGAGTCGCAAGTTAAGTGTTCTTGTCGCGGTCACGTGGTAAGGGAGCGAAGCCAACTCCTTACAATATGTGCGTGAAATGCAGATAGTGTCGCTGCCGTGGAGAGTCTTGGGCGAACTTGCTCAAGCCAAGGAGCAGGCGGAAGAGTAATCTGGCGGCCTCGAGGGCGGCCGAGGAGTTTGCGGCGAAAGGTCGCGCTGCTTGCGGAGCGAGGAAGAGGTGGCGAAATGGCCTTGAACTTAAAAGATGCTACCGACCGCAATGAGGCTCTTGTGAAGGAGCGCTTAGCGGGCAAGAAGACCTGGAAGGCCACCGCCGAAGCCAAGGATGCCCGCTCTGCAATGCGGGCTATAAAGGAGGAGCTGCACCGGGCGGAGATATTGTAGTGGCAAGCCCTTTACGCTGCGCGAAGGTTCTGGATCAAAGTATGCTCAGCTGGGCCAAGCTGTGGGGTTCAGAGGACCCTTATATGGACTTAGCGGCGAGTCGGCGGATGCCGTTGTGCATTCGAGTCGGAAGGATCACAAGACGGAAGAGCTGTTTTGGTCTCAATTCCATAGTCCGGGCGTTCACTTCGCTGACCGACCGTTTGGCGAGTGGGCTGAGCTAAATAGGTTGTCCGGCTTGCTATGACAGATATAGTGACCCATATCTGGCGGATAGGCTAAAGCCAAGAGTTACTTTGGCTTGTTGCAGCGATTTCTTGGGCGGTGCCGCATATCAAAGCGATAAGCGGTCGGCCTGCATAGAGGGTGCGCGGATGGCGCTCGCCCGTGTGAAGACACATTGGACAGAGATGGATGCCACCGCTGTTGCGACCCCGGGTTCGGATGATAACCGGTTACCCGCCGAGCACTATTTTGGCGAAGTGCTGCGTGGTGCTCGTCTAATAGAGTCGCAGTGCTCAAAAAATGTTACGTTCAAATGAACGGTTGTAAAATGATATTTATGATATAGGCGCCTTTTATACTTGTGCGTTCAAGTAATAGAGTATCTCCTATGCGGACGTTCATGTATACGTGTGTATAAACTGAAAGATGGCGTCGTCGGCTTAGCCCCCACGCACAAGGTGCGGGGTGTTCGCAAAAATAGCGCGTTTTCACACTTAATCCGGCGTCTCGGTCACGTAAAGGAGGTGGTAGCGTAGCAAGCGAGGCAACCGGACTATAATGCTTTATCACTTTCACTTAGCCATGGAGTTCTAGGGTGGGGCTCGACGACATAGCCCCAGGGGCACCAGCTCTCTCACGAATTGGGCGCATATGTGCTGGCGGAAAGCGGCCCTTCGTCAAAGCGAAGGAATCCTAAACATTCCCATAGTCGATCAGTGGTTGACCAGTCTCTCAGTATCATGACAGTCAGTTTTGGCTTTCTCTCTTGAGGTGCTCGCCAACCGAATCGGGGCACAATCGCAGTAGTTCTCCTGGAGCAGCGTTAGCCGATGATCTGAGCGTAAGGCAGCAAAACACGGGGCGGGCAAACCCAACATTTGACCAAAGACATGATTTCGAGCTGATGCATATAAGGCCTAACTCGAGGCGCGAACACTCCCGAAGGTGTTCGGTCTTTATAATAGTGGGCAAAACAAAGCCCTAAGCCCCTTGTGTCCAGTGCAGGCAGATTCTTACGGCGCGCCCGATGCCAAAACGCCGATCTCCACTCTGGTTATAATGATAAAACAGGGATTATAGCAACAAGAGACGAAGAAAGGTTTACGTAGGGTCTTAGTCGAAAAGAGTCCTTACAGGGGTCCCTCTTGCGTCTGCGCCGTGTCTCCGTTGTGCCGTATCCTGGATGGGTGTGCACGCTGTTCATCTGTAAAAAGAGAAGAACTTGGTTGGAAAAGAAATCGTGCCAGAAAAGTGCATAAAAATTGAAAATAGGGATTAAGAAAGCTGAGCCTATGCTAGCTCATTATGGCTTATATGTGCAAACCCTTGTGAAGGATGTGCGGCTAGGTAGCCCCTAGCTTATTTATTCGGACTCGTCCAGCCGTGTCCGGGGTCTCAACGACCTTTTAATGAAATGATGCCGTGGACCGGGCATTTTAAGCGTAAGAGACGCGTAATGTGGTTTTGCATTGAAGCGGACGAGAGCTTCCGTCGATGGTGCTTGATAGCTGGCTTAAGGGCCTGGCGCCACTCCTTTGAAGGAAGTGCGGCTATGCGGTGTAATAGGGTCTATCCCCACTTGCGGATTGTGTCCGGATATAGCAGGTTTAAGTCACTGCCGTCGTCCATCAACACCTGCGTTAATTGCAGTCCGTCTATTATGGGATCCGATATCAGGGCAGTCTATCCTGCGTTCCGGATACTTCTGGACTAATCCAGATGGTCGAAATTGATTGGTTTTTACATCCAATCTCGGTCCACTGGAGTGGATCATGCGGCACTTGTCTTAGCGAGTGCCGTGTTGTCTTTCCGTACTATCACGTGAAGCGAGTTTACTGTTTTGACTTCTTGTGGGAAAGTCTTTTGACTTCCGGTGCTCTGCTGGTGGGGCTCATCATCGTCCTCGCTTGGCGCATCGAGCCCCTTGTGTCCGGCGTTGAGTCTGCCGGACTGTTTAAAAACCCAACAATTTCGGTTGGTATGGTTTGCAGGCCTGCCGGAGGTACTGTGGATTTGACATATCCGATCTAAAATTTTGTTTAAATTTGATAGCTCGTCTCTATTCTCCTTAAGAGGCCGTGTTGTATTGTTCGGCAGCGAGCTTTTGAATCCGGCATTGACCGCCGTGCCCTGCGGGCTTTTTTCTTAATTCCGACGTCGATCTTTCCTGCGCCGTGACTTTCCGTTTCCATCTCTGATCTCGGATGTACTCGGGTCGCTGGTGCTGCATCTTGCTAGCCAGCTGTCTTCTCCTGCGCAAAAGCACGTCATGAGGCTTGTTAGAGCGGCCATTGTTCTTAGCTTCTCTTGGCCGAGGTGTCTGGCGAGCCATTCGTCTCGGACGTTGTGTTTAAAAGCTGCTAGGGCTTCTGCGTCCGGACAATCGACTATTTGGTTCTTTTGGTAAGGAACCTGTTCGAAATTTCTTGCGCTGATTCTCCGGGCTGTTGGGTTATATGACTCAAGTCGTCTGCATCCGGAGGGCGGACATAAGTCCCTTGAAAATTTGCTCTAAACGCGTCCTCAAGCTCTTCCCAACTTCCAACAGTATTTTCTGGGAGGCTTTTGAGCCAATGCCGAGCTGTCCCCTTGAGCTTGAGGGGTAGGTATTTTATGGCGTGGAGATCATCTCCTCTAACCATGTGTATGTGTAGTATGTAGTCTTCTATCCAGACTCCGGGGTCTGTTGTGCCATTGTATGCCTCTATGTTTATGGGTTTAAACCCTGCTGGAAATTCATGATCCAGCACCTCATCGGTGAAGCATAGCGGGTGTGCGGCGCCCCTGTATTTGGGTGTGCCGCTGTCTTCGAACACTTGTCATGGTGTGTTACTTCCTGGGGTCCTCTTTTTTGGCCCGTAGATGGACCTAGTTGGGCCGTCCGTTTTACCGGATTATAATTAGCTTGTGTGCAGCCCGTTTGTCGCTTTGGGCTGTCATCGGCCGTCTATCCGCCAGCGGCCTCTTTATTTTTGACCGTGAAGGCTCGATGGCTTCCTCGTCGAATTCTGGCAGCAACTTGCGCTTGGGTAGCTCTTGGTTTGATGGCCATTGCCATATTTGTCTGCGGTCTTGAATACTTTGCTCCACTTCATTACGGCGTGTCTTACGCTGTTTTGAGCTTCCGTTTAGCCTTCTTCAAACTTCTTGCGGTGGCGACTAGTTTTTTGCGTATGTTCTTATGCTCGGTGTTGTGGCGGACTGTTGATTGCTCCGTGAAGGGGTTGATTATCCGGCTCGTCCTGTTAAATCGTCCGCTGGCTTGCCCTGCTCTATCGCTGGAGTCGTTAGGAAGGCTGCTTTGATCGGCGTGACTTAGGGCGGCGTTTGCGTCGCCGTTTTGGTTCTTTATCGGCGAGATTATCCTCTGCCGCGTCCGTTGTTCCTCGTTATCGCTTCCCTTGGGTGTCCACCATGTATATGTCGTATGACGAGGTGGTCTTCCGATGTCCTATAGGCACTGGTTCTTGAAATCTCCGCATCGTCGTCCATACCGTCGATGTCTTGGTCGTAGTCGAGTATGTCGGTTAAATCGTTGGCGGTGGCTACTGAAGTGGGTGGTGGGTGGGATCTGAATTTCTTCGTCATCCGCGTCCCAACCGTCTGGCCGTGGTTCGCCCGGGCTCTCCGGATAGCGAGAGATGCTTCAATGGATTTATGATATCGCCAAGGGCGAAGTGCTGAAAAGATGTCCGCAGCGGTGAATTCCATGATCGGCGCCTAATCGGATTCGACCGGCGGGGCGCAGGAGGTTCGGAGTCCGGCAGGGAGTCCGGCACCTCGGAGTCATGGGCTTTATGTGGGACAAGGTAAGTGTTCGCTCCATCGCCGTAGAAATTGCGGCTCCCGAGGCGGTGTCCAGCCATCCGTCCTCGATTGAGCGATCGGCTCCGGACTATGAGTCGGAGTGGATCCGGTGCGACCTCAAGGTGCTGTCCGCGGCGAGTTGGGTCATGCCCATCGTGACAGCGCTGCACGCTTCGGTTGTGGCTCAGATCCATCGAGGATCAAGTCCCGCGGATATCGGCCGTGAAGTTTAAGCTTCAATCCTGACTGACGGCCAGGGCATAGCTTCGATCTGCTCCGGATGGCCAGCGAGTTGGCCCCGATCGAAGCCGCCGAATATGAAGATCTGTCCGGGCGAAAGGTCTCACCCAGATTGCGTCGTTATCGATTGAAGAGGCCATCACGCCTATCGGTGGCGACACGAGGAAGTCTCAATGAAAGCACCAATGTCGGTGTCAAAACCGGCGGATCTCGGTAGGGGGTCCCGAACTGTGCGTCTAGGCGGATGGTAACAGGAGACAAGGGACACGATGTTTACCTGTGTTGGGCCCTCTTGATGGAGGTAAAACCCTACGTCCTGCTTGATTGATATTGATATTGTGGATGTTTACAAGAGTGGATCTACCACGAGATCAAGGAGGCTAAACCCTAGAAGCTAGCCTATGGTATGATTGTAAGGGTTGTTGTGATTGTAGTCCTACGGACTAAAGCCATCCGGTTTATATAGACACCAGAGAGGGCTAGGATTACATAGAGTCGGTTACAATGGTAGGAGGTATCTGTATCGCCAAGCTTGCCTTCCACGCCAAGGAAAGTCCCATCCGGACACGGGGTGAAGTCTTCAATCTTGTATCTTCATAGTCTTGGAGTCCGGTCGATGATGATAGTCCGGCAAATGATAGTTCGGCTGATGATGGTAGTCCGGCTATCCGGACACCCCCTAATCCAGGACTCCCTCAGTAGCGATCTTATCCTTCATGATCAAATGATTCTCCAATCTACGGATAACGCTCCGGAGGGCGATGATATTCTCGTGTAATATAATATTTTCGGGAGTGAGATATTTATTTTGCACATGAACCATCTCAATGATCCAAAAGGCTTAAATCTCAGTAGGGGTAAGATGAGCTTAGTAAGGTTTAAGGATATCTTCTTCTTCCTCCTCGGCCGGAAGGTCCCACCAAGGATAGACCCGCATATTGAAACGCTTTTGCAAGGTGGATATCATTACATCAACATTACATAATACATAGGGATACAACCAAGACATACAATACCACACGAATACAACAATACAACATACAAGATCAACATCCGACTACGGATGAATCATAAACAGAAACTCAAACAATATCCACCCTGCTAGCCCAGGCTACCGACCTGGAACCTATCCCCTGATCGAAGAAGAAGCAGAAGAAGAACTCCAAAGTAAGCAAACATCGCTCTCGCGTCATGATCATTGCATAACCTGTACCTGCAACTGATGTTGTAGTAATCTGTGAGCCACGAGGACTCAGCAATCCCATTACCATGGGTATCAAGACTAGCAAAGCTTAATGGGAAAGGAAGGGGTAAGGTGGTGAGGTTGCAGGAGCGACTAAGCATATATGGTGGCTAACCAACGCAAATAAGAGCGAGAAGAGAGCAAGCGGAACGGTCGTGAAGCTAGCAATGATCAAGAAGTGATCCTGAACTCCTACTTACGTCAAACATAACCCAGAAACCGTGTTCTCCTCTCGAACAACCCCGAAAAGAGACCATCACGGTTACGCACACGGTTGGTGTATTTAAGAAGAGTTTACTTCAAGTTTACTACAACTGGATATTAATAAATTCCCATCTGCCACATAACATGGTAGCGGCTTTGAAAGTTCAAACCCTGCGGGGTGTCCCAACAAGCCCATGATAAGCTCTCGCGATCAACGAAGGATATTCCTTCTCCCGGGAAGACCCGATCAGTCTCGGAATCCGGTTTACAAGACATTTCGACAAGAATAAAACAAGACCAGCAAAGCCGCCCGATCGCCGACAATCCCGATAGGAGCTGCACATATCTCGTTCTCGGGCAACACCGGATGAGACATCCTCTGAGTAAAACCAGAACCTGAGTTTCCCGAGGGGCCCCATGATCTACTCGGTTCGGGCCAACACTTAGACAAGCATTGGCCGGGGGGCTAAATAAAGATGACCCTTGGGTTAATTACTCCCAAGGGAAAGGTAGGTGGTGGTGAGGAAAATGGTAAAACCAAGGTTGGGCCTTGCTGGAGGAGTCTTATTCAAAGCGAACTGTCAAGGGGGTCCCATAAATCACCCAACCGCGTTAGGGACGCAAAATCCGGAAACATAATACCAATATGACGGAAACTAGGGCGGCAAGAGTGGAACAAAACACCAGGCATAAGGCCGAGCCTTCCACCCTTTACCAAGTATATAGATGCATTAATTAGATAAGAGATATTGTGATATCCCAACATAACATAATCCAACATGGAGCAATCGTCATCTTCAGCTGCAACTAGCAACGCTATAAGAGGGGCTGAGCAAAGCGGTAACATAGCCATACAATGGTCTGCTAGGAAGGGTAACAAAGGTCAGAGGTTCATGGCAATTTGGGAGGCTTGATAAGCAAGTGGTAGGTAGCGCAGCATAGCGATAGAACGAAGCAACTAGCATAGCAATGATAGTAATGAGATCCAAGGTGACGGTCATCTTGCCTGAAATCCCGCAAGGAAGAAGAACGAGTCCATGAAGAAGATGAAGCCACGAAGACGAACCAAGCGTAGACGAACGAATCCTCACGATCGCAACGAAAACGGGAACTATCGAGAAGAAGCACAAAACATGGTAAACACGCCACACATGAACAAGACATGATGCTCAACCAAGTATGATGCATGACAAGGCTACATGAAGCTACTCATGGAAAAGATGATGCATCCAAGACCAACACATCAAGACAAGATTAAATGAGGCCGGAAACAACATATAACTAATCCGGTAAGTCCTCATATGCAAATTTCGAATTTGGTCCAGATCTGAATAAACCTTACGTTCAAGTTGTTAAACAGCAAGTTAAGATGCACCAAGAGAATCTACACGAAATTCTAACCAAGTTACATATAAAGTTCATTTAATTCGGAGCTACGGCCTAGAAGATATGAGCAAAACAAGTTAAACATGGCATTGATGCAAAATGCATACAAACATCAAGCAAACACCTCAAAAAAAGGATCCAACATGATAATATGAAACTACATGCAATTCTAAGCAAGTTTCATATAGAGCACACTCAAAACGGAGCAACGGTGCAACACATACACTCTATAGAAGGCATAACAACAATCTGTCCATAACAGCAAGTAGGCATATTGCAAGCATCAAAACAATATGCTACAGCACCTCAATATGAAAACAAAATGCATGAGCATGAAGTACAGGTAAAGCATAACAAAACATGAACACTGAGCTATCTCCAGAAACTACTAGAACATGCTCAAAAGGACATGGCAAGATTGCATATACTAACAGTTTTAGACTTAGCAGGAAATAACATCAGGTTGCAATATTTAGAGCTATCAAACAACATATTACAAGAACTTATAATGGCAAACAAAGGCGTGGCATGAATCTACTAAACCCATAGAACAATAGTCGTTTACTGACCATGAGCCAAAAAGGATCAGAAGATATGATGGCACCCATGTAAACATGGCAAGTTATATTACAGATTCAAACATGGCAGGAACAACAATAAGTAGGCATGTTGGTGAGCTTGAACCACACACCACAGAGCAATACATGGCATGGAAAGGCAACTCACAGTAAGAAGACATGTTTATGAAGCTAAGAATGGCAAGAGCAAGTTCATAGAGTGCATGGATCACTGACAACAATCATGGTAACATTGAACTTAATGTTAACAGGCTGACAGCAACATTATTTAGCAATTTGAGAGCAAGAGAACAACAAGTTACAGCAGTCTATAAATGCAACCAGGGGCATGGATGGATAGAGCATGACATGTCTAACAAAACATCCTTACTTAACATCTCCAGATTATGTATAGAATGACTTGTAGAAGCAGGTTAACATAGCATCATGATATAGCAGATTCAGACATGCAAAACAGCAACAGCAAGTACCCTAATTAACAAGCTTGATGCACTCACTACAGGAATCAAAAAATACATGGATAGCACCCCTGTAAAGATGGCATGACATATATCAAAACTCATGTAGGCATCAACCTCATAGGATGCACACATCAATCATGGCAAAAATGACAAATGAGCAAGTTCTGTTAACAGAAAGCAGACAACATCATATAGCACTCTTGCAACGATGATTAGGGAATCAAGATGAACTGAAATGAACATGGTGCAATGGAATGAAATTAAGTACTCATCAAGACGAACAATTTGACATATTACACGCACGAAACAGAGCTACGGATGCAGAGTTATCATGCGATGAACATGGCATGATAATGTAAAATATCTCAGGGACTTGGCAGAATAATGGACCTCGGGGAAAGTCAACGCGGGCGGTGCGGGGTACGAGGATGGACGGAGAAGTGCGGGGGCGGTGCGGGCCGGCAGATCCGGGCGGATCTCGCGGATCCGGCGGATCAGCGCGGGAGGCGGAGGAGGGCGGATCCGGTCGGCGCGGGCGCCGTGGCGGCGGGCGTCGGCGCCATGGCGCAAGAGGCAACCTTGCCGGCCTGAACAGCGGAGCGGGCAGCGAAGGGGTGGCGAGGTGGGCAGGCGGCGCGGCGCGGCGCGGGCGTCCGGCGGCGGCATGGAGGCTGGGCGCTGGGCGCGGCGGGCCCAGTCATGGCGCGGTGGGCTGCCTCGGGCCGCGGTCGGCGGCGCTGAGAGAGAGGAGGACACGTGGCGGGCTGCCATTGGCGCGGGCGGTGGCGCTGGGGCGTGTCCGTGGCAACGCAGACGCGTCCGTGCTGGAGGAAGAAGAAGGCTAGGGTTAGGGTAGAATGACCCAAAAATTTCGGGGAAGGTCTAGTTTTATAGGTAGAGGGAGCTAGGAGACTCCAAATGAGGAGCGGTTTTTGGCCACGTGATCGTGATCAAACGACCGAGAGCATGGAGGGGAGTTTGCTGGGTTTTGGGCCACTTTGGAGGGGTGTTGGCTGCAAAGAGAAGGGGCTTTGCGGTTACCCGGTTAACCGTTGGAGTATCAAACGACCTCCAAATGGCACGAAACTTGACAGGCGGTCTACCGGTGCTATACCAAGGCCGCTTGACGAACCTCGGTCCACTCTGAGAATGTTTAACACCCGCTCACGAAAAGAGGCAAAAGGGGGTGCCGGGAGACATAGGAGTGCCGGATTGCAAAACGGACAACGGGGAAAATGCTCGGATGCAGGAGACGAACACGTATGCAAAATGAGATGCACATGATGACATGAAAAAATGCAACACGCAAGAAAATGACATGGCAAAGATGGCGAATAACTGGCAGACACCTGGCGCATCGGATCCGGGGCGTTACAACACTCCTCCACTAACAAGAGATCTCGTCCCGAGATCTTAAGACCGAGACCGAAGGGAAAAGGGATGAGGTGAAACAAGAACTCAAGAGAAGAAGCCAAGAATCAAGAGCACTCGAGAAGAAGAGGGGAACGACAAAAATGACGAGAATCGAAAGCTCACGGAATCAGATAGACTATTGAACCACTCCGGTTAGAACGAGATCTTGGAGAAGGCATGTGACTGATGGAATCCATTCTTACGTCACACTTGAAAGGAATTAGGGATGGCTCCGGAATAATTAGAAGAGTCAGGTAAGATCCTCGGAAAAGACCTGTGGGTTAGGGCCCACTGAAAAGAAACACCGTTGGGAAGGATTGTTGAAGAGATAGATGATGCACCGGAATGATTGAAATATTTGAATGAGGTGGCAACCTCGAATTAATTCGAACACAGGCGAATCTCCTGAGATGTCTTCAGCACTCTGGAAGGATAAACTGGCGAGAGGCGGACGATCAAAGGGAAATATTTGAGCTGAGGGAAAGAATACGATCGACAACGAAAAACTTGAATTGAATC
The DNA here is from genome assembly GCA_021605205.1 of Aegilops longissima. Lineage (NCBI taxonomy): Eukaryota > Viridiplantae > Streptophyta > Magnoliopsida > Poales > Poaceae > Aegilops > Aegilops longissima. Next base: position 320,548,358 of record CM038677.1, read on the forward strand.
CACCGGGGAAGAAAAAGGGATGATGAATGACGAACGAGACAAGAATTCACCGATTGAAATAATTAAGGGAAGACTGAAGAGGCTCCGGGAAGAAAAGGGTGGGAGGGCGGGAAAACAAAGGCAACTTGGAAGGGGAAACCGACGAACAATTTGAAGAGAAAACACCGGTTGAAATCATTGAGGAAAGAAAGCAAAGACTTCGCACGAGTAGGATCGATACTCGATTACGGACTCTGGTTTCGAGAAGAAGAAGGGTGGGTGGGTGGGAAAAGAAAACAACTGGGGATTGAACTCAAAGATGAAGAGGCTCGAGTCAACTTGAAGAGAAATGCACCGGGCAAAAGAGGATGGACAACTCACGAAACTAACCACGTGATCCTAAAGAAAAATTTGAACGGGAAGAGGAGTAATTCAAAACACCTACGTCAAGATTCCTCACCAGAGCGACGAAGGGACTGAGGAGTAAAAAGAATTCCTACTCTCCGATATAACTAGACTCCGAAAACAGTTTTCTTCTAGACTCAACAACGGCCAAACTACACGATCAATCAAGGGGGCCCCTAGGGTTGGTCGAGGCTCTGATACCAACTTGTCATGCCCAATATGCGACCCTATCCAAAAGGAACTCGAAGGTCCCACCAAGGATAGACCCGCATATTGAAACGCTTTTGCAAGGTGGATATCATTACATCAACATTACATAATACATAGGGATACAACCAAGACATACAATACCACACGAATACAACAATACAACATACAAGATCAACATCCGACTACGGATGAATCATAAACAGAAACTCAAACAATATCCACCCTGCTAGCCCAGGCTGCTGACCTGGAACCTATCCCCTGATCGAAGAAGAAGCAAAAGAAGAACTCCAAAGTAAGCAAACATCGCTCTCGCGTCATGATCATCGCATAACCTGTACCTGCAACTGATGTTGTAGTAATCTGTGAGCCATGAGGACTCAGCAATCCCATTACCATGGGTATCGAGACTAGCAAAGCTTAATGAGAAAGGAAGGGGTAAGGTGGTGAGGTTGCAGCAGCGACTAAGCATATATTGTGGCTAACCAACGCAAATAAGAGCGAGAAGAGAGCAAGCGGAACGGTCGTGAAGCTAGCAATGATCAAGAAGTGATCCTGAACTCCTACTTACGTCAAACATAACCCAGAAACCGTGTTCTCCTCTCGAACAACCCCGAAAAGAGACCATCACGGTGACGCACACGGTTGGTGTATTTTAGTAGAGTTTACTTCAAGTTTACTACAACCGGATATTAACAAATTCCCATCTGCCACATAACCGCGGGCACGGCTTTCGAAAGTTCAAACCCTGTAGGGGTGTCCCAACTTAGCCCATGATAAGCTCTCGCGATCAACGAAGGATATTCCTTCTCCCCGGGAAGACCCGATCAGTCTCGGAATCCCGGTTTACAAGACATTTCGACAGTAATAAAACAAGACCAGCAAAGCCGCCCGATGCGCCGACAATCCCATCAGGGCAACACCGGATGAGACATCCTACGAGTAAAACTAAAACCCGAGTTTCCCTGAGGGGGCCCCGCAGTCTACTCGGTTCGGGCCAACACTTAGACAAGCATTGGCCCGGGGGGGGGCTAAATAAAGATGACTCTTGGTTTAATTACTCCCAAGGGAAAGGTAGGTGGTGGTGAGGCAAATGGTAAAACCAAGGTTGGGCCTTGCTGGAGGAGTCTTATTCAAAACGAACTGTCAAGGGGGTCCCATAAATCACCCAACCGCGTTAGGGACGCAAAATCCGGCAACATAATACCAATATGACGGAAACTAGGGCGGCAAGAGTGGAACAAAACACCAGGCATAAGGCCGAGCGTTCCACCCTTTACCAAGTATATAGATGCATTAATTAGATAAGAGATATTGTGATATCCCAACATAACATAATCCAACATGGAGCAATCTTCATCTTCAGCTGCAACTAGCAACGCTATAAGAGGGGCTGAGCAAAGCGGTAACATAGCCATACAATGGTCTGCTAGGAAGGGTAACAAAGGTCAGAGGTTCATGGCAATTTGGGAGGCTTGATAAGCAAGTGGTAGGTAGCGCAGCATAGCGATAGAACGAAGCAACTAGCATAGCAATGATAGTAATGAGATCCAAGGTGACGGTCATCTTGCCTGAAATCCGGCAAGGAAGAAGAATGAGTCCATGAAGAAGATGAAGCCACGAAGACGAACCAAGCGTAGACGAACGAATCCTCACGATCGCAATGAAAACGGGAACTATCGAGAAGAAGCACATACCATGGTAAACACATCACACATGAAGAAGACATGATGTAACACCCCGGATGTAACTTTCCATATTTGTAACTCCAACTCTTGCCATTTTCGGCATTGTGATATGATATTCCCTTCGTGGTTGGGTTTTTCTTCTTTTTTCATTTTGTCCATGTCATGCATTTCATATCATGTCATCATGTGCATCACATTTGCATACGTGTTCGTCTCAAGATTCTGAGCATTTTTCCCGTTGTCCGTTTTGCAATCCGGCACTCCTATGTCCCCCGGCGTCCCCTTTTACGTTTTTCCGTGAGCGGGTACTAAACTTTCTCGGAATGGACCGAGGTTTGTCAAGTGGCCTTGGTATACCACCGGTCAAGTTTCGGGTCATTTGGAGCTCGTTTGGTACTCCAACGGTTAACCGCACTCTCGCAAAGGCCTCTTTTAAGTTGCAGCCCAACACCCCTTCAAAACAGCCCAATGACCCATCTAAGTCACTTCCATGCTCTCCGTCGTTCGATCAGGATCGTGTGGGCGAAAACTACACCTCATTTGGACTCTCCTAGCTCCCTCTATGCCTATTTAAACACCCCGCCATTCCAAATCGCGGTACAACCCTAGCCTTCCCCTACCTCGCGCCGGACAAAATACCACACGGGACGTGTCCGCCACGCCGCCCGCCAACCAACAGGGCGTGCCACGTGGCAGCGCCCGCCTCCCCAGCTCGCCCGCCCAGCCGCCAGGCCCTTGAGGCCAGCGCCCGGCCCTCCCAGCCCGGCCCCCGCCTGCCCATGCCGCGTCCCAACCGCCCGCTCAGCCGCCTCATGGCCCGCTCGCCCGATCCCCGCCCGCCGCCGCGCCCGGCCCGCCTCCTCTCCCTCCGGCCGGCGCCCCTCCTCCGGCCTCTTCCCGCACTCCGGCGAGTCGCGCCGCCACCTCGCCCGATCCGATCGGGCCGGATCTCGATCTACTCCGAGGGTTGACTTTCTTCCCCCCAAATTTTCGTCTAAGTTTTTACCTCGGTGATTAATTTGTGGCATTTTCAACGCATCATAACTTTGCATCCGTAGCTCCGTTTCGTGCGTGTAATATGTCAAAATGTTCGTCTCGAAGAGTAGATCGTTTCATCTCATTGCGTCATTTTCATTTGAGCTCATCTTGATGCCCGAAATGTTGATAGAAGAGGGCTATGTGATGTTAGTTTATGTTTCTTAACAGAACATGCACTTTAGTTATATTTGCTATGATTGATGTGTGCACCCTATGGATTTGAGTCCTACATGTGTTTTGTAATATGCCATTCCATCTTCCCAGGGGTGTATGCCATGTATTTTTGTGATCTATGTGGTGACTAGCACAAGCATGCAAAGTAGGCTTCCTGATGTTGCTGATTTCAGCCCTGTTTAGCTGATATTTTGATGCCATGTTAACTTGATGCTACCGAGAGATCTATGCATATTTTGGGATACTTCAGTAAGGATGTTTTGAACATATGGTTATGCTCTATCCATACATGCCTTTGTTTGCAATTATGGAGTGCCATAGCTTGAGTCAATCGAGCTCTACTTTTGCTACAAAATGTTTCCTGGCAGATTGTTTACATGTTATTCAATTTTGCCAAGGTTGTTGTGGTTGATCTGTGTATGCTATGATGTTGTTCTTGCCATGTATGTCTTCTATGCCATGTCTTCTTGATGTATATATGCTTAGTTTATCATGAAAGGCTCTGTAGTGAGTGCTTTGAGCTCTTAAACATGCCTACTTGTTATCTGTTTTGACATGCCCTGTTCTTGAATCATTACGGAACTTGCTATTTTGACATGGGTGATATTGTATTTTCTGATCCTTTTTGGCTTATGGTCAGTAAGGGACTTTTGTTCTATGCTTTGACTAGATTCATGCCATGCCTTGTTTTGCTATTATAAGTTCATGTAGCATGATGTTTTATTGCTCTGAGCATTGCTACCTGATGCTGTTTTTGCCATGTCCAGCCTGATATTTTTTTTGCACTTTTGCCATGCTTGTTTGGACTTGTTGTGGTGTGATCTAGCCGTAGCTCAGTGTTCATCTTTTGTCAAGCATCTTGAGTAGATCACTGACATGTGCTTTGTTGGTACGTTTGGGTGCAGTAGCTTAATTTCTTGTTGCTTGCTAAGTGGTATCATCTTTGTTAATGGCGATTTGTGCCATTCTTGTTTTGCTTGTCATTTGCAAACCGTGCATCCGATTCGGTGATCTTTATATCGATTTCAACGAAATCATCTCATCTTTCAGCGGCATACTTGGTTTGCCAAGTTGATGCCTGGTTCATCATTTCCTTCCGAGCGCGTGCATACGCATTGCATATCACATCCCGCATATCATGCCATATATTGCATCATGTTGATTGTGCATTGCACCGTGATTTATTGTGGTTCCTTTGTTTGTGTTCTTGCTTTGGGTAGAGCCGGGAGACGAGTTCGTGAATGAGGAACCTGTTGAGAACGCTTACGAGGATCAAGCTTTCGACAACTCTGAGAACTTTGCAGGCAAGATGACCATACCCTCGAAATCACTTCTATCTTTGCTATGCTAGTTGCTCGCTCTTTTGCTATGCCTATGCTGCGATGCCTATCACTTGCTTATCATGCCAACCATATTGCCATGTCATCCCCTAACCATCCTTTCCTAGCAAACCGTTGATTGGCTATGTTACCGCTTGGCTCAGCCCCTCTTATAGCGTTGCTAGTTGCAGGTGAAGTTGAAGTTTGTTCCTTGTTGGAACATGGAGATGTTGTTCCTTATTGGAACATGTTTACTTGTTGGGGGTATCACAATATATCTGCTATAATTAATGCATCTATATACTTGGTAAAGGGTGGAAGGCTCGGCCTTATGCCTGGTGTTTTGTTCCACTCTTGCCGCCCTAGTTTCCGTCATACGGTGTTATGTTCCTTGATTTCGTTCCTTACGGTTGGGTGATTTATGGGACCCCTTGATAGTTCGCTTTGAATAAGACTCCTCCAGCAAGGCCCAACTTTGGTTTTACCATTTGCCACCTAAGCCTTTTTCCCCGGTTTTCGCGAGCCCGAGGTCATCTTATTTTAAACCCCGGACGGTGCTCCTTGAGTCTTGGCCCAACTGGCGATGTCCGGCGCCCCTGGAAATCCAGGGTTTATGCCAACCCGACGTCTTGCCCATCCGGTGTGCCACGAGAACAAGATATGTGCGGCTCCTATCGGGTTTGTGGCACATTCGGGTGGCTTTGCTGGTCTTGTTTTATTGCTGTCGAAATGTCTTGTAGTCCGGGATTCGAGATTGATCGGGCCTTCCGTAGAAGGAATATCCTTCGTTGACCGTGAGAGCTTATAATGGGATAAGTTGGGACACCCTGCAGGTATTATCTTTCAAAGCCGTGCCCGCGGTTATGAGGCAGATGGGAATTTGTTAATGTCGGTTGTAGAAAACCGAAGTTGACCTTATTTAAAATACACCTCAACGCGTGTGTTACCGTGATGGTCTCTTCTCGGAGTCCGGAAGTGAACACGGTGTTGGAGTTATGCTTGACGTAAGTAGTTCAGGATCACTTCTTGATCGCTACTAGCTTCACGACCGTGCTTTGCTTCTCTTCTCGCTCTCTTTTGCGATGTAGCCACCATATATGCTAGTCGCTTGCTGCAGCTCCACCTTACAACTCTGTCCTTCCTATAAGCTTAAATAGTCTTGATCTCGCGGGTGTGAGATTGCTGAGTCCCCGTGACTCACAGATTCTACCAAAACAGTTGCAGGTGCCGACGATGCCAGTGCAGGTGACGCAACCGAGCTCAAGTGGGAGTTCGACGAGGAACGTGGTCGTTACTATGTGTCTTTTCCGATGATCGTAGTGGTGCCAGTTGGGACGATCGGGGATCCGTGTAGCATTTGGGGTATCTTCTTTTATTGTTGGTTCCGTAGTCGGACCTTGAGTGTAATCTGAATGATGGATGTTTATTTATGTATTGTGTGAAGTGGCGATCGTAAGCCAACTATGTATCTCTTTCCTTATGTATTACATGGGTTGTGTGAAGATTACCTCACTTGCGACATTTCTTTCAATGCGGTTATGCCTCTAAGTCGTGCTTGACACGTGGGAGATATAGCCGCATCGAGGCGCGCTAAGTTGGTAATCGAGCCTTCCCGACTTAGGAGCCCCTACTTGATTGTTTGCTGGCGTTGTTGAGTCTAGAACGGAAAATATATATCGGAGAGTAGGATTCTTTTTACTCCCCAGTCCCTTCGTCGCTCTGGTGAGGTCTCCTGACGTAGAAGTTTTGACTCTTCTCTCCTCAAATTTCACTAAAAAATTTTTTAGGATCACGCGGGTATCTTGGGATCGTTTCGATGGTTTTGTGACGAGAACATTGTTCTTGGTGCCTCCTGACATTTAGGGGTTGTGGCAGTGTCCCGGGGAGTTGAGCTCCGAGGTATTGTCGTCACAATTTTATCGTTGCAGTTATGGAATACCTGAGTTTTGCCGACATCGAAATCTCTTTTGTGCAGTTGTTGGTGAGATAACCCGATAACCCAAAGATCTTGGGCGAGCTCGGGAGTATTGCCATGACTTGTATAACGGATGCTTTTCGAAGGTCGAGGTACACGATTTCCGAAGGTTTCTTGGTTATGTGTTGACGGATGGATACAGCTGGATCTAGGTATTGTTAGTTTGGGTGATATATTTTGTGTCCCCTGTATCCCCAACACCAGATTGCATAACCAGAAAGTTTCGGGAGTTAGAGGTGGGATTCCAGTAGCTCTTAGCATTTCTTCCCGCAGATATTTGGTTCGTGATTGGGTAATCCTTACCACTTATTTGTTCCAGTTGTACCTTGTTATATTTTTATCATCAACCTTTAATTCAAGTGGCTTCTCACCTTAATGGACGTGTGATGTTAACTTTGGAATTCATTCGTTCATCCTTGTTCGAATGTTTACTGTGAAGACTATATGTTGCAATTTCTATCCGTTGATTCAACTTGACTATTTGTCTATCAAGTGCTAACGGATGTCACCCTCTTCAGGATGGCTCCGCCAACGCGTCAAAATCCGGAACGAAATGAAGGGAGTCAGTCGAACCCACCACCTCCACCTCCGCCTCCGGAGGCCTGGCAAGCTATCATGGCAGCCACCAATGCCAATGCTCAGATGATTTTGCAGCTCTTGCAAGAGCGTACTCAAGGGCAAGGCAGTCAAGGAAATCAAGGTCAAGGCAACAACCAGCCGCACTTTGCTACTCTCAGTCAGTTCCTCGCTAATCAGCCGAAGTCTTTCGGTTTACGTAGCCGAGGCCACGACGCCGACGATTGGCTTGTGGACATCTGCAAACATTTTGAATGTAGCAATGTCGACCTGAGGACTTTGTCAAGTTTGCATCGTTTCAACTCAAGGACCAAGCTGCTGAGTGGTACCAGCAATACAAAGATTCGAGAGGAGGTCGTGTCATTACAGGATGAGTTCCGCGAGATTTGAGCTCACCACATTCAAAAGTGTTGTTGAGAGCAAGCGTGAGGAGTTCCGTAATCTCAAGCAAGACAACATGTCGTGTATCAATACAATATCCAGTTCGAAACTTCGCTCGCTTTGCTAAGCAAGGCGTCCACGATGAAAAGAGTATGATCTATCAATTCAGAGGTGGTCTCGGAGAAGATCTGCAATTAGCTCTCGTGCTTTTGAGCGAGAAAAGTATGATGAATTCTACAACATGGCACTTTGAAACAAGAAGCTGCCTAGCTCAAATGTGAGGCTTCTAAGAAGAGAATCGGGATGCAGTTCAGTCTTCTTCTTCCTCTCAAGTGGCAACTAAGCAGCGAAGTTCTACCTTCCTCCTCCTCCGTTCCGTCGGCCTTATCGCCAGAAGAACTCGGTGGCCGTGGATCTTCCCACCCGCCCAACCCAGGCTATCGTAACAAGTCTAATTCTCAAGCTCCAAGGTCAAGTGCTCCTTACCACCGTCCGCTCTCGAGGTGACTTGCAACAAATGTCGGAGAAGGTCACTATGCTAACAAGTGCTTCAACCAAAGGCGCCTTCCGCCTCCTCCTCTGTGAAATCTTCCAGCAATGCAAAGTGGTCAAGCATAATCCCAAGTCTGCAAAGGTGAACATGATGAATGCAGCTCAAGCGGAGGAATCTTCGATGTGATAATGGGTAATCTCTCGATTAATGATATTCTGCAAAAGTCTTATTTGATCTTTGGTGCATCTATTTCTTTCATATCAAGACCTTTTGCGTCCATGAACAATTTGCATACTGTCGATCTGCCTAAGCCGATAGCGGTTTCCTCTCCGGGTTTGTTCATGAATACAAAAATGATGGCTCCGGATGTTTCTATCAAGATGGGCGATTATAGATTTCTGGCTAAACCAATGGTTCTCGGTGACTCGGATATTGATCTTATTCTCGGGATGGACTGGCTTTCTCAGCACAAAGCTCAGCTTGATTGTGCTGCCAGGGAAATTCAATTGACTCACTCTTCTAATGATGTGATCATCTATGCCGCTCGTGATGAAACCATTCGGTTGTTTTCTCTCAATGAGAAGGGCGAATTGGATGCTATCTCTCAGATTCGATCGTTTGTGAGTACCAAGATGTCTTTCGGAAGAGCTTCGGGTATGCCTCCTCATCGGCCGCTTGAGTTCGTTATCGATCTTGAGCACGGCATCGAACCCGTTTGCAAGCGTCCATACAAGCTTGGACCTGATGAGCTGAAGGAATTGAAGAAGCAGCTCGATGAACAAGAGCGTCTGGTTTGATCGGATGAGTTCATCTCCTTGGGGTTGTGGTGTTCTTTTGTCCGAAGAAGGATGGCGCGGACCGACTTTGCGTCGATTACCGTCCATTGAATAAGAAGACTATCAAGAACAAGTATCCACTTCCCAACATCAATGAGCTTTTCGAGCAACTCAAAGGTGCTAAAGTGTTCTCCAAGCTTGACCTTCGTATGGGTTATCATCATATTCGCATTCGTGAACAAGATATTCCCAAGACAGATTCGAACAAGCTTTGGTTCTTATGAATATCTTGTCATGTCTTTCGGCCTTGTCAATGCTCCTCCAACATTCTCTCGGATGATGAACTTCATATTCAACCCCTACACCAATGAATTCGTCTTGGTCTATCTGGATGATATTTTGGTCTTCTCCAAGAATAAGAAGGATCATGCCAAACATTTGCGATTGGTGCTAGACAAGCTCGAGAGTATCAATTCTATCTAAGTTCTCCAAATGTGAATTTTGGCTTGATGAAGTGCTTTATCTTGGTCATATCATCTCCGCCAAGGGCATCGCTGTTAATCCCGAGAAGGTGTCCGCAGATTGTGAATTGGGAACCTCCTCGGAATGTCAAGCAGCTCCATGATTTTCTTGGTCTTGCAAGCTATTGCGAAGATTCATTGAGAATTTCTCTAAGATTGCAAAGCCTCTTTCCAACCTCCTCCGAAGCATGTGAAGTATATACGCTCTCCCGAGTGTGGCGTTGCTTTCAATACTCTCAAAGAGAAACTCGTCACAGCTCTGTCTTGACTCCTCTGATGAATCCAAGCCATTCGAAGTTTTCTCGTGATGCTTCTCTTCAAGGTCTCGGTGCTGTGTTAATGCAAGAGAAGAGAGTTGTGGCTTATACCTCTCGTCAGCTAAAGCCCAACGAAAAGAACTACCCCACTCACGATCTTGAGTTGGCGGCAGTTGTCCATGCATTGATAACGTGGAGACATCTCTTGTTGGGAAGGAAAGTGGACATATTCACCGATCACAAGAGTCTCAAGTATATCTTCACTCAACCCAACCTCAACCTCAGGAAGAATTGATGGGTCGAAATGATTCAAGAGTACAACCCAAGTATTGAATATACTCCGGGCAAGGCCAATGTGATTGCAGATGCTTTGAGCAGGAAGGCTTATTGAAACAGCTTAATCCTCAAGCCCATCCAACCGGATCTTTGTGAAGCTTTCCGCAAGCTGAATCTTCAAGTTGTTCCTCAAGGCTTTCTTGCCAACCTCATAGTCTCTCCTACTTTGGAAGATCAGATTCGTGAGGCTCAACTCCTGGATACCATGGTGAAAAAGGTGAAGCGTGGTATCGACAAGGGCATTTCAAGTACAAGTGCTTCCACGTTGATGACAAAGATACTCTTTTCTTGAGGACGGATTGTGGTTCCTAAGGGTGATCTCGTAAAGTCATTATGAGCGAGGCACACAATTCGCTTCTATCCATTCATCCTGGAAGTACGAAGATGTACCAGGACCTCAAGCAGTCATATTGGTGGACTCGAATGAAGCGAGAAATTGCTCAATTCGTGAATGAATGTGATGTCTGCAGAAGAGTGAAAGCAGAACACCAACGACCAGCTGGTCTCCTTCAACCTCTTGCTATTCCAGAATGGAAGTTTGATCATATTGAAATGGACTTCGTGACTGGATTTCCTAAGTCCAAGCGTGGAAATGATGCTATCTTCGTTTTCATTGACAAGCTTACTAAAGTGGCTCATTTTCTTCCTATCAAAGAATTTATCACAGCAGCTCAGTTGGCGAGCTATACACCTCGAGGATTGTCTCCTTGCGGCATTCCACAAGTGATCTCTTTAGACCGTGGCAGCATCTTTACCTCCAAGTTTTGGGATTCCTTCGAGAAGGCCATGGGCACCAACATTCGTTTCAAAGACATCTTTCCATCCTCAAACAAGTGGCCAAGTCGGCGAGTCAATCAAATCCTTGAAGATATGCTCAGGGCTTGTGTCATTTCCTTCGGTATGAAATGGGAAGATTGTCTTCCATATGCCGAGTTCTCCTACAACAACAGCTTCCAAGCGAGTTCGGGCAAGGCCCCATTCGAAATTCTCTATGGCAGAAAGTGTCGTACTCCTCTCAATTGGTCTGAGACAGGTGAACACCAACTTCTTGGCAACGACTTGATCACAGAAGCAGAAGAAATGTGCAAAGTCATTCGTGAAAATCTCAAAGCCGCGCAATCGCGTCAGAAGAGCTATTATGATGACAAGCACCGTGATGTGGCTTTTGAAATCGGAGACCATGTCTACCTCCGCGTCTCTCCAATGAAAGGCACTCGTCGCTTCGGTATGAAAGGGAAGCTTGGCCCTAGATACGTGGGTCCTTTCAAGATCATTGGCAAAAGAGGCGATCTCGCCTATCAACTTGAGCTTCCGTCCAACTTCGTGAACGTGCATGATGTGTTTCACGTGTCACAGCTTCGCAAGTGCTTCAAGACTCCTGAACGCACTATCAACTTCGAAGAAATTGACCTTCAAGAAGATATCTCTTATCATGAGCACCCCGTTGCTATTCTTGAAGAAACCGAGTGCAAGACTCGCAACAAGTCAATCAAATTCCTGAAAGTGAAGTGGTCACACCATTCCGACCGTGAAGCCACACGGGGCGCGAGGATCACCTCCGTTCGAATATCCGGAGTTCTTTCAGTCCTAGATCTCGGGCGAGATCCTCTTGTAGTGGTGGAGTGTTGTAACACCCGGATGTAACTTTCCATATTTGTAACTCCAACTCTTGCCATTTTCGGCATTGTGATATGATATTCCCTCCGTGGTTGGGTTTTTCTTCTTTTTGCATTTTGTCCATGTCATGCATTTCAGATCATGTCATCATGTGCATCACATTTGCATACGTGTTCGTCTCATGATTCCGAGCATTTTTCCCGTTGTCCGTTTTGCAATCCGGCACTTCTATGTCCCCCGGCGTCCCCTTTTACGTTTTTCCGTGAGCGGGTACTAAACGTTCTCGGAATGGACCGAGGTTTGTCAAGTGGCCTTGGTATACCACCGGTAGACCACCGGTCAAGTTTCGGGTCATTTGGAGCTCGTTTGGTACTCCAACGGTTAACCGCACTCTCGCAAATGCCTCTTTTAAGTTGCAGCCCAACACCCCTTCAAAACAGCCCAATAACCCATCTAAGTCACTTCCATGCTCTCCGTCGTTCGATCACGATCGTGTGGTAAAACTACACCTCATTTGGACTCTCCTAGCTCCCTCTATGCCTATTTAAACACCCCCATTCCAAATCGCGGTACAACCCTAGCCTTCCCCTACCTCGCCGGACAAAATACCCATGCGTGGACGTGTCCGCCCCGCCGCCGCCAACCAACAGGCGTGCCACGTGGCAGCGCCTGGTCCCCAGCTCGCCGCCGCCAGCATGAGCCATGGGCCCAGCGCCGACCCTCCCGGCCCGGCCATGGCTTCATGCCTGCCAGCCGCCGCCCGCTCCGCCGCCTCGCAGCAGCGCCCGCCCTTGTTGCCGCGCCTGCCCGCCTCCTCTCCCTCCGGCGGCGCCCCTCCTCCGGCCTCTTCCGCACTCCGGCGAGTCGCGCCGCCACCTCGCCCGATCCGATCGGGCGGATCTCGATCTACTCAGGGGTTGACTTTCTTCCCCCAAATTTTCGTCTAAGTTTTTACCTCGGTGATTAATTTGTGGCATTTTCAACGCGTCATAACTTTGCATCCGTAGCTCCGTTTCATGCGTGTAATATGTCAAAATGTTCGCCTCGAAGAGTAGATCATTTCATCTCACTGCATCATTTTCATTTGAGCTCATCTTGATGCCCGAAATGCTGTTAGAAGAGGGCTATGTGATGTTAGTTTCTGTTTCTTAACAGAACATGCACTTTAGTTATTTTTGCTATGATTGATGTGTGAACCCTATGGATTTGAGTCCTACATGTGTTTTGTAATATGCCATGCCATCTTTCCAGGGGTGTATGCCATGTATTTTTGTGATCTATGTGGTGACTAGCACAAGCATGCAAAGTAGGCTTCCTGATGTTGCTGATTTCAGCCCTGTTTAGCTGATATTTTGATGCCATGTTAACTTGATGCTACCGAGAGATCTATGCATATTTTGGGATACTTCAGTAAGGATGTTTTGAACATATGGTTATGCTCTATCTATACATGCCTTTGTTTACAATTATGGAGTGCCATAGCTTGAGTCAATCGAGCTCTACTTTTGCTACAAAATGTTTCCTGGCAGATTGTTTACATGTTATTCAATTTTGCCAAGGTTGTTGTGGTTGATCCGTGTATGCTATGATGTTGTTCTTGCCATGTATGTCCTTTATGCCATGTCTTCTTGATGTATGTATGCTTAGTTTATCATGAAAGGCTCTATAGTGAGTGCTTTGAGCTCTTAAACATGCCTACTTGTTATCTGTTTTTGACATGCCACATTCTTGAATCATTATGAAACTTGCTATTTTGACATGGGTGATATTGTATTTTCTGATCCTTTTTGGCTTATGGTCAGTAAGGGACTTTTGTTCTATGCTTTGAGTAGATTCATGCCATGCCTTGTTTTGCTATTATAAGTTCATGTAGCATGATGTTTTATTGCTCTGAGCATTGCTACCTGATGCTGTTTTTGCCATGTCCAGCCTGATATTTTTTTTTCACTTTTGCCATGCTTGTTTGGACCTGTTGTGGTGTGATCTAGCCGTAGCTCAGTGTTCATCTTTTGTCAAGCATCTTGAGTAGATCACTGACATGTGCTTTGTTGGTACGTTTGGGTGCAGTAGCTTAATTTCTTGTTGCTTGCTAAGTGGTATCATGCTGTTAATGGCAGATTTGTGCCATTCTTGTTTTGCTTGTCATTTGAAAACCGTGCATCCGATTCCGGTGATCTTTATATCGATTTCAACCGAAATCATCTCATCTTTCTAGCGGCATACTTGGTTTGCCAAAGTGATGCTTGGTTCATCATTTCCCTTCCGGAGCGCGCATACGCATTGCATATCACATCCCGCATATCATGCCATATATTGCATCATGTTGATTGTGCATTGCACCGTGATTTATTGTGGTTCCTTTGTTTGTGTTCTTGCAGGCAAGATGACCATACCCTCGAAATCACTTCTATCTTTGCTATGCTAGTTGCTCGCTCTTTTGCTATGCCTATGCTGTGATGCCTATCACTTGCTTATCATGCCACCCATATTGCCATGTCAGCCCCTAACCATCCTTTCCTAGCAAACCGTTGATTGGCTATGTTACCGCTTTGCTCAGCCCTCTTATAGCGTTGCTAGTTGCAGTGAAGTCAAGTTTGTTCCTTGTTGGAACATGGAGATGTTGTTCCTTATTGGAACATGTTTACTTGTTGGGGATATCACAATATATCTGCTATAATTAATGCATCTATATACTTGGTAAAGGGTGGAAGGCTCGGCCTTATGCAGTGTTTTGTTCCACTCTTGCCGCCCTAGTTTCCGTCATACCGGTGTTATGTTCCTTAATTTCGCGTTCCTTACGGTTGGGTGATTTATGGGACCCCTTGACAGTTCGCTTTGAATAAGACTCCTCAAGCAAGGCCCAACTTTGGTTTTACCATTTGCCACCTAAGCCTTTTTCCCCGGGTTTCGCGAGCCGAGGGTCATCTTATTTTAAACCCCGGACGAGTGCTCCTTCGAGTCTTGGCCCAACTGGCGATGTCCGGCGCCCCCTGGGCAATCCAGGTCTATGCCAACCCGACGTCTTGCCCATCCGGTGTGCCACGAGAGCGAGATATGTGCGGCTCCTATCGGGATTTGTCGGCACATTCGGGTGGCTTTGCTGGTCTTGTTTTATTGCTGTCGAAATGTCTTGTAGTCCGGGATTCGAGATTGATCGGGCCTTCCCGGTAGAAGGAATATCCTTCGTTGACCATGAGAGCTTATAATGGGCTAAGTTGGGACACCCTGCAGGGTATTATCTTTTGAAAGCCGTGCCGCGGTTATGTGGCGATGGGAATTTGTTAATGTCGGTTGTAGAAAACCCGAAGTTGACCTTATTTAAAATACACCTCAACGCGTGTGTTACCGTGATGGTCTCTTCTCGGAGTCCGGAAGTGAACACGATGTTGGAGTTATGCTTGACGTAAGTAGTTCAGATCACTTCTTGATCGCTACTAGCTTCACGACCTTGCTTTGCTTCTCTTCTCGCTCTCTTTTGCGATGTAGCCACCATATATGCTAGTCGCTTGCTGCAGCTCCACCTTACAACTCTGTCCTTCCTATAAGCTTAAATAGTCTTGATCTCGCGGGTGTGAGATTGTTGAGTCCCCGTGACTCACAGATTCTACCAAAACAGTTGCAGGTGCCGACGATGCCAGTGCAGGTGACGCAACCGAGCTCAAGTGGGAGTTCGACGAGGAACGTGGTCGTTACTATGTGTCTTTTCCTGATGATCAGTAGTGGTGCCCAGTTGGGACGATCGGGGATCTGTGTAGCATTTGGGGTATCTTCTTTTATTGTTGGTTCTGTAGTCGGACCTTGAGTGTAATCTGAATGATGGATGTTTATTTATGTATTGTGTGAAGTGGCGACTGTAAGCCAACTATGTATCTCTTTCCCTTATGTATTACATGGGTTGTGTGAAGATTACCTCACTTGCGACATTGCTTTCAATGCGGTTATGCCTCTAAGTCGTGCTTCGACACGTGGGAGATATAGCCGCATCGAGGGCGTTACACATGATGCTCAACCAAGTATGATGAATGACAAGGCTACATGAAGCTACTCATGGCAAAAGATGATGCATACAAGACCAACACATCAAGACAAGATTAAATGAGGCCGGAAACAACATATAACAAATCCGGTAAGTCCTCGTATGCAAATTTCGAATTTGGTCCAGATCTGAATAAACCTTATGTTCAAGTTGTTAAACAACAAGTTAAGATGCACCAAGAGAATCTACACGAAATTCTAGTCAAGTTACATATAAAGTTCATTTAATTCGGAGCTACGGCCTAGAAGATATGAGCAAAACAAGTTAAACATGGCATTGATGCAAAATGCATACAAACATCAAGCAAACACCTCAAAACAAGGATCCAACATGATAATATGAAACTACATGCAATTCTAAGCAAGTTTCATATAGAGCACACTCAAAACGGAGGAACGGTGCAACACATACACTCTATACAAGGCATAACAACAATCTGTCCATAACAGCAAGTAGGCATATTGCAAGCATCAAAACAATATGCTACAGCACCTCAATATGAAAACAAAATGCATGAGCATGAATTACTGGTAAAGCATAACAAAATATGAACACTGAGCTATCTCCATAAACTACTAGAACATGCTCAAAAGGACATGGCAAGATTGCATATACTAACAGTTTCAGACTTAGCAGGAAATAACATCAGGTTGCAATATTCAGAGCTATCAAACAACATATTACAGGAACTTATCATGGCAAACAAAGGCATGGCATGAATCTACTAAACCCATAGAACAATAGTCGTTTACTGACCATGAGCCAAAAAGGATCAGAAGATATGATAGCACCCATGTAAACATGGAAAGTTATATTACAGATTCAAACATGGCAGGAACAACACTAAGTAGGCATGTTGGTGAGCTTGAACCTCTCACCACAGAGCAATACATGGCATGGCAAGGCAACTCACAGTAAGAAGACATGTTTATGAAACTAAGAATGTCAAGAGCATGTTCATACAGTGCATGGATCACTGACAACAATCATGGCAAAATTGAACTTAATGTTAACAGGCTGACAGCAACATTATTTAGCAATTTCAGAGCAAGATAACAACAAGTTACAGCAGGCTATAAATGCAACCAGGGGCATGGATGGATAGAGCATGACATGTATAACAAAACATCCTTACTTAACATCTCCAGATTATGCATAGAATGACTTGTAGAAGCAGGTTAACATAGCATCATGATATAGCAGATTCAGACATGCAAAACAGCAACAGCAAGTACCCTACTTAACAAGCTTGATGCACTCACTACAGGAATCACAAAAATACATGGATAGCAACCCTATAAAGATGGCATGACATAGATCAAAACTCATGTAAGCATCAACCTCATAGGATGCACACATCAATCATGGCAAAAATGACAAATGAGCAAGTTCTGTTAACAGAAAGCAGACAACATCATATAGCACTCTTGCAACGATGATTAGGGCATCAAGATGAACTCAAATGAACATGGTGCAATGGAATGAAATGAAGTACTCATCAAGACGAACAATCTGACATATTACACGCACGAAACGGAGCTACGGATGCAGATTTATGATGCGATGAACATGGCATGATAATGTAAAATATCTCAGGGACTTAGCAGAATAATGGACCTCGGGGAAAGTCAACGCGGGCGGTGCAGGGTACGAGGATGGATGGAGAAGGGCCGGGGACGGGCGCGGCCGGCAGATCCGGGCCGGATCTCGCCGGATCCGGCCGGATCCCGGCGGGAGGCGGAGGAGGGGCGGATCCGGTCGGGCGCTGTGTGTGGTGGCGGCGCCGCCGGCCAAGCGCACGGGCCGGCTTTATGCTTTAACGCGGAGCGGGCAGCGGGCGAAGGCGGCGAGGGGCGGAGCGGGCAGCGACGGCAGGCGGGCGTCCGGCGAGGCAGCGGTGGAGGCTGGGCGCGGGCGCGGCGGGGCCTGGTCATGGCGCGGCGGGCTGCCTCGGGCCCGGCGGGCAGTGGCGCGGGAGAGAGAGAGGAGGACCGTGGCGGGCTGCCATTGGCGCTGGGCGGCGGCGCGGGGCGTGTCCGTGCAGCAACGCGGACGCGTCCGTGCGGGAGGAAGAAGAAGGCTAGGGTTAGGGTAGAATGACCCGAAAATTTCGGGGAAGGTCTAGTTTTATAGGTAGAGGGAGCTAGGAGACTCCAAGTGAGGAGCGGTTTTCGACCACGTGATCGTGATCGAACGACCGAGAGCATGGTGGGGAGTTTGCTGGGTTTTGGGCCACTTTGGAGGGGTGTTGGCTGTAAAGAGAAGGGGCTTTGCGGTTACCCGGTTAACCGTTGGAGTATCAAACGACCTCCAAATGGCACGAAACTTGACAGGCGGTCTACCGGTGCTATACCAAGGCCGCTTGACGAACCTCGGTACATTTCGAGAATGTTTAACACCCGCTCACGAAAAGAGGCAAAAGGGGGCGCCGGGAGACATAGGAGTGCCGGATTGCAAAACGGACAACAGGGAAAATGCTCGGATGCATGAGACGAACACGCATGCAAAATGAGATGCACATGATGACATGGAAAAATGCAACACGCAAGCAAATGACATGGCAAAGATGGCGAATAACTGGCAGACACCTGGCGCATCGGATCCGGGGCGTTACACGAACTGATGCTTGATCTCCAATGGCCTCCTTGCTCTTGCCCCCTTCGAGAGGTTCTTCGGGCTCCTCTCTCTCTCCATATCGATCTTCATCAACCAAGCATCCTCTTCTACTTTTTTGGGGGAGGGAGATGACATGATACCTGGCTTAACAGATCTGACCGTAAACAACAACAAAATAAAACATAAGATTTCTCCATGATACGGTGGTCAAAAGGTTCGTGGGGGGGGTATATAAATATTTTTTATCTTGGGAAACAAGCAATCGGAAGAAAATGGAGTCCGTAAGGTACCCGAGGTGGGCACAACCCACCTGGGCGCGCCTGGAAAGCCTGCCAGGCACGCCCTGCTGTCTTGTGCCCACTAGGGTCACCTTCTAATGTCTACTACTCAACCTTCTTCTTGTAGACGTTGCTGGGCCTCCAAGTGCAGAAGTTTGTAGGACAGTAGCAAATTTCCCTCAAGTGGATGACCTAAGGTTTATCAATCCGTGGGAGGCGTAGGATGAAGATGGTCTCTCTCAAACAACCCTGCAACCAAATAGCAAAGAGTCTCTTGTGTCCCCAACACACCCAATACAATGGTAAATTGTATAGGTCCACTAGTTCGGCGAAGAGATTGTGATACAAGTGCAATATGGATGGTCGATATAGGTTTTTGTAATATGAAAATACAAAAACAACAAGGTAACAAGTACTAAAAGTGAGCAGAAACGGTATTGCAATGCGTTGAAACAAGGCCTAGGGTTCATACTTTCACTAGTGAAAGTTCTCTCAACAATAATAACATAATTGGATCATATAACTATCGCTCAATATGCAACAAAGAGTCACTCCAAAGTCACTAATAGTGGAGAACAAACGAAGAGATTATTCTAGGGTATGAAACCACCTCAAAGTTATCCTTTCTGATCGATCTATTCAAGAGTCCATAGTAAAATAACACGAAGCTATTATTTTCGTTCCATCTATCCTAGAGTTCGTACTAGAATAACACCTTAAGACACAAATCAACCAAAACCCTAATGTCACCTAGATACTCCAATGTCACCTCAAGTATCCTTGGGTATGATTATACGATATGCATCACACAATCTTAGATTCATCTATTCAACCAACACAAAGAACTTCAAAGAGTGCCCCAAAGTTTCTACCGGAGAGTCAAGACGAAAACATGTGCCAACCCCTATGCATAAGTTCACAAGGTCACTGAAATCGCAAGTTGATCACCAAAATATACATCAAGCGGATCACGTGAATATCCCATTGTCACCACAGATAAGCACATGCAAGACATACATCAAGTGTTCTCAAATCCTTAAAGACTTAATCCGATAAGATAACTTCAAAGGGAAAACTCAATCCATTACAAGAGAGTAGAGGGGGAGAAACATCATAAGATCCAACTATAATAGCAAAGCTCGCGATACATCAGGATCGTGCCGAATCAAGAACACGAGAGAGAGAGAGAGAGAGAGAGAGAGAGAGAGAGAGATCAAACACATAGCTACTGGTACATACCCTCAGCCCCGAGGGTGAACTACTCCCTCCTCGTCATGGCCACCGGTGAGAGATTGCCCATCCGGCAGGTTGCAGGAGCAGGATCCCGATTGGTTTTTGGTGGCTACAGAGGCTTGCGGCGGCGGAACTCCCAATCTAGGTTATGTTCTGGAAGTTTGGGTATATATAAGAGGTGTTGGCGTCGGGAAAAAGTCAGGGGGTCCATGAGGCGGCCACGAGGTAGGGGGCGCGCCCAGGGGGTAGGGCGCGTCCCCACCCTCGTGGTGGCCTCGGGACTCTTCTGGTCCATCTCCGGTACTCTGTGGGCTTCTTCTGGTCCAAAAACAATCTCCATAAAATTTCAGGTTAGTTGGACTCCATTTGGTATTCCTTTTCTGCGATACTCAAAAACAAGGAAAAATAGAAACTGGCACTGGGCTCTGGGTTAATAGGTTAGTCCCAAAAATCATATAAAATAGCATATAAATGCATATAAAACATCCTAGATGGATAATATAATAGCATGTAACAATAAAAAATATAGATACGTTGGAGACGTATCAAGCATCCCCAAGCTTAATTCATGCTCGTCCTCGAGTAGGTAAATGATAAAACAGAATTTTTGATGTGGAATGCTACCTAACATAATTTTCAATGTAATTTTCTTTATTGTGGCATGAATATTCAGATCCGAAAGATTCAAGACAAAAGTTTAATATTGACATAAAAATAATAATACTTCAAGCATACTGACCAAGCAATTATGTCTTCTCAAAATAATGTAGCCAAAGAAAGCTCATCCCTACAAAATCATATAGTTTGGCCATGCTTCATTTTCGTCACACAAAATGCTCCCATCATGCACAAACCCGATGACAAGCCAAGCAATTGTTTCATACTTTAGTATTCTCAAACTTTTTCAACTTTCACGCAATATATGAGCGCGAGCCATGGACATAGCACTATGGGTGGAATAGAATATGATGATGGAGGTTGTGTGGAGAAGACAAAAAAGGAGACAGTCTCACATCGACGCGGCTAATCAACGGGCTATGGAGATGCCCTTCAATTGATTTCAATGCGAGGAGTAGGGATTGCTATGCAATGGATGCACTAGAGCTATAAATATATGAAAGCTCGACAAAAGAAACTAAGTGGGTGTGCATCAAACTTGCTTGCTCACGAAGACCTAGGGCATTTTGAGGAAGCCCATCGTTGGAATATACAAGCCAAGTTCTATAATGAAAACTCCCACTAGTATATGGAAGTGACAAAATAAGAGACTCTCTATCATGAAGATCATGGTGCTACTTTGAAGCACAAGTGTGGAAAAAGGCTAGTAACATTGTCCCTTTTCTCTTTTTATCTCATTTTTTATTTTTTATTTGGCCTTTCTCTTTTTTTATTTGGCCTTTTTTTTATTTTTTTCCTCACATGGGACAATGCTCTAATAATGATGATCATCACACTTCTATTTATTTACAACTCGAGGATTACAACTCGATACTAGAACAAAATATGACTCTATATGAGTGCCTCCGGCGGTGTACCGGGATGGGAAATGAATCAAGAGTGACATGTATGAAAAATTATGAATAGTGGCCTTGCCACAAATGCGATGTCAACTACATGATCATGCAAGGCAATATGACAATGATGAAGCGTGTCATAATAAATGGAACGGTGGAAAGTTGCATGGCAATATATCTCGGAATGGCTATGGAAATGCCATAATAGGTAGGTATGGTGGCTATTTTGAGGAAGATATAAGGAGGATAATTGCTGATAGAGCGTATCATATTATGGGGTTTGGATGCACCTGCGAAGTTTGCACCAACTCTCGAGGTGAGAAAGGGCAATGCACGGTACCAAAGAGGCTAGCAATGATGGAAGGGTGAGAGTGCGTATAATCCAAGGACTCAACATTAATCATAAAGAACTCACATACTTATTGCAAAAATCTACAAATCATCAAAACCAAGCACTACGCACATGCTCTTAGGGGGATAGATTGGTAGGAAAAGACCATCACTTGTCCCCGACCGCCACTCATAAGGAAGGCAATCAAAGAACACCTCATGCTTCAAATTTTTCACACAACGATTACCATACATGCATGCTACGGGACTTGCAAACCTCAACACAAGTATTTCTCAATTTCACAATTACTCAACTAGCACGACTCTAATATCACCATCTTTATATCTCAAAACAATTATCAAGTATCAAACTTCTCATAGTATTTAATGCACTCTATATGAAAGTTTTTATTATACCCATCTTGGATGCCTATCATATTAGGAATAGTTTCATAACCAAAGAAAATTACCATGTTGTTTAGGACTCTCAAAATAATATAAGTAAATCATGAGAGTTCATCTATTTCTTCAAAATAAAACCACCGCCGTGCTCTAAAAGGATATAAGTGAAGCACTAGAGCAAATGACAAACTACTCCGAAAGATATAAGTGAAGATCAATGAGTAGTCGAATAATTATGTAACTATGTGAAGACTCTATAACATTTAAGAATTTAAGATCTTTGGATATTATTCAAACAGAAAGCAAAACAAAATAAAATAAAATGACGCTCCAAGCAAAACACATATCATGTGGTGAATAAAAATATAGCTCCAAGTAAAGTTACCGATGAACGAAAATGAAAGAGGGGATGCCATCCGGGGCATCCCCAAGCTTAGGCTCTTGGTTGTCCTTGAATATTACCTTGGTGTGCCTTGGGCATCCCCAAGCTTAGGCTCTTTCCACTCCTTATTCCATAGTTCATCGAATCTTTACCCAAAACTTGAAAACTTCACAACACAGAACTCAACAGAAAACTCGTAAGCTCCGTTAGTATAAGAAAATAAATCACCACTTAGGTACTGTTGTGAACTCATTATAAATTCATATTGGTGTAATATCTACTGTATTCCAACTTCTCTATGGTTCATACCCTCCGATACTACTCATAGATTCATCAAAATAAGCAAACAACACAATGAAAACAGAATCTGTCAAAAACAGAACAGTCTTAGTAATCTGATTTGTTCGAATACTTCTAGAACTCCAACAATTCTGAAATAAATTGGTAAACGTGAGGAATTTGTATATTAATCATCTGCAAAAAGAATCAACCTAAAAGAGCTCTCCAATCAAAAATGGCAGCTAATCTCATGAGTGCAAAAGTTCCTGTTTTTTACAGCAAGATCGCATAGACTTCACCCAAGTCTTCCCAAAGGTTCTACTTGGCATAAACACTAATTAAAACATAAAACCACATATAAACAGAGGCTAGATGAATTGTTTATTACTAAAAATTAGCAAAAATCAAAGAACAAAAATAAAATTAGGTTTCCTCCCAACAAGCGCTAACGTTTAACGCCCCTAGCTAGGCATGATGGTTTCAATGATCCTCACATAAAAGATAAGAATTGTTACATAAAGAGAGCATCATGAAGAATATGACTAGCACATTTAAGTCTAACCCACTTCCTATGCATAGGGATTTTGTGAGCAAACAACTTATGGGAACAATAATCAACTAGCATAGGAAGGCAAAACAAGCATAACTTCAAAACTTTTAACACATAGAGAGGAAACTTGATATTGTTGCAATTCTTACAAGCATATATTCCTACCTTACAATAATTCTCAGTAGCATCATGAATAAATTCAACAATATAACCATCACATAAAGCATTCTTTTCATGATCTACAAGCATAGAATTTTTATTACTCTCCACATAAGCAAATTTCTTCTCATAAATAGTAGTGGAAGCAAATTCAACAAAATAACTATCATGTGAGGCATAATCCAATTGAAAATTAAAAGCCTGATGACAAGTTTCATAGTTATCATTGTTCTATATAGCATACATGTCATCACAATAATAATCATAGATAGCAACTTTGTTTTCATAATTAATTGGAACCTCTTCCGAAATAGTGGATTCATCACTAAATAAAGTCATGACCTCTCCAAATCAACTTTCATAATTATCAAAATAATATTCAAAATCCTCCCAAATAGTGGGATCATTACTTCCTAAAATTTACACTCTTCCAAACCCACTTTCATCAATATAATGATCATAAATAGGAGGCATGCTTTCATCATAATAAATTTGCTCGTCAAAACTTGGGAGGTTAAACATATCATCTTCATAAAACATAGCATCCCCAAGCTTGGGACAATCATTAATCGCAGCAAATAAATTCTCAAACTTGTCATTCTCATCAAACATGGTATCCCCAAGCTTGGGCCTTTTCATATCATAATCATAATCACTCTCATCATTAATAGTGTGGATAGCACCAATAGTATAGCAATTATCATCATCACAATGAGTAATAGGAGCAAAATAATTTGGGAGGGATACCTTTTTATCTTTGCTTCTCCGTCTTTTCTTATTCTTCTTCACATCATGTGTGGGTTTAATCCTCTTTTTGGAGCTCCTTATTAATGAGATTGGTTGAATAGAAAGCTCCTCCTCGTTACCTGATTCATCATAAGAAAGAATAGGAGGATATTGGGAAATCTCTTCCCTTTCATTAGTATTCTCTTCATCTTCTATTTGTTTTCTTGTCTTTATGTAATTGGGAACATCAGGATTTCAATGCAATTCACCGCACAATACATATAAATTTCCTTTAGATCAAAATCAAGAACTTTATCAAGGACAAATTCTGGCATATCCTTAGTTATACATTTCATTTCTTCATAACCCACAAGCAAACTAAGTTCTTTATGATGTGCAAGGGAAATCAAGTCATCGCAATTTTTGGACATGTTACGATCATGAAACAATTTGCATTGGATATTTAAATGACCACGTTCATTGCAAAGTTCACAAGGATGGCTAAGAAAATTTAAATTTTCAGCACAAACATTTAGTCTTTCTTGCAACCATTTAGTTTCTAAATACTTATGCCTCTTGCAAAATCTATCTTCCCTATTTGGTGTGTACTTGCAAACTCTATGCACTCCATAGAAATTGACATGCTTATAAGAGACATTTTCATCATGACTAGTGCAACCCTCATTAGTACTATGGATATTCAAAGAGTTCGTACTAACAACATTGCAATCATGCTCATCATTCAAAGATTTAGTGCCAAACATTTTAATGCATTCTTCTTCTAGCATTTTGGCACAATTATCGGATTCCTTATTTTCAAGAAAGATATTAAAAAGATGAAGCATATGAGGCACCCTAAATTCCATTTTTTTGTAGATTTCTTTTATAAACTAAACTAGTGCTAAAACAAGAAGCTAAAAGATTCGATTGCAAGATCTAAAGATATACCTTCAAGCACTCACTTCCCCGGCAACGGCGCCAGAAATTTCTTGCTGTCTACTACTCAACCTTCTTCTTGTAGACGTTGCTGGGCCTCCAAGTGCAGAGGTTTGTAGGACAGTAGCTCATTTCCCTCAAGTGGATGACCTAAGGTTTATCAATCTGTGGGAGGCGTAGGATGAAGATGTTCTCTCTCCAACAACCCTGCAACCAAATAGCAAAGAGTCTCTTGTATCCCCAACACACCCAATACAATGGTAAATTGTATATGTGCACTAGTTCGGCGAAGAGATGGTGATACAAGTGCAATATGGATGGTAGATATAGGTTTTTGTAATCTGAAAATATAAAAACAGCAAGTTAACAAGTAATAAAAGTGAGCAAAAACGGTATTGCAATGCGTTGAAACAAGGCCTAGGGTTCATACTTTCACTAGTGCAAGTTCTCTCAACAATAATAACATAATTGGATCATATAACTATCCCTCAATATGCAACAAAGAGTCACTCCAAAGTCACTAATAGCGAAGAACAAACGAAAAGATTATTGTAGGGTACGAAACCACCTCAAAGTTATCCTTTCTGATCGATCTATTCAAGAGTCTGTAGTAAAATAACACGAAGCTATTCTTTTCGTTCGATCTATCCTAGAGTTCGTACTAGAATAACACCTTGAGACACAAATCAACCAAAACCCTAATGTCACCTAGATACTACAATGTCACCTCATGTATCCATGGGTATGATTATACGATATGCATCACACAATCGCAGATTCATCTATTCAACCAACACAAAGAACTTCAAAGAGTGCCCCAAAGTTTCTACCGGAGAGTCAAGACGAAAACATGTGCCAACCCCTATGCATAAGTTCACAAGGTCACGGAACT
This sequence comes from Aegilops longissima, assembly GCA_021605205.1. Classification (NCBI taxonomy): domain Eukaryota; kingdom Viridiplantae; phylum Streptophyta; class Magnoliopsida; order Poales; family Poaceae; genus Aegilops; species Aegilops longissima. Next base: position 320,574,433 of record CM038677.1, read on the forward strand.
CACAAGTTGATCACCAAAACATACATCAAGTGGATCACGTGAATATCCCATTGTCACCACAGATAAGCACATGCAAGACATACATCAAGTTTCTCAAATCCTTAAAGACTCAATCTGATAAGATAACTTTAAAAGGAAAACTCAATCCATAACAAGAGAGTAGAGGGGGAGAAACATCATAAGATCCAACTATAATAGCAAAGCTCGTGATACATCAAGATCGTGCCGAATCAAGAACACGAGAGAGAGAGAGAGATCAAACACATAGCTACTGGTACATACCCTCAGCCCCGAGGGTGAACTACTCTCTCCTCGTCATGGATAGCGCCTGGATGATGAAGATGGCCACCGGTGAGGTATCCACCCGGATTTTGTTGAAGTTATAAAAATCCCTTTGGCAAGAATGAATTCTGTAAATTTGTTCCTAGGAGTATTGTTATTGAAAATCTATATGCTAAATCTCTAAAGGATTCTAAGTGTTTAATTGAAGAGTTGAACAAAGATGACAAAACTTAGATCCTTGCTTTATGCCTAGCTAAGGGCGTAAAACTATAGCGCTTGTTGGCAGGCAACCCAACGAATAAAATTTATTTTTCCTTTTTGCTTTCTGTTCTTGAGTGTTTGCACAATTATGCTATTGTTATGATTGTGTTTTTTGTGTTTTAATTTGTGTTTATGCCAAGTAGAACCTATAGGATCTTCTTGGGTGATAGTTGTTTGATCTTGCTGAAAAACAGAAACTTTTGCGCTCACGAAAACAATTCTCATTTTTTACTAGAGCGTGATAAAATGCCAATTATTTTGTAGAAGATTAATATACAAATTTCTCAGGTGTAACATCCCAAATTTCCTATTTGGAATGTTTTACAATTATAGCTAAGCATCCTATGCATCCTGTTTGAATTTGAATGACATTTGAAGTTTCAGAGAATTTTGAGTTTTGAATTTGAATTTGAAACTTTGGCATGTGGGAATCATTTCAAAAAACTAAGCCTGATAAATACTTGATCAAAAGTATGAGAGGAGCAAACATGACACTCCAAAAATATCAGAGGAAACAATGCCAAAAGATTTGGATTCAAATCTGAATTTTATTTGAATTTGGAAAAAATGGATTTTTATAAAGTTTGGATTTTGCCTTTGGAAAAATGTTCAAATGAAAGGGAATATTCCCCTGATCATTTTGGTATATATATACCCTATATAAAATATTTATGGATATTGTTTTATTTCTGTTTTTGTTTTATTTAAAAAATAAAGTTTTAAAAAGGAAACCCCAGGGCGCCAAGGCTAGGCCACCCAGCCCAGCCAGCCAGCAGAGCCCAGCCCCTAGCCCAGCCAATGCCCACCCCCCAATGGCCAGCCCACCCGACCGGCCCAGCTCTCCCTCGCCGCTCGCCCGAATCCCCTAGGCCTCGGCCACCCGCTCGCCTCGCCTCTCCCTCTCTCTCTCTGACCCGTGGGCCCCGCCCCATCTTCTTCCCCTCGCCACGCGCCCGCCTGACGCTGAGATCGCGGATCCCGGGATCCGGATCCCGATCGCCCGATCCCCCAAGCGAGGACGACCCCCTGGCTATAAAAGCCGGAGCCCCCGCACCCCATTCCCCCCCCCCCCCGAGACCTCGCCGGACCCCCTCTCCCTCCCGTTCGTGCTCGCCGGAGACCCGAGCTCACACCGCCGCCAAAGTCGCCACCGTCGACGCCTAGCCCTCCCGACCACCCCAACACCACGAACCCCTCCCGTGCTCCCCGCATCCTCCCGACGACTTCCCGAGCACACCGACGCCTGGAAGCCCGACACACTCTCTCGCCGCCGCCGCCGCCGTCGCCGGACTCCGGTAAGCCACCGAAACACCCCCGTCAGATCCTTAACCTACGGCCACAATTAGAACCCCGAAGGGTATGTTTTATTAGAAAACGGCCGGTTCAATCGGTTTATTTATTAGTTAGGTTTATTTTTTTTGCCGGTTCGTTTAGTTTAAACCTAGGCCCAATTAGATTAATTGGCGCTCGAGGGCAAAGATAGGCCCATTAGGCCTTTTTCTTTTATTTTGATTTTCTGTTTTAGCGTAATAGTTTCATTTTGAAAAATTGATATCTTTTATTCTGTTTATTATTTTTAGATGGTTTTTTTGTTGGATTGCAAATTTTATGTAGTTTCTGTAGAATATATATTTAGCTATGTTAAAATTAATTAAAATTGCTTTATTTTAGTTTTAGCCGAATAGTAAATCTGCTATAACTTGAGTTAGAAAAATTATTTTGCATGATTCTTTTGTCACAACTTTATTTTAACATTGCCAAACCATAGAAATTAACTTGGGTATTTTAGGATTAATAAATAATTAGTTTTAAGCAGAATCCTATTAATCCTAATTAATTAACTAGCTCCTGTTTTCCTAATATTTTAATTAGTAAATGAATTTATTTTTAACTTGTGATTAGTTATTCTAGGTTAGTTTCACACTCTAGTAGATGAACTTTTATTTATAATTAATAAAAGTTTTAATTTATTTTCTTAATAGAAATTGGATTAGGCCTAAAATGAGTTTTATAATAGCTTTTTATTTAATTCTTTTTGCTCCTAGTTGCTTAGTGAAACCTTTTCTGTTAAGTTAACTTAAAACCATGATTAGGTTATATTAAGAAAATTTTGTTATATAAAAACTATTTTTGCCATTGTTTGAGGTAGGGAAAAACTTTGAATTGGTTTTCTTTGAGTTTCCTTTTGGATTTGGTTGGTTGTTTTGTTGTGTTATGTTACTTTTGTTATGTTGTGTGATCCTATTGCTTTGTGCTTATTGTGTTATTGTTTGTCTCGGTAGAGTTTCCTGAGTCTGAAGCTTGCTACTCTTACTCTTTAGCTTACGAGGATCATCAACAAGGCAAGTTTTGATCATGTTATTTCTATACCTATGTTTTTGTGCATTAGTAATTGTCACCACCCCACCATGCATGCAGTAGTGAAATCTTGAAGTCATTAAACTTGAGTAGTATCATGTGGTAGGATGAACCAATTCCCTTGTTACCATGACCCCGGGACGTAGTAGTTACTTTGCTATGCTCGTAGACGGGTTTTGGGTTGAGTGAAATTCATAAGCAAGATGTGAGAGTCAATGATGATGACAACCCCATGAACTACAATGATCAAGATGGACTTGGAAAATCACTCTTTGGGTGGAGGATTTGTGACGGGCACCGGAGAAACCAGTGGTGGCGGGATGCATGGAGAAGCGCCATGACATCTTGCGGAAAGGTTCACCCAGCCACAAAGAGAAGGATGGATGCCCCATGACCGAAGCTTACTCTGCAGCCGCAAGCCATTATGGGCTCTGGCTGGGTTGACCCTAGTAGTGACGCTGGCTGGACGGTACTACGAGAAGTAGAAGAACGGTAGGATTGGATGGGTACGGCGGTGGCGGAAGAACTCTTTGGAAGACCTGTTTCATTCGTCCCGCTGCAAACACCATGAAGTGCGAAGACTTTAAAGGAGGGAGTGATTCTTGCGGGAAAGTCGCAACCCTCTGCAGAGTTAAAGATCTAATCGATTAGCCGTGTCCCGATTCACGGACATTTGAGCCTCTGGAACTTGGAAGTATTCGGATATCTCAACACTAAAACTAATGAATTAATTTGAGGGTTTTATGACTTAATAATTGGGAACGAGATATTGGTTGGCGGAACCATCTCAATAACTACCAACAATTGTAGTAATTTGCAAGCAAGTCCATTGTAGTAGGATAAAATTTGCTTTTCGCAAAATGATGAAACTTAGAGCTCCACAGCCAAAATGCATATAGAGTTATTAACTTTATTATTGTTATTCTTCATGACTTGCCGCTTATTCCAAAAGCTGACCTACATGGCTGCAACGTATTATGTTGCGTAGATATATTCCGATCAGAGTGAGGCTACGCTCCGCGCTTGGCGATTGCCCTTTGGAGTCGGATGGACTCGCTTATCTTCGACGCTTCGCAGTTGTTATTAGTTTATTTCTCATGAGTTGGCCTTGAGCCAAATTTATTCCCTTGTAATAAAGACTCTATATGAGAATCGTTTAATGATATTCAGGTGTGATTGAACTTTGATTACTTTATCGATGTCTTGTGAGTACCAAAGCATGATCTTGGGATGGTATGCATACGTAGATTTGACCGATTTTGGGTCGGTCGCTCTGAGAGATGGTATCGAGCACACGCTGACCGTGGGATCGCAACCCCTAGGATCGGAAAGCCATAGGAAGAGACCATTTACTTTGAATCCTTTTCATTCCATAATTCTCCCTGTTCAATTCTCGACTCTTCTCCCATTTGCAACATTCTAGATGGCGCGAGTTCACCCAGTTTGCTACGGAGTTCTGCCACCCGATGAGACGATGCCCTTCGAAGAAAGCTGGTCCAGATGGTGAAGCAGCTGAAGATTGCTCTGCCCTCGATCACGGGAAGCCAACTAATGCACTTCCGACGGACACCCGCTTCTGATTGAGGTGCATATCCTGGGAGAACCTTTGGAGGACACACGGAGCCTATCAACTTTGAGTTCACCGAGTTCAAGCTGGATCATCGGAAGGGACGTGGCGATCTATCGAGCACTTGGACATCTCCGAGAGGAGTACAGGCCGAGCTCGATCTCTCGACCTCGCCATGGTTTCTCGCAGGCAAGGAATGGAGATATCATCCGTACCGTGGAGGACGATTCCACTCTCTTACATCCAGACTTGGAGTGTCTTCTCGTGAAGCGGGAGATTCAGACTCGCCGTAACTCAAGACACACGGAAGCTTTTGTTCCGCGAATCGAACTGGAGGAGAAGGCACGCGCAGACTTCCTTGGCCATGAGGAAGAAATCACGGACTTCATGGAGATAGTCGACGACCAAGATGAAGCTTGCCGCGATAGAGGAAAAGATGGACTTGGGAGAGGACCTTTACCCGAGTGGAGATGAAGCACCCCTCGTGAGCAATGATCAGGATTTCGAAGGGAGTACCACTGAAGGAAACCCCAAGAGGAGGCGCCACTGATGAAGACTTTTAGTCGACCACCATGTTATCTTTTACTTTTTCGTCGATCAGTTAGGCCGATGTTTTCCCTTCGATTAGTCATGAGCTTTTGTAATCGAGTTGAACCATGTTTGAATGGAATGAATAAATGATTGGTGTGTTATGATTGTGCATTCATATGGGTAGTGTTATTCCTCATAGACCATTGTTCTATTCTAATTTTCTCATCCACTCCAAAACACCAGATGCCTCCGAGACGTGACACTGGTTTCCCGCCGGAGCTCACCCAGCTGCTCCAGCAGCAGAATGCACTGATGCAGCTCCTTATTCAGAATCAGAACAACAACGCCAACAATCCACCGCCACCGCCACCACCCACTGTGGACAACTTGACTCGATTTCTGAGGTTGAATCCGCCTGTGTTCTCTAGTAGCACTGAGCCGATTGTGGCTGATGATTGCCTCCGCAAAGTCAGAAGAGAGCTAGTCACCGTTGGATGCACTGATGCTGAGAAGGTGCGCTTTGCCGCGCATCAACTGGATGGACCTGCAGCTTCTTGGTGGGAGAATTACACCGCCACTTTTCCCATTGGTGCCATCATGTGGGACCAATTCCAGCAGGCCTTCCGCACCGCTCATGTCTCAGCTGGAGCCATGAGTCTGAAGAAGCGTGAGTTCCGCAACTTGCGCCAGGGGAACCGTCTTGTGGCACGATGCGTGGATGAATCAGCAAGCTCGCTCGCTATGCCCCGATGATGTGGCCACAGATGCCGCCAAGCGGAGAAGTTCCTTGAGGACTCAATGATGAACTGATCATGCAACTTATTGTGGCTACCTTCAACAACTACCAGGAGCTGGTAGACAAGGCCACCATTCTTGAAGGCAAGCAGCAGCAGATAGAAAGCGCATAGCGGAAGTACAGCCAGGGGAAGCACAACTCAGGAGCTCAGCGAAGCCCGCTATGCACCGTACTCAGGAGGGCACACCCATCATAACCATGGAGGAAATGGGAACAACCGCAGCCAAGACAACAAGTCAGGCCATGGCAATGGAAATGGCAATGGTAATGGCAATCAGCACCGTTCTGCCCCGGCTCCGAAGGATCTGAGCCACATCACCTGCTTCAAGTGCCAGAAGACAGGGCACTACGCCACCGACTGCCCGGAGGCCAAGCAGAGGAATGGAAATGGCAATGGAGGCTCGATGAAGAAGCCAAATCCGCTCCCTCGTGCTCGTGTGAACCACATCGACGTGGAGGACGTCTATGATCAGCCGGATAATCGTGGTTGGTAAGTTTTTATTGAATTCACGTTCAGTTTTGGTTCTCTTTGATTCTGGTGCAACACATTCATTCATATCAAGGGTAGTCGTGGAAAAGTACGGGTTGCGCACTAGAACCCTTAGAAGCCCCCTTCGCGTCAGTTCCGTAGGAGTAGAAATGATGGCAGGTGTAGGCTGTCATGCAACCCTCAACATCGGGAACCACAAATTTCCCGTGGACCTCATAGTGTTGGAAACCCAGACCTTGGATGTAATCCTAGGCATGGATTGGTTGTCAAAGTTTGAAGGGAATATTGACTATGCCCGCAAGTCTATTCTGCTCACCACCCCGGTGCAGAAGAGGATCAAGTATGTAGCCAGGCACAGCCAGATGAAGAATCAGGTGCATTCCCTCACGGGAGTTGTTCAGGAGGAAGTGCCAGTAGTGCAAGACTTTCCCGATGTGTTCCCGGAGGAATTACCAGGAATGCCACCGGACAGGGACATTGAATTTCTGATTGAGCTATTTCCCGGCACAGCCCCAATATCCAAGAGGCCTTATCGGATGCCACCGAATGAGTTGAAAGAGATCAAGGATCAAATAAATGAGTTATTGGAGAAAGGATATATTCGTCCAAGCTCATCACCTTGGGGAGCCCCAGTTCTTTTGGTAGAGAAGAAGGATGGAAGCTTGAGGATGGTTGTGGATTATCGTGCATTGAATGAAGTAACCATCAAGAACAAGTACCCTCTGCCGATGATCAATGACTTGTTTGATCAGCTTGTTGGAGCCAAGGTATTCTCTAAGATCGATCTTCGATCAGGGTATCATCAGTTGAAAATTCGTGAAAAGGATATACCCAAAACAGCATTCACTACCAGGTATGGTTTATATGAGTATACCATCATGTCATTTGGATCGACTAATGCTCCTGCATACTTCATGAATTTGATGAACAAGGTGTTCATGGAATATCTGGACAAGTTTGTCGTGGTGTTCATCGATGACATGTTGATTTTCTCCAAGAGCGAGGAAGAGCATAAGGAACATTTGCGTCTAGTTCTGGAGAAACTTCGAGAACATCAGTTGTATGCCAAGTTCAGCAAATGTGAATTTTGGTTGAAGGAAGTTGGATTCCTCGGACATGTTATTTCAGGGAAGGAATAGCAGTTGATCCCGCCAAGGTTGAATCACCACCGATTGGCGCCACCCACCTCACCAAGGAGATCCGCAGTTTTCTCGGACTCGCAGGATATTATCGGAGGTTCATTGAGAACTTCTCGAAGATTGCCAAGCCCATGACTGAGCTGTTGAATAAGGAAGCCAAGTATGTTTGGACCGAGGAATGTGAAGCCAGTTTTCAGGAATTGAAGAAACGGTTGGTCACAGCCCAGTGTTGATTTTGCGGACATACACAAGGAATACCAGGTTTATTAGACGCTTCTCGTCAAGGACTCGGAGGAGTATTGATGCAGGAAGGTAAGGTTGTAGCTTATGCCTCCGGACAGCTACGGCCTCACGAGATGAATTATGCCACGCATGATTTGGAGTTAGCAAATGTAGTGCATGCACTCAAGACTGGAGACATTTCCTCATCGGAAATCGTTGTGATGTCTACACGATCACAAGAGTTTGAAGTATATCTTCACACGAAGGAATTAAACCTCGGCGGAGGAGATGGCTAGAGTTGATAAAGGACTATGACATGAGATTGCATTACCACCCCGGTAAAGCTAATGTTGTAGCAGATGCTTTGAGCCGTAAGAGTTATGTGAATACCCTTACAGCAGGAGGATTACCCCAGGAGTTAGTCGATGACCTCGGAGATCTCCGACTGGAGATAGTTCCGAAGGGATTTGTTGCAACTCTGGAAGTTCAGTCCACTTTGGCCGAAAGGATTCGTGAAGCCCAGAAGTCGGACAAGGAAATTGATGAGATTAAGCAAAAGATGGATGAAGGAAAAGCTAAAGGATTCCGTAAGGATGAACATGGAACTATATGGTTTGAGGATCGATTTATGTGCCCAATGATCCCGAGCTCGTGAAGCTAATTCTTCAGAGGCTCATGATTCACCGTACTCGATTCACCCCGCAACACCAAGATGTACCGGATTTGAAGCAAAGTTTCGTGGACTGGTATGAAGAAGGATATTGCCGAGCACGTAGCAATATGATGATGTTTGCCAACGTGTAAAGGCAGAACATCGAAGCCAGCAGGGTTACTTCAACCTTTGCCGATTCCCGATTGGAAATGGGAGAAACTTGGTATGGATTTCATCACAGGATTACCCAGACCCGTTCAGGTTATGATTCTATCCGGGTAGTGGTTGATCGTTTGACTAAGGTAGCTCACTTCATTCCGTGAAGACTACCTATACCAGTGCCAAGTTGGCCAAGATATACATGACCAGGATCGTATGTCTGCATGGAGTTCCGAGGAAAATCATGTCGATAGAGGAACGAGTTTACCTCAAAGTTTTGGAAGCGATTGCATGAAACTTTGGGTGCGAGGCTGGAATTCAAGACAACTTTTCATCCGCAGCATGATGGACAGACCGAGAGAGTCAACCAGATTCGGAGGACATGTTGAGAGCTTGTGTGCTAGACTATGGGTCTAGCTGGGATGATAATTTTCCGTCGCAGAGTTCTCATACAACAACAGTTATCAATCCAAATCAAGATGGCCCCTTTCGAAGCTCTATACGGAAGGAGGTGCAGAACACCATTGCTGTGGGATAGTGTTGGAGATCGATCACTTTTAGGTTCCGATCGTATCAAAGATTCCGAAGAGAAAGTCAAGCTGATTCGAGACAGGCTCAAGATAGCACAGTCAAGACAGAAGAGTTATGCCGACATTAAGCGCAAGGAAGTGACTAACGAAGTGGGAGACCAAGCATATCTTCGTGTGTCTCCACTTCGTGGAATCAAGAGGTTTGGTGTCAAGGGAAAGTTAGCACCCCGATTCATTGGCCCCTACAAAATCCTCGAACGTCGTGGAGAAGTTGCATACAAGTTGGAATTGCCGGAAGGATTGTCCGGAGTTCATGATGTCTTCCACGTTTCTCAGCTGAAGAAGTGCCATGCCGACATGGCCGATGTTCCGTTGAGAGACACAGTGCCCCTAGAGGCCATACAACTTGACAGTGATCTGACTTACAAGGAGAAACCCGTCCGAATTCTTGAAACTGCAAGCAGAGTCACCCGCAGCAAGGTCATCAAATTTTGCAAGGTGCTGTGGAGTCACCACACCGAGGAAGAAGCCACCTGGGAACGCGAAGAAGACCTTCTTCGAGACCACCCACACCTATTTGCTAGCCAACCCGAATCTCGAGGGCGAGATTCATCTTAAGGTGGGTAGGTTTGTAACATCCCAAATTTCCTATTTGGAATGTTTTACAATTATAGCTAAGCATCCTATGCATCCTGTTTGAATTTGAATGCCATTTGAAGTTTCAGAGAATTTTGAGTTTTGAATTTGAATTTCAAACTTTGGCATGTGGGAATCATTTCAAAAACTAAGCCTGATAAATACTTGATCAAAAGTATGAGAGGAGCAAACATGACACTCCAAAAATATCAGAGGAAACAATGCCAAAAGATTTGGATTCAAATCTGAATTTTATTTGAATTTGGAAAAATGGATTTTATAAAGTTTGGATTTTGCCTTTGGAAAAATGTTCAAATGAAAGGAATATTCCCGATAATTTTGGTATATATATACCCTATATAAAATATTTATAGATATTGTTTTATTTCTGTTTTGTTTTATTTAAAAAATAAAGTTTTAAAAAGGAAAACCCCAGGGCGCCAAATAGGCCACCCAGCCCAGCAGCCAAGACCTCTGCCTGCCCGGCCCAAATAGCCCACCACCCGCCAATCGCCCAGCCCACCCGACTGCCAGCTCTCCTCGCTGCTCGCTGAATCCCCTAGGCCTCGGCCACCCGCCGCCTCGCCTCTCCTCTCTCTCTCGACCCGTGGGCCCCGCCCATCTTCTTCCCCCGCCCACGCATCGCCAAGACGCTGAGATCGCGGATCCCGGGATCCGGATCCCGATCGCCCGATCCCAAGCGAGGACGACCCCACAGCTATAAAAGCCGGAGCCCCGCACCCCATTCCCCGAGACCTCGCCGGACCCCCTCTCCCTCCCGTTCGTGCTCGCCGGAGACCCGAGCTCACACCGCCGCCAAAGTCGCCACCGTCGACGCCCTAGCCCTCCCCGACCACCCCCAACACCACCGAACCCCTCCCGTGCTCCCCAAGATCCTCCCGACGACTTCCCGAGCACAACGACGCCTTGAAGCCCGACGACTCTCGCCGCCGCCCGCCGTTGCGGACTCCGGTAAGCCACCGGAAACACCCCCGTCCGATCCTTAACCTACGGCCACAATTAGAACCCCCGAAGGGGTATGTTTTTATTAGAAAACCGGCCCGGTTCAATCGGTTTATTTATTAGTTAGGTTTATTTTTTTTTGCCCGGTTCGTTTAGTTTAAACCTAGGCCCAATTAGATTAATTGACGCTCAGGGCACAGTATAGGCCCATTAGGCCTTTTTCTTTTATTTTGATTTTCTGTTTTAGCAGAATAGTTTCTGTTTTGAAAAATTGATATCTTTTATTCTGTTTATTATTTTTAGATGGTTTTTTTTGTTGGATTGCAAATTTTATGTAGTTTCTGTAGAATATATATTTAGCTATGTTAAAATTAATTAAAATTGCTTTATTTTAGTTTTAGCCAGAATAGTAAATCTGCTATAACTTGAGTTAGAAAAATTAATTTTGCATGATTCTTTTGTCACAACTTTATTTTAACATTGCCAAACCATAGAAATTAACTTGGGTATTTTAGGATTAATAAATAATTAGTTTTAAGCAGAATCCTATTAATCCTAATTAATTAACTAGCTCCTGTTTTCCTAATATTTTAATTAGTAAATGAATTTATTTTTAACTTGTGATTAGTTATTCTAGGTTAGTTTCTGTCACTCTAGTAGATGAACTTTTATTTATAATTAATAAAAGTTTTAATTTATTTTTCTTAATAGAAATTGGATTAGGCCTAAAATGAGTTTTATAATAGCTTTTTATTTAATTCTTTTTGCTCCTAGTTGCTTAGTGAAACCTTTTCTGTTAAGTTAACTTAAAACCATGATTAGGTTATATTAAGAAAATTTTGTTATATAAAAACTATTTTTGCCATTGTTTGAGGTAGGGAAAAACTTTGAATTGGTTTTCTTTGAGTTTCCTTTTGGATTTGGTTTTGGTTGTTTTGTTGTGTTATGTTACTTTTGTTATGTTGTGTGATCCTATTGCTTTGTGCTTATTGTGTTATTGTTTGTCTCGGTAGAGTTTCCGTCTGCTAAGCTTGCTACTACGACTCTTTAGCTTACGAGGATCATCAAGAAGGCAAGTTTTGATCATGTTATTTCTATACCTATGTTTTTGTGCATTAGTAATTGTCACCACCCCACCATGCATGCAGAGTGAAATCTTGAAGTCATTAAACTTGAGTAGTATCATGTGGTAGGATGAACCAATCCCTTGTTACCATGACCCCGGACGTAGTAGTTACTTTGCTATGCTCGTAGATGGGTTTTGGGTTGAGTGAAATTCATAAGCAAGATGTGAGAGTCAATGATGATGACAACCCCATGAACTACAATGATCAAGATGGACTTGGAAAATCACTCTTTGGGTGGAGGATTTGTTGACGGGCACCTGGAGAAACCAGTGGTGGCGGGATGCATGGAGAAGCGCCATGACATCTTGCGAAAGCTTCACCCAGCCACAAAGAGAAGGATGGATGCCCCATGACCGAAGCTTACTGTGCAGCCGCAAGCCATTATGGGCTCTGGCTGGGTTGACCCTAGTAGTGACGCTGGCTGGGCGGTACTACGAGAAGTAGAAGAACGGTAGGATTGGATGGGTACCGGCAAGGGCGGAAGAACTCTTTGGAAGACCTGTTTCATTCGTCCGCCTTCAAACACCATGAAGTGCGAAGACTTTAAAGGAGGGAATGATTCTTGCGGGAAAGTCGCAACCCTCTGCAGAGTTAAAGATCTAATCGATTAGCCGTGTCCCGATTCACGGACATTTGAGCCTCGGAACTTGGAAGTATTCGGATATCTCAACACTAAAACTAATGAATTAATTTGAGGGTTTTATGACTTAATAATTGGGAGCGAGATATTGGTTGGCGGAACCATCTCAATAACTACCAACAATTGTAGTAATTTGCAAGCAAGTCCATTGTAGTAGGATAAAATTTGCTTTTCGCAAAATGATGAAACTTAGAGCTCCACAGCCAAAATGCATATAGAGTTAGTAACTTTATTATTGTTATTCTTCATGACTTGCCAGCTTATTCCAAAAGCTGACCTACATGGCTGCAACGTATTATGTTGCGTAGATATATTCCGATCGGGAGTGAGGCTACGCTCGCGCTTAGCGATTGCCCTTTGGAGTCGGATGGACTCGCTTATCTTCGACGCTTCCAGGTGTTATTAGTTTATTTCTCATGAGTTGGCCTTGAGCCAAATTTATTCCCTTGTAATAAAGACTCTATATGAGAATCGTTTAATGATATTCAGGTGTGATTGAACTTTGATTACTTTATCGATGTACTGTGAGTACCAGCATGATCTTGGGATGGTACAGACACAGAGATTTGACCGATTTTGGGTCAGGTCGCTACATCAGGTCATCCTATTTTTTCAGAAATTTTGGATTTCCAGAACTTTTCAAAATAGTCAGATTGCGTTGTGTGCTTATTTTGATTGCTCTATGGTTTTATTTGATGAGCTTTTGCCATAGAAAAGTTGGAATACAGTAGATATAATGCAAAAATAAAATATGGATTAGTTTTCTACAGTACTTATAGTAGTGATTTGCTTTCTTTTACTAACGGATCTCATGAAGGTTTTGTTGAGTTTTGTGTGATTGAAGTTTTCAAGTTTTGGGTTATCTTATGCTGGATGAAGGAAAAAAGAGTAAGAAGAGCCTAAGCTTGGGGATTCCCTGGAATCCCAAGCTACTATCCGAAAGAGAGCGAGCAACTAAGCTTGGAGATGCCCCGAGTGGCATCCCCTCTTTCTTCTAACGACCATCGGTATTTTACTCGAAGCTATATTTTTATTCGTCACATACTATGTGTTTTGCTTGGAGCGTCTTGTATGATATGAGTCTTTGCTTGTTTTATTTTGTGTTTTAAGTCTTGATTCCTTGTTGGACACACCTATTTGAGAGAGCCAAAATTATGTCATGACTTGTTAGAACTGCTCTCTATGCTTCACTTAAATTTTTATGAGCTATGGACTTGCTCTAGTGCTTCACTTTTATCTTTTTGAGCATGGTGTGCTTTAGTATTTTTGAAGAAATGCTCTCTTGCTTCACTTAGATTTATTTGAGAGTTAGTAAAATTTTCAAGAAGTTCTCTCTTGCTTCACTTAAATTAATTTGAGAGAAAGAAAGAAATATTATGCTCATGATCTTCACTTATATTTGTTTAAGCTTATCAAAAGCAACACATAAAAATTAGTCCCAAAGTGATAGATATCCAAGAAGGATATAATAAAAACTTTCATGAAGATCATTGGACAAAATAAACTTGATTCTTAGTAATAGTTTTGAGATATGATGATGTGATATGTGAGTTATGTTGATGAGTAATTATGCTTTAGTAAGAATATTGGTGTTAAGGTTTGTGATTCCCTATGCAAGCACGAAAGTCAATAATTATGCAATGAAATTATATCCTACTTGTGGTGCATTATTCGGTGTTAATGCTCGCTTATCAAATTATTTGTTTCTCGGTTGGTCGCTTCTCAATCTTTTGCTAGCCTTCATTTTGCACTAAGTATCACTACAAAAAAAATACACTTCCGTGATGATACATGTTTATCACAGTAGGTCACGTTTTCTGTCATGCATGTACATCCATGACGATTTAATGACAGAATCAAGATAGTCATATATGTGCTGTCGTAGAAGTGTTCCATGACATTACCAAAATTATCATCACGGAAGTATCCACTTCCATGACGATAAATCACGCGTCATAGAAGTTCTTTCGTCAAGGGTGACCGACACGTGGCATCGACCGTAATGGGTCGCCGTTAAGCTATTGGGTCCGGTTTTGGATCCAATAACCCGTTAACAGCCTGGACCAAAGGGGATTTTCAACGTGTAAAATTCTCATTGGCCGGAGGAAACAAGTGTTTGCTCCTCGGTGGGCCAGATGTCGTCCGTCCATTAGAGGAGACATGCCTATGATACATCGACACATGGCAGGGCCCAACGGAGGACCATATAGGTTAAAAAGGCAGGCCCAGTCAAAGGCCCGTAGTACTTACTCAGGTACTAGTAGGCCAGCCCAATAACGACATGTTTAATAAAGGCCCATTTACATCCCGAAGCCAGATCTGGCCTGTTAATTGTTCACCGAATATTTGGGCCCAATTACGGCCCAGTGACTTTCGGCCTATTAGAGGCCCGATGTAGACATGGCCCATTTAAGCCCGGTGTGCCTTTTGGCCTGGGAATGGCCCGTGCTGCCCATGGGCCCATTTAAGCCCGGTGTGCCTTTTGGCCTGGGAAAGGCCCGTTCTGCCCATGGGCCATATATGGTCCGACGCGACATCCGGCCCACTAACGGCCCATGATAAAGGTGGCAACAGTTCAACCCAACATGACTTTGGGCCTGTTAAAGGCCTATCGTATAATTCGGCCCATTGATGCCTGTACTAAGCTTTCAGCCTCTTAAAGGCCCATGATATCAGTGGGCCAACTAAGGCCCGAGATATGTTTCGACCTGGTAACAGCCCGTCATATAAGTGGGCCAAAAAAGGCCCGGTCTACATTTCAGCCTGCTAAAGGCCCGTCGACGACTAGTGAAAATTGAGGCCCAACATGAATTTCGGCCTGCTAAAGGCCCATGGTTTCTTCTGGGCCATAACAGACCAGCAGAATATTTAGCCTGTTAATGGCCCAACGTTACATGGGCCGAACTAAGCGTTGGGTCCACAAAAGGCCCAACTAAAATTTGGGCCGAATATAGGCCGGAGTAAGTTGTGGGCCTGGCGCAAAGTGTGAAGTCCCCAATGGCCATTCGGGCCCAAGAAAGATGCAGGCCGACCCGATTGTGGCCCGCTAAAAACTAGGCCCGTTAGAGGCGAATGTTTCGGCCCGGTCGACTACATCATATTTTTTTCAGATAGCGAATGATGGCAGTAACTAGTAGGAATTAAGAACAAACTTAATCTATACAATAAAGAAATTACGACATAGTAACTTAGAATAAACCTATACAATAAAGGATTTATCGTATATTACATCCACCGGGCATCGAAGTTCACCACCAGTGATCATAAAGCGCAACGAAGAAGCAGATTACAAAAACTGGGCACCATCGCAGCATAACAAAATAATACTGAACCGAGACCACTTCCAAGACAGTTCAAGAAAGGTTAGCCTTGCGCGGGAACTGCTGCACAAGCTGCTGAGCAAGGCTGTGAGACCGGCCTAGCATGTCTGTCATAGCTTCCAGGTGTAGCAGTTTAGCAATGAGTTTCTCATTAGTGTTCTCTACAATCTTTCTTAGAGATAGGACTTCAAGTCGAAGTTGAGTTGCAGAATGCCTTTCTGCTAAAACATGGGACTGAAGAAGTCGAACTGGTTCAGACAGCAAATTCTGTGAGCTTGTCTGACTGCTAGTCTCAAGTAACTTGAACACTGCATCAAGACAAGACTTTGGGGTTGTCTCGCTATCTTCAAGATGTTTTGCCTTCTTTGCTGCAATATGTGTTTGGTTTGTCTCACAGCCTTCAGCAGGCTTGTGCATGCCATCAAGCATATCACCCTGAAATAAGCAAAGAGATGGCAGGTTTTGCACGTGTATAAACAAAGATGATAACTGTGCTGTCAATTCCATCTAATTTCAAATTAGAAAATAAAGTGTAAGTTCAAAATATCAATAGCATGATTTGGCATTGTTCATAATGCGGGGAGCTTCACCGCACTACTGGATTACCATGTCAACATAACAAGCATAGATGAAGGGCAAAGACAATCATTGTATCTATTTTGGTTAATGTGCATGGCATGTTGTTCATATCATCAGCCACATCAGTAAGATAAAACAGGAGATGACAAGGTGCAAACGTGGGCTGCTTCACCACAAACTGGATTATGGATCCACAAAAACAAGCACACATATAGGGAGTATTGAGTAATGTGCATGGTATGAATAAGGAATTTGGTTTTACAAGTAAAACTTGGAACTTACGGTTGTTGCGAACATGCATTTTGATAGAAACAACAAACTAAATAGCAGTAAACGATAGGGAGTATGAGCAAATTAAACAGCAGTTGAGGATAAAGGCTTTAGAAGGACTGACTTACATTAACAGTTAACACCGGCTTTATAATTCCCTTCTCCATGTCAAGGGAAGGATAACTCAAGAATTTCAGCACGGAATCTTCTTCATAGGCATTGCATGTACACTACATTTTGTACAGAGTAATTATAGATATGATAATACGGGAAGGGATAGAGGATAATGAAGATAAGATGTTGTGGGGACCCCGACTCATAAGTCGAGATCACCGAATGCACGTGTACAGTGATCCCAGAGATCAATGCTCACTGAACACACAGAAGCTGAATAACAAGAGTCTTACATCCATACATACCGTTTTACACAAGTAGGACCATTATGGTCAAGTCTTGAGTGTATCATCGCAGCGGAAACCTTCAATCACAACTTGGACCCATGACATCTGCCTTAACCCTACAGGCATTCTGACTGGGAAGCGTCCTAGCTCGCATGTTTGTCACCGAAGTATTGTTCATCATATCCTGTTCTTTCATGCCTGGCCAATAAAATAACCAGTGGCAAGCCAATGAGTACTTTTAATGTACTCGCAAGCAACCCATGTTTTGGTTCAAGATACAACATTGCATGATATAGGTAATTTTTTTTGCAGAAAGCTAGTTTTGAGTGCAATGACATGTTCAACAACTTGTAAGACATGCATCAGGAGAATTCAAGTAACCATGAGGACAGGTTACAAATATCAACATAAATAGAGTGGGCACCAACCCAACTCAAATCATGTCAAGTCCCTTGACTTGACCCAAGTAGTTTTATCAACACATACACACGGTTTGTAAACATGTGGACGTAGCCCAAGAGCGGTTACCCAACTGTCCTTGACCGTGGACATGGCTATTCGAATAGTTTTACACTCTACAGAGGTTGCACACTTTACCCACAAGATCCAGGGAACTTCCGTGTCATCCACGACCCGCGATACCTCAAGTACCCGGGGTAAGCACCCGATCACTACCTTTCCCTAGACGACACTAACAAAGAGTCCACTCGTTGCTCCGTATCCTCACGATGTACATCATACGAGACTTGCTCGAGATCGTAACATCCGAGAGGGGACACAATGGTGTATCCGGTGCCCTGTGAAAACAGTCATGGCCACCCTACCTGGCACGACCCCGTCCCGAGAGAGAGCACCAACTCTCCCCCGTCACTAGTAATGTGGCCTCCAAGCTAGTATCGGCCTAGGTAATCAATAATGCCCTTTCCCATATAAGGGTAGAGCGGTTGCGCATGTAAGGTTGGAATAACGGTCGCAACTTAAACCAATCCATTTTGGAAACAACACACATACTTGCCTCGGTACACCACTTCGTCATCAAGTGGCTACCCAACTCATCATCTCCCTCGGGCATAAGTGGCACCCGATGGGGTTTTCGAAAAGTCTTTTGAAAATACTTTGTCTCCATCACCATGCATACTCCCGTCCCTTTTTGCGTAGCACTACTTTAGCATCATATCTACTCCCACCGGCGTAACCCTCATAAGAAGGTAGGGTTATGCACAATGCAAGTATCAACGAGGAAGTACGGTGGAAAACCATCAAGTGGTTACCACCTCATCATGATTCCGTTGCAACAACAATATGGTGCTATATGGCATGCATAAAAAGGGTTTCATAGACATGGTCAAAGGGCTGCTTGCCTGGTTCATCAGAGTCTTGAGATCTTCTGGTCCTTCTCCAAGTACTCCGTCTACTTCGTCAACTAACGTCGAAACAATCACAATAAGCAACACAACAAGGTAGAAAATAAAAGTGCTCTAAAATGTGACTTGGACTTTTCTAGGATACCTCTGGTCATATGAGGAATGACCAAAGTGATTTCAATGGAATTGGATAAGTGAATATTTCTAAACATTTTGATATGATGGAATCAAGGGGTTTATGGATTTGCAAGAAGTGTACAGAAACGTATTTTTGAAAAATGTGAAAAGGCACCCATTTAACAATTCATGATTTTAGAAGCATCTGGGAGTTGGTTTCACTGGATTTGGAGTTCAAATGGTTTCTCTATGAATTTGCAAAGTTGGCTATATATGAAGAAATAGACCATTATTTGAGGTGATACAGAAAGTATTAGTAAAAATGTTCAAAAACTAAGTTTTGAACTTATAGACATCTAGGATTTTGAATCATGGAATTTGGATAAAAAATGGGCTCTCTGTGATTTTCTAAAGTTTATCAAAGAAATGGAAAAATAGGATTTGCTAATTATTTGTGAAAGAAATATTTCGTAAAATGTGCAAGTAGCACCATGTGATAGGGAATGAATTTAGAAACTACTAGAAATTTGAATCATAAAATTTGGAGTTAATTTGAATTGTTTATGGATTTTTGAAGTTGATTGGAAAAAGAATAAGGAAAAGGCTTTACCACTTATTCTCAAGCTACCGGGCGAGGATAGCTGATGGGCCGCCCAAAGGCTCACCTTGAAGGGGAAGGGGAACGTCGAAGGCGCACTGTCGGAGTCCGCTTTCCTGCGGGGGAGATGGTTAACCCGGATCCCGCCTCCACTTAAACGCCGGGGCCCGCCGGCTGAGTCGCTGACCCGCGGGGCCCACCCGCAGGGTCGTCTCCTTCCTCCCGCGCCCGCGACAGAGGGGATCGAGGTCGCGGTTGAGCGCCGGCCGGCGCTTCCCGGCGGCACAGGCCACCCCCGGCCAAGCTCCGGCCACCGGAGGGGTCGCCGGGGAGAGGCGCATCAGGGGGAGCCCTTGGAGACGGCAGGGGATGGTCGGGGTGCATCCGGCAACGGCAGAGGCGGGCGGAAGCCCGGGCGATGATGTGCAGGGAGCGCGGTGCCCCGGAAGCCTGGGAGACAGGGGGAGAAGGATCGCCCGACCTTGGCGGTTCTTCTGGTGTGGAGAGGAGGAGGGAAGAAGCCCGCCCTTGCCCGAACCAGAGTGGAGGCCGGCGGCGGCATTCCGGCCATGGGGGGTGCTGGAGGGCACGAGAGGGAGGGGGATGCTGTCCAGGAGGTGCACGGGAGAGAGAGGGGTCCAACCGAGGCGAGAGAGAGCTCAGGGGATGCATTATATGGAGGAGGCGCCGGTGCTCCGTGGGCAGCGTCCACGGACGCGCTCGGTGAGCTCTGCAGAGGGGGGAGGAGAGAGGTCCAGGAGGGGCCCGACACCTTGCCGTGTCTCGGACGCCGAGGCGACCTCGGGGGACACCACCCCGCCGCCCAAGGCCGTCTTATGCCCTTGGCATGGGTGAGCTACAGTGCGGGAGAGCACTGTAGCGTGTTCCAGAGCACGAGCTCTACATGCCATGGCATTGTTTATGTGCCAGGGGCGTGTCCACTAGTGTCTGGGGCTTTGTGGGGTGAGTAAACAAAGGGGAGGTGGCCTTGGATGCCCTGGTGAACCACTAGGAGAGGAGAGAGGTTGAGGGAGAGAGAGAAAAGGGCTGTCCAGTGAGAGAAAGTGAGGTTTTACCCCTCCAATAATTGAGCTATGGACTTGCCATTGCTACTGGAGGTGCAAGGGGACTCTGAGGGGCTGTGGTAAAAAGTTGAGGTCATGGAGAAGAGTGGAAGTGGTCAAAATGATGATTTTGGAAAAATGGCAGAAGGTGTTTGTTGTTGGTTTGGGCAAGAAAATTAATTCCACTTGCCATGAGAATTAACAGGATGGAATGGCACATGGAAGTAGGGTGTTCCACCAAGTTTGAGCTCATTTGGGCAAAGTAGCCAATGCAACTTTGGTAAACCCTAGAAATCAGCAGAAATGGCTTTGCCAAGATTTAGTCATGCAAATCTATTCTCCTTGATGCACCACTTGGTGTAGTGTCATCATTTGAGGTTCTGAACATGTCCACAAAAGTTGAGATCAAGAGGAGAAAGTTTCCAATGTAGAGTTGTTCAAATTTGGTTCTAGACAGAAAGGGTTTTGGGGGGGGGGGGATTTCATGGGGTTATACTATTCTCCATGACATGGTACTTGTCAAGATCATCAAACATGTCATATGTGACACGCTAGAATTTTCTTGGAATTTTTGGAGAATATTTCCTTTGTAAATATTTCAAAAGCTTGAAACATCCAGAAAGGGTTTTTGGCAAACAATTTTTTTGAAAATACTATTTGGCCAAATTATTTTTGCAAGGAATTATTTTTATGTCCTATACACATGGGATGATCATTGGTTCAAGAGTTTGGAGAAAGGAGATGAAGTATAGGAGTTGGAGGATTTATTTGATTTTTAGAGCACTTTCAAACAGCAGTCAAACATTCGATCAAAGCAAAGACAAAAACACTCAAAAGTTTTTGTCAATCAACATTTTAGCATGATTTAATGACTTTAAGTGTTGTGCCATGAAATTTAGGGTGTGACAGACCTACCCCCCTTACAAGAATCTCGTCCCCGAGATTCCCAAACTAGGCGTGGAAAGGGATACAGAAACTTGGATCTGGGGTAGTCTTCAAGTTCTCATGTTGCTTCTGCTTCCGTGTAGTGCTCCATTGAGCTTGAAGTACTTGATGATGTGGCTTCGTGTATGACGCTCTTCTTGATCCAGGTTCCTAATGGGTAGCTCGTGGTAGGTTAGATTGGGCTAGGGGTCGATGGCTTGGTGGTCAATGCCCTCGTAGAGATCGGGCAAGTTAGGGAGTTGGAAACACTTCCGGAGTTGTGTCATGTGGAAACATTACACACAAGGGTAACTCAGTGGTAACTCCATCTGGTAACTGTCTTCTCTTCATCTTGTGGCGATCTCTAAGGGGGTTGTTAAATCTTGGAGTGATCTCGAAGGGTGGCTGATGAATCTTGGTGTGGGTCTCCTTGTTATGGAAACGCTTGGTTCCTTAGAGAGGAGTGGCTTGCAGATACACCTGGTCTTCGACGCGGATGTTTACTTCTTGATGATGGTGGTAGTTCTTCCTCCTTCGCATGGCGGTCTTCATATGTTCCTGGACTAGCTGAACGGCTCTTCTTCCGTCTTCGGGTGGACAGGTAGGTCACCAAATGATGATGACAACTATCTTGTGTAAGCACTCCATGAAGTCTATGGGTACATAAAGTAGGCTGGGGTATTGGTGGTGGTCTCGATTGAGCATTGGCAAAGGTCTTCTCGTCCTAGAGCCAAAGCCCGTGGTCATGATCCGACCATGATGTAGCTTGGTAGGGCGTAAGGGTTTCAAGGATTCTAGTTTGTGAGTGAATGTTTATCATCCCATCCTTGAGCACGGTTCCTGAGATGCCAATTGTTCTATCTAGTCCTTTAAACAAATAACCTTATACCACCGAAATCATCAACTCTTGTAGGTCAGCTCCAATCATCACTCATGCTATTATTATCCTCATGACTCCCAAGGGGAGGTCTAATAAATCTATACATGTCAACTATCCCAAACTCATATGTATGGCTACCCCTAAAAATCCATGGGTAGAGCATATAAGCTGCTAAGCTTGAACGTGACAATCCAAGTGCTCAGCCTATTCTTCCAAGGTCTAAGATAAAGCACCTCTATCCTAAGGAAACACGTCGTAAGCCACTCCAAGATCTTGTTTCCTTCCTATGAATCAACCAACAACCCATTAACTTCCATCAATCACTACATAATCCATTTAATTCTACAAATCCAATGTTTATGATGTTCCACATGATCTTCTAAAGTCCTTTAGTCCCCAAATACTTGAAAGGGCTGTCTCTACTATAGTAATTCCACCAATTTCCATTATCATGGTCAAGTAAACTCAAAGTTCAAGCTTATATCAACTCCGACAATTAATCCAATCTCTTAGTTTATTGTCCTCCAAGAAACATGGTATCATGATCGAGATCGTCCGTCTAAATCCAATTTACTCCGAACCATGTAGCATACTCAGCATCTATATCCAACTAGAATCACCTACTTAAATCCAAATCTCATGTCCAACGAGAAGTCCTACATGCTTCCCCAAAGTCATTATCATTATGTCAACTATCTCCTATCAATATCCCCTGGCTAAGTAAAATCCTCATACTTCCAAGAGTTCAGCTTGCGATCTTAATTGTCCCACTAAATCCAATTTATCTAGGGGTAATGAAAACTATGCTACTCTATAATCATGATCCCACCAAGTTCATCTACCAACATGAAAGCCCTATAATCCTCCGAAGAGTCTCAAATAATTCCTCGAGGTCACTAATATAAACTCATCAAGTCATTTGTCCTCTGTTCCTATATCCTCAAATTGGTCTTCCCTATGGCATCATCAGTTCTGGTGCTATATTAGGATGATAAGGTGCTCATTCCCTATGTCCACTAGTTCCATAGTGAACCCAATGTTGAGTGAGGTTACGGAGGCTTAACTAGTTCTCTTTGCAAGTCTGAGAGTTAAGCACATGGTTAAGGATTCGAGATGGGTTATCTCATGAAGTCACGAAGGGTCTAGGGATGGGGTTCCAGTCATGAGGGATAAGCACAACTCTACGGGGCTGTACTTGGTCGAAGAGGCGGCAGCAAAAGTCTTCAGTGCTAGTTGGTCGCCGGAGTAGAACCCTTGGTGCATCTTGTCTTGCTTGTCTTCAGTTGAGGAGAGAGATGAGAGGGAAAAGTAGCATAGAGGAGGGGAATGCCTAAAGGGGGTTCTATAGTGCAAGTGCAAACAAACAAGTGCTGAAAGGGCCAAACACAAACAATAAATAAGGCAGGTGATATAGCCGCGTACTAGTTGCCTCGGGCAAAAGGGTGACTGATATCAAAACACAAACAAATAAAAACAAGCAACACACAATCATGGTTCTATTCGAACCATCATACGGACTCGACTACGCATAGGGGGTACACGACTCATCCTACCCTAGGGGTTCTCGGACTCAGTAGTCGTGCCTTGTGCCTCATGCAGTCTTCCAGGTTTTCATCAGGTGTTGCTACGTCTCTTGTAGTTGTTCGACGATACGATCCCGGTTGAGCTTGAAGAGTCTTCAACAAATTCTCGCCTGTTGAAGTGATGGGGTGAAGGTGGCTCCTCGTAGCTGGCATTGACTCGGCCTTCTGTTGTCTTCTTAATCATGAGATCCCTTTTGCCTTTTAAGGCGTCAAGGGTTTTGGGTAAGCAATCATTTAAGCAATGACATTAACAAGGCATAATAGAGGTCCAACCTATCAGTTACGTTGATGAAAACATCGACACCAAGAGCGGGGGACGAAGAGAACCATTTTCCTGCTCACTATAGTGAGGCGGACCAAATGGCTAGGTTCTCATCCACCGGTGGTTGCCGACATAGCAACGGTAGTGACAGGGTTACTCTATTAGCGATGTATATCATTATCTTGCATATCCTATGCCCTGGTCATCGTAGGCTAGGGTTGCGTCATCTTGGGGCTGTGTCAAGGGTGTCACCATCTCCTGGGTCTTCATATCCTCATTCTTCGAGGATGTATCTTCTGTTGGTATCGTCTTGTTGTGGTGTCGCCAATCTTGTGTTCGGGAGATGTGGGTGAATTCTGGCAATGCATCTTCCTTCTGGATTATCCTTGAGGTTTACAAGGAATCCAGTGGTTAGGGGCATAAGGGTTCTAGCGACCAAAGGTTTGGAAGGGGAAGAGATCAATAAGGAAAGTATACCTTAGTTTTCGAAAATCTGAGAAGGGAAGAGAAGTATAGATGGTTTTGAAAACTAGTAATAGTTTTGGAAATAGCTTTGCCCTAACTAACGACCATGCTAACTAAGGCTTCCTACAGTCAGGATGGCTCTGATACCAGCTCTGTGGGGACCCCGACTCATGACTCGAGATCACCGAATGCACGTGTACAGTGATCCCAGAGATCAATGCTCACTTAACACACAGAAGTTGAATAACAAGAGTCTTACATCCATACATACCGTTTTACACAAGTAGGACCATTATGGTCAAGTCTTGAGTGTATCATCGCAGCGGAAACCTTCAATCACAACTTGGACCCATGCCATCCGCCTTAACCCTACAGCATTCTCGACCGGGAAGCGCCCTAGCTCGCATGTTCGCCATCAAGTATTGTTCATCATATCCTGTTCTTTCATGCCTGGCCAATAAAATAACCAGTGGCAAGCCAATGAGTACTTTTAATGTACTCGCAAGCAACCCATGTTTTGGTTCAAGATACAACATTGCATGATATAGGTAATTTTTTTGCAGAAAGCTAGTTTTGAGTGCAATGACATGTTCAACAACTTGTAAGACATGCATGAGGAGAATTCAAGTAACCATGAGGACAGGTTACAGATATCAACATAAATAGAGTGGGCACCAACCCAACTCAAATCATGTCAAGTCCCTTGACTTGACCCAAGTAGTTTTATCAACACACACACACGGTTTGTAAACATGTGGACGTAGCCCAAGAGCGGTTACCCAACTGTCCTTGACCGTGGACACGGCTATTCGAATAGTTTTACACTCTGCAGAGGTTGCACACTTTACCCACAAGATCCGGGGAACTTCCGTGTCATCCACGACCCGCGATACCTCAAGTACCCGGGGTAAGCACCTGATCACTACCTTTCCCTAGACGACACTAACAAAGAGTCCACTGTTGTTCAGATCCTCACGATGTACATCATACGAGACTCGCCGAGATCGTAACATCCGAGAGGGACACAACGGTGTATCCGGTGCCCTGTGAAAACAGTCATGGCCACCCTACAGCACGACCCGTCCCCGAGAGAGCACCAACTCTCCCCGTCACTAGTAATGTGGGCTCCAAGCTAGTATCGGCCTAGGTAATCAATAATGCCCTTTCCCATATAAGGGTAGAGTGGTTATGCATGTAAAGTTGGATAACGGTCGCAACTTAAACCAATCCGTTTTGGAAACAACACACATACTTGCCTCGGTACACCACTTCGTCATCAAGTGGCTACCCAACTCATCATCTCCCTCGGGCATAAGTGGCACCCGATGGGGTTTTCGAAAAGTCTTTTGAAAATACTTTGTCTCCATCACCATGCATACTCCCGTCCCTTTTTGCGTAGCACTACTTTAGCATCCTATCTACTCCCACCGGCGTAACCCTCATAAGAAGGTAGGGTTATGCACAATGCAAGTATCAACGAGGAAGTACGGTGGAAAACCATCAAGTGGTTACCACCTCATCATGATTCCGTTGCAACAACAATATGGTGCTATATGGCATGCATAAAAAGGGTTTCATAGACATGGTCAAAGGGCTGCTTGCCTGGTTCATCAGAGTCTTGAGATCTTCTGGTCCTTCTCCAAGTACTCCGTCTACTTCGTCAACTAACGTCGAAATAATCACAATAAGCAACACAACAAGGTAGAAAATAAAAGTGCTCTAAAAATGTGACTTGGACTTTTCTAGGATACCTCTGGTCATATGAGGAATGACCAAAGTGATTTCAATGGAATTGGATAAGTGAATATTTCTAAACATTTTGATATGATGGAATCAAGGGGTTTATGGATTTGCAAGAAGTGTACAGAAACGTATTTTTGAAAAATGTGAAAAGGCACCCATTTAACAATTCATGATTTTAGAAGCATCTGGGAGTTGGTTTCACTGGATTTGGAGTTCAAATGGTTTATCTATGAATTTGCAAAGTTGGCTATATATGAAGAAATAGACCATTATTTGAGGTGATACAGAAAGTATTAGTAAAAATGTTCAAAAACTAAGTTTTGAACTTATAGACATCTAGGATTTTGAATCATGGAATTTGGATAAAAAATGGGCTCTCTGTGATTTTCTAAAGTTTATCAAAGAAATGGAAAAATAGGATTTGCTAATTATTTGTGAAAGAAATATTTCTGTAAAAATGTGCAAGTAGCACCATGTGATAGGGAATGAATTTAGAAACTACTAGAAATTTGAATCATCAAATTTGGAGTTAATTTGAATTGTTTATGGATTTTTGAAGTTGACTGGAAAAAGAATAAGGAAAAGGCTTTACCACTTATTCTCTGCTACTGGTGAGGGATAGCCGACGGGCCGCCCAAGGCTCAGCTGCTGGAAGGGCCACGTCGAAGGCGCACTGGCGGAGTCCGCTTTCCTGCGGGGGAGACGGTTAACCCGGATCCCGCCTCCACTTAAACGCCGGGGCCCGCCGGCTGAGTCGTGACCATGGGCCCACCCGCAGGTCGCTCCTTCTCCCGCGCCCATGACGGAGGGATCGAGGTCGCGGTTGAGCGCCGGCGCGCTGCCCAGGCGGCACAGGCCACCCCCGGCCAAGCTCCGGCCACCGGAGGGGTCGCCGGGGAGAGGCGCATCAGGGGGAGCCCTTGGAGACGGCAGGGGATGGTCAGGGTGCATCCGGCAAAGGCAGAGGCGGGCGGAAGCCCGGGCGATGATGTCCAGGGAGCACGGTGCCTCGAAAGCATGGGAGACAGGGGAGAAGGATCACCGGACCTTGGCGGTTTTTCTGGCGTGGAGAGGAGGAGGGTAGAAGCCCGCCCTTGCCCGAACCAGAGTGGAGGCCGGCGGCGGCATTCCGGCCATGGGGGGTGCTGGAGGGCACGAGAGGGAGGGGGAGGCTGTCCAGGAGGTGCACGTGAGAGAGAGGGGTCCAACCGAGGCGAGAGAGAGCTCAGGGGATGCATTATATGGAGGAGGCGCCGGTGCTCCGTGGGCAGCGTCCACGGACGCGCTCGTTGAGCTCTGCAGAGGGGGGAGGAGAGAGGTCCAGGAGGGGCCTGACACCTTGCCGTGTCTCGGACGCCGAGGCGACCTCGGGGGACACCACCCCACCGCCCAAGGCCGTCTTATGCCCTTGGCATGGGTAAGCTACAGTGCAGGAGAGCACTGTAGCGTGTTCCAGAGCACGAGCTCTGCATGCCATGGCATTGTTTATGTGCCAGGGGCGTGTCCACTAGTGTCTGGGGCTTTGTGCGGTGAGTAAACAAAGGGGAGGTGGCCTTGGATGCCCTGGTGAACCACTAGGAGAGGAGAGAGGTTGAGGGAGAGAGAGAAAAGGGCTGTCTAGAGAGAGAAAGTGAGGTTTTACCCCTCCAATAATTGAGCTATGGACTTTCCATTGCTACTGGAGGTGCAAGGGGACTCTGAGGGGCTGTGGTAAAAAGTTGAGGTCAGGGAGAAGAGTGGAAGTGGTCAAAATGATGATTTTGGAAAAATGGCAGAAGGTGTTTGTTGTTGGTTTGGGCAAGAAAATTAATTCCACTTGCCATGAGAATTAACAGGATGGAATGGCACATGGAAGTAGGGTGTTCCACCAAGTTTGAGCTCATTTGGGCAAAGTAGCCAATGCAACTTTGGTAAACCCTAGAAATCAGCAGAAATGGCTTTGCCAAGATTTAGTCATGCAAATCTATTCTCCTTGATGCACCACTTGGTGTAGTGTCATCATTTGAGGTTCTGAACATGTCCACAAAAGTTGAGATCAAGAGGAGAAAGTTTCCAATGTAGAGTTGTTCAAATTTGGTTCTGGACAGAAAGGGTTTTGGGGGGATTTCATGGGGTTATACTATTCTCCATGACATGGTACTTGTCAAGATCATCAAACATGTCATATGTGACACGCTAGAATTTTCTTGGAATTTTTGGAGAATATTTCCTTTGTAAATATTTCAAAAGCTTGAAACATCCAGAAAGGGTTTTTGGAAAACAAATTTTTGAAAATACTATTTGGCCAAATTATTTTTCAAGAAATTATTTTTATGTCCTATACACATGGCATGATCATTGGTTCAAGAGTTTGGAGCAAGGAGATGAAGTATAGGAGTTGGAGGGTTTATTTGATTTTTAGAGCACTGTCAAACAGCAGTCAAACATTCAATCAAAGCAAAGACAAAAACACTCAAAAGTTTTTGTCAATCCACATTTTAGCATGATTTAATGACTTTAAGTGTTGTGCCATGAAAATCAGGGTGTGACAGATGCAGATTGATGCTACATAATCAACTACCAATCCCTGGAAGTACAAGCGTTACAGGACAAAATGTACTGACAAGAGCAATGGGCTACACTTCTGCACTGGCATAGTCTCTGTATTCAACATTTTGGTAAGATTAAATATAGATATGATATTTTTTAGTAAATGGCGGGTGAGGGAGATAAGATTCAGAATGCTACACAATGAACCAATCCCTCTTTCCATAATACAAGAGTGTTTTGAACACTGGTGTACTGTACAAAACGTTCTTATGTTATGGGACAGAGGGAGTATATGTTAATGTAAGTACAGTGATAAAGGATGTTCAGTCCTTACAGCAGGACTGCAGAGCTAAACCTCTTCAAAAGCATTGGGTTGATTCTAAATTTATGTAAGAGTCCATACGGATCTTATAATGTCCACCAAATGGACGATAACGAGGCTAACATGTTCAGTGATGCTACATAATGAAAGAGCTATGAAAGTAAGTATGGTCATACAGGGCAAGAGGTACTCACAAGAGCAATGCAGTGTGCAGTATAGTTGCGAGATTCTGTGGTCCCTTGAGAATGAATGTTCTTCTGCTAATAGTTTTCGTACAAATGAGACGTTAAGGCAAATGCAGAAATGTAGTTCAAATTGTGATGTGATATCATAGACAGTACCTTACGCTGCAGACGAGACCAATGTGTAACAAGATTATTCCAGTCACTGTTTCATAAATGTAGCAGCAAACTACATAGAAATTTCGTTTAGAGGCTTGCCATCGAAGTGCGCTTGCCTCAGGTAGGAACGATACTTCATCAATGAGTGCTTGAAAAGCGCAACCAACCCTTGCTCGTCTTGACAATCCGGTTTGGTCCTCACGTATTTAAAATAATGAAATCTTGTGTCTTCTGTCAGCAGAAACATATGCAGTAATTACCACGAATAACATTAGTACATTACTTACGCGTAAGTTGCGGAGGAAGACTGGAAATTGTTCTGTTTATGCGGTATAATCTTTCCATGAAGGAAAGATGCACACAAAGTTCCTGACAATAATATAAGCTTCATCTTCTAAACTGGGAAGAAATGGAACGGGGATCCTATTTGCTGCAATTGGGGCTCTCTCTGTTTCGAAAAGGGATTTGGCAACTGGATTTGGTCTACTCTTTGCTCGAATGGGGGTTTTGCGTCATAGAGCTAGTGCTATGACAACCGGCATCATCATATTGTTTGCTGCAGTTGGGGTCTGCTGAGTTGGGGCATCAGAAATGACCAGTGTAGTAGGGCTAGAGTCTACTAGAGTTGGGGTGTTTTGTGGGTCAGGTGATATTGCAACTACACCTAATGGGCTATTTGATTTATAAGGTGTCACTACCTTTTCCAAATACTTTGCTCGTGCTCCTCCGCGATCAGCAATCGCCCTCTTCCTTTTGAACGTATGATACACAAGAACAACATTTGAATGGATAAATATGGTATGATGACAGATGGAATATGTACTGAAAATGGATAGGCAGGGCGTATTCACATACACGATGTGTAAAATAAGCTAATGGCAGTGCAACAAAGTAGAAGCAATGCAAAGCATCAGTTGCAAGATATGTGCGACCAATATAACCTTGGAAAGTTAGAGCAAGCACATTGATGGGTGAATAAGATAGGGCATCTACCTCTGACTCCTCCACTAGGGAGCTACATTATCTTAGGCTCCCTCTAGCTCAGAATCACTGTTAGGATCATATTCTGAGCATGAAACTGTAGGTGGAGAGCGTTTGCATTGCATTGCATCCAGACTCGATTTCAGTCCCTTAATGCCAAGTTTGACAGCCATGGCATTGTTCTGCTTTATTCTTTCCATGCACGCAAGCTCATAATCATTATGATGCTGTTCAGAATCTGAGATTCATGAAAACATAAAAAGTAGTCAGATTATTTATGGAATGCATTGCAGATTCAACTAGAAGAGTGTCTCCCTATAAATCCCTGCATATGCAAAGTTCACCCCCAACCATGCTGAACAAACCACACACAGAAATACAAACCTCTTATGTCTCTATAACAGGCAGACACACATTTCAAAACTGAAGTAGGAACATTAGAATCATATCAAATTCGTATTTGAACAATTAAACTAAGGAATTATCAGTGGCATAATGTTCAACCTCAAGGGTGGAGTGCTGGTACTACGACATAAAGCAAGTAGGCAGATTGTATTCCATGTAAAAGATCGTAGTCTATTTAAAAGCTAGAATGACACTTTCTTTCTATACAATGAAGTGTTCGTTGCCCACACATGATGGAAGAGATCACACAGAGAAATACTATTCACTCATGTCTACGGTTCTAGTATTTTGAAATAGGGTGGTCGATCCTAAAAGAATATTGACAATAAATATGACAAGGCAAGCATAGATGTAGTGAGTCAATCATTTACCTGTGAGCTTACTAGGACAAGTATGCATAATTGTAACTGCAGTAAGAGACCGTCCAAAATCCGAATCAAGAAGTTTGTCTAGCACTTATTGTTTGCAACTAATCGACATGAATAATTGGGTATCATATCGAATGAGTAAGAAAGACAAGTAAAATTGTCAACAATCCTAGCCTGCAGTAGTAATCTGGGTCAATGTCACTACGACCAACAATCCAAAATGACTAGTGTCTGTTCCTAGGGCCGGAATTTCGAAACCCTGGTACTAAAGATTACTGAAATACATCTGAACCATTAAGTGTAGGTAGCAATCAGCACACAACAGACCCTAATGATAGTCCTGCCTAATGAGTAATGAATCAATTAGAAAATGGGTGATGAGGAGTGGCTGTTGAGTGTTGAGGACGTATCTCAGGATAAATCGGCTTGGCTTAGTGGGTGCTGCATGCCTGAGCCCTGAACAGACTGGGAAGGTAGGCACGGCGGCGCGGCCGGGCAACGGTGACGCTGTTGGGCGAGCGGCTCCTGACCTCCTTTTAGTCCGGCGTCTCCTCCTAGAGTCATGCCGTCTGGGGACAACAAGTCGTCGGCGAGGCAGGCGGCTGGGGGCGAGTAGAGATCGGAAGTGCGTAGCAAAACAGAGGGGAAGCGGGCCTGGGCCGACCCAAAATCCCACGGTGGGCCGTGCCCCACCGTGGGCACCCTGTAGAGATACACACCCGAGCGAAGAACATGCATTTTTGAAACTAAATTAGGAACATTTAGCAGACCAATTAAATATATTCTAATAATATATCAGATTCATATTTGAACAACTAAGCTTGTTTAGCTTGATGGGTGGAGCAGTGCTATTATGACAGGAAGCACGTATGCTGATCGTATAGTGATCATAAAAGGGGGAAACCCTAAGCATTTTTTGAGCAAAAGAGGGTTTCCCCTCCGATTTCTATTAAAGAAACCACCACGGAACAAACATGATCAATTAAACCCTAAGCATGATCAATTAAACCCTATTATGATTGTGCCATGACAGATTTAAAGCTGCAAACCGGGGAAATGCTATTAAGCATCCATTGTTTGCTTCGAACTAAGAACTAAATTCTAAGAGCTGAAAAGAAAGTACTGTAACCAAGTTACGATCTATTTTCTGGTTGAGATCAAAAAGTTGAGGAGATATGAAGTACCACCTCTCTTGCGGCGCTGTGTAGGCATCGGGGGTGCGATGGCTGTCGGTGGCGTTGAAGCAAATCTGCGACAGTAGATAGGTGCATCGGGGGATAAGTCCCTTGCGGTGGAAGAGAAGGTCGTGTGAGCGGCCCCGACAAAGAGGACGACGACGCCGATGAAGCGAGAGGACACGATGCAAGGCTCTTGGTCCGTCGCGGTGTATGAGAAACGTCCATCTCTAGCAGTGGACAACACAGTCTTGGTAGGTGCTCCAGCATGGTTGAGGACAGTGGCGATGGATGGGGTGGCGGACGGAGGAGGCTGTTGTGGGGATGGTGTTCTAGCGTGGATGGTATATGAATGGGAAAATAGAGGGAGAGGTACAGGGAACCATCTTTTTGGGACGTGCCTGTCTGAAATATGGGAAAGTTACGAACTTATCCCTCATTTAAAATTTGGACGTCTCGTCGGTTGGGGATAGGACGGTAATCTCGCATCTCGCCAATATTTGCCCAGAGCGATTTCGGGCGAGGAGAGGGTGTTTTGGCGCACATGGTTGGCGCCCACGGTGTATGAACGGGGCTGACAGTTAGGGCGGTTGTGTTACGTCTGAGTGAAGTTACAAACCTGCCCCTATTGAAAATATTTGCTTACATCGATTTCGGCCGAGTCCAGTTTGTTTTACCGCCCAACATGTATGAATTGGGAAATGGAGAGAGAAATAGAGGTCTTTCAAACGAGCTTGAATGAAATGTGTTTTGCCGCCCATATTTGGCGCCCACCGTGTTCGAATGGACTCAGAGGCGGTCGTGTCACATCTAATTGAAGTTACTAACCTACCCCTATTGAGAGAAGTGGAAATTGGGCCGATGGATTGTCCGTGTAAGGGGTAGACATTAATTTCCATCTCCCAAACACTGGCTTCGGGCAACCGACGTGGGAGTGGACATTTTGCCGCTTCTTTCGAATTTTGGGACAATAAGCATCCACGTTTACTGTTGGGGATGTAACTACTGAATATAAACCGCCCAGGAGGGGCCGGTTCACCCTCAGCTATATTGGAGCCCACGACGACTCATAATATGGCGATTCGCTATAAAGCTTAGAGGCCCGGAGCCCAGGGGCGGATTAGGGCCCATAATGGTAAAACCGCCATAGCCATGTAACTTGTGTTGTAAGATAAGAGGAGAGACCGAGCCGGACAGTTGTATGAGCCGGCCTCGGGACTCTGTAGACCGGCCGGGCGTCAACCCGTGTATATAAGGGGACGACCCGGTGGCGGTTCAGGGACAGACAAGAACAACTCGAGGCTTAGGCGAAGCTATTTTCTCCCTAGCCGCCGAGATCACATCAATCCCATCACAAACTAGACGTAGGCTTTTACCTTCATCGAAGGGGCCGAACTAGTATAACTCTTGTGTCTTTGTGTCCGCTTTAACCCCTCTAAGTTAACCCGTACGATGGCCCCGCGACTAAGTCCTTTCATGAGGACATCTGCCGTGACAATTCCACGATAGTTGGCGCCCACCGTGGGGCTATCGCACGATGGTTTGATGATCTTAGAGGGCAAGCTCGAAGGACTCGAAGGCTATGTTGTGGGCCGGATGACCAAGAGTCGTCGCGGCAAGCTCTACATCGACGATGCAGGCTGGGGCGCCGAGGCCGGCTCAATTGAGTACGGGTACCGGGTCCCCTTTGGTGGCATACACTTGTTCATCGGCAAGATCGGTGAGCTAGGGCCTGAGCCGGACATCTGCACCGACCTCGTCGAGACGGCTCAGCGGGCGAAACCAGCCCTGGCTAAACCGGCTGTCAAGCGTGCTTTCGTGGGAGTCATCCACACAGGAGACTATGAGGACGGATCAGCATCTGGTGGCGAAACCGTTGTCTACTCGGATGACGAGTCATCGACCGGAGAAACTGAGTCTCTGTACCAGCTGCAAGATGGCCAGATTGGGGGCTGTTCCGACGGTGACAGTATTCCGGACCCCTTTGATCCGCCCAACCGGGTTGGAATATTCATGGCCGGTACACAAGCGACGCTTCACTCTTCGACCGCTGCGATAATGGTCGCCTGTTCGACAGCGGCGATGGCAGCTGGGGACGGAGGCCCTGTGCGCCCGCCGGCTCAAGTTTTATCAGAACTATTTGATGCATTGGATGTGCTTATGGCTGAGGTTAACCCGGCAGACCAAGACATACATAATGCGGAGATTGCAAAGGTGAAGGAACAAATCGCTCAGGCTAAAGCGGATCTGGCAGTTGCGGACACTAGGATGGCGGCAGAGCGGGCCGCTTTGG
This sequence comes from Aegilops longissima, assembly GCA_021605205.1. Taxonomy (NCBI): domain Eukaryota; kingdom Viridiplantae; phylum Streptophyta; class Magnoliopsida; order Poales; family Poaceae; genus Aegilops; species Aegilops longissima. The sequence goes on from CM038677.1 coordinate 320,608,770, forward strand.
ATGCGCAAGCTTATAGGCTCATGCTGGATCGAATGCGTCGCATGAAGTCATGAAGAGGAAATCAGATCCCGCTTTGCCCTCGCCGAGGGAGGAAGACCTCTTCAACACCCGGGAGCAGGACCAGTAATCCGCCGGTGGTGAACCGGGCGGAAGCACTGGACGGCGCGCCAGATTCAGCCCGCAGATAGATCTACCTCGCCATCATGCCGCACGCCTCGGGCTGTGCAAACACCCCAGTGTCACTACTCCAACCCAATGGATAACCTTGTTGCGGCTGCGGCACGGTTGGAGGCGATTCCAATCGAAGGTGATTCACCGCAGGCGGTAGAGACACGCCGGGTCAAGGAGCTCCTTAGGACGGCTCTGGTCCAACAAGAAGCGTATTCGTACAGCCGCGATCGGATCCACTCCACCCCCCGCCCGAGCCGGAGCTATAGCAGGCGCGCAGATGAACCGGCCGTGTCAAGTATTGCGCGGCGCGGTGCACCCCGTGGCAACAACCCGGCAGGTGTTTTCGACAACGCTCAGGAGGTGGTGGACCGGGCCAGGGCGCGAAGGGAGGCCGAGTTAGCAGCACAGCATCAGGATTATCAGCTTACGCCAGTTCGTCCGACTATCTTCGAGCCTGGAGTTACTTCTAGCTCTTTGGGGGTGCCTTGCCTCGTCCCCGCTTTACGCAATGTACGCTTGCCCAAGGATTTCAAGGGGCCACGCAAGGTGCCAAATTACACCGCCGATCTGGCTCCAGAAGCGTGGATAGAGAGCTATGAGATGGCCATGGAGATGCTGGATGTGGATGAAGCTGCGTGTGCAAAGTACTTCACCATGATGCTTGAAGGCACGACCCGTACTTGGTTGAAAAACTTGCCTCCCAATTCCATCAGTTCGTGGGCCCAGTTGCGGACCCGGTTCATTCAGAATTTCAAAGATACCTGTAAGCAGCCCATGTCTGTGGTGGACTTGGCGGCTTGTGTCCAGGCAGAGGGGGAATCCACAACCCATTGGGTACGCCGCGTCTCGGAAGTCTTACATTCTTCAGACCGGATCAACGCTGATTCGGTGATCTTAACCCTAGAGGGCAACTGCCGGTTTAAACCTTTAAAGTTGAAGTTGGGTCGCATGAAGTGGTTTTGCAATGACATGGGCACTCTCATGGGCGTTTTGGTGAAGTATGCTGATTCTGATAGTACCACGGATCTCGAGTCTGAGGATGATGATGAAACAGGGAAGGGAAAGCAGAACAACAACTCCAGAGGCCAGCAGCATCACTCGGCAGGTAATGGTGGAAACAAGCGTAAAGCGAATGGTAATATGGGGTTCGTAGCCAACACCAACGCGCAGGATAAGGGCCAATAGCGCAAGGGTAAACAACCGAACCGAGGTGGTGCGCCTAATCCCAATCCGGACCGATTGAATTATCTGTTGAATCAACCCTGTCCGAAGCATGGGATGAAGGAGGCGCCAGCAAACCACCTCTGGAAGGATTGTTATATTATGCAGGAGTTCAAAAGTTCTAATGCTTTCCGGTATGATCAAGGCTCCGGCGGCGGTTCAGGGTCCGGCCCGGGTTACGGTGGAGGAAATTCCGGTCCAGGGTTTAATGGTAATCCGGGCGGACATAACAATCAGAATAATCAAGGTGGTTACAATCAGCAGCAGCAGCAGCAGTCGGGTTATCAGAGCAACCCGAAACAGTTGAATGGTGGACAGTATCATGTCTTCACCACTAGCTTGGACAAGCGAGACCGGAAGCTTCAGAAGCGGGCAGTCAACGTTGTTGAACCGGCCGTGCCTCATTACCTACGCTGGTCAGAGCAGCCTATTGTGTGGAGTAGAGAGGATCATCCTCCCCGGGTTGACAATCCGGGTAAGCTAGCCCTAGTGGTGGCACCTCAGGTGGGAGGATACAAGTTCACCAAGGTGCTTATGGACGGAGGGAGCAGCATCAATATCCTGTACTATGAGACCTTCCGTCGTATGGGGTTAACAGATAAACATCTCAAACCGTCCAATAGAGTGTTCCAAGGTGTGGTGCCTGGCAAATCAGCATATCCGGTTGGTAAAATAGCTCTGGAGGTGGCCTTTGGGGATGAACATGACTCCAGATCAGAAATGTTGACGTTTGAAGTGGTGAAAATTCAAAGTCCTTATCACGCCCTGTTTGGGCGGCCGGCTTATGCCAAGTTCATGGCACGACCTTGTTATATCTATTTGCAGCTCAAGATGCCGGGTCACAAGGGGACGATAACGGTTCATGGGAGCCGCAAGATCGCTTTAGAGTGTGAGGAAGGTGATGCGGCTTACGCAGAGTCGGTTTGTGCCACCGAAGAGCTGAAGTACTATAAAGATAATGTTGATCCGGCGGATATGACCCCGTTGAAGAAGCCGACTACGGAGCACGATCCGGCCCTGAAGTTTAAATCGGCGGCCGAGACTAAACTTGTTGACTTCAGACCGGTGATTCGTCCAAGCAGTTCATCATCAATGCCAACTTGGATCCTAAATAGGAAAGCGCTCATCGAGTTCATCCGTGAGAATCGGGACATTTTGCATGGAAGCCTTCGACATGCCGGTGTACCGAGGGAACTCGCTGAGCACACTCTTAATGTTGATCCCAAGTACAAACCGGTAAAGCAGTTTCTTCGCCGGTTTAACGAGGAAAGGCGTAAGGCCATTGGAGAGGAGGTTGCCAGGCTCTTAGCAGCAGGCTTTATCGTTGAAGTTTTCCATCCAGAGTGGCTTGCTAATCCGGTGCTGGTCCTTAAGAAAAACGGTACTTGGCGCATGTGTGTAGATTACACAGATCTTAACAAGGCTTGTCCAGCAGATCCTTTTGCCCTCCCCCGCATTGACCAGATTATTGATGCCACTGCGGGTTGTGAGCGTTTGAGCTTTTTGGATGCATATTCTGGATATCATCAGATCAAAATGGCGGTTAAGGACCAGGAGAAGACAACATTTATCACTCCCTTTGGAGCCTTCTGCTATGTGTCTATGCCTTTTGGGCTCAAGAGCGCCCAAGCAACTTATCAGCGTTGCATACAGAATTGCTTGCATGAACAGATCGGCCGTAATGTGCATGCTTATGCGGATGATATTGTGGTTAAGTCAAGGAAGAAGGAAACACTGATTGATGATTTGAAAGAAACCATTGACAACTTGCGGGTGTACAAGATGATGCTTAACCCGGCCAAATGTGTCTTCGGTGTTCCGGCAGGCAAGTTATTGGGTTTCCTTGTGTCCAACACGGGGATTGAAGCTAATCCGGAGAAGATTACGGCTATCACCTCCCTGGCTAAGCCAAGGTGTATTAATGATGTCCAGCGTTTGACAGGCCGGATTGCCGCGCTGAGCCGGTTTATCAGCCGCCTCGGAGAGAAGGCCATCCCTTTGTATCAGATGCTGAAGAAGACAGATCAGTTTGTCTAGAGTCCACCACCGATGAAGCGTTGAGGACTTAAAGCGGCAATTGGCCAACCCGCTGTACTCGCCGCCCCATTGACAAGGAGCCGCTATATGTTGCTGCTAATGCCGTGGCGATTAAGCGTGGCCATTGTGGTAGAGCGGAAAGAGGCAGGGAAGGAGCATCCGGTTCAACGTCCGGTTTATTATATCAGCGAGGTGCTTATTGAGTCTAAGCAGAGATATCCGCATTGGCAGAAGCTGGTGTATGGAGTTTTTCCGGAAGCTGAAGCAGTATTTTCAAGGGCATCCCATCACGGTGGTCAGTTCAGCTCCCTTAGGTGATATCATACAGAACCGGGAGGCGACTGGCCGGATTGCTAAGTGGGCTATAGAGCTTGGGCCGCACGGTTTAAAGTATGTACCTCGGACGGCAGTGAAGTCTCAGGCACTTGTGGATTTCATTAATGATTGGACGGAGTTACAAGCGCCTGAAGAAAAGCCGGATCATACCTATTGGACCATCCATTTCGACGGATCCAGGCAGTTGGAGGGCTTAGGGGCTGGAGTCGTGTTAACTTCCCCACGAGGTGACAAGTTTTGTTACGTCCTCCGCTTAATGTTCCCTTGTACTAACAATGCAGATGAGTATGAAGCCTTGCTCCATGGTCTTCGGATGGCTAAGGAGATGAATCTAAGCCGGGTTAAGTGCTTCGATGACTCGGACCTGGTGGCCCAACAGGTGTCTGGCACTTGGGATTCCAAGGACCCACTTATGGCTGCATATCGTCGGCAGGTGGATGTTGTCGCAGGTCATTTTAAAGGCTATCAGGTGGACCATGTGGATCGTCGGAAGAACGAAGCGGCGGACGCTTTGAGCCGGTTAGGCTCTCAACGCAAACCGGTCCCGCCCAATGTTTTCCTCGATGTACTGCACAACCCGTCAGTCAAGCTCCCTGATGAAGCAGATTTGGCTATTCCTGATCCGGAGGCTCAGTTGGTGGCAGCCCTGCATGTCATTCCAGATTGGACGCTCCCTTATTTGGCGTACATGAGCCGGGCGAAGTTACCGAAGATGAGACGCTGGTCTGACAGATAGTTCGGCGGTCTAAGTCTATGACCATTGTTAATGGCGAGTTGCATCATTGCAGTGTGTCAGGGGCGTTTCAACGCTGTGTGTCCCCTAAGGAAGGCTGTGAAATATTGCGTGAGATCCACGAAGGAGACTGTGGTCACCACGCCGGTTCAAAATCCTTGGTGGCTAAGGCGTTCCGCCACGGTTTTTATTGGTTGACAGCCCATGCTGATGCGGAAGATCTGGTCAGACGATGTGAAGGTTGCCAGAAGTTTTCTAGACGTGCTCATATACCGGCCCAAGAATTGAGGATGATTCCAATTACTTGGCCGTTTGCGACTTGGGGGCTGGACATGGTTGGACCTTTTAAAAGGTCCAAGGACAAGAAAACACACCTGTTGGTGGCAGTTGACAAATTTACAAAGTGGGTAGAGGCAGAACCTGTTAGCAAGTGTGATGCGGCCACGGCGGTTCAGTTCATCAAAAGGGTGATCTTCCGGTTTGGCTTTCCACGCAGTATCATTACAGATAATGGTACCAATTTGTCCAAAGGTGCCATGAAGGAGTTTTGTGAACGTGAACACATCCGGCTTGACGTTTCTTCAGTAGCTCACCCACAGTCCAATGGTCAAGCAGAACGAGCTAATCAAGAGATCCTGAGAGGTATCAAGCCCCGGCTTATGGTCCCTTTGTAGAGGACGCCGGGTTGTTGGGTAGAAGAGCTACCGTCTGTGTTATGGAGTATAAATACTACGCCTAACAGATCCACGGGATACACGCCGTTCTTTATGGTCTATGGAGCGGAGGCGGTCCTCCCCAGCGATATCCGTCATGACTCACCTCGTGTGGCAGCCTATGTTGAGGCAGATAACGAGACAGCACGACAGGACGCTTTGGATCGGCTGGATGAAGAACGAGATATGGCAGCTGCTCGCTCGGCGATTTACCAGCAGGATCTTCGTCGATATCACAGTCGCCGGGTCAGAACCAGAACCTGTCAAGAAGGAGATTTGGTGCTTCAGCTCATTCAAGACCAGATGGATATGCACAAGTTATCCCCACCTTGGGAGGGACCTTTTGTGGTCAGCAAGAATCTGCACAATGGGTCATACTATCTGATCGATGTTCGAGAGCATAAAGACTCACGCACGTCAGAAGAGGAGACCAACAGGCCGTGGAACATAGCTCATCTTCGGCCTTATTATACCTGAGCCATCGGCTCTACTTATGTACATATTATGACAATGTATATATTATGAATAAAGCAATAAACCGGAGCCTCGGCTAAAGCGGGTATCCGCTCATGTTACATCCCGCGTGGTTACATGGAGTTGTTGTCTTAAAACGGCCTCCGGTTTACCCCTTGAGCTTGCTTTTTTTAAAAGCTTTGTGATATCACTTGGGGGCTTGGTCGTATCCGAACCAATGCAACACCTCTTGATAGGCGAAAGCCACCAGATCATTTGGGGACATGGTCAAGTCTGAACCAGTCACGCTTCTTGATCGGCCTAAGGCCATAGAGTCACTTGGGGGCTTGGTCGAACCCGAACCATTGCCACGCCACTTGATCGGCATCATGCCACGGTTTCAGTTGGGGGCCTGGCTGACTTGGACCATAGCTACACCTTATTGGGAGCTTGGTCGTGTCCGACCATGGCAACACCATCTGATCGGCTCAGTAAAGCCTCTCTTTTGCAAACGGTCGTATCATCGCCTTTGTTTCTATATTTTTTTTTCATTAGTTATTTAATTTTGGTTGCGTTTTCTTAAACCGGCAACATTTTTCAACCGTTTTCAAAGCTATCAGTTGATGGAATTTGGTCAAATTCTTAATCCAGTGATGGTTTCTCCGGTTCGATGTTTTTCTGTTAACATCCTATTATGGAGTAACAGGGGGCTCATTCTAAACCGGCACGGGATACATGGTAAACCGGCAGGATAAGTACATGAGCTGTTCTCTCCTTTGACGGTAATGGTTTATACAACCTCCGCTTCAAGATTGGCTAAGCCAACTTCATGCTCAGCAACGGCAGGTATTTTGTATCATAAAATTTTGATTATATACCTCCATATTTCATATATGTATGAATATCACAAACCGGCTGGCGGCACAGACCGCTAGGGCGGTTTAAGATTTTGCAACTACAGGCAATTTTAATTGAAGGTTTCGATCATTCAATCAAAGGAGTCCGCACCAGGGCACAAAGACATATTAAAAACAAAAGTGATGGCTATTCTATTACAAGGCATTCAGAGGCCCAAATTTTCGAATGGGGTCATGACAAGCAGCTTATGATGCATCAACCGGCTTGACGAATTAAGATTCATTGCCGGGTTGATGTGAAGAAGATGGGTCGTCTGGCGTCGGTTCAGCTTCTTCCTCCTCATCACCCAATGGCCGGAAGTCATTGGTGGTCCAGTCAATCCGGGTTAAAGCCTGAAAGACAGCCTCTTCACTTATAAGCTCAGCCGGATCAACGTCAGGGGCATAAGTGTGCTTACGGGTTGGGGGAACAAGGTTCTGCACTTCCGGAATAACAACTTCAACCCGCCTGTTGTTTGCATCATAGAAAGAGCGGTGAACCGTCAGGTTGGCCTCTGCTGCCAGTTGACTCGCCAGAGGACGCATCTCCCTTGTTATCCGTCTGAGAGCATCATTATCAAAGGCTTCGCCATTTTCTTGAGCGCTGGGGAAGCCCTTGGCTATGTCAGCCGGATCAAGGTCAGCTATGCATGCTTTGGCGCGAGTTAGAGCCAATAAGGTGCCAGCCCGGGCAGCGGATCATTTCAACTCTTCGAGCTGTGCCGGTATCATGGATAGCCGGTCCAGCGTATCCTTGATCAAAGACGGAGTTGTGTTATCATACTGCAGCACATATGACTCGCTGGGTGCCGTATACTGATTGCTCAATCAGCGATACGCTGCCTTGAGCTTCTTCCGCATGTCGAGCCGGATGAGCAATACGCTTACCTATACCGATTTAAGAAAGTTCAGGTTAAACCGGCGGAAATGTCAAAACGGAATAGTAATCAAAACCTTGGTGAAACATTTCTTACCAAATATCGCAGAGGTCATGGCGTTAATTTGGCGCTTTAGTCCGGTGAGCTCTTCCACACGGTTTAAGAGCTGCTTCAAAGATCTTCCACCCGCTTTAGCAACCCAGCCTTCTCAAGGTCCCAGCTTGGCCTGCTCAGATTTAAACCACTCCTTGAGCTGCTCCATAGTGGTCAAGGCGGTTTTCAACTCATCCTTGGCCCGGGAGGCTTCGCTTGTTGAGTCTTCGATTGGCATGAAGGTCATTGAGTTGTACGGTTTGTTGGCGTATCTCACTCTGATAAAAAGGGATCACGTTAGTTGTTTCATCATGAAGTTCCAAGCTCAATACAGGTATTCAACTTGGCACTTGGGGGCTAATGGCTAATTGCTCAAACATGTTTTGCTACGGTGATACAAGTTACAGTCCCGGCCCTTGGGGGCTACATCAATGAAGTTTGAGACGTTTGAGTTTTATATTAAGTCCCGGTTTAACTAAGCTAAGTTGAACCGGCCCTTGGGGGCTACTACACAACAAAGGTACAAGAGAGGCATAACTCCTTACCTCATAGCGCCCTTCATAAGATTCACCAGACCGGCTTCAAATCACGACTTGTGTAGAGCCGTTCAGAAGCCGAGTGAAGTTCTTGGGCAGAGAAATTGTCATGTCGATGATCAGTTTTTCCCTTCTCTTTACTCATGGCGGTAAACTCTTCCTTGGCGTTGTGTTTTGATAGAGCGACCGGATTGCCAGGGGCGGTATATGCGGTGCCCGTCACTACGACATCATCATCTTTGGCCGGGCTGGCCGGATTGGCATTTTTTCCTGGGCTTGGCGCTTTCATACCCGGGCTCGGCGGATCAGCAACTGAAACCTGTTCTGCTGCAGGACTCAGTGGAGCAGGATGTGATGTCTCTACTTGGACATCCGGCTCAACCTCTGGCGGATTAGCATTGTCATCTTGATTAAACCCAGCAGAGCTGTTTTTAGCAACTTCGGGATTTTCGCCATGATGCTCTGGAGTCTTCTCGAATCAACATCCACAGAGGATCAAGGGTCTTCGCCTTCTTACTTAGGCGAGCCTTGGTGCTACAACATTAAGAGTTAGAATATGATAAACCGACAAATGCAAAAAGAAACAGAGTAATATGCTTACCCAAAGCAGAACTTTAAGAGGAGGCAGCTGAGTGGTTGATGAACCGCCAGATGAGTTGGAAGAAGCCTGATAATTGGATCGACGGATTGAGAGGACATCGGAAGAAACCTTTCAAAGGATAACACTTTTCAGAGAACAAATCACCTCTGACGACGCTTCCGGGTTGGGGTGTCGCTAAACCGACAACGTAATTTGTTGACCACTATGCCGGTCGTCGGGCGTTCTTCACTTGCTATGTCTTCAAAGAAAGGTTTGGTTTCAAATGAGCACTAGAGTGAGATTTTTCACTTTCCGATCAGGCGCTAATTCTTTTAACCGTACAAGATCGAATCGAAGAAAGAAGGATTACCTCAACAGATCGGCATGGCTGGCCTCGGCGTCCTCCCGGGAATTGTAACTATCAATAGGATGAATGATAAAAAAGGGCAAAGTAAATCAAAGTTTTACCTCAAGATTCGATTCTTCATCCTCCGGCGGTTCAGAAGACTCGGCGGTTTTCCTCTTACCAGCTTTCTTGGTGGTCTTGGACTTTACACGAGGAACCCGGGCCGGCTTTGTTCGTTTCCAAAAGGAGCTGTTAGCCTGAGGATTAACAAGGATTAATATATATCAATAAGGCATTAAAATCAGTAGAGCAATGAGCGGAGCCTTACCGCAGGAGGTTTGTTGGAAACACAGAACGGGGCCAACCCGGTTTGGCTGCATACGGAGATCGGTTCATCGAGCATCCTCTTCACTGTCTCGGTAATTTCAAGCTCAGTTATTGATAGCTCGTGATGTCGTTCAGGGTCTTTGACGCTACCAGTGTATTCATGCATCAATCCGGGGCGGCGGCTTAATGGCAAGATGCCCCAAGAAACCCAACAGCGGACAAGGTCAATACCAGTTAAGCCATTGGCCATTAGAGCCCGGAGCTTGATAATTTGGGGCGCAAAGTTCTTCCGTTCTGCGGCGGTCAAGCGTGAAGGCAATGGGTGATTGTTGCTAAGCCGGTGAGGGCGATAACCCAGCAAGGGGTTTTCTCCATTAGGAGCGGTATTCCGGCAATAGAACCAGGTTTGGTTCCAATCTTTCGGATGGCTATGATGTTTGGCGTGAGGAAAGTCTACTTACTTCCTTTTCTAGATTGAAACGCCACCAAGTTCTGTGTTAGGACCATCCGAAAACTCCGTACGGCGGTTCAAATGGAAGAAATCCCGGAATAACTCCACAGTTGGTTCTTCTTGAAGGTAGACTTCGCAAAAGACTTGAAAGTTGCATATATTGGACACAGAGTTCGGGCCAATATCTTGTGGATGGAGTTGGAAACTTGCGAGGACATCCCGGAAGAATTTTGATCCGGGAGGGCTGAATCCCCGGTCTAAGTGTTGCATAAATACAATTACTTCTCCCTCTTGAGGTTCAGGAGGGCATTCAGAATCCGGAACACGCCAATGAAGGACATTTTTGGAGGCTAAAGCGCCGGTGGTGACATATCCATTGATTTGTGTCTCAGTGATCTTGGACGGAACCCAATTGTAGGCAGAGAATTGTTTGGCCATTCCGGAAGAAAAAACTGTGAAAGGAAAAGTAAAGACCGGTTTACCGTTAATGGTTCAGGCATATTATTCAGTGCTAAACCGACAGATTGACATTCAGTTCCAATTGCCGGTTTAACTGAGGACTAATGGGGTATGGCGGATTAGCTATCAAAAAATGAAACCGCCCTTAGGAAGAAGGGACAGAACTAGAAAATCTGCTAAGTGTTGACAGAAACAGGTTTCACACATGGACGGAATTAATTTGGATCTACCAAAGATTCAGTAAGAAAAAATTTCTGCGATCCATAAAAGCTTTATAAAGAGCAGGGAAGTTCGTGCGTTCTATTAAGAGATTCTGAACAAAAAGGAAGATCTGCTAAGTGCTAAACTGAATGCGGAGCAGCTACTGCACAAGATATATGCTACGTGTGAAATAAGAAGCCATGGCAGAGCGGATACGAAGAGACTAGGGATGAACACCTATGAACGACGATAAGAACAGGAGCCCTAAGATGCAGATCTAGGGTATGAGGAAGAGCCTTACCGGCTGCACAGGATAGCGGAGGAACACCAAGAATCTCTGGTACAACCAGGTTGATGCAGCGGCCTTGTGTTGGTGCAGCGATCGAAGGGCGAAGGCGACGGCGGAGCTTCAGAGCTGGGGCGTCACGAGGAAGAAGAAGTGCGGAAGGGGAAGAAGAGAAAGGGCCTTCCGGTCTATTTATAATGAGGCACAAAGTAATTGACAGGCACGAGAATCGAGGAGTTGAAAGCGGCAGATGGCGCAGCGGTCGCCTCGATTTCTGGGATAATATTAAATGAAGGGAATCTTGTTATTTCGTTGATTTCTTTAATGAAGATGACGTCAAGATGATCTGTTGCTGGGTTCAGAGGATGACGTCATGGCGGTTTAACAGATGGCGGTTTACGAAATATGAAGGAAGATATTCAGAGTTTTTTTTTCTAAGGTGTTGAAGATTGAAATGAACAGGTTCAAATCAATCTGGGGCCTAATGTTGGGGATGTAACTACTGAATATAAACCGCCCAGGAGGGCCCGGTTCACCCTCAGCTATATTGGAGCCCATCACGACTCAGAAGATGGCGATTCGCTATAAAGCTTAGAGGCCCGGAGCCCAGGGGCGGATTAGGGCCCATAATGGTAAAACCGCCATAGCCATGTAACTTGTGTTGTAAGATAAGAGGAGAGACCGAGCCGGACACTTGTATGAGCCGGCCTCGGGACTCAGAGACCGGCCAAGGCCACCTGTATATAAGGGGACGACCCGGCGGCGGTTCAGGGACAGACAAGAACAACTCGAGGCTTAGGCGAAGCTATTTGCTCCCTAGCCGCCGAGATCACATCAATCCCATCACAAACTAGACGTAGGCTTTTACCTTCATCGAAGGGGCCGAACTAGTATAACTCTTGTGTCTTTGTGTCCGCTTTAACCCCTCTAAGTTAACCCGTACGATGGCCCCGTGACTAAGTACTTTCATGAGGACATCTGCCGTGACAATTCCACGACATTTACCCTGGCAACTAAATTCGAATCCATTTTGTATTCCTATACGAACCTTTATATATCTTCAAAAGCACGACAAAGATGCATTCCACTATCATATATGAATATGATTTACAAATGCCGATACTCGAATTCAGAAGCTAGAATCCAGTTTAAGGTGAATTCGAATATTTGGAACACTTTATGTCCAACTCAAATGTCACACGCAACATAATGTGTATTTCTATTTAGATATGTACACAAGCTATGTATCAAGATTCAAATACCGAGTCAATCAACCAATAATGTACAAAACTAACAGACATATAAACACTTATTGAGTATATGGATCAATAATATCAACTAACATACATAAGCCAGGCCGCTGTACTTTTTTTTGCTAGAAGAGCATCATTTTTTTAGCGAAGCTAGTACAACATCTTGGCCCTTTTCGATGGGTGCCACTTATGGTCCATCTACACTACTATTATTGCCGAATGCACATTCAGCTCGATTGGCATATTTGTAGGTCTGGCACAACAATCGAAATTAAATATCTCCAAGTCTTATCAATTAATACAGACTTGTGCTCAAATAAAATTACAAACCAACAATCAAAAAACAGTTATTACATGATCTCTAAAACAAATGGTTTGATCAACTAAATGAACAAACAACACAAAGGTTATTCAACAATGGAAAGAACATTTCACCTATGATTTACCAAGTGGTAATTTAATTTCCTTTTTTCCTTCAGGACCTTAACAATGCGGTCAGTCTCAGCTTGCTTCGTTTTGAAATCCACCAAATATTTAATGGTTGTCTTGAGTACTGCTTGTGATTGTGTTGTTTGCTTCCTCAACATGTCCACTTCATCTCTAAGTGCAGAAGCAGAATCTCCTTCTACCACTAGTTTAGCCTCTAGAGCATCAAAAGTTGGCAATTCATGATGCACGATTGGGCCGGTGCCACTATTGTGGGATGATAAAACGTCCATGGGGACCTCGCTCTTTGATCTTGGGCTAACCTGTTTTGCCATTAAAGTTCCGATTGGATTCCGAAAAGTTGAAGTTAGCAAAACATCTCAACTAGGAGTTATAACAGCAAACCAGTTAAACAAACAAGGAATTAAAGAGTTTCAATTGGATGCTGAAAAGTAGTTATTAACATCATTGTAACCAGTTGTTACAGCAGCAAAGCAGTTAAACAAACAAGTTTTGCAAAAGGTACCTGTTGTGGCATTGGAGTTTCTCTTGGATCCTGAAAAGTTGAGTAGCCGGTAACGTGATTAGAGCAACCGGTTGTAGCAGCAAAGGTGTTAAACAAACAAGTTTTGCAAAAGGTACCTGTTGTGGCATTGGAGTTTCTCTTGGATCCTGAAAAGTTGAGTAGCCAATAACGTGATTAGAGAAACCGGTTGCAGCAGCAAAGCAGTTAAACAAAAAAGTTTTGCAAATGGAACCTGTTGTGGCATTGGAGTTTCTCTTGGATCCTGAAAAGTTGAGTAGTCAGTAACTTGATTAGAGCAACAAATTATAGCAACAAACATGTTACACAAATATTTTTTGAAAATGTACCTGTTGTGCAATTGGACTTCCAATTGGATCCTGAAAACTTGAAGTTGGTAAGATGATTACAACAACAAGTTACAAAGAGCAAACCGTAAAACAAGGAAGTTTCGAAAACATACTGTTGTGCTAACGGAGTCTCAGTTGGATCATGCAAACTTGAATGTTAGCAATCAATAAATAAAGTTTTGCAAGAGCCATAAGAAACTAACATCAAACTAGTAAAACTAACCAGTTTTGGCAACGTATTTAAGTACACATGAACTAGTAAAACTACCAAGTTCTTGGCAACGATTAAAGTAACAAGTCGGTACTGTTACCAGCAACACGGACATCTCTAAATTTCTTTGATGTAAGAAAAATGATTCCAACACATATATAAGTCAAAAAGAAGGTGTCCCTCATATAAACCCGACAGTTGTCTATCTATGAACATGCAAACATTACTAGTGCTACAAGTGATAACAACAAACCTTTTAAACAAGCAGGGTATCAGAACATAAATTACACGTGAATTCTGCTGCACCCTAGAAGTACATATGACCAGCTATCTACGTGCTTAAGTAGCTATTTAAGTTTAGGCAAACAGGTAATTCTTAACAGTAAGTATCAAACACATAAATAGGCGCAGTCTATAATAGGATTAACAGGCTATGGCATTATGTATTCAGTAGCAAACTAAATTAAGCCAAGCAACATAATTGAACAATTTTGCAATAAGTGGCTAACTAAAACTCCGAGAAGCAGGTAACTGAACTTATGCTAGCTCTTTGTACAGGCACACTGCAACTTATTTTTTGCTTACAAGGTTCTACGAAGGAGTCCATGGCTTCAATTGCTTGGATACGCAGTCCCAATACTTCTTTCTTCCCACACTGCATTGGTAAGTCGAATGGTTAATCTGGTAAGATGGTGTGTCCTTGATATGTTATATGAGGACGTGTAGTCAGACTAGTTGTAGCCACACACAGCACACTGGCTTTTACTGTATATTTCATGCGATTATATATGGCATATCCAGATCTAAGCAATCTACAATAGCATGAAAAGACTGGCATCCTTCACATTATTGGCGAACTCAATTCATAGAAACAAGCAATTCAACCATTCTGCGGGTAAATCAAAAGCGCCACTGGAATATTTTTCACTACCCCAATCATACACGCTAAAAGGGGCGACGCCACCGTAGGGGCTGGTATGGGCGGCCGCCTCGGGTGGCTGGAACATGTGCACCTAGTTTGAGTCGTCCAGGTTGGCCCAGGCTAGTTTTGTTCGTCCCAAGGCACGAGCAGGTGTCGGTGTACAAAAGTAGGGGCACTCCTTTGTACCCCTTTACTTGTGTATGGGCAGTCGAAGCCGCGCGCCACGGCCACACTAGGCAAGGCAGAGGAGGGGAGCCGGAGAGATGCCGAAGCCCAAGGCAAAGCCATGACCAGAAACACCAAAGAGCAAGAGGGCGAGGTGGACTCCCCCGGCAAGGCCCTTGCCGGGGCGGCCCCCGCGGCCCTGGCAAGAGCCTTGCCGCGGCAACTTGCCCGATGCAAACAGAGCGAGCCACCCTTGAGCCCACGGGTTCCGACCCAACCAACTACGTTGGGACCAGGGCTCATGAGGCACCTCCGTGGTGGCATGCAGATCTTTGTCAAGATCATAAACATATGAGATCAGATGGAGACTAGAAGACGGCGATCCTCGCCGGGATCCTAGCCGAGGGAATCCACAAGACCCCGAGCAAGCGCCTTGCTGGGGACGACTGCAACGCCACGGCAAGACCCTTGTCGGGCCCCCGGCAAGGCCCTTGTCGAGGGCGTCAGCGGGGCCACAGCCAGGCCCGCGTCGACCAAGACTCCACCATCGTCCCCAAGCAGCTACTAGCTCAACTAGCTGGGCAGGCACCTGCGTGGCGACATGTGGCCTCTACGCCAACTCAGCAAGCACCTGCGTGGTGGCATGCAGATCTTTGTGAAGACCCTACCACCGCGCCACCTCAGCTGCCTGCCTGCCTACATGGCGCCGCATGCATCGCTAGCCTGAGCGCATGTCGAAGCAAGGCGAGGCGGCAATGGACGGGACGAGCCTCGTTCCCGTCCCCGATAAAGCTAAGGGACCCCTAAGCGATGCATTAAATGCGTCTTGTCCTGTAATACGGGCGATAAGCTCGCAGCACTGTAGACCTTTCCACCTCATGTGTGCCACTGTGGCAGCCCCTTTCAACTATAAAAGGAGGCCCATGGCTTACTGGAGGGGGAGTTGGCTCTTTTGGGCAAGTTACACCCCGTAGCTAGCTAAAGAACACAAGAACACTCAAATACATCCACCAAAGCAGGACTAGGGTATTACGAATCCTCACGGCCCAAACCTGGGTAAATGATCCGTGTGTTTCCTGTTAGACCTGCTCTTCTCATGACCCCGCGCCCCGCCAACCGTAGTAGGGATTGTTGTGATCCCATAGGTGTCGTTTTCCACCGACATCTTTGGCACGCAAGGTAGGGGGCGCAATTTTGAGAATCCAATAGCTCAAGCGGCCGCGCCGAGAGTGGCAGGGTAGCCTTCAGCAACCGGCAACGCTCTCGATTCTGACTCGAGTCAAGCTCGACAGTTCGAGCGGCCGCGTTGGGGGCGGCAAGGTGGTTCGCTCGGCTGCAAGCACACCCGGCAGGCCAATGGGGATCCGTCCTCAAGACACCGCCCTGGGTTTATGCATCGGCAAGCCTACCTACCTTGCGTGCATTGTATTTAAAGTATTGCAGAGTTATATTACATGAATTTTGGCCGCGGTTCTAACAAAATATAGAAATTGTCTTGGTCATGAACCTGCAGCATAGAGAACGGAGTGCCTAATCCCGACGCAGGCCCTCCACCCTTAGAATTCCACCAACGCGGCTGACGATGGGCTCGATACGCTCCCTGAGCGGCGCGATGTCAGTATCCTCCGGCAATCTCTCCAGCGCGGCCTCGAAGTCAAGGGTGGGGTTCCTGTACGCCACCTTGGTGAGGACCTTGATCATGGCACCCCAGCAAAGCCTCCGGGACTCATCGGCTAGGGGGGCTGCCCGGTTGGAGTGAAGCTGCTCTAGGGCCCCGAGGACGCCCTCGAAGAATAGGGTCAGCTTGGCGTTGGTAGTCCCACTGCGCTCTGGGGCATACCTTACATTTGGCATCCCCATGGTAGCCAGCTGCGTCGTGATCCTGCCGGCTACATCTTCGAGGCGGCTGATCTAGCGATTCTCGCCCTCCACAAAATCCTTGTGGCTGGCGGCTTCGTTCTTCCGCTGCAGCTTCTCGGCCTCTAGGTCCTTGGCCAGGGTCTCCTCCCGAGCCTTGGCCTCTGAGAGCATCTCCTCGAGGCCCTCCAGCTTCAGCTTCAGGTCTTTGATTGAGTTGTTGGCTTTGGAGAGCTCCCTGGCCCTTCTGACGGCCGCGCCCTGCGCCTCCCACAGGGCGCTGTTGAGCGTGTCCTTCTCCGTGGACAGCTTCATGGCCTGCTCCTTCAGTTCGTCCCGCTCCACCTCCAACTCCTTCACTCTGCTGGCGTGAACCAGAGCCTGGGCATCGAGCGCCTCCCTGTGCCTCTGCTCCAGTTCATGGGTCCGCTGCGCGACGAGCTTCTCCACCTCCTCATCCTTGCCACGGAGCGTTGCGGCAATATTCTCCTCACGCGCGGCAAGGTCCTCCTCCTAGGAGTCTAGCGCGGCCTGGTGCTAGGTTCGAGCGGCCTCGGCCGCAGAGGCCAAGTTCTCAGCCGTTTCCTGGGCCTTCTCGATGTCGGCCTGCTTCATGGTGAGCTCTTCATCACGCTTGGCCAGCTCGCCTAGGCGGCCTTCAACTCTTCACAAGCCTGGCGGAACCAAGTCTGCGTCTCGGTGATGCGCACCTTGAGGTCCGCCTCCGCCTTGTCCACCGTCGCCATCCTGGAGTTGGCCTTGTCCAGACGGGCGCCATGGAGCGCCTGGAGCTTCCGAAAGTTGGCGCCCATGGCCTGGAGAAGCCGCTCCTCCTGAGAACCGTCGCCACCGGTGCTCGGCTCGTCAACAACCTCGAGCCCGGTGGCGGCAAGCATGTAACTCCCCAGATTCGATGCGCCAGGTGTCTGCCAGTTATTCGTCGTTGTTGCCATGTCATCTGCTTGCGTGTTGCACTTTGCCATGTCATCATCTGCATTTCATATCATGTCATCTTGTGCATTTCATTTTGCATACATGTTCGCCTCATGCATCCGAGCATTTTCCCGTTGTCCGCTTTTGCAATCCGCACTCCTATGTCTCCGGCGCCCCTTTTACCTCTTTTTCGTAAAGCGGGTGTTAAACGGTTTCGAATGGACCGAGGTTTGTCAAGCGGCCTTGGTATACCACCAGTAGACCGCCTGTCAAGTTTCGTGCCATTTGGAGGTCGTTTGATACTCCAACGGTTAACCGGGTAACCGCAAAAGCCTCTTTTGTTTGCAGCCCAACATCCCTTCCAAAGTGGCCCAAAACCCACCAAACTCCCCTCCATGCTCTTCGCCGTTCGATCACGATCGCGTGGCCGAAAACCGCACCTCATTTGGAGTCTCCTAGCTCCCTCTACCTATTTAAACACCCCTCCTCCCGAAATTCCGGATCAATCCGCATTCCAAACCCTAGCTTCGTCCTCCTCGCACCGCTGGACATGTCCATCCGCGCCGGACATGTCCGCCGGCCACGTCGCTGCAGCCAATCAGGAGCCGCCACATCATCCTCCCCGCCGCCGCAGCCAACCGGCCGCCGCCACCTCAGCGCCTTCCCCTCTCTCTCTCCTCCCGCGCCCGCCGCCCGGCCATGAGCCCAGCGCGGGGTCAGCGCAGGTTCGACCGCCCCGCCGCCTCGCGCCTCCCGCCCGCCCGCGCCATCACCGCCAGTCCGGCCGGCGCCGCCCTGTCGGTCGCGCCGCCGCCTGCCCAACCGCCCGCCGCCCGGCGCCTCCCGCCGGACCAGCGCCCGCCGCCGCGAGCTCTCCTCCGCCTCTCGCCCGTGCTCGCCACCTCTCGCCGGAGGCCGCCGCCGCCGGAGCTCTCCCGCGCCGCCCGCCGCCATGTGCCGCCCGCCGCCTTGCCTTCTCCGGGCGCGCCGCCTCCTCCCTCGCCCGACCGGCCTCCACGCGCCGCTCTCGCCGCTGCCTCCTCGGCTGAGCCGCCCGCCTCCCCTCGCCGGAGAAGTTCGCCGGCGTCGCCCCCTCGCCGGTTCGGGTCAGGGTGGATGAGATCCACCCGGCCCCCGAACCAAACGCCCGGATCCGTCCCGATCCATTCCATCCCGTTCCTCCTCGTCCCGTTTTCGGAGGGTATAAATTCCACTAAGTCCCCGAGTTTTTGTTATTTTCATGCATTTTCATCATGCCATAACTCTGTCATTGTTGCTCCGTTTCGTGCGTGTAATATGTCAAAATGTTCGCCTCGATGAGTAGATCATTTCATCTCAGTGCATCATTTTAATTTGAGCTCATCTTGATGCCCGAAATGCTGTTAGACGAGTGCTATGTGATGTTAGTTTCGCTTCTTAACGTAACATGCACTTTGTCATTTTGCCATGATTGATGTGTGCATCCTATGAACTTGAGTCCTACATGTGTTTTGTAATATGCCATGCCATCTTTCCAGGGGTGTATGCCATGTATTTTTTTGATCAATGTGGTGACTAGCACAAGCATGCAAACTAGGCATCATAATGTTGCTGATTTCAGCCCTGTTCTGCTGATATTTTTATGCCATGTTAACTTGATGCTACCGAGAGATCCATGCATATTTTGAGATACTTCAGTAAGGATGTTTTGTTATACATGTCTTTCTCTATCCATACATGCCCTTGTTTGCAATTATGGAGTGCCCTAGCTTGAGTCAGTCGAGCTCTACTTTTGCTATAAAATGTTTCCTGGCAGGTTGTTTACATGTTATTCAATTTTGCCAAGGTTGTCGTAGTTGATCCTTGCATGCTATGATGTTGTTCTTGCCATGTATAGCTTCTATGCCATGTCTTCTTACTGTTGGTTGCCTTGCCATGCCATGTATTGCTCTGTGGTGAGTGATTCAAGCTCACCAACATGCCTACTTATTGTTGTTCCTGCCATGTTTGAATCTGTAATATAACTTGGCATGTTTACATGGGTGCCATCATATCTTATGATCCTTTTTGGCTCATGGTCAGTAAAGGACTTTTGTTATATGCTTTGAGTATATTAATGCCATGCCTTTTTTTGCCATTATAAGTTCCTGTAGCATGTTGTTTGATAGCTCTAAACATTGCAACCTGATGTTATTTTCTGCTAAGTCTGAAACTGTTATTAATTGCAATCTTGCCATGTCATTTTGAGCATGTTCTACTTGTTTCTGGAGATAGCTCAGTGTTCATGTTTTGTAATGCTTTACCTGTACATCATGCCCATGTCTTTTGTTTTCATGTTGAGATGCTGTAGCTTGTTGTTTTGGTGCTTGCAATATGTCTAGTTGCTGTTTTGGACAGCTTGTCCTTTAAACTTGTATAGAGTGTATGTGTTGAACCGTTGCTCCGTTTTGAGTGTGCTCTATATGAAACTTGCTTGATTTTGCATGTAGTTTCATATTATCATGTTGCATCCTTGTTTTGAGGTGTTTGCTTGATGTTTGTATGCATTTTGCATCAATGCCATGCTTGTTGTGCTCATATCTTCTAGGCCGTAGCTCCTAATTAAATGAACTTTATATGTAACTTGACTAGAATTTCGTGTAGATCATCGTGGTGCATCTTAACTTGCTGTTTAACAATTTGAACATAAGGTTTATTCAGATCTGGACCAATTTCGAAATTTGCATATGAGGACTTACCGGAATTGTTATATGTTGTCTCCGGCCTCATTTAAACTTGCCTTGATGTGTTGCTCTTGTTTGCATCATCTCTTGCCATGAGTAGCTTCATCTAGCGTTGTCATGCATCATGCTTGTTGTGCATCATGTCTTGTTCATGTGTGGTGTGTTTACTATGTTGTGTGCTTCTTCTTGTTAGTTCCGCTTGCGTTGCGATCGTGAGGATTCGTTCGCTCACGCTTGGTTCGGCTTCTTCCGTTCGTCTTCTTCATGGACTCGTTCTTCTTCCTTGCGGGATTTCAGGCAAGATGACCGCTACCCTGGATCTCACTACTATCATTGCTATGCTAGTTGCTTCGTTCTTTCGCTATGCTGCGATACCTATCACTTGCTGCTCAAGCCATCCCAAATTGCCATGTCAGCCTCTAACCTTTTGCACCCTTCCTAGCAAACCGTTGTTTGGCTATGTTACCGCTTTGCTCAGCCCCTCTTATAGCGTTGTTAGTTGCAGGTGAAGATGAAGTTTGTTCCTTGTTGGAACATGGAGATGTTGTTCCTTGTTGGAACATGTTTACTTGTTGGGATATCACAATATATCTTATTTAATAAATGCATCTATATTTTTGGTTAAGGGTGGAAGGCTCGGCCTTATGCCTGGTGTTTTGTTCCACTCTTGCCACCCTAGTTTCCGTCATATCGGTATTATGTTCCCGGATTTTGCGTCCCTAACGCGGTCGGGTGATTTATGGGACCCCTTGACAGTTCTCTTTGAATAAGACTCTCCAAAGAAGGCCCAACATTGGTTTTACCATTTGCCTCACCTATGCCCTTTTTCCCTTGGGTTTCCGGAGCCCAAGGGTCATCTTTATTTTAGCCCCCGGCCAAGGCTCCTTCGAGTGTTGGTCCGAACCGAGCAGATCATGGGCCACCACGGGCAACTCGAGGGCTGGTTTTACTCGAGGCTGACTTATCCGGTGTGCCCTGAGACCGAGGTACGTGCGACTCCTATCAGGATTTGTCGGCACATCCGGGCGGCTTTGCTGGTCTTGTTTTATTGCTGTCGAAATGTCTTGTAGCCGAGATTCCGAGACTGATCGGGTCTTCCCGGGGAGAAGGAATATCCTTCGTTGATCACGAGAGCTTATCATGGGCTAAGTTGGGACACCCCTGCAGGGTATAAACTTTCGAGAGCCGTGCCCGCGGTTATGTGGCAGATGGGAATTTGTTGATATCCGGTTGTAGTAAACTTGAAGCAAACTCTTCTAAAATACACCAACCGTAAAGCGTAATCGTGAGTGTCTCTTTTCGGGTTGATCGAGAGGAGAACATGGTTTCGGGTTATGTCTCGACGAAGTAGGAGTTCAGGATCACTTCTTGATCATTACTAGTTGACGACCATTCCTTTGTTTCTCTTCTCGCTCCATTTGCGTATGTTAGCCACCATATATGCTTAGTCGCTGCTGCAACCTCACCACTTTACCCCTTCCTTTCCCTTTAAGCTTTGCTAGTCTTGATACCCATGGTAATGGGATTGCTGAGTCCTCGTGGCTCACAGTTTACTACACCAACAGTTGCAGGTACAGGTTTTGCGATGATCATGACGTGAGAGCGTTGTTCGCTTGTGTTGGAGTTCTTCTGCTTCTTCTTCGATCAGGGGATAGGTTCCAGGTCGGCAGCCTGGGCTAGCAGGGTGGATGTCGTTTGAGCTTCAGTTTATGTTTCATCCGTAGTCGGATGTTGATCTTGTATATGATGTTGATGTATTCTTGTGGCATTTGTGCCTTATGTATGTAACCCTATGTATTATGTAATGTTGATGTAATGATATCCACCTTGCAAAAGCGTTTCAATATGCGGGTCTATCCTTGGTGGGACCGTCGAGTTCCTTTTGGATAGGGTCGCATATTGGGCGTGACAAAGCACCTCCTCGTCGAATGCCTCTCCCTCGACGGGCGCCCTGGAGCTCGACGCCCCTGGAAGGTGGACAAAAAGGTCATCGCCCACCCTCAGATACCTGTCGGAGCCAGAGGCAGCAGAGGAGGAAGGCTGGTCATCAACCACCTCCTCCTCGGCAGCAGCCTTTCCGGCCTCCTCGGTAGTGGCCTTGCCAGGGTCCCCGGCAGGCCCCTTGGCAGCGTCCTCAGCAGCGCCCTTGGCGGTCTCCTCGGCGGCAATCTTCTCGGCCTCTGCCGCGGCATCCTTGGCGACATCCTCGATGAGGGTGTCGACGTCCTCTGGGTCCACCGAGGGGAAATCTAGATACCAAGAAGGGGATGAGGCAAGGCCAAGATCAAAAAAAGAGAACAGGGACGGAAGGCAAATGGCTTACCCGTGCCGGGCTGGGAAGCAGAGGTCCCCTCCCCGCCAATGTTTGGTGCTGAGGCAAAGCCACCAACGCTCGAGTTCACCTCCTCCTCCTCCGTGTGCATGGGCTTGGTGCTTGGCGCCCTTGCCGGGGACGCCCCTCAGGGCGGTGTGGTCGATGGGGGCGGCGTGTTGGGGGTAGCCCTCTATGGCTCCTCCTGCTGCTGTCCTCCTCCTGGAATCGCGGAAAGGTTAGCACCAAGGGGCCCGTGCCCCCAACACACGTTGATGAGGGGCGAGTGATGGACTTACGCTGGGGGCTGCGCCAGGGACTGTTGTCTGGACTGCTCAACGCCACCAGCGGTGCGCCAGCGGCGCCTGCCGGGGGCTGGCCGCCCACCGAAGCCTTGGCCCTCTTCACCCTCTGGGCCAGCGTCTCCGCGTCCCTGCAAAGATGAAAACAAGTCGAGATAAGTGGCACAGCCTGAGGGGGTGGAGATGACATAAAGGAACAATACTTACTCGTCCTCCACCTCCTCCTCTGCTGCTTTCCTCTTCCTCCTTGGGCCGAGGGACCCGAAGTCGAAGGTGACCCCTGTGTTGTTGTCTGCTGGGGGAGGGGAAGCTGATGGAGTCCGAGGGCGTTTGGATGAAGAAGAGGCAGTCGCCCTCTTCTTCGCCACCGCGGCCTTCATCGACTTCTTCACCGTCGGGGCCCTTGTCTGGTGCCCGGATCCCTCCTGGTCTTTCCGCGGTGGTACGGCCCTGCCGGACCGGACCGGCTTGCCGGAGGTGGCCCGCCACAAGACCCGCCCTATCCCCGTGGCCCTCAGCCTCCTCCTCTGACAACTCGTCGACCACATCTTCGACAAGAGGAACCCCGATGCCGGCGCTGCTGGCCTTCCCAGTGGCCTCCGCCCACTAGGCGAGTTCCTTCTCCTCTGCTTCCACCGCGGCTTTGTCCTCTACGCCACTGGCGCTGCCGGCCTCCTTGGCGAGCTCCGTCTCTGCCGCCCTGGCGGCGATATAGTCCAGCTCCGCATGGGAGGTGTCCTGGACGAGCCGCGGCTCGGCAGTGACGTACCCCTCATGCAAGGTGTCGAAGAACTCCTACACTTGAATTTCCTCCGGCTCGACCCAGCTCGGGTCAAGACCATGCGCGTTGAAGTCCGGCATCATGGCGATGATGTCGGTCCGATGAGAGTTGTTGCTCAGCGGGACCACTCCCACCGGCAACCTAAACAAGGGCCCCTTGGCAACCTTGCCAGCCTTTGCGGTGGCCCTCGCGGCCTTGCCGGACTGCTCGACCTCGCCATCGCGGTTCACATCGAGCTGAAAGAGCCGTTGGCAGAGATGGGTGTGCCTCATCACCGTGAGGTTGTGGTCCAGGCCGGGGCGGAGCCTCATGATAGCGG